>CM076848.1:170925829-172125829 GCA_039519185.1 Astragalus membranaceus | reverse complement strand
CTCTCTTTACTTTATTTACTGTTTATATCTGTTTATAATTATACTATCACTGCGCTGATCTGTTTATTGTTGTTATTACGCTGCTTATACTATCTATCTATCCCTCTCTCTTTACATTTCTTATTGTTTATATCTGTCCATATTATTATACTGCTGTGATCTGTTTATAGCTATACTATTTAGATCTATTTATAATATCATTCAGTGTAACTATATCCCTACTCCGATCTGAATCTGTTAATCTGATTATAGTTATACTCACTGTACTACAGATCTGTTTATCTATCATCTTTTCTATCACTACTGTAGATCTGCTATATTCAATATCATTGCATTACTTATAAAACAACCTTATTGTGAATATTGAATATAGAGTAATATCTCATTGTGCCTGATTTGCCTGCTTGCATATATCTGATAAGTTCAAATCTCTTTTTTCCGCATTTGATTTAAACAAACTTATCATTTATTTTGAAAAGAATCCAAGATTTACACATAACCTTATTCACCCCCCCTCTAAGGTTATCAGATAGTCTAACACTATCGAGTCTACATTTGGCTCTACCCCTCTAAAACAAACACCGTTACGAGATAGCCAAAGACACCAACAAGTTGTTAACTAAATAAGATGTTTGATCCTCTTCGCTTTCTTACCAATACAAAGGTCGCCATAGCGTAGAAAGTGATCAATTAAAGTAGATGGGAAATGCACTTGAACATTCAGCCAACGACCAATCTCGCCCCACACCCTCAAAGAAAAATCGCAAGCCAAAAACAAGTGATGAGAATCCTCAATGTGAGACCTACACAAAACGCAGACCGCATCCTCCTCCAAGTGAATAACATGTCGTCTATGTAACAAGGACCGAACAGGTATAGAATTGTTGAATACACGCCAACCAAACAACAAGATCTTGGCTGGAATACGAGTCCTCCATAACGCTATCAAGTCAGATTTCTGCAGAGTCGAAACTGGCCTGCTGCTGTCCACGACTGAAAATTGATTGGCTTGCAAAAGAAATTGGTAATAAGACCGAACCGTGAAGGATTTTAGCGGGTCAATAAAACAACACCATCGGTCAGCAACTCCACGGGTCATATGAACATTGCGCAGAATCGCCAACAGCTCATCAACTTCATCACCGAATGTAGATCCAGCACCTGCGAAAAAAGAAAAATTCCACTGCCAATGATCATCATGCCAAACTCCTACATCCGCCATCCTCACATTTTTATTATTACAATTGTTGAAAATGTTGCCAAACTCAATCTTCAACGGACGTTGCCCAAGCCAATGATGAGGCCAAAAATTCACTGTGCTGCCAAAAATACAAGGTTGCTATGATGTTGCTTTTTGCTAATATGAGGACGGTCTGATGTTACTGCCATGCGTCTAACTTGGCTAAGATTGTTGCCGCATATTGATTTTGTGTCCTGCTAAACAAGTTTACGATGTCATGCGCTTAACCTCAGTAGGAATGTGCTTTGCACATTTTCAGTTTTGTAATGAACTAAACCCCTGCTTCTCAGATAGTTCCTCCAAATTCACTAGAAACATAACTGTAACAAAACAAACCAACATCGTTGGTCCAGTGGTTTACTCTATCCTAAGACACGAGGTCGACATGGTGCTCATGAATTTGATTCCTGCAGTGGACAAACTCGTTGTTGGGCAGTGCAAAATTTGACCCTAAACACGAGCGAAAATTAATCTTTCGTTGAAAGCGTTGGGACACTCCGTATGTAGCCAACAATGGTCCGAACTAAAATTTAATAGGTAATAAATTGGGATAACTTAGTGACAATAAGCTCCAAACAAGGAAAGCTTATTGCTTGTGGCATGAAGAAAACATTGACATGGTGGCCATGATGAAAACATCGACCTTTCTAGCTTATTTATTGTATTTATCTAATATCTATTTATACTGTAACACCCCAGTATTTCTAACATGTAGATACACTGAGATGCACATCTGTGTCAACAATCAGAGGACACAATCCATGTTTAGATATTGAACCTACTAAATTTTTCCGATAATAAAACACAATGTCTCGGATCAACCTGTCTGCAAGTCCATGAAATTTAACTTGATCCTCAACTCAAAAGGAATACAAGGTCTATTGTTCAATATCATAACCAGAGAAGCGGAATAGGTTTATACAACTCATATCCAATACAAGTTACATAACCATAACAGAAAATAACAAGAGAAACATAATCGGAAATTCAAGACTACAAGTCTTCAGCATCTCCATAAGCACGCCACCTACTCGTGCTGCCTTGTCATCCTCTTACCCTGTTTCTCGGTAAAAACCACAATAATGATAGGGTGAGATAACATATCTAAGTGAGTTCTATCGTGCCCCATCACTATCACTCGGTTCAATTATAAAACCGTTGCAACATAGATAAATTTATAAACTATTTGCTCATATATATACTTAGCCCCTTACCGACCGTGCAACAGCCACAATCTCGGCATCTAATGTGCTATTCATTTATTTTTAAGCCTTGTAAGTTACTTTACCATTACAAGCTTACCAATCGAAACACCGACCGTGCACACAACCACAATCTCGATGAATCGTGTACTTACCGTAGCATAACATCGACCGTGCACACAACCACAATCTCGATGAACCCCCGTTAGTATCTATTCCATAACGTTTCCAGGGCCTAGGGTGAGGGCTCATGACCTTCCCTTCCTAGTATGCTATTCGTTGGGTCGTCGCCCAACTTGACATAATCTATATATCACACCCGCATTAGGCCGACTTCTATATTCGATATAATCTATATCTATCATTGTTCTATAACCCGTTTTGATGATTACAATATTAAACATCCGGCGTTATAATACAGTACCAAGTTGGACATGTAACCCGTTTTATTATTCAAAAACATGTACTCACACGCGATCTACTTTTCGGTTTTTCAAACGATTATAGTTTTCCAAAACCTTTTCCCAAAATCATGTTGATCAGCTTCAAAACAATGATTTTATCAAAGTAATATCATCACAATTGGTTGGAAGAAAGATTATAAGAGGTTCGGAATCAAAAAGAGCGACGAAACGAGAAATTTGCACCCCGAGACAGAACCACACGCACGGTCCGTGCCCTAGGGGTGCACGACCCGTGCGTGATGCACTAAATTTAGTTCACCATCTGCGAGGCAGGCGCACGGTTCGTGCCACAGGGGAGCACGATCTGTTTGCCCTGTTCTGCCTCTCAATTCCATTTCGTTTCTCTCGTTCCGCTTTTCCGTTCGCGTCCAATCCAAATTCCGATCAAAATCCAACCTCAAAACAGATAATATATATGTGTTTCCAGACTATAATTCCAGTCAAAAATCAATATAACATATATACATTCTTATAAAAACTGTTATATGCGAGTATTTGGAAAAACGGTTTTCGACTCGATAAATCTTTCGAAATCCAAATTTTAACCACAGAACCAAAAACACCAATAATTCAAGAACAATAAGCCAAACCCTAATCGTGAGTAAAACTCACCGATTCGAAGAATTCGTAAGAACCACGCTGGAGCACGAAACGATCGGACGGTAACCTCTCGAACAATCCCCGTATTCGTCCCCACAACTTCAAACCCAATTCCCACCGCTCCTATTTCGAATCTCCTCTCCTTAGTGCTACTGTCCTTCCTCCTAACTGACTTAGTTCAACAATGAGGGCTCAAACCTTGCCAAGAAATGAATTGAAGGTTTTGGCTGCTCCTCCCTCTTCCTTATTCTTCTCTCCCTCTCTCTCGACCTCACCTCTCTTTCTTTTCTTCCTTTTTAAATTCTGAATGTCACTAATGTGTGTTAGAGTGGGAATCAGATGTTGTGAAGAGATGAGTTGTTTTAAAAGGGGAGGAACTGACCAAAGTGCCCTTAGCTTAAAACTTGCACTTAAACTCTTTGTTTAAGCCATTAATCCATAGTTTAGAAACGAATATCTTTTAATCCTATGGTTATCCCCTAATGTTGCTTTCTTGACTATCCCATATCCGAGTCACGACTTATTATTTCACTCAAATAAATAAATCGGTCATAATTTCCATAAATCGAATCTTTAAAAATTTAGGGATGTTACAATCACCCAACCTTTTAAAATTTTGTCCTCAATGGAATAGATATGGATATCGAGTCCGCATGTCATCTTCCAACTCCCATGTAGCTTCTTCGGTTGAGAAGCCATCCCAGACCACTTTGACAATGGGAATAGTCCTTATCCGCAGTGTCCTTTCGCCACGTTCCAGGATATAGCTAGGATAAGGTTGGAATGATAGGTCCGGTCAGAGATCAATCGTGTCAATACTCAGTGGCTGATTCGGATCGGGAACATATTTCCTTAATTGAGAGACATGGAAGACATTATGAAGGTTTGATAAGGCCGGAGGCAAAGCTAGACGATGGGCAACAGGCCCAATTCGCTCGATGATTTGGAATGGTCCAACATATCGAGGACTAAGCTTCTTTGCTCGCAAAGCTCAACCGGTACCTATGGTTGGAGAAACTCTTAAGAATACATGATCACCAACCTCGAATTCCAACGATCTTCTTCGATTGTCGGCGTAGCTCTTCTGCCGACTCTGAGCAACTTTCATTCTTTCTTGAATCAATCACTAGTGCAAAAAAGGGATTTAAAGTCAGGCGAAAAGGGGATTTAAAGTCAGGCGGGCGCTTGACTTTTATTAAGTCGACTTTGTATGTCTGGAGTTTTAAAGTCAAGCGATGGCCTGACTTCGTAAGTCTGATTTAAAGTCAAGCATTTATTGCGCCTGACTTCGTAAGTATGTTTTAAAGTCAAGCATTTATTGCGCCTGACTTCGTAAGTATGTTTTAAAGTCAAGCATTTATTGCGCCTGACTTCGTAAGTATGTTTTAAAGTCAAACATTTATTCTTGCCTGACTTCGTAAGTATGATTTAAAGTCAAGCATTAATTATTGCCTGACTTCGTAAGTATGATTTAAGGTCAAGCTTTTATTATTGCTTGACTTCGTATGTATGATTTAAGGTCAAGCATTATTGCGCCTGACCTTAAAAGTTTTTTTTTTTTTTTAAATTTTGGTTTAATCTATACACCCTGGTTATACAAATTTTTCGTTAAAAAGAAGCGACTCCACTGGGGATCGAACCCAGATCTCTGGTCCCGTAGACCAGCGCCTTATCCATTGGGCCATGAAGTCATATATCAGTGCTCAGGTCATAAATAATACTCACAGTAAAACAACCATAAATAATACCCACCTTCTACAGTGAAGAATATCCTAGAACCAATTTACCACTAATCTAAATATCATGAAATTATAACATACTCATTATGAACTTTATGAACTGCTTATATACAATTTGAGTTTGCTCTGCAGCAAATCATGCAAGGTGAGCATATAAACAAGTATATAAAATATTAAAATGCCAACTTCAATAACCAATTTCAATTCAGAAATTATCACTAATAGATGATATTCAATCCTCTTCTGCGACTTTAGAAAGAACATCGATACATCATAATTGTTATAACTATAAACTATAAATATATCATATCATATAAAATATATAATCAAATGTTGAGAACACAGATTAAGAAACTATTCTAATTTCTACCTTAAATTACTCAAACTTGTTTAACTTGTTTCTTTTGCTATCTCTTGTGGGGAGTAATGTCAGAAGAGTTTGCAATTTATGGACAGAATCATACACAATTTTATGAGGAGGTGCATATCCAGGGATTAAACTACCATTTAACTCAATTTGACACCTATAAATCATAATCATTTAACACGTATATCCCCTATAAAAATCCAAATGCTGGAAATCAGGAATGTATACATTGGTAGGTCAAGGAGAAAATGATGATCTGGTATAA
The DNA here is from genome assembly GCA_039519185.1 of Astragalus membranaceus. NCBI lineage: Eukaryota > Viridiplantae > Streptophyta > Magnoliopsida > Fabales > Fabaceae > Astragalus > Astragalus membranaceus. The sequence goes on along the minus strand of CM076848.1, from coordinate 172,119,952 downwards.
GATGATTAGCAGGCTAAGCTAATTTGAGAAGAGAAATAGATAGATTGAAATCAAACAATAATAAGAGTTGTAGTGGATATAAGCCTCTCAGATTTGAAATTATAATCAAACAATCATAATGATGAAGAGGACATTATTATTAAGATGCATGAGTTGCTAGGGAACAGGCACATATATATTTTTCTTACTTAATACTAATACGCAGTTGATGAGTATATATCACATATATTAAAGCATATCAATTCTTGTTTGAAAAATCAAAAGATCTGATTCAAATTCCAGCACAATCTGAAACCTCTTCAAAATACCTCTATATGCACCCATATCTGAAACCTCTGCTATCTCTGATCCAGTTTGCAGTGATCCAACCATACTGTAATTGGAATTGCTCCAATTTGTGGTCCTCAGTCATCCAAATTAACACCACGATCTTGAGAGGATAAAGTCCATGATTTGATCGTGTGGTCTACCTCCAGCTCTTCAACATTTTCCGGTAGTGTAAAGTCCATGATTTGATCGTGCAACGACATCAAATTTTCCTACAACGATAGACAAGAATTCATGAAGCACTTTTGTGTTTGTAGTCCTCAAGTACACTAATCATCAATTTATTATAGAAGGATCTATCAATCAAGAAAATAAGACCTTCACAAAACTGTTTAGTAGTCATATATCCATTCAATACACTTCAACATGATTTCAATAATCTTAACCACTAATAAACACTGAAAGAAGCAAGGCAAACAAGCATTCAGTAAACCAGCAGCTGAAAACTTAAAAGTAAACAAAAGTGTTCTTCCAAATCCTAAAAGTGTTCTTCACAAGACAAAAGCATTTAACCAAGGGACGTCACATTTGCAGAGAGAAAACAATAACCCTTCTGAAAAACAGAACCCAGAAGGCAATAACCCTTCTGAAAAACACCACCGTAACAACTACACAAAAAAGCCTCAAATATATTGTGAACTGAACCCAGAACAATAGCCCAGAACTTAACCAAAATGAAGAAACAGAACCCAGAAGCCAAACATAACCCAGAAACAGAACCCAGAAGCCAAACATAACCCAGAACAAACAGAACCCAGAAGCCAAAATGAAGAATAACCCAGAAGAAAGTAAAAGTGCGGTGTGTAATGGCGTTTACCTGACCGAAGACGAACATGAATCGAAGGAGAAGCTGCGAACTGACAGTCCCCACGACCAACATGTTTTCCACGACCTCTCTGAAGTGGCCTTGATAATCTAGCCCTCACTTTTGCCTGAAAGAAGCTTAAAGCATCATAAACTGCCATATTTAGCGGTGCACATATGTTAACTTCAAAGCTAGGACACACCTTTCTTTCACCTTCACCAAACTCAGTACCAGTAATACTTTCAGCACATTTTACAGCAGCATCATGTGAGCCAAAGGTAACAAATCTGTAGTCCTTCCTCCGAGAAGCTGGCATGTTCCTGGCAAGCTCAATCTTTTCAATCTCGCCATAATTTTTTAGAAGATTGCGGACATAATCTTCATCCCATGAAGGAGGAAGAGCATCAATAAATACAGTTTTAACCTGCAACTTAAGCATACTTTATCAGCAAAATGAGGTACATTAAACCCTAACCACCAAATATCAAACACTACAAGGATATGTAATCTCATATAAAGAACTACTGGTATGTGTTATTCTGATCAGTTGGCATGAATTTAAATTGGGGTTACAGTTGCACTGTGATTGCAAAAACTAGGGAAAAGTGTGGGAAACTGCAACCAATGTGACTGCAATTTTAAAACAACATAAGTAACGTAGGTAAGCAAAAATACAACAACGATTTTGGTAGTAATATTAATATATACTTGCTACTTACATAAGTAACGTAGTTAAGCAAAAATACAAAAACTAATCATCTATATAGACGATTAAAGTCATTCTCAAAAGGATAAAGTAGCTGATATTTGGCCATCAACACAAGAATAAGTCCAATAAGTAAGACACAAAGAAATTAATAAAGGAAAGTGAACAATAGAAGCATACCTCCTGGTTCGCCAGTAAATTTGAACCTCTAAAATCTGTATCAGTATCAGTTTGATTTGATTTGACAACCTGAATCATTTGCTTGTCAATAGAAATGCCATATGCCGCAAGAACAGGATCATCATCATGCGAACAATTTTCTACAGCCTATAATACCATAACAATATACCAAGAGACGTCATCAAAACCACAATTCATTAACCAATTAATTATGAACAAGGAAGTGTGAAGAAGGAAAATAATAATAATAATAATAATAATAATAATAATAATAATAATAATAATAATAATAATAATAATAATAATAAAATCATAAGTAGTGATTAGACACAAAAATTGAAATCATAACCAGTATTCCTACCTTTTGATCAACTCAATGCCCAATTTATATGACTCGCTGAAGGCAAGCAACCGATCTGCCTCAGAAATTTGGAAGGTTCCAGGCTGAAGAAATAAAAAAGAGAAGTCATGTAACTATAAATAAGAGACAACAAAAATTGAAACAAATAATACACACGGTTTGTATTAGATCAATTAAAATAAGACTTGAAGAGTCATTTGGTTGTACAAAGTGACTACGGAAAAATAGCATTCCTCTAAATATACAGGCTTCTTTTTTTATAGACAATTAGCCATAACGGCGAAAACTGATGGTTGACTGAACAGCCCAACCAATCAGTCCAGTGGAACAAAAGTACATAGCTACAATTACTAAGCTGACTAACAAAAGTACTGTATCCCATACCTTTAAACTCTCTTGCATCATTACATGGAGAAGCCCGGGTGTCTCTTTTTCAATCAACTCGTGTAGCTTCTGGTGTTACATCCCGTGAGGTAAAGCCAGTCCCACCTTGATTGGAAAAGCAACAAAATGAAACTCAACTCAACACAGCGACAATTTTTCAAATCTTTTAGAGAAACTAATGTAGATAAAAATTTATCAAGAGTGATTATACGATCCATCTGTTCATTATCACTCCATCTTCTTAGAATGTCCTGAATTTTTGCCACATTATCCGGAACCACAGCAGTTGCTGTAACTTTGGCTCCACCAACTTTGGCTCCACCTAGCCTTTCTGAAGAAGAATTAATAACAGAAACTGCCGTGGGACCACTGTTCAAATGTAAACGAGTTAGCACACATTGATGCCAATACCAATATTTTGAAAACCAGCCCAGAACTATATTGTTGGTTCAATTATAGTTTGAATTTAACCGGTTGAATTAATCAAACCATGACTTAGAGATCTTGGAGTTCAATATATGGATCAAAATTTAAAACAGTAACAAACATACATAAATGACAAAAGATAAATCACTTAAAAAAAGCCCATGATTTCTTGTTTAATCAGATAGCTTCAATCAAAATAATTTCCTTATGTCACAAATGGGGAAAATACTAACATTGAAGTCATTTTTTTAATAATGCATGGATAATAATTTTTCAGTTCCATTTAACTTTGGTTTGGAGAAATCTCTAGAGAAATTTCACTTTAATAAATGCAGAGATAATGACCGCAAGCCACAGCCCACAGCTGAAAGAGTTTACTTGCGAAAAAACATCCCTAACGACGCATCTTGAAATCAAGAGTCCCATCACAAAGGGCTACAATGCAACTTCGAAATCAAGTAGTAACAAGCACGGATACAAAACATAAAGGAAGAATGCCTAACCCTAGGATGACTGACGTTTCTGGTGTCTACAGAAACTTGCTCAGTAAAACATTTCTTTTCTGATTGTAATTGGATTAGTCCCACCCACCCCACCAGGGAGCACAGCCCCTTTATTTCATGGTATTTTGCACAAAGTATGGTAAACAAAGAGGAAATAAAATCCTATCACATGTATAAAACACTGATTAACCTCAAGTTTTATCACTGGATGTGTGGAAATTCAATAATAGCCTGATACTGTACAGATAAAGCTGAATTCTACAGTTAATAGATCCACAGATACAGCATAAGAAACAGAACAGTTTTTCTTATCTTCAAATGCTTTAACTTTGAGGCTGTTGCAAAACACTCAGTATATCCAATGCCCCTTTTGGCGTTGATTAATATCAAGTTTGCTCTTTAGTTTGGCATCAATTTTGTGACCTCTTTCAAATAACGATTCAAAGAGGTGTATCTAGATGCCATTTAACCATATCCAACTGGGAAGAAGATGGTTGAACATTTACGACAATACTGACTGTTGATTAGGAAAATAAATTCCTAGTTGATTTTATAGGACAAGAACAGGTATGTTGAATACAGCCAGTATCTCATTAAAAAATTTATAATCTTCTGATGTGGAAGTTTGCTTCATAAATTAAAATTGAATGTGCTTAATGTTCTAGTATCTAAAAAGTGCGAAATTTGTAGTCATGACACTCCCTACAAAATTGAAAGCACGTGACAAAAATTATTCAATGTGCTTAATGTGCTTTGTTTGTTTGACAATGAAATCCAACTAGGCTGTTTGCATGCACACATATAAAACATAAAATGAAGGTAATACCTTCTATCTGGGCCAACCCCCATAGCAACTGTATCACTTACTGTAAGAATAGCCACTCTGAACTCAGCACCACTGCAATGTTACAACAGAATGTTAAAACAGTAGAACAAATTATACGAATATTACAAGTAATGCAAAAAATTAGAAGATTTGAGGAGATTACAGCTTCAGGTCATCATCGATCTCCAGCTTCTTCTGGCATCCCGTGGTGGGATTTGCAACGTTGAACTGCAAAAAAGGTTCCATGTTTTCAATCACAAAAGCAATTAATCAAATAAGTGTACAAGTTTAGGGTTTCAGAGTAAAACCTTCATTTCGAAATACAAACGTGGATCTCTGCGCCTTCGTTCTCCTAGCGGCGACTGAGCTCAAAGATGATTTATATTAGGGTTTTCGAATAGTCACTGAAAAATGGGCCGAACCAGGTCATACCCACACAGTTGGGCCTCTTTGACTTGCTTGCTTGACTCAGTTTTGTGAGCGTGATGACTGATGAGGGAGTGAGAGGTGAGATCTGAGATCTGAGATGTGAGATCTGACGACGGTGAGAGGTGAGGGGGAGGAGAACGCAACGGTGAGAGGTGAGGGGGAGGAGAAACGCGACGGTGAGGTGAGGGTGAGTAAACGGCGACAGTGAGGAAACGGTGACGGTGAGGAAACGGCGGTGAGCGAGAGAAAAGAACGACGCCTGAGAGGAGAGAAGTGAACGAACGCCTGAGAGGAGAGAAGTGAACGAACGCCTGAGAGGAAACGACGACGGTGAGGAAACGGTGACGGTGAGGAAACGGCGGTGAGCGAAAGAAGTGAACGAACGCCTGAGAAGAGACTTCGAACGCCTGAGAGGAGAGAAGGGTCTGAGAGTGAGAGTGAGAGTGAGAAGCTTAGGGTTCGCGAAGGAGAGAAGTTTAAGTGAATTTTTTTTCTTTCTATTTTAGTACTTTAGAAGTCGAGCGTTATACACGCTTGACTTCTAAAGTATTTTAGAAATCAAGCATTCATGCGCCTGACTTCTAAAGTATTAAAATAGAAAAAAAGAATTTCACCATTAATTACAAGTTTGCCACCGTGTCACTTATGTAGTCAAGCGCTTACACGCCTGACTTCTAAAGTCTTATTTTTTCCCTATTTCTTCACTTTAGAAGTCAGGCGTGTATCTGCTTGACCTTAATACTCGCGAGTTTTGCCACTTATTTACAAGTTTGCCACCGTGTCTACCTATGTAGTCAGGCATCTGGGCGCCTGACTTTAAATGTCTAATTCTAATGTCATTTTTGCACTAGTGAATCTTATCTTCTCAGTAGTTTCACGAACCATATCAGGTCCCAAAAATTTATTTTCACCTACTTCCGACCAACATAATGGGGTTCTACACTTCCTCCCATATAGTGCTTCAAATGGTGCCATTCCAATACTAGAATGATAACTGTTGTTATAGGCAACTCTACCAATGGAAGGTGGTCCTCCCATTTTCTCCCGCTATCTAGCATACATGCCCGAAGCATGTCCTCAAGAGTCTGAATAGTTCTCTCTGTTTGACCATCAGTCTGAGGATGATAAGTAGTGCTAACAAGCACCATTGTCCCTAAAGTTTCATTCAATGCTTTCCAAAATCTGGAGGTGAACTTAGGATCTCAGTCTGACACAATACTGGCAGGGACTCCGTGTAATCTTATAATACTCTTTACATACTCCTCTGCTAGCTTGGAGACTTTGTAAGTTGAACGAAAAGGAATAAAGTGAGCGGATTTAGTTAATCGATCCACCACTACCCAAATGGAATCGTTACCGGCTTGCGATCTTGGTAAGCCCATAAAAAAATCCATCGAGATATCTTCCCATTTCCAGACTGGCACATCAAGAGGTTGCAGTTGACGAGCAGGTCTTTAGTGCTCTGCTTTAACCTTTTGACAGGTTAAGCATCGAGATACAAACTCAGCAACATCAGCTTTCATTCCAGGCCACCAATACATCTGCTTTAAATCTCGGTACATCTTGGTAGATCCAGGATGTACGGAATATTGACTCCTATGAGCTTCTTCTAATACCCGTCTCTTGATATCTTCATTATTGGGTACACAAATTCTACCATCGAAACAGATAACACCATCACTGTTTTCGGTAAAATTTGGTAATCCTTTTTGCGATTGCAGCTCCACGTCGACCTCTTGAGCCGCACGAATCTGATCCCTTAATACACTGGTAATCCGAATATGCTGTAACACTAGTCGATTCATTTTTTGTCACCTTGAGATTCAAGTCTCTAAAAGACTCTAACAATGCCATCTCATAAACCATTAACTCTGCGGTGTGGAGAGACTTCCTGCTCAATACATCTGCCACAACATTAGCCTTTCCGGGATGATACTTCAATTCGAAGTCACAATCCTTCAGAAATTCAATCCACCTTCTCTGTCTTTTGTTCAGTTCCTTCTGATCGAACAGATATTTCAAGCTTTTGTGATCACTAAAAACTTCGAAACGAGAACCATATAGGTAATGTCTCCAAACTTTTAGTGCAAACACAATAGCCGCCAACTCTAAGTCATGAGTTGGGTAATTCCGTTCATGAGTCTTCAATTGCCTGGATGCATAGGCCACAACATGTTGATTTTGCATAAGAACACACCCTAAACCCTTCCCAGAGGCGTCACTGTAAATTTGGAATCCCAGGGACGGATCCAGAAGAATCAGGATTGGTGCAGAAGTCAACCGAACTTTCAATTCGAGGAAACATTCCTCACAATCAGTATCCCATGTAAACGGCTGATCCTTGCGAGTCAACCGGGTAAGTGGGAGAACTAACTGTGAGAAGTCTTGAATAAATCTCCTATAATAGCCTGCTAGTCCCAAGAAGCTTCTTACTTCTGTTACTGAGGTTAGTCGTTCCCAATTCAACACAACTTCAACTTTGCTAGGATCGACTGCTACTCCCTCCTGGGAGATCACATGACCCAAGAACTTTATTTCTGACATCCAGAAATCACACTTCGACGGTTTTGCATATAACTTCTTTTCTCGGAGTACATTCAAAACAAAGCGGAGATGTTGAGCATGCTCCTCAATTGTCTTTGAATATACCAAGATATCATCTATGAAGACAACCACAAACTGATCCAAGTAGGAATGAAAAACTCGGTTCATGTAGTCCATAAATACAGCTGGAGCATTAGTTAGTCCGAAGGGCATCACTACAAATTCGTAGTGTCCATACCTCGTACGGAAAGCAGTTTTCAGAATATCTAAGGCCCTCACTTTGACTTGATGATATCCTGATCTCAGATCAATTTTGGAAAACACTGTAGCGCCTCGAAGTTGATCAAGCAGATCATCTATCCTTGGTAACGGATACTTATTCTTGATGATGATTTTGTTCAATTGGCGATAATCTATACATAATCTCATGCTTCCGTCTTTCTTCTTGACTAGCAATACCGGAGCACCCCATGGAGAAGCACTCGGTCGAATAAACTTCTTGGAAATTAATTCCTCAACCTCGGATTTTAGTTCCTTTAGTTCAAGAGGAGACATCATGTAAGGTGCTATAGATATTGGCCTTGTACCAGGCACCAAATCTATAGAGAATTCTACCTCACGATCCGGAGGTAAAGAGAAAATTTCATCTGGAAAAACATCTAAGAATTCATTAACAACCTGGACAGACGATAAATCCAAACCAGCTTCAGTTGATGCAGATAATATAATAACAAAAGCTTCCGCACCTTGAAATAGAGACTGATTGGCTGAAGTGAAAGAAATAACACTATCAGTTGTAGGCTGTGAATGTTCCACCACTTCAGAAGGAAACCCAATGGTACGGTTGAAGCAGTCAATAGTAACATGGTTGGTAGTCATCCAATTCATTCCCAAGACAATCTCCATTCCCCTCATAGGCAAACACATAAAATCAACAACAAAATTTCTGCTTCCTATGGTAAGTAGACAGTTAAGGCATAACGACTGGGTTCGAACACGACCCTTTGCAGCAGTAAGGATAATTATCGGTTCGGATATAGGAGATACCGTTAATCCTAACCGTTCAGCACATGCTTCTGAGATAAAACAATGAGTAGCACTAGAATCATACAGTATATTAACAGAGTGATGGAATATAGAACCTATACCCCTTATAAGATTATCATCTGGCTTGATAGTTTGAGCGTCTAAGGTGTTGACTTGAGCCTGTCTTGGAGCATCGGGAGATTCCAAGAAAGCCTTTCTCGCCGGGCAATTGTTTGCATAATGATCCGTTTCCTTGCAAAAGTAGCACTGATTCGGTCCAGCTTGGCACCTACCTTCATGATTCTTCTTGCAGAAAGAATATTTGCTAGGTCTAGAAGAATCGATCGTCTGCACCTGCTTTCCTTTGTCAAAATTACCCTTGTGTCTAGGATTGGAAGAGGTTGATTCATTACCTCTTTTCTTGTTATTCCAGAAATCCCTCTTCTCTGCATACATCCTCTTGAGATCTTCTTCAGCAGTATGAGATTGTTGTACCAAAGTAGGATAAGTGGTCATAACGTAGGAACTAAGACTTTGGTTTACATCACCACGAAGACCTTGTTTAAACATTATCATCTTCCACCTGTCATTGGGGGATTGAGTCCCTACTTCATAGAATTGAGACAATCTTTCAAATTTTGCAGCATATTCCCCAACTGACATGTTCTCCTGCCTCAGATTAACGAACTCAACTTGTTTGGAAAGTCTCTGGGCATCAGGAAAGAAATGACCCAGGAATAACTCCTTAAAGTTATCCCAATTAAGAGGTGTCCCTTGAGTTTGAAGCATCCTGCGTGCATTGGTCCACCAAGTATGAACATCTTCATCCAGAGCATTGGCAGCACAAATCACTTTCTCTGTTTCATCAAATCCTCTCCATGGCATCCACCCAGAAATGAGCTTTCATTGGGTCGGATCCTCCCTTGAAGATTGGAGGTTTCATTTTCAGAAACCGGAAGTACATCTTGTTAGGATCCTCAGGTGGTGGTACATTGACTGGCTCATTCGGTTGTGGTTTGGGCATTTGATGCATCAGCTGCATTTGGGCGATTTGAGCCATTTGTTGCTGCTGCATTAGCACCATGTCATTCATCATCTTCTGTTGAGTTTCGATGACATTTTGCATCCATTCCGGATGAGGATCAATGGGTGGGTTTCTCCTACCCCTTCCAGCCATGATTCTGCGAAATACGCACAAAGTATTAAGTTGATCAGGCTCAATGTCTAATAGCATACTAAGAAGAATCAGACTTAGAAGACGTAAAAGACTCTTTAACATCTAAGTCTGACTAGGTCGAACTGTTCTGATACCAATTGTAACACCCCAGTATTTCTAACATGTAGATACACTGAGATGCACATTTGTGTCAACAATCAGAGGACACAATCCCTGTTTAGATATTGAACCTACTAAATTTTTCCGACAATAAAACACAATGTCTCGGATCAACCTGTCTGCAAGTCCATGAAATTTAACTTGATCCTCAACTCAAAAGGAATACAAGGTCTATTGTTCAATATCATAACCAGAGAAGCGGAATAGGTTTATACAACTCATACCCAATACAAGTTACATAACCATAACAGAAAATAACAAGAGAAACATAATCGGAAACTCAAGACTACAAGTCTTCGGCATCTCCATAAGCACGTCACCTACCCGTGCTGCCTTGTCTTCCTCTTACCCTGTTTCTCTGTAAAAACCACAATAATGATAGGGTGAGATAACATATCTCAGTGACTTCTACCGTGCCCTCTCACTATCACTCGGTTCAATTATAAAACCGTTGCAACATAGTTAAATTTATAAACTTTTTGCTCATATATGTACTTAGCCCCTTACCGACCGTGCAACAGCCACAATCTCGGCATCTAATGTGCTATTTATTTATTTTTAAGCCTTGTAAATTACTTTACCATTGCAAGCTTACCAATCGAAACACCGACCGTACACACAACCACAATCTCGATGAATCGTGTACTTACCGTAGCATAACATCGACCGTGCACACAACCACAATCTCGATGAATCGTGTACTTACCGTAGCATAACATCGACCGTGCACACAACCACAATTTCGATGAACCCCCGTTAGTATCTATTCCATAACGTTTCCAGAGCCTAGGGTGAGGGCTCATGACTTTCCCTTCCTAGTATGCTATTCGTTGGGTCGTCGCCCAACTTGACATAATCTATATATCACACCCGCATTAGGCCGACTTCTATATTCGATATAATCTATATTTATCATTGTTCTATAAACCGTTTTGATGATTACAATACTAAACATCCGGCGTTATAATACAGTACCAAGTTGGACATGTAACCCGTTTTATTATTCAAAAACATGTACTCACACGCGGTCTACTTTCCAGTTTTTCAAACGATTATAGTTTTCCAAAACCTTTTCCCAAAATCATGTTGATCACCTTCAAAACAATGATTTTATCAAAGTAATATCATCACAATTGGTTGGAAGAAAGATTAGAAGATGTTTGGAATCGAAAAGAGCGACGAAACGAGAAATTTGCACCCCGAGACAGAACCACATGCACGGTCCGTGCCCTAGGGGCGCACAACCCGTGCGTGATGCACTAAATTTAATTCACCATCTGCGAGGCAGACGCACGGTTCGTGCCACAGGGGCGCACGATCTGTTTTCCCTGTTCTGTCTCTCAATTCCATTCCGTTTCTCTCGTTCCGCTTTTGCGTTCGCGTCAAATCACTATTCCGATCAAAATCCAACCTCAAAACAGATAATATATATATATATGTGTTTCCAGACTATAATTCCAGTCAAAAATCAATATAACATATATACTTTCTTATAAAAACCGTTATACGCGAGTATTTGAAAAAATGGTTTTCGACTCGATAAATCTTTCGAAATCCAAATTTTAACGACAGAACCAAAAACACCAATAATTCAAGAACAATAAGCAAAACCCTAATCGTGAGTAAAACTCACTGATTCGAAGAATTCGTAAGAACCACGCCGGAGCACGAAACAATCGGACGGTAACCTCTCGAACAATCCCCATATTCGTCCCCACAACTTCAAACCCGATTCCCACAGCTCCTATTTCGAATATCCTCTCCTTAGTGCTACTGTCCTTCCTCTTAACTGACTTAGTTCAACAATGAGGGATTAAACCTTGCCAAGAAATGCATTTAAGGTTTTGGCTGCTCCTCCCTCTTCCTTCTTCTTCTCTCCCTCTCGGCTTTCTCCCTCTCTCTCGACCTCACCTCTCTTTCTTTCTTCCTTTTTAAATTCTGAATGTCACTAATGTGTGTTAGAGTGGGAATCAGATGTTATGAAGAGCTGAGTTGTTTTAAAAGGGGAGGAAATGACCAAAGCCATTAGCTTAAAACTTGCACTTAAACTATTTGTTTAAGCCATTAATCCATAGTTTAGATACGAATATCTTTGGCTTAATTACAGTTTTGGTCCCCCTATTATGACCAACACACGATTTTAGCCCCCTAACTATTTTTTTCACGAATTTAGTCCCCCTATTTTCTCAATTTCTAAAGTCAAAGTCCCCCCTAATTTAGTCAAAATAGAAGGCTAAAGTGCTCCCGGGGTCCCTTATCTTTATTTAAAGTAACGAGTTAGTCCTTTATGTTTTTTTTGTCCCAAATAAGTCATTTATCTTTCAAATTTTTGACACATAAATCCTTTTCCGTTAACAGTGCTGATTTATGTGTCAAAAAAAAGGATTTGTGTTAAAAATTTGAAACATAAAGGACTGATTTGGGATAGAAAAGGATTTATGTGTCAAAAATTTAAAACATAAAGGACTGATTTGGGACAAAAAAAAGATAAAAGACCAAATCGTTACTTTAAATAAAGATAAGGGACCCCGGGAGCACTTTAGCCCAAAATAGAATCTGATGTGGCGCTTAATTAGCTGATGTGGCAAGCCATATTGGAATGTCATGTGGCTTTTTTATTTTAAAATATTATTTTAATCTATTAAATAAAAAAATTAAAAGTTATCATCTCTCTCGTCCCTCTCTTCGTTCGTTCCTCATCTCTTCTTGTTCTCGCCTTTTTCCATCATCACCTTCTGTTCCTCTCTCTCGCATCACAGTCTCTCTCCCTCCCATCGCTCTCTCTCATTCTTGCATCAATCTCTCACTCACTTTTACATCACTCTCACTTTAGATGTCAGTATACTTGTTCTGTCATGGAAGAGCATGTTTTGTGTTGTTCTACTACAAATCTATTGTTTAGTGATTTAGTTGGACTAGGCTTCTTTATGGATGCATCTTTGATCTGATTTGCACAAAAGGATGGTGGTGATTTGGGTTTTAGATCTAGCGTTTCAGATCTATGATGGATTTGACTGTTAGTGTTGTTTTTTTGATTGTTTTGTTATTGTGTTTAGAAGTGTGTTGTTGTTGTTGTTGTTGTTGTTGTTGTTGTTGTTGTTGTTGTTGTTGTTGTTGTTGTTGTTGTTGTTGTTGTTGTTGTTGTTGTTGTTGTTGTTGTTGTTGTTGTTGTTGTTGTTGTTGTTGTTGTTGTTGTTGTTGTTGTTGTTGTTGTTGTTGTTGTTGTTGTTGTTGTTGTTGTTGTTGTTGTTGTTGTTGTTGTTGTTGTTGTTGTTGTTGTTGTTGTTGTTGTTGTTGTTGTTGTTGTTGTTGTTGTTGTTGTTGTTGTTGTTGTTGTTGTTGTTGTTGTTGTTGTTGTTGTTGTTGTTGTTGTTGTTGTTGTTGTTGTTGTTGTTGTTGTTGTTGTTGTTGTTGTTGTTGTTGTTGTTGTTGTTGTTGTTGTTGTTGTTGTTGTTGTTGTTGTTGTTGTTGTTGTTGTTGTTGTTGTTGTTGTTGTTGTTGTTGTTGTTGTTGTTGTTGTTGTTGTTGTTGTTGTTGTTGTTGTTGTTGTTGTTGTTGTTGTTGTTGTTGTTGTTGTTGTTGTTGTTGTTGTTGTTGTTGTTGTTGTTGTTGTTGTTGTTGTTGTTGTTGTTGTTGTTGTTGTTGTTGTTGTTGTTGTTGTTGTTGTTGTTGTTGTTGTTGTTGTTGTTGTTGTTGTTGTTGTTGTTGTTGTTGTTGTTGTTGTTGTTGTTGTTGTTGTTGTTGTTGTTGTTGTTGTTGTTGTTGTTGTTGTTGTTGTTGTTGTTGTTGTTGTTGTTGTTGTTGTTGTTGTTGTTGTTGTTGTTGTTGTTGTTGTTGTTGTTGTTGTTGTTGTTGTTGTTGTTGTTGTTGTTGTTGTTGTTGTTGTTGTTGTTGTTGTTGTTGTTGTTGTTGTTGTTGTTGTTGTTGTTGTTGTTGTTGTTGTTGTTGTTGTTGTTGTTGTTGTTGTTGTTGTTGTTGTTGTTGTTGTTGTTGTTGTTGTTGTTGTTGTTGTTGTTGTTGTCGTCATTTGTGTTAATTTCAGTTTTATTTGTTGTGAGTGAAAGAATTTAATTGATTTGTTATTGTTAATGATTTTACAAGGTGATGAACAAGGGGTGTGGATGATTGAATTTTTGGGATGTGGTTTGGTTGAAGACCGAAAGAACAGGGGTGGTGAGTGGGATGGTTATGGCCTATGGGTGAGTGGGTAAGTTATCAATCTGGAAAAATGGGAATGATGGAATTGGAGAGTTGGTGCGTAAGTTTCCGAAAAGCTGGGTTGGTTATGGGTGGTGAGTAAGTTACCGAAAAGGGAATTTGGGAATGATGGAATTGGGGTGGTGCGTTTGATAACAGAAGTTATCTGGAAATCTGATAAAGAAAGAAGATGAAGCATTTGATAAAGAAAGTTATCTGGAAATATTATGGATTTGCGATGAAGGAAGAGGATAAAGAAGATGTAGCTGATGATTTTAAAATAATAATAATAATTGGACTAAAAATATTTTTTATTTAATAGATTAAAATAATATTTTTAAAATAAAAAAGCCACATGGCATTCCAATATGGCTTGCCACATCAGCTAATTAAGTGCCACATCAGATTCAATTTTGACCAAATTAGAGAGGGACCTTGACTTTAGAAATTGGGAAAATAGGGGGACAAAATTCGTGAAAAAAATAGATGGGGGACTAAAATTGTGAGTTGGTCATAATAGGGGGACTAAAACTGTAATTAAGCCAATATCTTTTAATCCCTTGGTTATCCCCTAATGTTGCTTTCTCGACTATCCCATATCCGAGTCACGACTTATTATTTCACTCAAATAAATAAATCGTTCATAAATTCCATAAATCGAATCTTTAAAAATTTAGGGATTACATATTATTACATATTACATATACAAACAAACTTCCTACAAAATTATCAATTTGAATCTCTTATCAACAAGACACATATCTAATTTAAGGGTAAAAATGTCATTATCCACTCTTTCTTTTTCTTCATACACTCTACTTCTTCCTTTTATTCTCTTTCTTCTTACACTCTCTTTCCTGCTTTTCGCTTTTCTCTTACACTCTCTTTCTTCCTTTTTTCTTTTTACTTTACTTTTACTTTTTCCATAAACAATTCTTCTCTTTCTCTTATTCACTTTAGTTTTTTTAACTAAATTTCTAAATTTACACAAACACTACTCTACTAAAATTATCTTCTCTTTTCTCTCCAAAATCTGTTTACACTCTTATTGATAATCTACTATCACCTCTTATTGATAATCTACTACCTATATTTTACTTTATACTATAATCTACTAATCAACTAAAATAATTAATTGAAACTACGAGATAACTGCAATGATATATAAAAAAATACGGGATAACTACATTGATATATAAAAACACAGGATTGATATTTGTCATTGATAATTAAATTTTTTGAAGACTACTATAAACCTACTATCTAAAAAACAAGAATATTTAATGACTAATTAAACTACCGATTAGTATTTTAAAAAAAAACATTTCTTATTGATAATCTACTATCTCTCTTTTACTATCTACTATAATATACTAATTAACTAAAATAATCAACTGAAACTACGAGATAACTGCACTGATATATAAAAAACACCAGATAACTATACTGATATATAAAAAACATGAAATTGATAATTGTCATTGATAATTAAAATTTTTGACGACTACTACTACAAACCTACTATCTAAAAAACAAGAAAACATAATGACTATTTAAACTACTAATTAATATTCAAAACAAATATTTCTTATTGCTAATTTACTATCTAACTTTTACTATCTACTATAATCTACTAATCAACTAAAATAATCTATTGAAACTACGAGATAACTGCCTGATATATAAATAAACACGGGATAACTGCAGTGATATATAAAAAAAACACGGGATTAATATTTGCCATTGATAATTATAATTTTTGAAGACTACTTAAACCTACTATCTAAGAAAACAAGAAGCCTTAATGACTATTTAAACTGATTAATATTAAAAACACACGTGACAAATATTTGTTATTAATACCTAAAAAAGGACAAATAATTGTCACTGATATATAAAAAAACACGGGATAAATATTTTTTGTTGATAATAAACTATCTATCTTTTACTATCCTACTAGAGTCTACTAATCAACTCAAATAATCAATTGAAACTATGAGATAACTACACTGATACATAAAAAAACACGAGATAGCTGCACCGATATATAAAAAAATACGGGATACCAACACTGATATATAAAAAACACTGCACTGATATATAAAAAAATACGGGATAAATGCACAATTGTTTTTAAATGATACTTTTACATTTTTAGATTTTAATATTTATCTATTTTTTATTTAAAACTCTTTTTTCATCTACTTTAAATTTATATTTATTTTCACGGGTTCAGACTATTTAAATACTGTCTAAGTTCATTCATTAAAAAAATATGACAGCACCCGTGTGTATGCACGGGTATCCTACTAGTTTAGTATTAAAACCAAAATTGTTTCTGACGTAATTTTAAGGTTTGTTATGTTAAGCCCGGATGATTGAATTATATTAACAAGCTATGTGTCAGCTGACATAGCCATTAGGGATACAAAATTGTGATGAGATTCTATAATTTGTTGCAAATTTAGTTGAGTAGCAATTTATGAGTAGTTTTTTATCAGTATAATTTGTTGCAAATTTAGTTGAGTAGCAATTTATGTACAATGGAACAAGTAACATAGAACTACTAATAATTCAGAACAAGTAACAAAATTAAATCTTCCATTAGCCTGAAAACAAGAGAGTATTACAATTTGTACATTGAAACAAAATTTATCGGTACAAGACAAGTTGACCACGTTCTAAATTGATGCATGCTTTAGCTTCAAACAAGTGTGCAAGCAAGTCTTGAGTTTGCATCCAACCAACCAACCAACCACTAGCACGAAAATCTTCATATTGTCTTCTTCTTTGCAGTCCATCAACGGTTGAGCTCCTGAAAATAATGAGCATCTTTGAATATCAAGAAACATAATAAAAACAAAAACATGAAAAACAGGATATAACTAGAAATAGTGACGAACATCTGCAAGGAACTACTATCAATTTAATCAAGACACACACAAAGAGTTCCATAACTATTGCATCAAAAACAAGTTATTGATTCACTAATTGTGTTCCAACATTAAACGGCCTGGGTGCTCACTAACTCATTATATCCTGGTTTCCCGTGATTTCAACTTTTTTTGGGTGATCAACAATGATAAGGAATACAAAAAACAAGTAATATCATTAGTGTTTTGTAGAACTTCATCACAAAATTGAAATTATTCACAGCACAGTTCTGCACTAGTTTCATATATTAGAGTAGAAACGTTCCAATGAAAATGAAGAACACTTACAATGTTCTCAAGGCGACCTCACCCACTCCGGTGGCCAGAAGAAGTCGAAATACAAAGCATAATCTTTCTGCAAAGGCAAAATCTGCTGTAGATGATCCAAATCAAAAACACCCGTCTCAAACTCAAATTTATTAAAAGCATCATCCCTAAATATCACACAATTCCCATCGTGAAAACCCAAATCGGAAGCCGAAACAGAGAAAGCACGATCATCCCCCAAGAACGAAAATCTACTAGTTATCAAAGTAATTTGTATCAACATCTTAAGAAAATTATTTACAAATATGAAGAAAAGGTATGACTAAGATATTGCCTCCACAATTGCAGTGATAAAACTTTAGGCTGGTGAACCTTGTACCTGCAATAAAATCAAAATTCATGATCTCAGCAATCATTTTGCATTAGCAACCTGATCAATCTCAACAAAATGTAAGTGAGGGAAATTTGATCGTTCTCTTTCGACCATTACCAAGCATATGATGATTCTCATTTTTGGCATAAAAATCATTCATTTGTGGCAAGATGGAGAAAAAGAAAACAGTAATAGTAATAATAGAAGTCTTGTACTTTTAGTTGTACCGATACTAGACAGTAATGAACAATAGGAAAGCAGTAACCACAACTAAACAAGTGCATTACCAGGCAGCCACAGAAAATGCATTTTTATAAGTATGAAATTCTATTAAAAATTACCAGCAAAATATTGAAACCTTGCATCATAGCAAACAGAATTTTTGCTTACAAAATAGGAGAAAATACACAATGTTTCCTGTATCCTAAGATAATTAAATTGAACAAAGAACTGTTGCAGATAATGAAACCGAAAACAAAGAAGACCAACAGATCCTAAAGGAACAATATTTACTTCCAATTTCCAGCAATAATCTCTGTAAATCCTTTTGTGATCTATTAATTCAGTAGGTCCTTCAGAAAAATCTAAGTTGGAAGGGGAACAGCCATACAAGTAAGGACATCATTCTTAGTGGCGGGGGGTATTATTAATTCGAACTTAAGCTATATGCCAAAAAGCAATATAAAGGTAATTGGACGGTGCTTTTCTAGGGCATTTCACATTTTAAGTATGTAATATGATCCGGTAAAGCTATTCTAAGTTCTAACGAGCGAAGCAAACTAAGTCGAAGATCCACATTCCTTACATAAAATCTTATGCTGCACTAATCAATACCTTATAAGTAATGCCGCTCATTTTGAATTAGCTTCTTACTTATAAGAACTTCTCAAGTGAGTTAAGTATTTAGTCCCTACTAGTGAACAAGCTCTGATAAGTTTACAGCTGCTTATGAAGAAGTTAGATTAAAACAGCTACAAAAATATAATCAGTTGCAAAACCCATAGTCAACGTAAGAACATTTCAGCTTTGCTTTTTCTGTAAGTACCTTCCAAATTTTATCCAGTCTTACAACCGAAACTAAGTGTGTGTTTGGATTCACTTTTGGAAGAGCCAAAAGTGAATCTAAAGACATAAAATTGTTTTTGACATGTTTGGCTGTTCTCGAGTAAAATTGATTTTGCCTTTAGAATTGTTGACTCTAACTTGAAGCTAGAACTTGTAGCTTTGTCTTCTAAAAGTGGTTTTTATTCTCAAATTTATTGTTAAACTAACTTTTACATGAATTCATCCAAACATAAATCACCTTACATTCAACTCATTTTCACTCATAATCAATTTTATAAAATCAGTTCATTCAAAGTCAGTTTTCGTCACCAAAAAACCAATCACAAGCTAAGCAGATATGTACATTAACAACAACAACAAAAAAAGTAATCACAAGTGTTTCGTAGAACTACATCACAAATTTGAAAATTACTTATAGCACAGTTCTGTAGTAGTTTCATATAAGAATAGATTCATTTCAATGTAAATGAAGAACACTTACACAGTTGTCATCATGACCTGACCCACTCCGGTGGCCAGAACAAGTCTAAGTACGAACTATAATCTTTCTGCAAAGGCGAAATCTTCTGTAGATCCAAATCAAAAACACCCGTCTCAAACTCAAATTTATTAAAAGCATCATCCCTAAATATCACACAATTCCCATTTCGAAAACCCAAATCCGAAGCCGAAACAGAAAAAGCACAATCATCTCCCAAAAACAAAATCCTACCCCTCAAATTTGTTAACTCCACCCATCTCTTCTCCTTCTCATCAAGCTTATACACATCAAACTTCACAACCCTCTCCCACCCAACCCCATAATCATCACCAACAACAACAACACCATTATCCTCCTCCTCATCATCATCATCCAAAGCACTACAATAACAAACACAAGACAAATGCTTATCCACTAACAACAATTCACCATTACTTTCCACCAAGTACTTTTTATCTCCCCCAAAAACAGGTTCAGCCACTAAATCCAATCCCAATTCCGGTTCAATTCCAACCCCAACCCTTACCCTAACGGTTCTCCCGGAACCGTCAACCGCAATCATCTTCCCTTTAAAAACACAAACATCATCATAAGGCATCGGCATTTCCGGAATTATAGTCCATCGATCATCACCAGATCGGAAAACCGCAAGCTTCCCAGAAACATGAATTGTAAGAAGAACAAAACACCGTTCAATTTCAGACACAACTACCTTTTCAAGGAAGAGATTGTTGAAAGAAAAAGCAGGAGGTAATGAGGAGAATTCAGTGGCGTCGCCGAGAACGAACTCGTGACCTAATTCAACGACAGAGAGGTCGTTGAAATCGAGAACGTGGGGGAAATGACGACGGAGAAGTGAATAACGTGAGAGAGGGTTTAATAGTTGATTGTTGCTGTTGTTGATTTTGATTAACCATGGATGATGTAGGGTTTGGTTTTGGGGAGGTGGGAAAATGAGAAAGAAGGTGCGTTTAGAAAGAGAGAAGGTTGTGGATTTGGAATTGGAATCGTTGATGGAGTTAGAGAGAAGAGGGAGTTTGGAAGGGAGATTTTGATGGTGGTGGTTTGGGTTTGGGATTGGGATGGAAGAGCGCCACGTGGAACAGACGGATCGGAAACGAAGGAGGTAGAGGTCGCTGTTGAGACGGTTTGAGATTAAATTGAGAAGTTCTGTTGGGAGTTGAGACCAGTCTGCCATGGATGTGGGTGGTGTATAATCAATGGGTGGGGTGCTGAATTGATTCAGGGAAATGTGAACGACGGAAGAGGAGACGAGGGGAGAGAAAACGGAAGTGCGGTGCTGAAGTGAATAGAAAAGAAGCCTCCTAAAATAATATTTTTGTTTCCTTTTTTGAAATGTTTTATTACATAAATTCAGTCAAAAAAATGTTTTTTTGTCAAAAATAAATGTTTGTATACATTGTGTTAAATCCAAATTTATTTTCACTTTTAATATATTTATAATTTATTTGTAATTTTATATTTTTAAATTAAAAATATTTTTGAATTAAAAATTTAGAGTTTGGTAAAAAGAATAATCTTGAGTGAATTTGGGTACTCAAATTTTTAATTAGTTTTTTATTAGTACATTAAATTCCTTTATTATTTTTCTTTCATTTTTTTATTACAGAAAGTTTAGGTGAGTTGAGCTTCAGGACTCAACAGGGTCAGGACAAGCCTCATAACTCTTTGAGTGCTTATAAAAATACTTATAGATTAAAGAAGTCCTCGAGCCGACAATTTTATTCAAAATTTTTATAAACTAATGTTCTTTGAGAAGGGTGAAAGATATACACTTATCACAGGAGGATAATGTTCTATAACTAAACCTTATATGAAACATTCATGGCCCGAAAACCCTAGGAGTGGACTTTGGGAATACTACGACAATTTTGGAAATCATTTCTCATTTTTAACTCTATTAGATTATGGGTGGATCCTTTTTCAAAGACGATCCCATATTTGATTGGGCACCTTGCCTTTATAAATGAGGGCATCCGGCTTATTCTCTTGTAATAGTTCTTTGTATCAATAGGGTTGTGGGTAGAGGTATTTGCGGTGCGGTTTGGTTCGGTTTTGAGTCAAAAAACGAACTGAACTCCAAAGTAAAAATACACGTGGTTTGGTTTGTTCGGTTTACTTCCTAAAAATTTTTTGAACCAAACCAATACAGTTTGGATTGATTCGGTTGATTCGGTTTTTGCGTGACAAAACATAATTTAAAATATAGATAAAATTAATTAATTTAATCCTTAATCTAAATATTACTATTTTTATCTAAGCAAAAGAAAATTTTCTAATTCCAGAGTGAGAAGTGTGAGATAGTGAACAACGAAATCGGATTTGAGTTAGTAAGTGAGTGAGAATTGTTATAAGTTGAAGCCCAAATAGAGAGCAAGTCAAAGAAGGCCGTAAGTCGTAGGTTTACTTGCGGTTCGGTTGGTGAAGCAAAAACCGTGGGACGAACCAAACCACGCGGTTGACTCAAAAGAAAAACCGATTAGATCTGATAAAAGTCAGTTTTTTGCGGTTTTCGATTTGGGTTGGTTCGGTTTGCGGTTTTCTATTGGGTTGGTTCGGTTTTGAACATCCCTAGTTGTGGGCGGTAGTTTATAGCCCCTCCCTCCCCCCTTGGATATTCCTAATTACACAAACTAATTTTTGAATTTGGTAATAATAATGATAATTTTTTGAGTGAATTCGACCTAGTCAGTATGTTTTTCATCTCTGCAAATGTGCAAATGTATAGGCTTTTCTTCTTCATCTCCGTAATTTTTTTTTCTTTGTCTCTACAATATAGAATTTTATTTGCTTTTAACCTTTGTTGTATTGTTTCGGTCCCTATAATATTGTTTAGTTTTAGTTCTAGTGAGATCATTTTAATTTTAGTCACTGAATTATGAACTAAATGAGGATTAATTTAAAAAAAAAGATATTATGACTGGGATGAAAAACAAAAAATAGCATTTTTAGAGACGAGATATAAAATTTAGGAAATTAAAAAATGAAAAACAAAAGAAAAATAGACATTTCCAAGCACAAAAATTAAAAACACATATATATAAAAATTATGTTCAAACCCAAAACAAATAAATTCTCTAAATACATAGAATTGAAGTTTCAAAAAGCTTACGAAAATAAATGCAAAATGTTGAACTATAAATGTAGAACTTTACCCCCAAGGGAGTCCTTCCAAAAATTCTTGGACTTAGGGTAAACCTAAAGCCTAAGAGGGGGTTTGGAAATAGTTTTCAACAAATTCTTGTTTCATATATGCTTGCACTCCATATGATCCTCTTTTCGTCGATGCAAGACTAATTGTGTGGATCTTAGAAGTAATGTTATTTCCTAGTCACGACTCCTTGCCTTCAACAAATGCGCATATTATTATTCCTCATTCACCGCACTTTGGACTAAACAATAAAACTTCGACGTCGAGTTATTCATGACTCTACATATACGAAGTGTTAGATAATAAAAGGAAATGTAGAAGCAAATTGTAGTACTTAGCTAGTAGCATAATCAACAAC
Source organism: Astragalus membranaceus (assembly GCA_039519185.1). Lineage (NCBI taxonomy): Eukaryota > Viridiplantae > Streptophyta > Magnoliopsida > Fabales > Fabaceae > Astragalus > Astragalus membranaceus. Next base: position 172,097,253 of record CM076848.1, on the reverse strand, counting down.
ACATGAAGACAAGAAAGAGAATTTCTTTACATTGATTAATACTCTTTTCTCAATTACATATATCTCAATAAATATATTAAATCATTCCACCCCACCCTGCCCCACACCTTTCTATGCATCTACATTTAATTTTTGTATATGGATTTAAAAAAAACGCAGTGTGCATCATTTCTTTGTTGCTGTCTTGGTGAGGTGTTTATGTAGTTTTAAAACCCTAAATTTAGAAGACTTCATTGCTCTATTGGAAGTTTATTTTGCAAAAATTAATAACTAAGGATATGTTTTGATAATTTAAATTGAACAAAGCGAAACAGAATAGAGTGGAATGGAATGGAGTGGAAAGGAATGGAACTAAGTTTTCATTCCATTGTTTGGATATTTATATATTTTTGTAATTTTATATTAATTAAATTAAAGCCAGTTTTTTTTGTAATAAATTAATGACAAATAAACAATTCAAAAAATAAAACTTAAGATAATTGTTACTCCTCTCCATTTGTCATTTTTAACTCTCTTATTACCTTTCCTCAAAAAAAAAACTCTCTTATTACCAAAACAATTTTATGTGTAAACCCTTATTTAAGGACGATCCCAGATTTGTTTGAGTACTTAGGCTCTATAAACAAAGACCTTCAGCTTCTTCTCTTGTAATGGTTCTTTGATCGACGTGGTTGGGGAACACAGGTAGTTTATAGCTCACTAGTGCAAAAAAGAGATTTAAAGTCAGGCGAAAAGGGGATTTAAAGTCAGGTGCTCGCTTGACTTTTATTAAGTCGACTTTGTATGTCAGGAGTTTTAAAGTCAAGCGATAGCCTGACTTCGAAAGTCTGATTTAAAGTCAAGCATTTTATTGCGCCTGACTTCGTAAGTCTGTTTTAAAGTCAAGCATTTATTATTGTCTGACTTCGTAAGTAAGATTTAAAGTCAAATGTTTATTCTTGCCTGACTTCGTAAGTATGATTTAAAGTCAAGCATTTATTCTTGCCTGACTTCGTAAGTATGTTTTAAAGTCAAGCGTTTATTATTGCCTGACTTCGTAAGTATGATTTAAAGTCAAGCGTTTATTCTTGCCTGACTTCGTAAGTATGATTTAAAGTCAAGCATTATTGCGTCTGACTTCGTAAGTGTGATTTAAAGTCAAGCATTATGCGCCTGACCTTAAAAAAAAAATTCAAAATTTGGTTTAATCCATACACCTTGGTTATACGAAATTCATCACATTCTACTATAATTCATCACATTCTATACACCCTGGTTATACCATTAAGCATTATTGGTCATTCATCACTTTCTACTATAATTCAAAGCTAAAATTCATCCCATTGTACAAAATACATTCAAACAGAACAACACAGTCAATAAGATTGGAATCAGTTTAAGTACAAAATACATTCTACAGAACAACACAGTCACATGATTCATCGGTTTAAGTACAAAAAAATACATTCAAAACAACACAGTCACTTACTTACATTCTACATAAACATCACTTAAGTTGTTTTCTTCGTTCTTCCTTTGAAGTGGGTTTACGCTCTGCATACAACTTTATAAAAAACTCTGCCCAAACTTCTCTAACGTGTGTCAAGTCTTCATGCGTGAACGGACAACTCGAATTAAACATCTACAAAAACAATTTAAATTAGATAAAACAGTAGAGGAAAAACAGAAAAGCATGCAACAATGGCGATGATATTGATGATACAAATTCAATAAGATTAAGGAGTTGTTATGGAAAATACTTAACAGCTTCTAATATGCCATCATACAGATCTCAGAATAATGCAAACTTAACAGCTTCTAATATGCCATCATACAGCTTTTCTAATATGCCATCATACAGATCTCAGAATAATGCAAACTTAACAGCTTCAAATATGCCATCATACAGATCTCAGAATAATGCAAACTTAAGGAAGGAGTTGTTATGGAAAATACTTAACAGCTTCTAATATGCCATCATACAGCTTCTAATAATAATGCAAACTGATCTCAGAATATCATCATACAGAATAACAGAATACAGCTTCTAATATGCCATCATACAGATCTCAGAATAATGCAAACTGAAGGAAGGAGTTGTTATGGAAAATACTTAACAGCTTCTAATATGCCATCATACAACTTCTAATAATAATGCAAACTGATCTCAGAATATCATCATACAGAATAACAGAATACAGCTTCTAATATGCCATCATACAGCTTCTAATATGCCATCATACAGCTTCTAACATAATCATACAGCTTCTAACATAATCACCCTATACAAAGTTGAAAATTTATACTGCTATCATACAGCTTCTAATATGCCATCATACAGCTTCTAACATAATCATACAGCTTCTAATATACTGATCTCAATACTTAACAGCTTCTAACATAATCACCCTATAAAAGTTGAAAATTTATATTACCTTCTTCCAATTATTAGTGATAGTTGCGGAGACAATGGTCATCATATTTATCATCACATAGTGGCCACAAGAATAACTATCAATTTGTTTCGGTCCCTATAAATGAATATCAAATATATAAATTGAATATAATTTACGGTAACTAGTATAAAATGAAAATAAAAATTAATGTATTAAATACTTACTTTAAGTGTCACCCAGTGAGGTTTTGTTTTTCTTAAACCCTTCATCCTATTATATCCATCCATAGCTCTGTAGGGTAACATCAAATAGTAAATTACAAGTCTAAAGCATGTTAAATCATAAAGTTGTGACAACAAATTATTAAAGAAAACCTTCTTGTCAACTATTTCAACCAGGGTCTCGTTTGGAGGGCGGTGAAACGAACACATCCAAACAACTGTATTAACAGAAGGACAGACGACAAACAATTGCCAATGTTTACTGCAGAATTGAACAACAATATGGTCAAGGTCAGCTAGCTCATCTTCAAATAAGATATGTCAGTTACATGATATGCTAAAATCACATTTATGCTAATAGAAATTAGAATTATTGTCTATTGTGCATTCTTAGCTAAGAATGATTAAAAATTTCTCATTTGTCTTTGATACACGTGTTCCAGAGCTGTTTCTTCATACAATGATTGAGAAGCAAGATTGCCAGATTTTTCAAAATGAATAGAAGGTACGCAAAATTGCAGAAGTTGTTGGTTATCTAGTAATCACAGTGTTGAGATCATACCGACTCAATTCTAACTTTGATGTAAATCTAATCTAATCATATGAATAATTCTTTAGGAACCTGTAATTTGATTGTTATTATCAAATCCTATTGAATGGGATCAAAACATGATAAATAAGGCATGCTTTAATAACTCTTAACAAGAAAGCATGCTTTAATAACTCTGACATATCAATATGGACAAATTATACTTTACCGTACCTGAACAAATATGGCGCTAGAAAGCATGTTTTGTTCTGCTCAATTAGCTTATTCTGAATATATGATTGGACGGTCTCTTGTTTGTAGCCATAACTACCACAAATTTTGTATGGATCTAAAAATCCATACATATCACTAATTTCCCTTGCTATACATTCGCGATGCAAATACCTAAGATATTGAAAACAAATTGTTCAGTATTTATAACTATTTATAATTGAAGTATTTGGAATAAGTTTTACAAATAACTAATATATACTTACGTGCACCATATTGCCAAATGGCTCATCTCAAGTTCCTCATTACCTTGAACCATTTCTACAATATCTTTATATCCAATGTAGAAATGTTCCTGGTGCTCATGGTCCAAGTCCAACTTGACACTTGTTGAAATCTCATAAGCTAAAAAATGCAACTCTTTCAACCAGTCATTCTTGGTCGGTTCCTCCATATGAGATGGTGAACAGCTAGCTTTAGATCCGATTGTATTTTTTTGAGATGGTGAACAGCTACGCAACGATCCCCACTTCTGCAAATCAAATATATTTATTAAATGTTATTCACAGATGGAGAGAATTCCTGCAGACAGTTTTTATTTACAGTTGAAGTCTACTTGTGGCCTTGTTAGATAGAAGATTGCAGATAATTTTATTGAAGTACTATATGTGTGAATGTATGGAACCCAGGTAAGAGAAGTGGAAGATTGATATGAGACAATGCAATGACCCCAAGTGTGTCCAACTGTCCAGGATAAGGCTTGCTTAATGTTATAAGCATTTTTAGGATTAATGTGCAAAAGAATCAAACCTCGTGAATTAACGTGCTAAAGAATTAATGTTTTAAACCAAAAATTAGCATGGGAATATCAGACAATGTAGTTTCAGCCTTATTTATTCAATTATTCTACTATCCATCAAAATAATCAAACAATCAGACAATGTAGTTTCAGCCTTATCATATCCATCACTTTTTAAAGCAACTATAACTATAACTTCATATCCATAACTATAACTATAGCTTCATATTCACAAAGTTGCTAAAATCAATTCATAAACTATGTTAATGTTCATATATATACCTCTGTCAATGCTTCGACTATTTCTTTGTGTTTCTTTTCAAACTCCTATGTTAACTCATCCTGTTTCTTTGCAAACTTCTCTGTTAACTTCTCCTGTTTCTTTTCAAACTCCTGTGTTAACTCCTCCTTCAACTCTTGCTTAATGGCAGCTAGTTTCCCACTATCTGAGGTGACGCTAGTACGTGAAGTAGGTCCAAAGTATTCTGATAGACCCACCCCTCTACCAACTGCTCGTACACGACCACGAGGATCAGGTTTTCCAATGGCTATAGTCAAGATATCTTGACGTCCATGTGGAACACGTGTTCCCTGTTTGGCCTGATCAACTAACTCATCCTATAACAAAAACCATGTGCACTTTAGGCAACATTGTAAAATGTATTTCTTAAGGCGTTGGTGTTTGAATAAAAATTTTAACTTACAATTTTCGAAGCAACAGAAGCTGACTCATCCGTTGTAAAAGATCCTGTTTTCCTCTGATGGGCCAACTTAAATAACTCATGACGTGGAGGAGATGGAGGTTCTACTACTAAGTGTGGATCACCGGACTCCTCACGCTTTGCTTCCACGTAGCTCTCTTTCCACTTGCCCTTAATCCTCTTATAGCCACCACGAGCGGATGTGTGGTAGAAGTTATTGTGGGATTGAATTTTTTTGGCTCTTTCTCTTTTAGTTTGTCATAAATACCAAACCAAATGTTATTAGTCATGACATATTAAATTAAGACAGAGAAATAAAAACTAAAAAAGACCAAATAATTACCTGAAACTGTTCTTCCATGCGACTCTTTACGAACAACTCCCATGTTTCAGTTGATATGAAACTGTATATCTCACATGGAGTTGTGTCATCCTGATCATCTTTGGGGCTAAAGATAAATTTTCTAGTGAGTGATGACTTAAATTGCGTCCAACGCTCACCGGCATAAGCAATCCATTTGTTCTTCAACCTCTCATCATTGGGAATGTCAAATGTTTCCTAAAGTATATATACAAAAAAGGCAGTGTTAATATCACTTCGATATCATTCATTTGGGTGTATAGCACTCAATATGCAATGAAAAGTTAATACCAAGATATCCAGCCAAATCAAGTCCTTGACCGCGCCATCCACTTTTTCCCAAGTTTCTGATAATATGCTTGCCTTGTGTCGTGCTAGCATAGACACATAACTCTTAAATCTGGCAGCCAATTTATCTAGAGGCTCTAGGTGTTCATCAAATTCAATCGGGTACCTATAACCTGGAGAGTGTCTAGACGTCAAATCCGGTAACGTCGTGGCACGTCTAGTCTTCTTCTTTGTTGGGGGGTTGATAGATAATTCAGCCATGATACCTATTTAAGAAAAACAAATGCGAGCAATCATCAGTATAACAAATCATCAGTATAGCAAATCATCAGTATAACAAACATCATCAATATTGCAAATTTATTCAAAATATTATTCAGCTTCTGCAACTTAAAACAAGTGTTAATTTTCTATAACACAACCAACTTAAAACAGTAGTACTAATGGCAAATTATTATTCAATCACGTGCTGTCAAAATAATGGCGAATTCTTAGTCAATCACCTGCAACTTATTCAATCACGTGCTTGCCTTGATAATGGCAAATTCTTTTTAGGGGTCAAATTAAAATATCTTCCCATATCCCTTCATTATGATCATCACGAGTCGCGCGTACACCGTCCACATCTATGTCCTCAATGAATATAGGCATTTGTGTAGTAAAAGAAGGAGTCTCGGAAATTTCAAGGGATGAATCTCCGTCTTCATCATTACCATTCATGATTCTTCCTTGTAGGACTACTGACCATTTTTTGTTAGAAGGATCATCGACAAAAAAATTTGTTTTGCTTGGTCAGCCATGATGAAAGGCTCATCCCCATAACTTACCTTGTCTAGGTCCACCAATGTAAATCCTAAGTCATCGGTTTGTACACCATTGTTACTGTTAACCCACTTACATTTAAAAACAGACACTTTAAATTTAGAGTAATTGAGCTCCCAAATCTCTTCAATAACCCCAAAGTAAGCAATTGACACAAGAACAGGGTTTTTACCCTTTGCACTAGAGAAGTGCATTGCAGAAGCCATGACCATAACCCCACTATTTTGCACAGTACTCTTATCATCTTGTGCCTTTGTAGAAAATGAGAAATTATTTATATCGTACCCAGACCAACACATGACACTAAACATTGGTTCATTTGCTAGCCACTTTAGTGTATCAGAAGCACTATTATCCTTCATAATATTCTCTTTAAACCAGGTTAAGAATGTCTTGTTGTGCTCTTTCAATAGCGCTTTTTCATTCATTTGAGGGTTTTTACTCTTGACAATCTTTTTATGAGTAGATAAATAAGGTAATACCTCGTCGGTGTTATTCAATATGTACAAATGTGCTTGCAACACTTCTGCTCTACCCATACTCTTGACCCTTGGACATCGTGTGTAACGCCCCAAATATTTAATTAATTATTTAATTAATTTGTTCAATAATTAAGTGTGAGAATTGTTGAAGTTGGGAATTATTAGTATAGTTGCTACGTTGACTTTTATTTAATTAATAGGTTAATTAAGTGTGGAAAATAATATTAGAGTAATAATAATATATTATTTTATGTGGGCTTATGTTTATGTTAGAATTAGTAATATAAGGGGGTGTGAAGAGTGGCCCATGAGACTAATCAGAAAAATAAAGAGAAGTATAAGTAAGTAAGAATTAGAATTAAGTTAGGTTGTCATAAGATGAAAGAAAATAAGGATTAGAGAAAACCTAGAAGCAATGAGAGGAGGGGGCTGCGCAACTTTGGTGAGAAATAGAGAGGGGGCTGCGCATTCTTCATCCAAGAAGGGAGGTGACTGCGAAATCTTCAAAACCCAGGTAAGGGTGGGGTTCTAACTCTATAATAGGGTACATGAAGGGCTTTATGTGGGAAAATAAGGGATCCTATATGTTCGTTTAATCCTTGAAACCTATGTTGTTGTTTGAATATATCTGTTGATGATTGAAATCGATGTAGGGGTTTTTGAACCCAATGATGCACAAAATTTGGGTCACTGGGCGCCATGGGCGCCGTCTGCTGATGTACTGGGCGCCATGTGTGGCTGCCCCTGTTGTTTGCTGGGGGCACTGGGCGCCATGGGCGCCATGTGTGGCTGCCCATGTTGTTTGCCAGGCGCACTGGGCGCCATGGGCGCCATCTGTGGCGGCCCCTGTTGTTTGCCAGGCGCACTGGGCACCATGGGCGCCATGTCTGGCTGCCTGTTGCTTGTTGTCTGTTGGTTGCTGGGCGCACTGGGCGCCATGGGCGCCATGTCTGGCTGCCTGTTGCTTGTTGTCTGTTGGTTGCTGGGCGCAATGGGCGCCATGGAAGCCATGTCTGGCTGCCTGTTGCTTGTTGTCTATTGGTTGCTGGGCGCACTGGGCGCCATAGGCGCCATGTCTGGCTGCCTGTTGCTTGTTGTCTGTTGGTTGCTGGGCGCAATGGGCGCCATGGGCGCCATGTCTGGCTGCCTGTTGCTTGTTGTCTGTTGGTTGCTGGGCGCACTAGGCGCCATGGGCGCCATGTCTGGCTGCCTGTTGCTTGTTGTCTATTGGTTGCGGGGAGCACTGGGCGCCATGGGCGCCATGTCTGGCTGCCTGCTGCTTATTGTCTGTTGGTTGCTGGGCGCAATGGGCGCCATGGGCGCCATGTCTGGCTGCCTGTTGCTTGTTGTCTGTTGGTTGCTGGGCACACTGGGCGCCATGGGCGCCATGTCTGGCTGCCTGTTGCTTGTTGTCTGTTGGCTGCTGGGCGCACTGGGCGCACTGGGCGCCATGGGTGCCATGTCTGGCCTGCCTGTTGCTTGTTGTCTGTTGGTTGCTGGGCGCCATGTCTGGCTACCTGTTGCTTGTTGTCTGTTGGTTGCTGGGCGCACTGGGCGCCATGGGCGCCATGTCTGGCTGCCTGTTGCTTGTTGTCTGTTGGGTGCTGGGCGCACGGGGGGCCATGGGCGCCATGTCTGGCTGCCTGTTGCTTGTTGTCTGTTGGTTGCTGGGCGCAATGGGCGCCATGGGCGCCATGTCTGGCTGCCTGTTGCTTGTTGTCCTGTTGGTTGCTGGGCGCACTAGGGCGCCATATCTGGCTGCCTGTTGTTTGTTGTCTGTTGGTTGCTGGGCGCAATGGGCGCCATGGGCGCCATGTGTGGCTGCCTGTTGCTTGTTGTCTGTTGGTTGCTGGGCGCCATGGGCGCCATGTCTGGCTGCCTGTTGCTTGTTGTCTGTTGGTTGCGGGGAGCACTGGGCGCCAAGGGCGCCATGTCTGAATGCCTATTGCTTGTTGTCTGTTGGTTGCTGGGCGCAATGGGCGCCATGTCTTGCTGCCTGTTGCTTGTTGTCTGTTGGTTTCTGGGCGCACTTGGCGCCATGGGCGCTATGTCTGGCTGCCTGTTGCTTGTTGTCTGTTGGCTGCTGAGCGCAATTGGCGCCATGGGCGCCATGTCTGGCTGCCTGTTGCTTGTTTTCTGTTCGTTGCTGGGCGCCATGGGCGCCATGTCTGGCTGCCTGTTGCTTGTTGTCTGTTGGTTGCTGGGCGCACTGGGCGCCATGTCTGGCTGCCGGTTGCTTGTTGTCTGTTGGTTGCTGGGCGCACTGGGCGCCATGGGCGCCATGTCTGGCTGCCTGTTGCTTGTTGTCTGTTGGTTACTGGGCGCACTAGGCGCCGTGGTCGCCATGTCTGGCTGCTTGTTGCTTGTTGTCTGTTGGTTGCTGGGCCCCCATGGGCGCCATGTCTGGCTGCCTGTTGCTTGTTGTTTGTTGGTTGCTGGGCGCACTGGGGGCCATGTGCTGCTGCCTGTTGCTTGTCTGTTGGTTTGCTGGGCGCATTGGGCGCCGTCTTGTGGGTTGTTGGGCGCTTTAGGCGCATTAGGCCCACGGTTGGCTAATTGTTGGTTAAGTCGTTAAATTGTTAATCGTTAATTTGTTGAGGTGCTAACTGTTGGTTGAGTTGTGAAACTGTTAACTTGTTAAGTTGCTAAATTGTTGGCTCAGTTGTTGATTTGTTGATGATGTTGCACCTAGTTGTGATCACCGTTGTGTGAAGTTGGCGACGTGTATCTGGTTGGATTGCCTCTATTTATTGGCAAGATATTATGTTGTAGGCCTATGGCCAACGTTGAATTCCGTTGTTGTTGTGTTGCTATGTAATCATTGTTGATTGTTTGTGCATTCACATCGAGTCGCATACATAGCATTTTCATGTTGGAGCTATGCTCAAAACACGATGGCCTGGACTAGCAAAGCAACGTGAAGGCTTATGCCTTGTTGATGCCTCTATTTACTGGCAGATTTTTACGACGACGACGGGAGTTCTGCTCCAATGGTACCACATGCATGTGCATAGTATTGAGTCGCATTCATATTGCATACTTGAGTGGCTATGTTGATGACTTGTGATTGATTGAAGTTGTTTGATGACGGCGAAGTGGTGAACTGATTCTAATGTACGGTTTTTCATATGTTCTATTATATGGTTCGATATCTCACCCCTTCTGTTTGAATGTTACCCTCCTGTTGGTAACGTGCAGGTAATCACGAATGAAGGCTGCTTACCTTCGTTAGATCGAGTCGGTGTCGTCGCTCTGATACGTAACACTCGGGGGGGATGAACACTTGTTTTCCTTATTTGCTATGTTATTTTTATTGTTGTAACTCAAAGTTGTTACTATTAAGAGCTTTGCTAAATCTGAGCTGTCTTAAGTTGGTTAAGGATGCCACGACTATTTTGAATTGACTTTTGTTGTGAATCCGCTGCGTAGTATTGAAAGTTGACTTGTTTTAAAGACAAAAAGGATTTGTTTATTGGTTCATCCAAGTTAGCGTGTTATGTATCTGATTTCACAGGCGAATTGATTATGTTGTTTTGTTTTTAGTTGAAAGTGTACCGCTCCATTTATTTGTTGGAAATTTTTATAACTCTGATTTTCGTATTATTTTACCGGGTAGAAATTGGGTGTTACATCGTGTACCCTTACCTTGACACCTCCCTGTATGACGAGACTTGGGAAGCCCTATAGGTTTTGCTTCTGCCAAATAGTCTGAACAAAACTCAATAGCTTCTTCCGTGACATACCTTTCAACAATAGAAGCTTCAGGACGATATTGATTCTTCACATAACCTTTCAAAATCTTCATGTATCGTTCAACCGGATACATCCACCTTAAATAAATAGGGCCACAGAGTCTAATCTCTCTTACTAGGTGAACAATTAAATGAACCATGATGTCAAAAACTGAGGGAGGAAAATACATCTCCAATTGACTCAAGATAATAGCAGCCTCGTTTTCCAACTCATCCAATTTTTGAGGGTCAATGACTTTCACACATATAGCATTAAAGAATAAGCACAACCTAGTTATGGCATGTCGAACACATTTTGGCAAGATGCCCCGAATAGCCACCGGTAGTAGTTGTTGCATCAACACGTGACAGTCATGAGACTTTAAGCCAACTAATTTGAGATCTTTTATTGACACAAGCCTCTTAAAATTTGAAGAGTAACCTTGTGGAACTTTGATTCCTTGTAGACACTCGCACAAACTTATTTTCTCTTTTTTTGACAATGTATAGCATGCTGGGGGCAAATATGTACGTTCACCTTTTGGCTTTGGATGTAATTGTTCTCTTATGCCCATTTTGAGCAAATCTAAACGAGAATTTATACCATCCTTTGTCTGGCCTTTAATGTTGAGAAGCGTCCCGATAACACTATCACAAACGTTTTTCTTGACATGCATGACATCAAGACAGTGCCTTACATCAAGACTAGACCAATGCGGAAGATCAAAGAACACTGACCTCTTCTTCCACTTGCTTTTCACATTGAGCTGCTTTTGCTTTTTGCCAAATACAACTTTGATGTCCTTAACCACTTGGTAGGCTTCTTCTCCAGTCAAGACATTTGGGAGAGTTTCATTCTCTGGGCACCCATTAAAAGCTTTTTTCATCCTACGGTATGGGTGATTACGTTTGAGATATCTCTGATGCCCAAGGTATACAGTCTTCTTACCATGTTTTAGTTGATGGTAGCACGTGTTTTCTGTACAAATAGGACAACCTTTATGTCCCTCAACACTATACCCAGACAAGTTCCCGTATGCTGGGAAGTCATTGATTGTGCAAAATAACATCGCACGCAGCTTGAAAGTTTCATTGGAATACCCGTCAAACACATCCACGCCTTCATCCCACATTTTTCTCAAGTCTTCAACCAACGGACTAAGGTAAACATCTATGTCATTTCCTGGCTGTCGTGGGCCATAAATCATCATGGATAACATAACATACTTACGCTTCATGCACAGCCATGGAGATAAGTTGTAAATTATAAGGAGAACAGGCCAGGAGCTATGATTTGTACTTAAGTTACCATATGGGTTCATCCCATCCGAATCAAGCGCAAGCCTAAGATTTCTTGACTCGACGCCAAAATCCGAAAACAAACTATCAACCTTCTTCCATTGTAGAGAGTCAGCCAGATGGCGAAGCTGTCCGTCACATTTCCTCTCATCTGCATGCCATCTAATATTCTTTGCGTCCTTTGCATTAGCAAACAAGCGTGTGAACCTAGGAATTATTGGAAGGTACCATAAAACCTTTGCTGGAGAAATCTTTGAGTTATCATCATCGCAACTAGATTCACCAGTCTTTACTTTGTAACGTGACCTATTACACGTAGGACACTTATGTAGCTCCTCAAACTCATTCCGATACAATATGCAATCATTGGGGCAAGCATGTATTTTTTTATACTCCACACCCATCGGACACAAAATTTTCTTCGCTTCATACGTACGACATGGCAACGTGTTACCTTTTGGAAGCATGTCTTTCAACAACTCAAGCAACTCAGTGAAACTCTTATCAGTCCACCCATTTGTCGCCTTCAGATTGAACAATTTTATCACCGCAGTCAACCGTGTGAATGTTGTACATCCAAAATACAAATGCTCTTCTTTATCTTTGCACAAAGTATCGAAGGCATGTGCTTGCTTAAAAGACTCCGGCCCAATATCACGTATCATGTCTTCCATTCGATCATCCATATTTGAATCTGCGAAATTATCTCTTTCGGACACACTTGGGATATCTAACTTTTCACCGTGCCATATCCAAGTTGTATAACTACGACAAATCCCATCAACTAGAAGATGATCTCTTATTGTGGCAACTGGTTGTGGTATCCGGTTCACACAATTAACACAAGGACAGTCAAAAATTCCACCACAACCTTCAAGCTTTGTTTGAGCAAACTCTAGAAATTCTTCCACCCCTTTCGCATACTCGTCACTCAACTTGCTAGTTTGCATCCAACTACGATCCATGTAGCTACGCTCGAAAAATAAAAAATAGATAATAATTATAGATTTCACCTATCAAGTAATGGATAAATATATATGTGTAAGTGTACAATAGTTTCCTATACATTAGCTGTACAACTGGGGTAGTTCCATTCATTAAAAATGTTAAATACTGATTAACAGTTAGGGTAAACTGTGTTAGGGAAAACTGACTTTAAGTCAGTTAGTGTAAACTGTTAGGGAAAACTGACTTTAAGTCAGTTAGGGTAAACTGTGTTAAATACTGATTAACAGTTAGGGTAAACTGTGTTAGGGAAAACTGACTTTAACTCAGTTAGGGTAAACTGTGTTAAATACTGATTAACAGTTAGGGTAAACTGTGTTAGGGAAAACTAACTTTAAGTCAGTTAGTGTAAACTGTGTTAGGGAAAACTGACTTTAAGTCAGTTAGGGTAAACTGTGTTAAATACTGACTAACAGTTAGGGTAAACTGTGTTAGGGAAAACTGACTTTAAGTCAGTTAGTGTAAACTGTGTTAGGGAAAACTGACTTTAAGTCAGTTAGGGTAAACTGTGTTAGGCTGCATGTGTATGTCACTTCACTTCACTTCACATTTTGAACTATCTAAATTATAAGGGTACATTATGTGCTGAAACTACTAGTAAAATTCTATGTTTTATGTGTTGAAAACAAGTAAAATTCCTTATCCATTTCACTCTATATCTTCTCTCTCCACTCCTCAATAACCCAAAACTACATACCCTATATAACTACACACCAAAGTTGCATATGACCTTCATTTCCAATACACTATCAGCAATGGCATAAACCAACTTCACTTTATATACATTATGATATTTTGAAGACATGAATGTTTTACTTGAATACAAGTTACAGTAGAGATTATGCACTGCTGAATACAAGTTACAGTAGAAATTATGCACTGCTGAATCATATCATAATATATAGGCTAATTCTAGCCATGAAGTAACTTAAAATGTACCTCAGATATTGGACTTTGGGTTGACTTGCTTTCAGTGACCTTTGGACTCCTATCTTTTGGAGTTTTACTTGCTAGGTTTGGAGATGATGGGTTCGATTTACGAGCAGTCCAAGGAGTTGAAGGAGATTTCCTTCGCGGAACTTCAGACGTACCAGCTCTGCTAACAGCCAACCATATGCCAATCAACATGCATTAAAAAGTTAAATTCAGATTTAAAAGAATCTATGACTCCTCTAAAAGACAGAACCACTTGGATAATAAAGCCACACTCATTCACAGTAGAACTACAATGCTGCAGCTAAAAAAACCCATTCAAAGGAAAGGAACCACTTGGAGACATATTGGAATAGAAAACTCTGAGTTTACTTCTTGTTACATTAGACAAAATCACAAAACCAGTAATAATAACATTGAGAATAGCATTGAACACAGAACAACCACTTGGAGACAGTAGACAAAATCACAAAACCAGTAATAATTGCATTGAGAATAGCATTGAACACAGAACAACCAGTAATAATAACATTGAACACAAACAAACACGTACATTTCAATAATTCTTAATTCTCTTTAGATGCAGTCAAATAAGTATCCTGTTCACATTCTTAATTCTCTTTACATGCAGTCAAATATGTATCCTGTGCATCTCTACGGTATCAAATGTATTAAATATGTATGGCATTTTAATACATTTCAATAATTCTTCTACACATACCATCTAATTCATGGATAGCATTCTGTGCATCTCTACTGTCATCAAAGTCAATAAAAGCATAACCAGGTGGCCTCCGTGCAACCCAAACACTGTGTGCAAAACATCAAAGAAACTTAAAATCAATAAAATCACGAAACCAGTAATAAGGGCGAGAGAGAGAGAGAAAACCCTAAAATCTTGACTTGAATCCCTAAAATGCAGAAACTAGAAGATTTTTAGGTCTGAGAGAAAAGGGAACAGCGACGAAACCCTAAAATCTTGACTTGAATCCCTAAAATGCAGAAACTAGAAGATTTTTAGGTCTAAGAGAAAAGGGAACAGCGACGAAACCCTAAAATCTTCACTTGAATCCCTAAAATGCAGAAACTAGAAGATTTTTAGGTCTGAGAGAAAAGGGAACAGCGACAAAACCCTAAAATCTTGACTTGAATCCCTAAAACTAGAAGATTTACCTGGTAGAGAAGACAAACAGCGACGAAACTGTGAGCCATGACCAAAGAAGAGACGCGCGCCAGAGGGTGGAGTGGTGGCGACGAGTTCGCGAACAAAGTGCACGACGAGGTGTGGCGGAGAACGGCGTGAGAACGCGAGAGGGGTGAGGCGTGAGAACGCGAGAGGAGTGAGACGTGAGAACGGCGTGAGGATGCTAGGGTTCGTGTTCTGAGAATGAGATTCTCAGTGAGAATGCTAGGGTTGTTCGTGAGTGAGAATTCTAGGGTTGTTCGTGGGTGAGAGTGAGAATCGAGGGTGAGATTCTGAGAGTGAAGGGTTTGAGACTGGAGAGGTACGCGTAAGTTAAAATAATTTTTTTTTCTATTTTGGTACTTTAGAAGTCAAGTTAATACACGCCTGACTTCTAAAGTATTAAAATAGAAAAATATAATGTCACCCTTAATTACAAGTTTGCCACCGTGTCACTTATGTAGTCAGGCGAATACACGCCTGACTTCCAAAGTCTAATTTTTTCCCTATTTGTTCACTTTAGAAGTCAGACGTGTATCCGCTTGACTTTAAAACTCGCGAGTTTTGCCTCTTAATTACAAGTTTGCCACTGCGTCAACATATAAAGTCAGGCATATGAGCGCCTGACTTTAAATGTCTAATTCTAATCTCATTTTTGCACTAGTGTGGCTCCTCCACTCTTGGCTATTCCTATTTGCATAAATTAATTTTTGAGTTTGGTAATAATAGCTTTTTAAGTGAATTGGACTTAGCCAATATATTTTTCATCTGTGCAAATAAATGGCTTTGTTTTTCGTCCTTGTAATTTTTTTCTTCGTCCATGCAATATAGATTTGTTTTTGCTTTTATTCTTTATTGTTTTGTTTTAGTCCCCAACACATAGTTTATGTTTGATTCTAGACCCTAATATTTTAGATCATTTTGATTTTAACCCCAGATTTTTGGACTAAATTATGACTAATTTTAAAAATAGAAATTTATTATAGGGCCAAGGAACAAAATATATCATTTTTTAGAGATAAAAATAAAATTTAGGAAATTAAAAGATGAAAAAGAAAAAAATATACTTCCAAGAACAAAAAAACAAAAATGTCTGTATAATGATAATGTTCATGCTCGAAATAAAAAAAATTCTATATACCTAAAATCGAAGTTCAAATTCAAACCCCGTAAACAAACAATCCCCCACCCCCGCTAACATTTGCTTATAAAAAAAAAGCTTACAAGTAGGAATATAAAATATCGATCTAGAAGTGGACTTTACCCCGAGGGAGTCCACCAAAAATTCTCAAAGCCTTAGAGCAAATTTAAAATTATGAATATGAACGTAAAAGATTGAACTAGAAATGTAGGACTTTACCCCTAAGAGAGTTCTTCCAGAAATTCTCAAAGGCTTAAGGCAAAACCTAAGCCTAATAGGGGGTTTGGAAATAGTTTTCAAGCAGCAATAGGCGGGCCTCGGTTAGAACTTCACTAGTTGCGTCATTGCCCCAAGCGCAAAGATGATTTTGCCAATTGTTGAAGCTCTTGTTTTATATATGCTTGCACACCATATGACTTCTCTTTTCGTCGATGCGGGACTAATTGTGTGGATCTTAAAAGAGGTAACATTATTTCCCAGTCACGATTCCTTGCCTTCAACAAATGCGCATATTATTTTTTCTCATTCACCACACTTTGGAATAAACAATAAAACTTCGACGTCGAGTTATTCATAACTCTACGTATACGAAATAATGTTAGATAATAAAAGGAAATGTAGAAGCAAATTGTAGTACTTAGCTAGTAGCATAATCAACAACACATGAAGACGAGAAAGATAATTTCTTTACATTGATTAATACTCTTTTCTCAACTACAGGTATCTCAATAAATATATTTAACCATTCCACCCCACCCTGCCCCCCACCTTTCTATGCATTTACATTTAATTTTTGTTTATGGATTTTAAAAAAAATCGCAGTGCATCATTTCTTTGTTGCTGTCTTGGTGAGGTGTTTATGTAGTTTTAGTCACCTAAATTTAGAAGACTTGATTGCTCTATTGGAAGTCCATTTTGCAAGAGTTAACAACTAAGGATATTTTATGATAATTTAAATTGAACAAAGCGAAACAGAATAGAGTGGAATGGAATGGAGCGGAAAGGAATGGAACTAAGTTTTCATTCCATTGTTATGATACTTATATATTTTTGTAGTTTTATATTAATTTAATTAAAGGCAGTTTTTTTGTAGTAAATTGATGACAAATAAACAATTCAAATAATAAAACTTGATATAACTGTTACTCCTCTGCATTTGACATTTTTAACTATCTTATTACCAAAAAAAATATTATGTGTGAATCCTTATTTAAGGACGATCCTAGATTTGTTTGAGTACCTAGCCTCTATAAACGAAGACCTTCAGCTTCTTCTCTTGTAATGGTTCTTTGATCGATGTGGTTGGGGAACACATGTAGTGTAACATCCCCAATTTAGCTAATTTCATTTATTGAAATTAGCAAGAGGTCAAGATAATTAATAAGAATAATTGACTAATTATGAGATGAAATTATTGATTAAGTGAATTATGTTGTGCTTGTGTGCTAAAATATATTAAGTACTCAAATTGTTGATTGATTGGTGAGCTAATTAGGATTTTAAGTGAGAATACTAGGATAAGGGTATTTTCGTCTTTTACACCCATAAGTGGGAGAGAGGAGAAGGAGAAGGAGAAGAGGGAGAGAGGAGAAGGAGAAGAGGGAGAGCTAACCCTCATCTTGTTGCATGTAAGTTCTTTTTCCACCATCTTACTCCATTTTTCTTTCTCTTCCCGTTGATACCAATTCCAGAACCTCATCTCCTCTATTTTTCATTTCACCATTTCTAGACACCAAAGCTCAAAGTGGAGTTTTCAACTTTGGAGAAGCCTTGCATGTGCCCTTTGAAGCCTTAGGAGTGATCCTTGGCAAATCCTTGAAGCTACATTGTGAATTGGACCATAGTGTAGAGCTGGCAAAATGGGCCGGGCCCGCCGGGCCGGGCCGGGTTAGCCCGAAAAAATGGGAGGGCTTGGGCCGAAGGAATTGAACTCGTTTTTACATTCGGGCTTTTTATCCCGGTCCGCAAAAGCCCGTGCCCACGCCGGGCTAGCCCGACCGGGTCATGGGTAGCCCGCAAGCCCGTGAATAATGCACAACTACCAATTTGCAAGTCATGGTTGCTGGGAATCATGCAATTGCTCCTCATCTTTACAAGTTTCATGGTATAATAAATGGAATTGACCCGGATATATGGGACCCGTATAATGATAACTTCATTCCTGTAAGTTGACATATACTCAGATCTTTCTTTATCTTCCTCAACTTCAGAGGCATGTAGATATCAAAGTTAAATCCCAATATGGTGCTGCTTGAAATCCAATATCTACTTAACTGTACCTCTAGTTTTATATATACAAGTTACTTTTATTTTCCATTGATTATTGATACGGTTATGACTAGCTCCAATATACATTATTCCAGGTACAGTACACATCAAAAAATGTTGTTGAAGGAGAAAGAGCTTCCAAGGAAGCCTTGCAACTAAAACTTGATTTAAGAAAAGAGGATGTTCCTTTGGTGGGAATTATTACAACTACCAATTTGCAATTTACATGATAGTGTTGCTAAAAAATCGCGCATAATGCGGGCTAGCCCGAAAAGCCCGCAGCCCGCATAGGGCCGGGCTTGGGCCATAAAGGGTGAGCCCGAATTTCAACCCGGGCTTTTTAGCCCGGCCCTTAAAAGCCCGAGCCCGTAACGGGCCGGCCCGATATGGGCCGGGTAGCCCGTTTTGCCAGCTCTACCATAGTGGAGGCAATCTCAGTAGTAAAGGAGATTAGATTCGAAATAGGAGCGGCTGGGTTCGATTTTGGAAGTGGTTAAACGAGTACGGAGCCGGTTCATGAGATTTTGGTTTTTGTTCGTTGAAGTCAAGTTGTCGTCGAAGTTGTGTGCGATTTTCATCGCAAAAGGTGAGTTCTATACTCGCTTAGGGAAGTTATTTTCGAAAATGGGATTTCGTGTCACTGTTTTCTAACGATTCGTACCTTAATTTTGAACGTCGAGTCATAAACCGTAAATTTTGGAAATCCAATTTGTGTGCATGTTTGTTTGAATGCTTGGTTGATGATTTGTGTTAATGTGGTTGTTGTTCTGGACTGGAAAATTGTTTATTGTGTTAGCACATTGGTTGGAACGAATATTGGAATCGAAACAGAATGGAAAACTACATGAAAAACTATTTTTCTGGAAAACTGATAGGGACGCACGGGTCGGGGGCCCTTGCGCCCGGACTGTGCGCCACCTTCTGATACTGTGTGCAATGAGATTTCAAAATGTGCACGGGTCGTGCGTCTATACGCACAGACCGTGCGAAATCTTCTGTCACCCTATTTCAAAATACACTTTAGTCCATTCCAAGTTCCTTCTAATCACTTTCCCAATGTTACTCAATGATTGTAACACTTGAATGTCATGAATTGATTATGCTTGAGATGAAATTTTCTTAAGTTATGGAAGTTATGAAAAACCGTACTTTAGTAAACGCGAGTGTACACAAGTCAAGATAAGATAAAGGACTATAAGTCCATACAAGTCATGTAAATTCTCAACCCATGTAAATACAAGTCAAGTTACTTTCCCTTGAGGAAAGGAAGAATTACTTTCCATAAAGGAAGGGTAGAATGGCATACATATAATAATATATGTATATAAAGGGTGACGACCCTAAGGATTAGCATACTAGGGGAGGGGAAGTCATGAGCCCCAAAACCTAGGTCCCATGAGGTTTGCCTGCTAATTAGTGGTTAGTGGATTGGGTTCACCAAAAGCCAAAGAAATAACCAGATAAGGTAGGGTCGAGGTGTTGTGCTAAGTTAAAGAAAAGATAAGACATGAACTGTAGTCGCTTATTAGGGCTACAAGTAATAAAGAAATATAACACGTAGTCGCTTATTAGGGCTACGGGTTAGAAGAATATATGCCCACGTAGTCGCTTATTAGGGCTACGAGTTCAAAGAAATTATGTCCACATAGTCGCTTATTAGGGCTATAAGTTCAAAGAATAAAAGCATAATGAACCGCTAGAGTTAGTAAGGGGTCTCGATAGGACTCACTGAGATAATGTTTATCTCACCCTTTATTATTGTGGTTTTCACAGAGAAACAGGGAAAAGCAAAGGTGAAGAAGCACGGTTAGCAGGTGTGACTCTGGAAGTCATCAGAGAATTCAGCTTTATGTTTAGGCCTTTGTCCCTTTTGTTGTCTTTGTAATATCGATTGTATGACTATTGTTAGTAACAGTTGTAAATCGTTTCCGCTACTTATGTTTGGGTATTGAACACTAGGATTGTATAAGTTTTAAGTCATGAGACTTAAGTACTTTGTTAAGTTTAATGAGGTTCATGGAACCATTTGATAATTATTTATCGAAAGCTTTTAGTTGTGTTCAATATTCAATAACAGGAAGTTACTCTGATGTATGCCAAGTGGTGCACTTTGGTATTTCTACAAGCTAGAAATACTGGGGTGTTACATTATGGTATCAGAGCAGTTCGATCTAGTCGGGCTTAGTTTAGTTTAGGGTTGAGTCGATTCCTTGTTAGTCTTGTTGTAACTCTGCTTGTGATGCTAAGAGAGATTGAGCCTGATCAACTCAATACTTGGTGCATCATAAGCGGAATTATGGCAGGATAATCAAGACGTAATCCTCGACCAAGACCGAAGTTCCTCAAAAACCCGTTTCATCTTAGGGAATGGAGAACCTGAAGTGATGGAAGCCTAACATCGGATGGTAAAAAGATTTTTTGGAACTTTTCAAAGTAAGAATGAAGGGAGTTTTTAGCCCTCGAGCAGGGTGAGCTGACAGTAGAGCAGTACGCTGCTGAATATGCTAAGTTGTCCCAGTTGGATTGGTTGCCCATCTATGTGCTGAATGATTAAGAGAAGTATAGATGGAATATTGGAAAGGAAAGTAGAACGTAGCTGAACCATCAACTTTGAATGCAAAGTCAAAAGGTAACTTCAACAAAGGAAGGAAAGTGCAATCGTCTGATTTCTCAAAGTTCAGCAAGTGTTCCAATTGTGGAGGTTCCACCATGGTGAATGTCGTATGGACTCCAATCATTGTTTTTATTGTAAGGAGGAGGGTCATAATACTAATGAGTGCCCAGCAAGGAAGAGGAACAGAGAGGAGCAAGCTGCTCCCACTGTTGTGCGAAAAGTAGATGTGCAAGTATACACAATCGCAACAAGTAATATAATG
The DNA here is from genome assembly GCA_039519185.1 of Astragalus membranaceus. NCBI lineage: Eukaryota > Viridiplantae > Streptophyta > Magnoliopsida > Fabales > Fabaceae > Astragalus > Astragalus membranaceus. The sequence continues at coordinate 172,076,008 of CM076848.1, read as the reverse complement.
ATATGTAAAGTTCGTTCCCACAGGGATTGGAAGTAATCTAAGAAGTTTAAGTGATTAGAAGCTTAGTGAAAAGAATTGAGTGACAAATAAAAGTAAGGTGTTGTAAACATGATAAGTTGTGATAAAACAGTATTAATTTGAAGTATTTAAAAGTGAGTTGGATAGCTCAGTAGTTGTGTAAATTCCCAAGAGTAATGTTCAAATAATATTTAGACGCTGTAGCGCTTCAGAATCCGTAGACGTTGTAGCGCCTTGGTAGCGTGCCTTTCAGTCACTTTCGTCAGGGTTATGTTACAAGACTCCTATGTCTAGGCTCTAAATAAGTTTTACCCCTGTATATTAAGCTCTTACAACATTTGCCTTATGAACTATTACTCCCCTATGTCTAGAGTTAAGTAGTGCTTCCTTTAAATGTCTTTAAAGGGTTTTCATTCATATCATTCCTTGAGTTCTCTTTGTGAACCATGTCTGTACCCACAAAGTTACCTTGTTTTAGTTGATCATTCCCAAACCAAGATTGAAAGCATTATAACACAAGGAATAAATAACACAAACATCATAATATTATACAAAAGTTACTCAAGGTTCATTACACACCAAGAACAATCCAACTACAACAAAGGTAGCTCATCACAAGTTCCATCAACATAATACAACTAGAGAGTATGTATTACCGTATGAAGACAAGAGAAGAGTGGCTGCAAAAGATACACTCCAATGATCCCAAGTAGCATACGAATGATGAAGTTGAGGCGTGAGCAAAACCTTGAATGATGACTAGAAAACTATCCTAAAAATAAAAGCTTAAAGGTAGTATAACAATGGAGAAAAACTACTATGTCATAAGTGGTTCTTTTTTCCAAGTTACAACTACTTGTGTCTACGTATGTTGCTACCTCATGAAGCAATCTATTCTAATTTAAAACTAACCAAGTATTAATAAAATAATAATATTAAATCATGATCATAAGACTTTGATATTATCCTTAAGTTACTTTACAAAAAGGTGCTAATGATGGAATTCACCAACTTTCACATGGGTTCCATTTAGGAGGTGCCAAGTGTAATTTAGCATCCACTTGGAAGTCAAAATATCCAGCTGAGAGGAAGATATAAGGGTGATGACTCATCATGTCCTCAAGTGGTCACACAAATATCTCAATGGCCAGCCTCCATATAACGCTGTAGCGTCTCCTTGATAGCATACCGCTGCAGCGCTAAAGCAAAACATCAAACATATTCACAAAGGCATTGATTATGCCCAAGGTTAAGGGAATTGACTTATAACCTGTATTTACTCTAATATTCATATATTCACATATTTAAGTACTAGAATTACTTGAGAAGTAAGCTTGATTTAAGTATTAAAAGCATAAATAACCTATATAAAATAGAGTTATCACCCACCCACGGGAGAGTCATCACTCTGGGTGCTCGGAAAGTCATTGTCTATTCCAAGGCGCAGAAGCTTATGTCATGATGTTGTCTGCATCGACTGAGACAGGTTTAGATCTATCTTCTGTGCAAGTTGTTAGCGAATTCCTAGATGTATTTCCCGATGAAGTTTCTTCGTTACCTCCGGATCGTGAAGTAGAGTTCTGTATAGAATTGGTTCCGGGCACAGGACCAATTTCTATCGCTCCATATAGAATGTCTCCTTTAGAGCTTAAAGAGTTGAAAACCCAACTGGAAGAGTTGATATCAAAACAATTTATCCGACCGAGTGCCTCGCCATGGGGTGCTCATATATTGCTTGTCAAGAAGAAGGATGGGAACATGAGATTATGCATTGACTATCGTTAGTTGAACAAGGTAACTATCAAGAACAAGTATCCTCTGCCAAGAATTGACGAATTGCTAGATCAACTAAGGGGAGCGTCAGTGTTTTCAAAGATTGATTTAAGTCTGGCTATCATCAAATCAAAGTTAGATTACCAAAAAAATGATTATGTGTGAATCCTTATTCAAGGACGATCCCAGATTTGTTTGAGTACATAGCCTCTATAAACAAAGACCTTCAGCTTCTTCTCTTGTAATGGTTTTTTGATCGATCTGGCTAGGGAACACAGGTAGTTTATAGCTCCTCCACCCTTGGGTATTCCTGTTTGCATAAACTAATTTTTGAATTTGGTAATAATAGTTTTTTATGCGAATCTGACCTAGCCAATATGTTTTTCATCCCTCCAAATAAACGGATTTTGTTTTTCGTCCTTGTAATTTTTTTCTTCGTCCATGCAATATAGAATTTTTTTTGCTTTTATTCTTTATTGTTTTGTTTTAGTCCCTAACACATAGTTTATGTTTGGTTCTAGACCTCGATATTTTAGATGATTTTGATTTTAATCCGAGAATTTTGGACTAAAGGATGACTAATTTTAAAAATAGAATTTAATGGTAGGGACAAAAAACAAAATATATCATTTTTTAGAGATAAAAATAAAAATTTAGGAAATTAAAAGATGAAAAACAAAAAAATATATTTCCATGAACAAAAAAACAAAAATGTCTGTATAATGATAATGTTCATACTCGAAACAAAAAATTTTCTAAATACCTAGAATCGAAACAAAAAATGTCTGTATAATAATAATGTTCATACTCGAAACAAAAAATTTACCCCGAGGGAGTCCTTCCAAAAATTCTCAAAGGCTTAGAGCAAATTTAGGCTTATGAATATGGACGTAAAAGATTGAACTAGAATTGTAGGACTTTACCACTAAGGGAGTCCTTCTAGAAATTCTCAAAGGCTTAAAGGCAAAACCTAAGCCTAAGAAGGGGCTTGGAAATAGTTTTCAACCAGCAATAGACGCGCCTCGGTTAGAACCTCACTAGCTGCGTCATTGCCCCAAGCGCAAAGATGATTTTGCCAATTGTTGAAGCTCTTGTTTTATATATGCTTGCACTCCATATGATTTCTCTTTTCGTCGATGTGGGACTAATTGTGTTGATCTTAGAAGAAGTAATGTTATTTCCCAGTCACGACTCCTAGCCTTCAACAAATGCGCATATTATTATTCCTCATTCACCACACTTCGGACTCAACAATAAAACTTCGACGTCGAGTTATTCATGACTCTACATATACAAAGTGTTAGATAATAAAAGGAATTGTCGAAGCAAATTGTGGTACTTAGCTAGTAGCATAGTCAACAACACATCAAGTCAAGAAAGAGAATTTCTTTACATAATTTGATAAATACTCTTTTCTTAATTATTGGTGTCTCAATAAATATATTTAACCATTCCATCCCACCCTGCCCTAGCCCTTTTTTATGCATCTACATTTAATTTTTATTTATGGATTTTTTTTTAAAATTGCAGTGCAACATTACTTTGTTGCTGCCTTGGTGAGGTGTTTATTTAGTTTCAGACACCTAAAATAAGAAGACTTCATTGCTCTATTGGAAGTCCATTTTGCAAAAACATTTTTGCAAAAGTTAATAACTAAGGCTATGTTTTGATAATTTGCTTTTATTTTTTATTGTTTTGTTTTAGTCCCTAACACATAGCTTATGTTTGTTTTGTTTTAGTCCTTAATATTTTTATGTATTTTTTTTTTATTGAAATATTGTTATTTTTGGTTATAATATTTTACTTAAAAGGATACAAAGGATTTTTTTTTGAACAACAAAGGATACAAAGGATTTAAAAGTGCAACAAAGGAAATGAGTTTGGTCTTTTTCATGACAAAATCCATCTCTTTTGTTCTAATTCTACTGTGTGCACCTCATTTTTTTGAGTACACCCCTTAGTGCATAACAAGATCTTTGTCTCAATGCTCTAGTCTCTCCAAATACTATTTAGGTGTTTATCTAGATCCACTAGTCGTTTTCCTAATACGTTAATGTTGAGAAGAGACTTCTAGGCCTGTTGCCAATGAGATGAAACTGAATTATAAAAAATATGATTTAGGGCCCACACTTAAACGTTGGTTCTGCCACACTTTGAGTCTCCACATTTGAGTGTGGAGCCCAAACATCTCCTTCCGCACAATTTTTCCTCAGTCATGGGATCATATCTTAAGATATGTCTGTGTCAAACTCCAACTTGTCCTCCAAATGGACACATGTATGCGCACCCATATTTATACATGTTACATTGCATGCTTAAGTGTGCTCCTCATCAGCACTAAAGTTCTTATTTCTTTGGCTTCTCTTCCAAATGCTAACTTCAAATTTATCTCATGGACATGAAATGGTATATGACAACACATATACGGACACACGATTCAAGCAGTTAGCTCAAGCATAAGACCAGTCACGAGGATAAATCCTTAATAATTAGGGTTAATCATCATGACAATTAGGGTTAAGATATCAGGATGTCACAATAAAAACCAAGTTTATGGTTTCCATAAGTTTAAAAAATATATATTGGAAACTCCGTGCATGCAGTATTTATCTACTTTTTTCAAAAATATGTGAATCGTAAATATGTTTTCATTTTGGTTAGAGGTTATATGTATCATGTAACACCTCGATATTTCTAGCTTGTAGAAATACCAAAGTGCACCACTTGGTATACATCAGAGTAACTTTGCTATTGAATATTGAACACAACTAAAAACTTTCGATAAATAATTATCAAATGGTTCCATGAAGCTCATTAAACTTAACAAAGTACTTAAGTCTCATGACTTAAATCTTATACAATTCTGGTGTTCAATACCCAAAACATAAATAGCGGAAACGATTTACAACTGTTACCAAGTAATAGTTATGCAATCGATAGTACAAGGACAACAAAAGGGAAAAGGCATAATCTTAAAACTGATTTCTTCGATAACTCCATGAGTCACCTCGGCTAACTATGCTTCTCCGCCTTTGCTTTCCTCTGTTTCTCTGTAAAAACCACAATAATAAAGGGTGAGATAAACATTATCTCAGTGAGTCCTATCGAGACCCCTTACTAACTCTAGCGGTTCATTATGCTTTGTACTTTGAACATCATGGCCCTAATAAGCGACCATGTGGACATATCTTTCTTTATTCCGTCTTGTAGCCCTAATAAGCGACTACATTTCATGTCTTATCTTTCCTTTAACTTAGCACAACACCTCGAGCCTACCTTATCCGGTTATTTCTTTGGCTTTTGGTGAACCCAATCCACTAACCACTAATTAGCGGGCAAACCTCATGGGGCCTAGGTTTAGGGGCTCATGACTTCCCCTCCCCTAGTATGCTAATCCTTAGGGTCGTCACCCTTGATATACATATATTATTTTATGTATGCCATCCTTCCTTTCCTCAAGGGAAAGTAACTTGACTTGTTATTACATTAATTTAGAATCTTTACATGACTTGTATGGACTTATAGTCATTTATCTTGACTTGACTTGTGTACACTCACGTATACTAAAGTACGGTTTTTCATAGCTTTCATAACTTAGAAAATTTCGTCTCAAGCATAATCAATTCAGGACATTCAAGTGTTACAATCATTGAGTAACATTGGGGAAGTGATTAGAAGGAACTTGGAATCATTTGGAATGGACTATGGTGTATTTTGAAATAGGGTGACAGAAGCTTTCGCACGGTCCGTGCGTATAGACACACGACTCGTGCGCATTTTATAATATTTTCACAAAGTTACAGAACTTGGCGTACGGTCCGTGCGTGAATATGCACGACCCGTGTGCATTTTGAAATCTCATTGCGCACAGTATCAGAAGGTGGCGCACGGTCCGTGCGCGTGGGCACTCGACCCATGCGTCCCTATCAGTTTTCCAGAAAATAGGTTTTCGTGCAATTTTCCATCCCGTTTCGATTCTAATGTCCGTTCCGATCGATACCAAATTCTTACATGCACACAAAACAACACATAGCATCAAACACATTCAATCCAGCAATCTCATTCAATCATTCAATCATGAACATAAAGACACGCAATTTCCATAAGTTCGAAATACGGTTTTTGACTCGAAATTTACGAAACGAAAACACAACGACTCGATTCAGAACACATGAAAACACAACGACTCGATTCAGAACACATGAAATTAGAACACATAGAACTCACCTCTTGCGATGAAAATCGCACACAACAACGAAGCTTCTCGAACCGAAAACCGTAACTTCACGAAATGAGCTCCTAGCACTCCAATAGTCTCCAAACTCGAATTCTCCACTCTAAAACACCCAAAACTGAATCTAATCTTTGCTCTATGGCTTCCAAAATACAATGTTGTTCCTGAGATGCCCCTACCTAGCTTTACTCTTGACATGCACGGTTTGAAAACTCCATTTCTAACATATTGGAGCTTGAGGTTCGAATATGGTGATTTGAGGAGGAGGAGGAGGAGGAGGAGGAGGAGGAGGAGGAGGAGGAGATAGGTGGTGAAACTGGTATCAGTGGGAAGAGGAAGGAAAATGGTGGTCAAAGATCAAACATGCATCAAGGGATGTGGAAGATCCCTTCTCTTCTTTCTCTTCTCCCTCTCCAACTCTCTCTCTCTCTCTCTCTCTCATTTTCTAGTTTCTGAATCTTTTGGTGAAATGCTGAGTGTGGGAGTGAGGGGGTGACTCAGATGAGTAACTCAGCTGAGGGGATTTAATGGGGTGAAATTACCATATTGCCCTTATGTCCAATTTTTACCTAACTCTCCTTAAACCATTTCTAATCACATAGTCAAACAATACTTATACAATAATTAATTAATACATATGTGGGTGTTTTGTAGAAGGTGGGTCAGCTGAAACTCACTTGTGGGTGGAAAAGACAAAAATACCCTTATCCTAGTATTCTCTCTAAAAATCCCAATTAGCTCACCAATCAACCAACAGTTCCAGTACTAAATATATTTTTGTACACAAGCACAACATAATTCACTTAATCAATAATTTCATCTTATAATTAGTCAATTACGCTTATTAATTATCTCGACCTCTTGCTAATTTCAATAAACGAAATTAGCTAAATTGGAGATGTTACATATCATATACTTAGTCTTTCATGTAAACGTAGAAATCATGGAAGTTGCGGTGAATAGAGAAAGACTAGGCGGAAAAGTTTATACTACTAGAAATAGTTAGAATACCGACAAAATTTAAAGACAGATATTGGTCTTCAAATTTGGCATCACTAATACTTAAAGAAGGAATTAAAGATTGCCATTTTTCTTTTCTAAATTTCTGCCGATATTTCATCTTTTTCTAGTTGTGATAGAAGCGTGCTTTGATGAGATGAGGGTGTTTTTGTAAATAAAAACAATTGTTGGGGTACCATAAATAAATGTAGGGTTGTTTTTAATAACACCCTAAAAAACCGGTTATTAAAATTATTAAAAACCAAAAGAAAAATTCACGTAGTTGGACCAAAAACAAGTGTATGTTGAAAAATCATTATTGAAAAGTATACTGCTAGCACTAAATTAATAGCTTTATTTTAAAATTGGTAAAAACGACAAGAATTTCATTAATTTATAAAGTTAGTGTTGAAAAAAGTGTTACGAGCATTTCTCAATTTCAAATAATAACCCATGAATTTTAATTTTTGGATTTTGTTAATCTTTGAGTCAAACAATTTAATTTTTTTAAATCATGTTATTCATAAAAATATTTTGCAAATTCTTTAATTTAAAAAGGAAAAATAAGTTTTCGCCCTCCATTCAAAACCGTCCATCCAAACATATTATTTTTTGGGTAAACAACTATTTTGGTCTCTGAATTTTTGAGTCACTGTTATTATAGAACCTGAATGTATCGAAAGTGCAAACACATTCCCAAATATTTCTTTAGTAAGTTATTTTAACCCTGAAACATGTCTTTTGCTAGTCATTTTAGTCTTTAAATATGTTTTTTTTAGGAATTTGGATCCCTTGAAACATGTAAAGTGTGCAACAGGTTTCTGAGCCGTTAGATCTAGAGAGAGAAAGTGTGCAACAAGTTTCTCTCTCTAGATCTAACGGCTCAGAAACCTACTGTACGCTTTACATGCTTCAGAGGATCCAAATTCATTTTTTTAGTGATCAATTCGGTTTCTAAAATCTAATATCTATTAATACCAATAAACCACACTTGATTTACCAAAAATAGACACCTCCACTAATTGCCACCTGTTTTTGCTTCACATTTTTTTACCCACAATAGGGTTACATTTGTAATTTTACTTCCTCCACTATCAACCAACTTTATCTCCCTCGAGCCACAACATTCATTCATCTTTCAAATTTCAAATCCACTCTTCCTGGTTCCTCTTTCTCAGATTCACCCTCCTTCTTTCTTGCTTTCCCTTCTATCTTCTTCCTCCTCCATCCTCTTCGTCACTTTCACGTTGGTGAGTGTTTCTTCCTCTATTTCTCCTTTTTCTCTACCAGCCTCTGCTCTCCTTCTCTACCTTTCAACAACGGCTTCTTCTCTCCTTCTCTATCTTTCATCTTCCTTCAAGCGAGTTCTTCTATCATTTTCTTGATGTTGATCTTCCTTCAACTTTCAACTTCAACAAAGCGTTAGATTCCACTCTTCATCTCGCCGGAAGCTCGCTGAAAACAGACCTTCCGTTCCACTCTTCATCTCGCGTTGTCGTCGCTGAAATCAAAGTAAGTCACAAAAACCTTGCTTCTATTTGTTCCAAAAAAAGAAACGAAATGCGCTGCTGATGAACCACTCAATTTTATCTGTAAACGGAAGCTAAATTCCATTTTCTCAGGTTTAAAATCGTTTAAAGTAGATTTTATCTTTTAGGGTTTTCACTTTCAAAATTTGTTTACACTTCTTAATCTTCTATGTTGTTATTCTTTGATCAACGTTGCTTGGATAGTTTAAAGTGAATAGTTTAGAACCTTCCTTCGATTTGCTCCAAAATAACGAAATGCTTGCTGATGAACCAGGATCATTTTCTCTGTAAAATCGTTGAGATTCTATTTTCCCGTAATCGATCTTTTATTCCTGTCAAATTAGATGTTTTTTAAGCTTGATAATGATTTAACCTTCATATATTAGTTGCTGTTTTCTCAGTCTGTGTGTACCATTTGGTGTAGTCACACAGATGCTTTGATTTCTATGTTGCTGTGTCTCATTTAGATGTACCATTTAGATGCTTTGATTTAACCTTCATATATATGTAGTCACACTTCTAACATCAATTAGATGCTTTGATTTCTATGTTGCTGGTGTACCATTTACATGTTTTTTATAAGGTTCATAATGATTTAACCTTCATATATATGTTGCTGTTTTCTCAGTCTGTGTGTACCATTTGGTGTAGTCACACACATGCTTTGATTTCTATGTTGCTGTGTCTCATTTAGATGTACCGTTTAGATGCTTTGATTTAACCTTCATATATATGTAGTCACACTTCTAACATCAATTAGATGCTTTGATTTCTATGTTGCTGGTGTACCATTTACATGTTTTTATAAGGTTCATAATGATTTAACCTTCATATATATGTTGCTGTTTTCTCAGTCTGTGTGTACCATTTGGTGTAGTCACACACATGCTTTGATTTCTATGTTGCTGTGTCTCATTTAGATGTACCATTAGATGCTTTGATTTAACCTTCATATATATGTAGTCACACTTCTAACATCAATTAGATGCATTGATTTCTATGTTGCTGGTGTACCATTTAGATGTTTTTTATAAGGTTCATAATGATTTAACCTTCATATACGAGATGATTTACTGCCTTAATCTTTTTAAATTGTTGCTATGTTTTGGTGTAGTCACACAGATGCAAAGAATTTCTTAGCTGCTGTGAAATTAGATGTTTTTTAAGCTTCATAATGATTTAACCTTCATATAGTGACATATTTTTTTGTCTCTTTGCAACTACTTTGATTGAAGGTTGAGATAGTGACACATTATTTAGTCAACCAAGTCTAATTGAGTTGAATATTATTAAGCTGTTTGCAATTAAATTCTCTTGCAATTAAATTCTTATACAATTAAATTCTTGATCAGTATAGTACCTTTCATATGTGCCTTGATCTTCTATGTGGTTATTTGAAGCTTGGTTTAGTGGTTATCATTTATGTTACGCTTTTATTTTAACTGACTTCTGTACTACTTCCAGGAAATGGCAAGAAATTTTGACAATATAGCAACAATCAATGGTGACAAAGATGTTTGGAGAGTCATTGTGCGCATAACCGACATTTGGAAGGTTGTGAACAGGGAACAAGAACTCCATTTAGAGATGGTTGTCATGGATGAAAAGGTAGATTCTTATGTTTTTAATTCTTTTCAGCTTTTCAGAAAACTAAGTTATATAGTAAAGAAGAAACTAAGTTCTTCGCCTGTGTAATGTTCCGCCTACTTTGTTTTTCGATTTTACTAATCAATAAGACTTTTTTCTATAATGCTGAATTTCTGATTCATAAACTAATTCTGAGTTTTGAAAATTTGAATCCCATATGTGTGTTGTTGGACAGGAATGAACATCTGTCATCCAAGCTTCTCATTGATCACGTCGAAGAGTTACTTCAAGTTCAACTGTTGGTAAAGCTTGCCAAAAATAAGGAAGGATTCATTTGCATTCCCAGGGTCTTCATATAAATATGAAAGAGAAGTAAGTTTGACTATGACTGCTTTTTTATCTTCCTGCAATTCTTTCAAAATGATTTCTATTATTTGTAGTGCTGATATTATTATTGAAGTGCCTTTATTATTGACTGACAGTGAAGTGATACTGATAGAAGCCTAATAATCTTTAGAGATGGAGCGGGTATGCTTCTCATTCTCTTTTCTTTTTTTTGGATCAAAACTCTTTCATCAATTAAATGGTTGATAATGCATTCATCTTGCGTATGGCTTCTTTGGGGGAATAGATTATTTGGAGTAAATGATGGGAGGAATTCTGATTTCATGTTTTATTTTATTATGCCTTACAGCATAAGCATATTGAAAGCTAACATCTTCATTCTTCAATGCAGGCATAACTAAGAAATGTCACACAGAATAGGTGGTAGTATCAATAGCTTTAATGATTTATGCATAACTCCCGTAGCCTTTATAAACATTACTTAATCATAATCACAATGACTTAAATCAGTTGTGGCTTCATTTTCATACCTGCAAGCCTTGAATAAATGGTCATGCCAGATTTTTAATTCATAGCTTTTTGAAGATTAAGACTCAAGTTGTAGTCTTTGATGCTATTATCTGTTTTAACTGATTTGAATTAGTTTCAATTTAAATATGTTGTTTTCTATATAAGGAGAAGTGTGCACACAAGTACCCAAACACAATATAAGTAAGATTGCTGATAGATTGGTTGTGCATTTGTGCTTATACGATTGATGCTAATATTATCCTAATTTCAGTTTTCAATTAGGTTTAATTAAATTTGCTGATGTGGAATATATGCAAGCTGTTTAGAGGTTTGTGTATATCTTTGGATAGTGAAGATATGCCCATTGTTTATCTTCGGTTCCCTTTTATCTGTTGCATGTAACAAGATTTGTGTTATACTGTTATTAGATTTCTACCGTTATGCATAATGTTGCAATTCAAATTCAGCAGCACCTTCCAGGTGGTGATCAGCAATGTTGGTTTCAGAGGATATTTTTTGTTATTGTTTGAACATGATTTGAAGTGTTTAAGTTAATAAAATCATCAATCCAACTTTAACTTTGTCAAACTCTGTCTCACTTTTTCCCTTTGGAATAAGTACCATTACACACAAGATTCATACTTCAAATATTGTTCCTTTTGCTGGACTATATCTTGGAAGGATTTAATTTTGACTTATTGACCATATGAATGCTATAAATCTTATTCTATGGCAACGATTAGTTGGTCAGACCTTTGGTATGAAAGTTGATAAAAAAAAATGGACAATATATAGGAAATGTGTTGATGAGTTTTATTTCATCCTTCCATGACAGGCTATTTTTAGAAGCACTTCATGACAGCTATCGATTAGTTGGTCAGACCTTTAGTATATGTCATTATCTCTTTGGTAGCATCTTTGAGAGATGGCAGCATTGAATTATCATATGTCTGCAAGAATATATTACCTGAAGATAGTTTGTACACGCACAAATATGAGTAGTACTCTTTTGCTTAATATACTCAATCTATATACACTCACAAATTGGTAGTACTCTTTTTTTATTAGTATAGATATAAGACACTATTACCTAACATTTACAAGGATTTGTTTTCCCCCCTTTTATATTTGTTTGGGGTTGTTGGTAGGCAGTGGAATAGGTAGCATCAAAATTGTTTTGACAAATTTTTTCATACTCTAAAAAGTTACTTTTCTTTGTTTGATATCTCAGGATTGCAAACAAGTGGAGAAAGGTGAAAGTAGATGACTTGAAAGTTTGGTGTTTAAGGTTTGTTGAATTTTTTCATGTGCCGGGTGTTTAAATCCATGCTGTTACACTATATCTTTTAAATGACTAAGGAGCATTTAGTTTTCTTGATGAAAGTTAATTACTTCAAAGTTGTAGTTCATGCATGTAAGTTTGAAATATACTATTTTATTATGGTGCTATCTGTGTTCCACATATTGCAGATCAAAAAACTTGCACAACCAGCTTTCACTATGATGCTATCCGTGTCCTACATATTGCAAATCACTTGACAAATTTTTACATGGTTATTAAAATAAACATTTATCAATAAACATGATTAGTTATATCAGCTATTCAAATTCCTCCCTTTCTCCCTTTGTTTGTCATTGTTGGTATTTATATTTGTAGGTTTTATTGTGGTGCTATCTGTGTTCCACATATTGCAGATCAAAAAACTTGCACAACCAGCTTTCACTATGATGCTATCCGTGTCCTACATATTGCAAATCACTTGACAAATTTTTACATGGTTATTAAAATAAACATTTATCAATAAACATGATTAGTTATATCAGCTATCCAAAAGATCATTTAACACTACGGCTGTATTTTGGTTGATAAAGCTGGAAAAAGACTTGAGTAGTGCATATAATTTGATATTATTTATATTACAAATACAATGGTATATGATTTTGTTAACCTGGCTAAACAAAAACTCTGATTATATGAAAAGAGCTAATGCTCATCAAACACGCTAATCATGGTCATGCCTTTACGGGAATGCTTGATCAGTCCTTGATCCAAAAATTTATATGGTATTCTTATGATTCATAGGTATTTTATCTTATGATCCAAAAATTTAGTGCATGCTATTTATAAAGTGCTAACTACTATCCGTATGATCCTTGATGTTTTTCCTTTTTCACTATTAATGCTCTTTGCTTAAGGTTTTTTTGTGTTTCCATGTATAGGGAGAATGCCTCTAATTTGTATAGGGAGAATGCCTCTAATTTGTTGCTTACGGTGGGTTGTCAAATTGTTAAAGATAACGGCAACATGCCCTCTTTGTGAAATTGAAGTTGGTGCCAGAAATGAAGCGGCACAATCCTAGGATTCTTCCACATCAAATGAGACCATGTTCCAGTTTTTGTTTCTTAATTAAGTTACTTCTATAAATCTGATTAACAGTGACATTGTCACTTTGACACTTTGTTTTTTTGACTAATCACTTTGACACGTTGTACTCCAGTTCTGCTATATTTTGAATGTTTTTGTAACCTCATCAGGTTGACTTTCGGTAGTCAATTCATATTAATTTCATCTTTTGGCTATAAATTTGTGAGTAGTTGGAGCAGAAGAAACCATTAATATTTCAAGGTGAAGATCTGAAAGTAGAAGAGATGTTCTTAGGCTTTTTAATCTTATTTTAGTGCATGTTGGACATGTTATCAGGTGGTAGCTTTAATTTTGTACTAATGATTCTCCAACGGTTAGTTTTTCAATGTTAAAGTTGTTTTATTTTATTTGAGTTGTGAAATTTTCTCACACCAAACAACTATTAAGGCATGATATGATATACAAAGAGATTTTCATCTTGAAAAGACACATAATTTAAATTTTATCATCAATTTTACATTTTTCTCATACTCAATTAGTTCATAGCTTTCTAAATTTGAAATTTCGAATTGAGTACTATTGCGACTACATAACGTGATCGCCCCGTACGTATGCACGGGTATGTTACTAGTTATTACTAAAAGAAAAACTTAAAGACATGTTTGTAATTTGGATATATTCGGAGATTAGAGAGATGAAAATGCTCTTTACAAACTATTTCTTCATCTTCTATGCACTTTGGTCTAAGATAAGTTAACCGATGTGGCATGAGTCCATTTTTGTCCATCAAAGGTAAAATGCTTCCAACTAACCAACGGTAACAGCTTACAGTTACTGACTTAAGTTGCCGTGTCTCAGAAGATCTCATCTTTCAACTCCAGCTGTTCTCTTCAAAATTATTAAATATAACAATTGTTTACCTATTTCGAATTACCGTATATTATTTTCTTATCTTAGTAGGACAAACTAACTAATCAGTAATTACATCAAAATAATTCGGAAAAAAACATCTTACATCATAATGTTAAGATATTTGGAGAGAGAAAAAAGAAAAGTATAGGGTTGTTGAAATAAATAAATAAATAATAATTGAGGTATATGATGCAGATCTCTTTCTTCACAGCTCTCACTCACACACATGACACAGTTCTCTTCAGCTGTCGGTGACAGCATTTTGGTTATATATTGTCACTTTCTTCATCTCTCTTCTCTCTAACCCCATTTGTCTATTTTTTTTTAATATATTTATTACAGCTATATACACATGCTCATAGAATACACAAAGCCAAAACTTTGAATGTAGTAGCTAGAGAGAGAAAAATATCATTGTTTTTTCCTTCAACTATTGTTACTCTTTCTCTCTTTCTGTCGGTCAATTCGATCCAACCAATCCAACACTCTTATTAAGTTCCGAATCTTCATCCATTGTCTCATTATTATTCTTTCTTCAATTCGAGTGCAATTCTAGTTCTATCCCTTTCTCTCACTTTCTCTCGGTTCTTGATCTAGTTTTTGGTGGCTAAGATCGCTTCTTTGAGGTAAATTCTTTGTTGCAATGTACACAATTTTGTGTTTTTATGTTTTAATTTTGTCCTTTTCAGTTCACTGTTATTGATCTTTCGATACTATCGAGGGAAATACTATTTTTTATATTTGTTTATTTAATTGCTTAGAATGGATTAATTGTTGCTTCAGTCATAACATTAGAGTTCAAGAGATCTGATTTTTTTATTTTTATTTTTACAATTTTGCTATCGGTTTGTTAATGATCTGATTTACTGTGTTGTTATATAGATCTGAGCTTCAATTTCTATACAAAAAAAAGAAACTGCTTTTTGAAGTTGGACTAGGAGTGGAGTAGAAAGTGCATAAGGCATTGAAGTGATGTGTGTAGTTTTTTGAACTTGAATTACTATTTGATCCCTAATTGGCATCTGGGAAGAGCAAAGTAGGATACTATGATGGAGTCAGAAGGGGAAGATGGGGTAAGTTAATGTCAATTTTCAATTTGATTTACTTTATAGTATTTAATTTGTTGTTTGGAGTGAAATTGTTATTCATTGATGCTTAGTGACAAATTTTGATGCCACTTTTAATACTCAGGCGAAACCGATGAAGACGTTGGGTAGCAAAGTTTGCCAGATATGTGGTGATGGTATTGGTAGCAATGTCGATGGCGAACCATTCATTGCTTGCGGTGTTTGTGCTTTCCCTGTCTGTAGGGCATGCTATGAGTATGAAAGGAAGGATGGGAATCAGTCTTGTCCCCAGTGCAAAACTCGGTACAAGAGGCACAAAGGTAAGAAACAAGGATGAAATCGAAAGCTGTTGTCTATCATAATGTAATTTTGTTGTATTAGTATATATAGTGAAAGCTTCATAAGACAAAAACAACAAGATCTTGATGTGTTTGATGAAATGTCTTGATGTGCTTCATATATGAAGAACATTTAGCATTTTTTTATGTAACTAGTAATTAGCTTATTCATTTAATTGATTTTAGGTAGTCATGTGATTCCTGGAGACCGGGAAGAAGATGGTGGTGCTGATAATGATGCTAGTGACTTCAATTACAATTCAGAAAATCAGAGCCAAAAGCAAAAGATTGCGGAACATATGTTGAGCATGAAAATGGCATATGGGCGGGCCGATGAGGTTGACGCTCCGAATTATGATAAGGAAATTTCTCACAATCACATTCCTCTGCTAACCAGTGGACAAGAGGTATCTGGAGAATTATCTGCAGCCTCACCTGAGAGGCTATCGATGGCATCTCCCGGAGTTGTTCGCGGGAAACGAGTCCATAATCTTCCATCATATTCATCTGATATTAATCAATCACGTAAAGTCTTCTCCCTCTCAAACTATGCACATTTTCATTCTTTCATATAATGTCATTGTTATACTTCTTTATCTAGATCTGATAGTGATTTTATGTTTTTGGTTATATTCCTTGGGCAGCAAATATTAGGGTGGATGCTGGATTGGGCAATGTGGCATGGAGAGAAAGAGTTGATGGCTGGAAAATGAGCAAAGATAAGAATGTTGTTCCTGCTCCAATGAGCACAGGTCAAGCTACTTCTGAAAGAGGAGCTGGAGATATTGATGCTAGTACTGATGTGCTTTTTGATGATTCCTTGTTGTAAGTACTTCTAAATTTCGTTATAAAAATCTTAACTCGTAGCTTTATTGGAGAGCCAAATCTGTTATAAATTTTTATGATTGTGCATTGAAATTTGAATAAGCAAGTTCATTCAATTGTGTCTTTTTTATATGAGCACAATGCATGTCCCTTATCGTCACGTTTCAGTTTTAAACAATTCGTTTTTATTATGCAGGAATGATGAAGCTCGTCAACCTCTATCCAGGAAGGTTTCTATTCCATCTTCAAGGATAAATCCATACCGAATGGTCATTGTTCTGCGGCTTATTATCCTCTGCATATTTTTGCATTATCGAATAACAAATCCTGTGCCCAATGCTTATGCATTGTGGTTAATATCGGTTATATGTGAAGTTTGGTTTGCCTTTTCTTGGATATTGGATCAATTCCCAAAGTGGCTTCCTGTGAACCGTGAAACATATCTGGACAGGCTTGCACTAAGGTAAGGCCTTTGAACTTCCCTTTCTGTATTATAATGAAATTTTGTTTTATAGTTTTTCTTTTGTTATAGTAATAATCTTTTAATTTAATAGAGTGAATCTGGATAAATATCTCAGCAAGATTAGCTTGTAGTATATCTTAATTTTACAAAGCTCTCCATTAAACTTTTTCAAATATAAGTTTATAACTTTAATAAGGACTTTTTCGTAGGTGAGTAGCTATGAACTTATTTTAACTGAGAAGCTTTTAAAGTTAAAATCTAATCTAAAATGGACCAAAATCAATGTGGGTTGCAGATATGATCAGGAAGGGGAACCGTCACAGTTAGCAGCAGTTGACATTTTTGTCAGTACTGTTGATCCATTGAAGGAGCCGCCACTTGTGACGGCCAACACCGTACTATCTATTCTTGCTGTTGACTACCCGGTGGATAAGGTCTCATGTTATGTTTCTGATGATGGTGCTGCTATGTTGACATTTGAAGCTCTGGCTGAGACATCAGAATTTGCAAGGAAATGGGTTCCTTTCAGCAAGAAATACGCAATTGAACCTCGGGCACCTGAGTGGTATTTTTCAAAGAAAATTGATTACTTGAAGGATAAGGTTCAGCCATCATTTGTCAAAGATCGCAGAGCAATGAAGGTAAAAAGATTGACTTGCAAAAGAATTATTCCGCTGTTGTGGCGTTCTTGCATGCTACAGATATATCATGTTTGTTAACACTTCGTAGCATCTTTTAACGTTGATTCCTATTTTCTTCACAGCGTGAGTATGAAGAATTCAAAATTCGTATTAATGGTCTTGTTGCAAAGGCTGTGAAAATTCCTGAAGAAGGATGGGTGATGCAAGATGGTACACCTTGGCCTGGAAACAACACTAGAGACCATCCCGGAATGATCCAGGTAGTTTACTTATTTATTTACCGTTTTGGTTGGTTGAATTCTCGTGATGAAGATGAATTCTTACAATGACCTTTTTTGCTTCATTCACTAATTTTTATTATTTCTCAAAAGTTTATCTACCTAGGATGATATTACCTATCGTTTCTAATGTTTACTGTTGTGAATTTTTGTTAGAAAATGGAAAATTTTATGTTATAGCTTTGTCAGATTTTAGTTGGGAGTTTGAGAAATTTTTAAGCATTTCATTTGCTAAGTTTCCATTCTCAATCTGCAGGTTTTCTTGGGCCAAAATGGTGGACTTGACACTGACGGTAATGAACTTCCACGTTTAGTCTATGTTTCTCGTGAAAAGCGCCCAGGGTTCCAACATCACAAGAAGGCTGGTGCCATGAATGCACTTGTGAGTAACTATATAAAATATGGAAATTACTTTTCTCTACCTGTGTACTTATCTCACCACTTGTGATTTTTATGACTTTCAGGTTCGAGTATCGGCTGTTCTTACTAATGGACCTTTCTTATTGAATCTTGATTGTGATCATTACATAAACAACAGCAAAGCCTTGAGGGAAGCTATGTGCTTTATGATGGATCCCAACCTTGGAAAAAATGTTTGCTATGTTCAGTTTCCACAGAGGTTTGATGGTATTGATAGGAATGATCGATATGCCAATCGTAATACTGTTTTCTTTGATGTAAGTATCTCACATGATATTCATCTGATTTCTTTTAAGTTTTAGGTAAAATATTTGTGTTAATGATATTTAACTTATTTTCTTCATCTTGTCTCTTTCTGAATAGATAAACTTGAGAGGATTGGATGGCATTCAAGGACCGGTTTATGTGGGTACTGGATGTGTCTTTAATAGAACAGCTCTATATGGTTATGAACCTCCAATAAAACCCAAGCATAAAAAGCCCGGATTTGTTTCTTCACTTTGTGGTGGAGATAGAAAGAGCTCAAAATCTAGCCATAAAGGCTCAAAAAAGAAAAAGTCTAGCAAGAATGTTGATCCAACTGTCCCCATCTTTAGTCTAGAGGATATAGAAGAAGGAGTTGAAGGTATGCCTGTTTACTTTTACTTCCCTTCTATATGCATTTCATCGACAGTTCTAACATGTAAAATAGTTTTGCCACTTGTTGTTATGTGAAGATTTTGATATATCTTATTGTTATTTAATTGCTATAGAAGAGTACAGCCCACACCTTTCCAGATTTTGTGGGAAATTCTTTGGTGTATGCTTAGTGCAGAAATTTATGTTGAGTTATTTTGATTACTTTTCCTCTTTATTTCCTAATACAACCATTTTATTCAGGTGCTGGATTTGATGATGAGAAATCACTACTCATGTCACAAATGAGCCTGGAGAAAAGATTTGGTCAGTCTGCTGTTTTTGTTGCCTCGACACTTATGGAAAACGGTGGAGTTCCTCAGTCTGCCACCCCAGAGACTCTTCTCAAGGAGGCTATTCATGTTATCAGTTGTGGTTATGAAGATAAATCAGAATGGGGAAGTGAGGTACAAAACCGAATAACACTAATGTGTTACCTTATGTTGATGTTCTTCTATGCATTCATATAATTATCTTTGAAGATGATCACTGTTTGTCTTCTATTCCACAGATAGGATGGATCTATGGTTCTGTCACAGAAGATATTCTTACTGGATTTAAGATGCACGCTCGCGGTTGGAGGTCTATATATTGCATGCCGAAGCTTGCAGCATTTAAAGGTTCTGCTCCTATCAATCTATCGGATCGTTTGAACCAAGTGCTTCGATGGGCTTTAGGATCAGTGGAAATTCTTCTGAGTAGACATTGTCCAATCTGGTATGGTTATAGTGGAAGGCTAAAGTGGCTCGAGAGGTTTGCCTATGTGAACACCACAATCTATCCTATTACTTCCATTCCCCTTCTCGCGTATTGTACCTTACCTGCTGTCTGTCTCTTGACTAACAAGTTCATCATTCCACAGGTTTGTGATTTCTTCTTACACTAAATTTAGTAAATAGTTTTTTCCTTGTAGTTTTAATTTGGATGCTGACATATACTGCTTTTGATGACCATTACTCTAAATTTCATGCATTATTACCTCACTGGTTATGGGTGGTATACATATAACTAAAAGCAAAATTAAAAATAATATCAGAGAGAGATAACCATCATTCATCGTTTACAATAAACCATGAGATAAAGTGATTGGCAATAGGAGGATTTACAAAGGGAAAAAGCTAATAATGTTGTCGCATTCCACTTAGCATTATGTTGATGGTTGAGAAATCACCACATGTTTATCAAAATATAATTTTTTTTTCGAAAGTTAGTTCTTTTATGAAAGAATTACAATATAGGATACAGTAAAAAGATTTCAAATTAACCAAATGAGACATTAACACTGTACATAGATGGTTCATATATTTCCTTGATTAAGAAATCTTTTGATTAATTGATCATAAAACTGGAAATCTTTTGATTAATTGATCAAATACCGTAATTCTTTCATATTTTCCTCCTAGTAACTGCTTTCACTACTGACACTAAACTTTAAAACTGGCACTCTAGGCCTTGTAAATGTGATCTTGTGTGACACAGTAAATGTGACCTTGTAACTTATTTTTTTCCTTCTTATTTTGCTTGCAGATTAGTAACATTGCTAGTATCTGGTTCATATCTCTCTTTCTATCCATCTTTGCAACTGGAATCCTAGAGATGAGGTGGAGTGGAGTTGGAATTGATGAATGGTGGAGAAATGAACAATTTTGGGTTATTGGTGGTGTTTCAGCTCATCTTTTTGCTGTATTCCAAGGTTTACTCAAAGTACTTGCTGGAATTGACACTAACTTTACTGTTACCTCAAAAGCATCAGATGAAGATGGAGATTCAGCAGAACTATACATGTTTAAATGGACAACACTTCTCATTCCACCAACAACTCTTCTCATTATAAATTTAGTAGGAGTTGTTGCAGGAATCTCTTATGCTATTAACAGTGGTTACCAATCATGGGGTCCTCTCTTTGGTAAACTTTTCTTTGCATTTTGGGTGATTATTCATCTCTATCCTTTCCTTAAAGGTCTCATGGGACGACAGAACAGAACGCCGACTATTGTGGTTGTTTGGTCTATTCTGCTTGCATCCATTTTTTCGCTTTTGTGGGTCAGAGTCGACCCGTTTACAACACGTGTCACTGGTCCTAAATCTGAGGTGTGTGGAATTAACTGCTAGAGAAATCAAAAGTTGGCAGATTGAATATCTTCTTGTCACTTCTTGGTGGGAATGTTGTGATTGTATCTCAATTCTTTTGTTTACAGGTTACAGTTTTGTTATTTTGTTTATGTATGTTTAAATTATGTGCAGTTGGTGGACTATATAGAAGAGATCAAATTAGGATCAAATTATTTAAGGTTATTACTTTTTTTTTCATTATTTTGAACATACTTCTCATTTATTGGGAAAAGGCTATTTATTGTTGTTAAATTACTCATCAGAGGACAAGACATCCTTGTATACATCTCTTCTGTCTTATAGATTTTCTTCTGATTTGGTTTCAAAATAATATAAGTGACTTCTCCATCTGCAAACACTTTTTATAGGTTAGATATGATAATGACCATATTGTTATTGAGCTGAACTTGCATTGAAAATATAATGGAAATATAGCTTCACTAGTTAATTATATGAATTTCTCTCTCCCTTACATATACACTAGTTAATTATATGAATTTTTCTCTCCCTTGCCCAAAAATAAGGGTCCACCATTTGCCAAAATAAACTTTCAAAAGTTCTAAACCTTTTATAGTTGCTAAAATGGGTCTCTCCCAATAAAATCTTTTAGGCTCATGCTTCTTCCACATTCCCTTACTCATCACATACCCCCAAAACCTGTGAAAATGACCAAAATATCCTTAATGAATAAAAAACTTTCAAGCGCGTCCATTTTTCGCTGGGATTTAACGGGTACGGCACCATGGTACCGAACTCGTTACGGTATCATGGTGTCGTGACACAATTTTTACCAAACACCCCCTTGTCGGATTTTTAACAGTTATGACACTATGATTCTGAATCGATATAGTATCATAGTGTCGTACTCACTAAATCTATTTTTTTTAAAAATTGAAAAACAAGGTACGATACTATAGAATCGTACCAATTCAGTACTATAGTGCTAGACTTGTATTTTATAATTTTTTTAAACCGTTCAATACTATAGTACTGAATCATCCCAAAATGTAGAAAAAGATGCGTAACAGATAAAGAGAGAAAGAGGAGATGAAAGCGGCGATGAGTAGTGGGTTTTCGATAAGCAATGTTGCATTATAGGAGCACTAGGGGTGCTCAAAACCACAAATACAAGGATGAGATCACACGTTGTTTATACATGAAAGTGCATTATTCCACCATAGTGATGGAATACAACAAGAATTCTTTCCCACCCCGTAAATGAACCATCCCCAAGATAAGAACTTCACCTGGGCCACTATCGAGTCTACATTTGGCTCTACCCCTCTAAAACAAACACCGTTACGAGATAGCCAAAGACACCAACAAGTTGTCAACCAAATAAGATGCTTGATCTTTTTTGCTTTCTTACCAGTACAAAGGTCGCCATATATAGCGTAGAAAATGATCAATTAAAGTAGATGGGCAAGGCACTTGAACATTCACCCAACGACCAATCTCGCCCCACAGCCAAAGAAAAATCGCCAGCCAAAAACAAGTGATGAGAATCCTCAATGTGAGACCTACACAAAACGCAGACCGCATCCTCCTCCGAGTGAATAATATGTTGTCTAAGTAACAGGGACCGAACAGGTATAGAATTGTTGAATATACCCCAACCAAACAACAAGATCTTGGCTGGAATACGAGTCCTTCATAACGCTATCAAGTCAGATTTTTGCAGAGTCAAAACTGGCCTGCTGCTGTCCACGGCTGAAAGTTGATTGACTTGCAAAAGAAATCGGTAACAAGACCGAACCATGAAGGATTTTAGCGGATCAATAAACCAACACCATCGGTCAGCAACTCCACGGGCCATATGGACATCACGCAGAATCGTCAACAGCTCATCAACTTCATCACCGAATGCGGATCCAGCACCTGTGAAAAAAGAAAAGTTCCACTGCCAATGATCATCAAGCCAAACTCCTAGATCCGCTAGCCTCACATTTTTATTATTACAATTGTTGAAAATGTTTCCTAACTCAATCTTCAACGGACGTTGCCCAAGCCAATGATGATGCCAAAAATCCACTCTGCTGCCATCCCCCAACCTCCGTCTTACATTTGATTCGAACCAACCCACTGAGAACCTCTCCTCCCCCACACACCTAAGATCGCGCCACCACAAAGAATCTTCCCTTCTATGCACCGATGTTGAACCATTGAAAAAAATAGACCCCAAATCACCATATCTACACGAAAGAATACCCCTCCAAGGCGCACCCTCATCCGAAATCAACCTCCACTTCCATTTGGCCAAGAGAGCAATATTAAACATTTCAATGTCCTTCACACCTAACCTTCCCTCCTCCTTAGATCTGCAAATCTTCTCCCAAGCTACCCAATACATACCTCTCGAATCCTCCTTGATCCCCCACAAGAAATCTCTTTGAAGCTTAATACGAGTCTTTATCACCACCTTCGGCACTTTATAAAAAGACAAATAATAGAGGGGTATGCTATTTAAAACGGAGTTTATAAGAGTTACCCGACCTCCAATAGACAAGAAACGCCCTTGCCACAAAGCCAATCTACTCCGAATCTTATCAATAACCGGCTTCCAAGTTGAACTCCGTCTTGGAGTTGCGCCCACGGGAATTCCCAAAAATTTGAATGGAATAGACTTCGTTCGACAATAAAGAAAAGTTGAAGCTGATTCTAAGAAATCCTCCGACACATTGATACCAATAAGTTTACTTTTATTAAAGTTAACCTTCAACCCCGACACCATTTCAAAGCTTCTAAGAATAGATTTGAAACACCACAAATTCCCCCATGTTGCCTTCCCCAACATAATGGTGTCATCGGAAAATTGAAGCATAGAAAAGCGAAGATTATCATCAACCTTATATTCAATAAACAACCCCACCTCCACCGCCTTTGACATCATAGCCGACAAACCCTCTGCTACAATCAAGAAAAGAAAAGGAGAAAGTGGATCACCTTGACGAAGGCCTCTACCAACTTGAAAGTCATTAATTGGGCTACCATTAACCAACGCGGACATGGAGCTAGAACACACACAAGCCTTCACCCACCTAATCCACGCCGAGCCAACAAATCCCATCCTCTCCATCTCCATCATGTAGGTTAGGAAATTCCAAGAAATAGAGTCATAGACCTTCTCAAAATCAACTTTAAATAACAAACAATCTTCCTTCCTTCTCTTAGTTAGATCAACAACCTCATTCACCACCAAAACACCATCTAGAATGTGACGACCCCCCAAAAACGTCTATTGGCAACTAGAAATAACACTGGGAAGAACTCTCTTCAACCTACTAGCAAGCACCTTGGCACGAATTTTATAAATACAACCGATCAAACAAATAGGCCTATATTCCCCCAAACTTTGAGGATGATCATTTTTGGGAATAAGAGCAATAAAGGAGGCCGTGATAGCTTTTGGCAAAGACGCCTTCATATGAAATTCATGGAAAAAAACTACTATATCCTCCCGAACCAAATCCCAACACTCCTTAATAAACTTCAAGTTAAACCCATCCGGTCCCGGACTCTTATCACCGTCACAGTTCCAAACCTCCTCCTTAATCTCCTCCTTCGAGAAAGGCTTCACCAAAAGGTCATTATCACCACTAGAAATTTGTTTAAAAACGATCCCATCAAGATTGGGATGAACCTGTTGAGTCTCCTCAAAGCACTTCTCAAAGTGCCTTCTAACCACGACTTTTACCTCCTCCACATCATCAATTAAAGCACCATTCGCATCCATAAGGAGAAATTTACTTCTCCTCCTTCGACTATTCATGAGAGAATGAAAATATTTTGAATTGGCATCGCCCTCTCTAATCCACCGAGATCTAGATTTTTGATATAATAAGCTTTCCTTCATTCTAATATCTTTCCAAAACTTAGCAGTGGCTTCTTTCCTCCGCAGGAGCACTTCGATATCAAAAGAGTCAATCAACATATCATCTAACATATTAATGTCCTGAACCTCCTTCCCAATGTTCAAATCAATAACACCATACACCTCCTTGTTCCAAACCCTCAATTTAGCTTTGAGAAATTTGAATCTTTCCTTCAAAACGAAAGTTTTATTACCATGAATGCCACAACCAGCCCAACAAGAGTTCACAAAAGGGCGAAATTCACCATGTTCTAACCACCCATTAATAAAGCGAAACGGCTTGGGACCCCAATCCTTTAGAGAACGAATGAGCCATATCAGGTAGTGATCCGATATGTCTCTATCACCAATCCACTGTCCCGAAACATTTCATATAGCTACAAGACCTTTCGTTATAAGAAAACGATCCAATCGACTCATAGAAATACCATCAGAGCAAAACCAAGAGAACTTTTTCCCCGAAACCGATACATCAATAAGGTCCATGCCGTCAACAAAATTATTAAATTCAACAACATCTTGGAAGTTGCTCCCATCCCCACTCCTACCTCTCCTTTCTTCAACACTAGTCACAGAATTAAAATCCCCAACCACACACCACTCACCCCTAGCAAAACTCATTTTTAACCTCTTCAACTCCTCCCAACCGTTCCTTTTTCTCTATGAGTGTGTGTTCGTGGTGTTCATCATAAACAAAGATGTTTAAGTAATTTTATTTTAAAAGATATAAGCTAGCTCTCCTTTGATTTAAGGGTGGAAATATGCCCAAAAATAAGGGTCCACCATTTGCCATAAAAGGGTCAAAATAAACTTTCAAAAGTTCTAAACCTTTTATAGTTGCTAAAATGGGTCTCTCCCAATAAAATCTTTTAGGCTCATGCTTCTTCCACATTCCCTTACTCATCAAATACCCACAAAACCTATGAAAATGACCAAAATATCCATAATGAATAAAAAACTTTCAAGCGCGTCCCTTTTTTCGCTAGGATTTAACGGGTATGGCACCATGGTATCGAAACTCGTTACGATATCATGGTGTCATGACACAATTTTTGCCAAACACCCTCTTGCCAGATTTTTAACAGTTATGACACTAGGATTCTGAACCGATATAGTATCATAGTGTCGTACTCACTAAATCTATTTTTTTTAAATTGAAAAACAAGGTACGATACTATTGAACCGTACCAATTCAGTACTACAGATGTGTGTTTTCTAATTTTTTAAACCATTCAAAATGTAACATATAAAGAGAGAAAGAGGAGATGGAAGTGGTGATGAGTAGTGGAGAGAGAAGGTGGTGGTAGTGATGAGTGGTAAGAGATAACAATTCTATCGACATTTAAATCTTTATTTTTCTTAAAAAATCAATTAACATGATGCAACTAATAGTTTTTAAAAGAAAGTCTTTATTTGGTCAAAAAAAAAGTCTTTATTATTTTGGTAAAAAAAAGGCTTTATTTATTTCTATTGATTCATTGTCATCTCTTTTTTTGGTTACTTAAATTTTTTTTGTTACTATTCATTCATGGTCATCTCTAAGCACAAAATTGTCATAAAAAAAACCACAAAATAGTTTATAGTTTTCTTAAAATCCTTTTTTAAAAGAATGATCAATATCTCAGAATATAGTTGAACTTCCTTATGAAAAGAATTTTCAAGAGAGACAAATTCCCAGAAAAGCAAGACCGATTCAAATGAATGAAGAACTTATTCAAGTTTGTCAAAAGGAAATCAAAGACCTTTTGGAAAAAAGGACATATTCGCAATAGTTAAAGTCCCTAGTCTTGTTCCACATTTTATGTCAACAAACAAGCTGAGATCGAAAGAGGAACACCTAGGCTTGTTATAAATTACAAACCTCTTAATCAAGCTCTTTGTTGGATTAGATATCCTATTCCCAACAAGAAAGATCTCTTAAAGAGACTTCATGATGCAAAAATCTTTTCTAAGTTTGATATGAAATCTGGATTTTGGCAAATTCAAATCAAAAAAGAAGATAGATATAAAACAGCTTTTACAGTCCCTTTTGGTCAATATGAATGGAATGTTATGCCATTTGGTTTAAAAAATGCCCCTTCTGTATTTCAAAGAAATATGAATGAAATTTTTAATCCTTACTCAAAAATTGCCATTGTCTATATCGATGATGCATTAATTTTTTCTCAATCTATTGACCAACATTTCAAGCATATTAGCATATTCATTTCTATTATAAAAAGAAATGGGTCTCGCTGTCTCAAAAACAAAAATTAGTCTGTTTTAAACAAAAATTAGATTTCTTGGTCATAATATTTACCAAGGAACTATTGTCCCTATTAATAGAGCTATTGAGTTTTCAGTAAATTTCCCAATCAAATTATTGATAAAACTCAATTGCAAAGGTTTCTAGGTTGCCTAAATTATGTCCCAGATTTCTTTCCGCAACTTAGTAATCTCATCAAACCACTCCATGATTGTCTGAAAAAAGATCCTCCTCCTTGGACGGATGTTCATACTAATGTTGTAAAACAGATTAAATCCCAAGTAAATGATCTTCCATGTCTTTATCTTCCCAATCCTCAAGCCTTTAAAATTGTTGAAACTGATGCTTCTGACATCGGCTATGGCGGTATTTTAAAACAAAGAGTTTCTGGGAAAGAACAAATTATTGCTTTTACTTCTAAACATTGGAATCATGCACAGCAAAAATATTCTACTGTTAAGAAAGAAGTTTTAGCAATAGTACTATCGATTTCAAAATTTCAATCTGATTTACTTAATCAAAAGTTTTTAGTTCGTGTTGATTGTAAATCTGCAAAATATATATTACAAAAAGATGTTAAAAATCCTACATCAAAACATATTTTCGCCAGATGACAAGCTATTTTAAGTATATTTGATTTTGAAATTGGATATCTTAAAGGATCAAACAATGCTCTCCCTGACTACCTCACTCGTGAATATTTACAGGGAAAGTGTTAAGATGACTTCCAGATATTCCTCCTCACGGGGAAGAAGTAAAGGAAAACTTAATTTGAATGATTTACCAATTACGAGACAGAGAGGGTCATCTACCCTAAACTAATCAGGGTCATCTACCCAACCTACCCAACCAATTCAAAATCAATCCTCCATTTCTAAACAAACCAAATCTGACTATGCTTTCCCCGTCCAAACCCTCTTGGCCTTCCAAGAATAAGGACTCATCAATCTTCCAACAAAAACTTGGGCTAGTATAGCTAAAGAAAATAGTGACCAAGATATCCCAGCTTTAGACCTAGCTATACAAAACCAAAAAACCCAAATAATTCAAATAAATCCTAAATCATCCCAAATTATCCCTGCTCAAACTCAGTATATTCCAAAAGACAATTTTTTTCATTTTAGCATATCTAGAACCAAAATTTTCGAATGAAAATCCAAATAAGATTCCTTCTAAGCCATTTCCACCCCAATTTCACTTTCTACCATTTGTTCCGAATAAAACCCAATTGTTTTATGAGTTTATACTCATAGATATTGAGTCGGTCGCTATCAAACACTACAAAGATCCTAGAAACGACTCTGATATCATCCATCCTACCCTTCAAATCCTAAAAGTCTTGACACCTTCAGCTTTTGGACAAAATCCAAATAAAACTAAGAAACTTTTCCAACTCTTTGACCCAATAGGTTATAATTATTGGGATTACATCAAAGCCTGGGATTACCTCATCCTTGGTTTACAAAATAAATCTTTCAAACACTCTTGGTTGATTTATTTCAAAAGAGCAACCAAATATTATTTTCCAAACTGGTTCCTCCAATGGTGGGACTGTTTTGGTCCAATTCAGAAATCTTTCCTCTTGAAGTTCAAGAAGAATTCCAATTTTTTACCAAAAGATTCAACAAAGATCTTAACAATTATCCAATTGATTTAAATTTCTTTACCATTTTTTCTCTTTCATGGGTTTTCTCATGGCAGTATAAAATTGGTAATTATCATCATCCAAAATCCTTAATGTCTTTTTATAAACAAGCTTTTGTTAAATGGTGGCCTCGTTTTGATGCCTCAATGGCATCCCCAGAAAATGTGACCACGTGGTTCAAAAGCAATCCAAGATTCTTGCAGGTTGGAGACCCAAATTTCTCAATCAAAAGGCTAGAATTTCTGGAGCTCTAGCCGCTTCAACATCCGAGGAGGATGTCCTTGAGAATCTACAAAATATTGTTCAATTACTTAGAAGCAGATTTTAAGAAGTCTAATATTACTACACCTAAGGAATCATAAGTAAAGAATGATATAATATTATAAAAGAAATATTATAAGAGTAGGATGAAATATACTTAATTCAAAATTTATTTATTATTATTATTACTTTTTTTAAATTGGGGAAGGGGAAGTTTTCATTAATCAAAGTGGCACTAATGACCATTTTACAACTGCCCCTGAGAGGATTCGAACTCAGCACTTTGAAGATACAAGGTTAAAATCTTACCACTGAGCTAGCACTTTGTTGATGCAAAGTTTATTTATTTATTAATAACACAAGATACAAAGTTTTTTTTTTCAAAAAAAATAGAAAGTTAATACAAAATAAGAGAATATAAGCTTACAAAAGATACTTACAAACAAAGTGTTGAAAATAAAAACTTAAGGGCCTGCAAACTTCTCTAGCCAAATTTCTATATAGAGAATTGGA
The DNA here is from genome assembly GCA_039519185.1 of Astragalus membranaceus. Taxonomy (NCBI): domain Eukaryota; kingdom Viridiplantae; phylum Streptophyta; class Magnoliopsida; order Fabales; family Fabaceae; genus Astragalus; species Astragalus membranaceus. The sequence goes on along the minus strand of CM076848.1, from coordinate 172,046,382 downwards.
GAGGTCCAAAACTAAAACACGAGTGTCCTTTTATAGGTGAAGGAATCACTCCAATAATCCTTCCTTTTAAGCGGATACACCCTAGAGCCAATATTGGCGCCAAAACTTCAAAGGGTATTTCGGTAATTTTAGTGTTCAGATTGTCATTGCATTTTAGTCACGTCCTCTTGCTTCTCTGAGCCAACAGTACTACTGCCAGGTTTTCATCTTTCTCTCTTTCTCATTTTCTTTCTTTCTCTCACCGTTTCTCTCTCACACTCTCACTTTCCCAACCTCCATTTCTTCCTCTCTTTTCCTTCTCTCTCTTTCTTCTTCTGTTTCCCCTATTTCTCGTCTTCTTCCCCTTCTCTCGTCTTCTCCCCTTCAGTTTCTCGGCCAAACCCAGAAAGAGAGAGGTGCGGCCATGAGAGAGGTAAGTGTTTTATTATTCCTTAAACACAAAGAATAGGCTATGAGAGAGAGAGAGAAGTGTCGAGATCGGAGGAAAGAGTGAGAAATCAGAGGGTGACAGAGGGAGAAAGGGAGTGAGGGGCGAGAGGCAAGAAGAATGAAGGAACTGGTGTTACGATAATACACCATCGCAATTGTGAGTGAGTCGAATAAAGAATGGCCCAGGCGCTTCGGAATGTGAAGGTGCCACCTAACTCAGTGAGTCTGGAAGAAGCGCGTCAACGAATTTTCGATTTCTTCAGAACTACTTCTAGAACGTTATCTACCGTCATGGAAGTTTATAACATATACGACGTCGCTACCATCTCTCAACTTCGCTCCACCATCGCCTCTGAGATCCGTAAAAACGCCCACATCTCTAACCCCAAGGTTCCTTCTCTTTTTATTTTTCCTATTTCTTTAATTCGATGTTCGATTTTTAAGGCCGTGTTTGGGGAATTCATATTTATTCACTACCTAAAATTTGAGTCTTTGATGATATTGGATTTGATTTCGTTTGCTTTATGGAAATGTTTTCGATTTTGATCTTTTAATTTTCTGCTATCAGAATATTTTGAGTGTTTTTCTTTTATCGTTTCACGTGCAACTCTGCTGTGTAATTTAGAAAAGGGAAATTGATTTCACTGCCACAATCCAAATAAAAATGTTTTGTTTTGTTTCGATTTGATTTGGAAAGACCTCGCAATGCTTGAAACCCTAGGGACTAAGATTTGTTGGCTCTATGGAGCTTTCTTTTACGTGTTATGGTGATTGGCATTCTCTTACACAAGAGAAACATGTTTGTGTTAACAGACATTTTGTTTCTTCGGATAGTTGTTTTAGGTTCAATGCTGTATTGATTTTTGGGGATTTGCTGGTTACTTGTTTTATGTTCAATTCTTTATTGATTAATGGAGATTTGGCTTGAGATTCAGCTCATGATTTGTGTTTTTTTTTCTTCAAGTGGGATATGTTTTGATACTTTCGAATTAAAACCAAGAGTAATCCTAAACGAAATTGGTTTGTTGAGTTAAATGGAGTTCCTTGAACTTACTTCAACCTATGTCTTGACTTGTGGGGTAAATAAAATGAGAATTCTTTGTGTTGGTTATTTACCGTAGGTTTGGGCGAGTGTTTGCAAAGTGTGATTTAATATGAACTTGATTTTTCAAAATTGAGTTGGACTGAATTTTCACCATTAGTACATTATTTTAAGTGCTCTATTTTACTCACATTTCTTAAACATTTCATTGAAAATACTGTATTCATGGTGGGTGGTGATGGCGTCTATGACAACAATAAACCAAGAGGGAGAGGGGGACGACCGAGATGCGTCCAGAAATGGTGGCTAGGTCAGAAACAACCCAACTTTCTTCACCTCCATGTGTTTCGCATAAAGAAACTGAGTTTTCTTTTTTTTATTTTTACGTTTTTTATTTGTTTGATGATCAGGTGCGTGTGGTTTTTCATGCTTGCCGATTAACACTTTCTGAATGCCGACGGTGGGCGACGTGTTGTTGCGAGAGCTGGAAGAAGGAGCAAATCCGGCGGGAGATGATCGTCGGCGAGATTGCACGGCAACTAGAGTTGGAAGCTGAGGTGAGAAGGGAGCTGGCTTTGGAGAGATCGTTGAGTGGAATCCAAATGCAGAGGTATTTGGCTACACCACACTCGCTTCAGCAGAATGAGTTTAGGGGTTTTTTCTTCCTTATATGCAACTCCTTATGACAAAAAGGCTTTGAACTTTGAACACCCTTTACTATTGGCAGTTTCTATGGAGGGGGCCTGGAGCTTATTCCCATTATTTTTAATGTTACATATCAGGAAATCAAGAACATGGGATGGAATCAAAGGGTTCTGCTCTTCAGAATTCTGTGAAGATTGCAGCAGCAGAGGAAGAAGTTGCTTTGGACTTAAGTTGCTTCGAACTTTACAAGAGGCTTTAGAAGGTGCTGCAGTTTTTTCAATAACTTGGATATATTTGGGTCTGTTATTTTTTTGGTTCTGTTAAGTGACAAGGCACTTCATTTTTATGTTTAATTTCCTATATGGCACCAAAACATGGAGGGTGTGGGTTCTTGATGGAGAAAGCTGATATTTACAGTTTGATGTTTTGATTCTTGTGATTGTGTCAGGTAGAACACCATTACCTGTCCTTGCATCCCCCATGAAGCTGATATTTACAGTTTTGATGTTTTGATTCTTATGAGTTTTGTTGTATTACTTTCTTTTCATTGGATTTCATGAAATTTTGATTTGTATCTGGCATCATTGATTTAGACATTGCATTTTCGTGGCTCAGTTTGCTAATTTATCATCTTTACCTTTTGGTCTTCCTTAGCATTATACTAGTAATTTTTTCCTGTTTTGCGCATTTTTTTGCATTGTTACACATTTTTCCTGTATTTTTTCTGTTGACTGTTGTAGGTGTTCAATGGCTGCTCCAATTCATTTGATATCTGACATTGTTCTCGGGAAGGTTAACTGGCGGTTGGAAGTGCGCCTCATACGGCTTTGGACACTCCCAGAGTTTAACAATCCCCATAGCACCAACACAATTGAAATGATCTTGCTTGACGAGAAGGTAATCTTCTTTTCCTTTCTGATGTAACACAACCTGCTTAGTTTTTTCCTGTTTTGTGCTAACACCTTCTTATTTATACTACTCAGTTGGAGAGAATCCATTGCAACGTGAAGAGCTCTCTTACTGCAACATTTCAAGGAGTATTGAAGGAGGGTAAGTGTGTCAGGATTGAAAAGCTTAATGTTGCCCAAAATGATCAGAAGTTTCAGACAACTCCTCACAAGTACAAATTGTATTTCATGAATGTTACAAGCTGTTACACCATTGAAAACGACCGCATCCCCTTGAATCATTTTGTATTCACATCTTTCTCTGACAATGCTCCAAAAGAAGACTTGATCACTGGTTTGTATCTTATCATCTTATCCCTTTTGTTTATTTTCTTCAAACTATAAACCAACTAATGCTTTCCCTATTTTGGCAGACGTTGTTGGACATGTCATTGAGAAGGGTGATCTTAAAATAAATCGTAAAAATGACAATGTCACAAAGGTCATTAATTTAGTTATTGAAGATCTTGAGTAAATTCCTGTTTTCAACTCTTCAAATATCTTGATTTTAATTTTGTGTATGTAAATGTTATAAGTTTCTTCGCTCCTTTTCCAGGTTCAACAAGATTCAATGTACTCTTTGGGGAGAATTTGCTGATACCATGCATGCTAATCTAAATGGTGTTGGTTCCTCATCTCCACCTATCATCGTGCTGCAACTATGCAAGATGAAGAGATATCGGGGTTCTTCACTGTTTTATTGTTTTTTTCCTTTATGCAATTTATCATGTGACACTTTATGTTGACTTAAGGTTCCTTATAGCTTAAAATTTGTTTTTGTTTTGCTTTGTAAGGAACCTTAAGAAATTCATCTACAATCTAAAAGTAACAGCTCATCCAAATTCTTTATGATAATACATTATCATTACTGTAGCGACCGAAGAATCCGAGGAGGGATTCCTCGTTGCTTTTGAACAATGGAGCCGCCATCAATATTTATTTTTAGGAAAACATTGAAAAAACCTATGTTTTTGGGTTCGGGGGTCGATTAAGTGCGGGGAAGGTGCTAGCACCCCGCAACATCCTAAAAAGGTTACCTTTTAATTAAATGTGTAAAAAAAAATAGTTTTAAAGAAAACACTTTAATTTACCCTTTTTTGTTATTTGCAAAAAAAACGGAAAAGAAGACTTAATAAAAAATTTTAGTTTATTTGCGCTCGACGGGAGTGGGCCCCCGCTCCTACGTATCTCCAGGTGCGATGGAGAAATCAAAGCTACGTAGTTCTTGGGTAGAAAGTATTTGTGTGTTGGTATTTTTTTATTTTTTTGAAAAGTTTGGGAAAACTAGAGGCCGTTCATGGTGACCAAACAGATAAATCCAGAGTGGTCGTCATAAATGGCTTATTCGAAAAAGAAGGTGTTTACAGCGTTCAAACGAGTCGGGCCCAGAGTGACCGCTATAGACAACTGGTTTGTGATTGAGCGTTTGTTCGCTTGAAAACGTGCTTACCGGGAAGCGTGATGAAAAGGAGTCGAAATTATGTTTGTACTTTATTAACTAAAAAGAAGTTTAGGCGAATGTTTGCGATGATCAAACGAGTAACCTCAGAGTGATCCCCGCTACTAATCCGCTGTGAAAAAAGGAAGGTTAGTCCTAACGGTCAAACAAGCAAGGCTCAGAGTGACCACTAGTAACAACCTATTTTTTTTTTTACGCGAATTCGATTAAAAAGAAAAAAAGGAAAACGGTTTGGAAGTATCACGTGGTGAATAAAAACGGAATATGTGATAAAAGGGGGGGTGCAAATAATAAAGGGGTTGTATTAAAAAAAGGAGGTGTGAATAGCGTGACCAAATCGTTTTTTTGTGAACTAGGTTGTGTTTGAAAAGATGGGCTTGTAGTAAAAAAAAATGGATGGGTTTGCTGTTTTAAGAGAACGCGGGGTGCAAATAGCGTTTTGGTGCTTTTTTTAAAAAAGGTTGCCGCGGGTGCAAATAGCGTTTTGACGCTAAAACGATTGATTGGTTTATTACCCTTTTTTACTATTCTACCCTAGAACGCGTGATTCTTGAAGCGCTTTTTTTTTTCTTAAAAAAACAAACCTAGCCTAAAAAGTGGTATTTTGAAAGCGGATTATGGAGAAAAATAATTCTTTTGTTGTTTTTTTTTTTGTTGTCATAGTTATTATTTAATAAAAAGGGGGGCCTTTTTACCTTTTTTGTTGAAAAAAAGATTTTTGTTATTATATTATTTTTTTTTAGAAAAGAGTAGTGACACTAGTAACCATTTATTTTTTTTTTTAAATATTTTTTAGTATTTGAAAAAAAAAGGCTTTATTTAAATCCGAAAATTATTAAAAAAAAAGGGAATACATTTTTTAACACTTTTTTTTAGGTTTATTTTTACTCCGAAAATTAGTAACCATTTATTAAAAAAAACAACATATTTTTTTTTATCACTTTTTTAATCCGAAAATTAGAATAATTCATTTAAAAAAAGCACCACATTTTTCTTACTTTCTTTTTTAGTCCGAAAATTAGAATTATTTATTAAAAAAAAGCAACATTTTTTATCACTTTTTTTTTTACTCCGAAAATTAGAATAATATAACAAACAACAAAATAAATAACCAATAGCAAAAATATAATATAAAAAAAACAGCCTCTAAACTAAATAATAAAAAGACAACAATAATATTCTAATAAGAAAGCAACTACACTAAATAATAAAAACAGCAAATAAATATACAAAAAGGTAACTAGGCTAAATAACAAGAACAACTAAAATTTATAAAAAAAAACAATAATAATATTTACATAACAAAAACAGTAACTAAAATTTAAAAAAAACAACAATAATAATATCTAAAAAACGTGAACAATAATAAAAATATTACATTTTAGTACCTTGACAATGAAAATCCAGAAATGTTGAAGAAATTTCCTTCTTCAAATTTCTTCAATACAAATGAACCTTTAAACTAAAAAATCTAGGAAGGAGGAAAAGAAAGGGAAGAATATTTCTCTAAGAGAAACCTTAATTTTTTTTTAGAAGCTCCTCCTTTTTTCTAAGAGCCAAATTCGTCCCCTTTCTTCAAAGTGGGGAACCCTATTTATACAAAAACTTGCTTCCTTCTTCATCCACTCTTGGATAGTGATGATGACTTTTTGCTATGATGGAGGTTTGGGGGAGTTGTTGAAGGGGAAAAAAAAGAGAAGACATGTGAGATGAGGGGAGATGATGGTTGAAGGTATGGGCATGGAGAAGAGAGTGCCATGTGTGAAGTGTGTGATAGGGAGAGGAATGGATGAGTGTGTGAAGAGAAAAGAAAGTGAGTGTGTGAGAGTGTGAGAGAGATTGGAGTAGGAAGTTTGGTGAAGGGGAAGAAAAAAAATAAAATGTGGGTGTGATAGAGAGGGGGAGAGCCGTAGGTGAGGGAGGAAAGAGAAAGGGAAAGAGAGTGAGAGAAAAGAGAGAGGGAGTGATGGGAAGGGTGGAGTGTAATTGAGAGAAAGTGATGTGTAAGGGAGAGAGAGATGGCCGAATATTGAGGGAGAGAGAGAGGGGTTGAGTGTGTTGGGAAGGGAAAAATGGGGAAGTGGGAAGTGTGGGGAAGTGGAATTGAGAGAAAAGAGGAGAGGTGGAGTGTGGAAGGGAGAAGGTGGGGTTTTGACCATGGGATATAAGGGGGTGGGGTCGAATATGGAGGGGAATTAGGGGATGAATGTGGATGATTTTTTGGGTTAAGGGGGAGAGTGAATGTGGATGGCTTTTAGGGTAAAAGGGGGGAATTCGAATTAGGGTTAGGAGGAGGGGAATTAGGGTTTTGTGATGAGTTGGGTTATGGGTTGTGGGTTGGATATGGGTTGTGGGTTGGGTGGAGGAGTGGGCTAGGCGAATTGGGCTAGCTATTTTGCTGGGTTGGGCTTCCATGACAGCACCTTATTTTTAATAGACCCCCCCCACTTCCTTCTTGGCTTATTTTTATTTCTTCACTTCTAATTATTATATTTTTTTTTCAAAAATTAAAAACTTGTAGCAAACTAAAATAAAATAAAACATGGCATAAAAAAATAAAATAATTGTTTTTATTAAAAATAAATAAAATTTCTCTTTTTTTGGATAGGACAAAATTAGGGTATTACAGCTGCCCCTCTTTATTTATATTTTGCTAGGAAATCGGAGGGATTCCGAATTTCTCGAGGAAAATAGAAATGAAGATAGAAAAGACGCTAATTTTGCCCGGACTGAGGTACTTTGGTTTTTTTTTTTTTTTTTTTTTTTTTTTTTGAAAAATTTATGAAAACTGGGCTGATTTAGACTGAAAGTAAATAGGGAGCACCGGGGCTCGCTAGGGATCTGAAGGAGCACTGGGGCTCTGAAGGAGCACTGGGGCTCTGAAGGTCTAGCTCAAAATCAATGCTTGGCGCATCGACCTGAGTTCGACTGAGGGACCGTCGGGGTCTGAAGGGCATGCCTAAGCCTGAAGGACCAATGGGTCTGAAGGAGCGCTTCTAGCTATTGTACTAGAGATACGGTCTGGGGGTGGCCTTTTCGAGCGGCCATTAGGGTTAATCAGGTCCGGAACTGATATAACCACGAAGGACGTGCACTGTGTTTTTTAGGCGGGCACAGCTAGTCTGAAGGGCCTGGGGCCGGATGATCCGTCGGTTGCTCGATTAACGCGACGTGCGATCTGGATTGAAGGACTATTGTTGGTCTGAAGGAGCGCCTGGGCTCTGAAGGACCGCTGGGGGTCTGAAGAATTGGTGCTAACGACACAAAATAAAATTATCTTAACAGACACTTGCAATGAATGATGCATGCGTGCATGTAGTTAAGTAATTGATGACATGATGGATGAAATGTGGAATGATTTTGTTTTTTTGGTTTTTTGTTCTTGGCTTCTTTTTTCTTTTTTTTCATTTTCTTTTCTTGCTCTTTTGCCCTTTTTGCTCTTTGACTTTGCTGGCATCATCAAACTCGCATGACTCTTGACGTGGGATACGAGGGTTGCCTCAAGCAGTGGTGCCAAAGTACGGGTTATTAAGTTTTGCTGAAGTGATTATGCATTTGTCCTTTTATGGGAGATCATCTCTTTTTGTGATTTTTAGAAATTTCGCAATGAATATAATGCTTTCGATTATGCACATGTTTCGCAAACCAATATCATCTACCATAAAACATCTTTCCAAAGTAAATAGGGAGGTGAGAGAATGAAGAAGAGTTTAATATTCAAATGGAAACCGAGTGTGCCGAAGGTCACACTGGCTGAAAATTACATTGGGAGTTTAAACTAAAAAGAAAGAAGAAAAAGAAAAAGCAAATCTTTTGATTGTTTGCATCTTGGAGGTAACAATGCCAACCATCCATACACATGCCCTTGAGCATCCATCACCCAACTTTCGGAGGACTGCCTCTGCATTTGTTCCAAGTCCAACTCATTGACCCTAATTTTTGCCTGGACTGCTCTTTAGAGTTTTCAATCCACCAGGTCGCTCTAATTTTTGCCTAGGCCGCCCTTTCGGGTTTTCAACCTAGCGAGCTCATTTTTGCTTGGCTCATCTTTCTCTTTTTTTCGTATATTTCTTTAGGCATAGTACTTCTTAACTGCATCTGAGTTCACTGGGAGTGGGAGGTCTTCACCGTCCATTCTTGTGAGAATTAAGGCTCCTCCAGAGAATGCTTTCTTTACCACATAAGGCCCTTCGTAATTTGGGGTCCATTTTCCACGGGAATCCTTTTGGATAGGCAAAATTTTCTTGAGCACTAGATCTCCTTCTTGAAACTGCCGGGGTCGAACTTTCTTGTCATAAGCTTTCTTCATTCTTTGCTGATATAACTGCCCGTGACACAAAGCTACTACCCTCTTTTCTTCTATGAGGTTCAACTGATCCAGACGAGCTTGAACCCATTCTGCTTCCTCCAATTTTGTTTCCATTAGCACTCGCAGGGAGGGTATTTCCACCTCGATGGGAAGAACTGCTTCCATCCCATATACTAGTGAGAATGGTGTTGCCCCTGTTGACGTGCGGATAGAAGTCCGGTACCCGTGCAGAGCGAAAGGTAACATTTCATGCCAGTCCTTGAAGGTCACTACCATCTTTTGCACGATCTTCTTTATGTTCTTATTTGCAGCTTCGACTGCCCCATTCATCTTTGGACGGTACGGGGAGGAATTATGATGTTGGATTTTGAAGTCGTCGCACAACTCTTTCATCATCTTGTTGTTCAGATTGGTCCCATTGTCTGTGATGATTTTATTTGGCAGACCGTATCGGCAGATCAAATCTCTTTTTATGAACTTGACAACTACCGATTTGGTTACACTGGCATAAGAAGCGGCCTCGACCCATTTGGTGAAATAATCGATAGCGACAAGAATGAAGCGATGCCCGTTTGATGCCTTAGGTTCGATGGGACCAATGACGTCCATTCCCCACATTGAGAATGGCCATGGTGCTGTCAGGACGTTCAAAGAAGCAGGCGGCACATGGATATTATCAGCGTAGGTTTGACACTTGTGGCATTTTCTGACGTAGTTGAAGCAGTCAGTCTCCATTGACAACCAGTAGTAGCCGGCCCTTAGGATTTTTCTTGCCATGGTGTGCCCGCTAGAATGGGTTCCGAACGAGCCTTCATGGACGTCTTTCATAATTCTTTCTGCTTCTTCTTTTGCAACACATCTGAGGAGGATCATGTCGTGATTCCTTTTGTAAAGCACCTCCCCGTTTAGGAAGAAACCCATTGATAACCTCCTAAGTGTTCTCTTATCATTCTCAGTGGCACCGGGAGGGTATTCTCTATTTGTGATATAGTGTTTGATATCGTAATACCAAGGCTTACTATCAGGCTCTTCCTCGATTGCCACACAATGATGCGCCGGTAGGTCTCGATGCTGGATTCGGATGAATGTCAGACTTTTGTTGTTATTGATATTGAACATTGATGACAAAGTCGCCAAAGCGTCAGCCAACTGGTTTTCTTCGCGAGGGAGATGGTGGAAGGTGATCTCCTCGAACTGTTCAATCATCTTTTGGATGTGATCATGATAAGGAATCAATTTGGGATCCCTGGTTTCCCAGTCACCTTTTATCTGATGGATGACTAGCGCTGAGTCCCCATATACATCGAGTCTTTTGACTTTCCATTCAAGGGCTGCTTTGATGCCTAGGACACACGCTTCATATTCTGCAATGTTATTGGTGCAATAGAAGCTCAGTCTAGCAGTAAATGGTATGAAGCGGTTATCGGGAGAAATCAACACAGCTCCAATCCCGTGCCCATACAAATTAGAGGCGCCATCGAATGACATCCTCCACCTTTCATCGTCCGGAGATTTTCCTTCTCCGAACAAAGCCATTATATCCTCGTCCGGAAAATCATACTGCATTGATTGGTAATCCTCAATGGGCTGATGCGCCAAGTATTCCGCTAAGGCACTACCTTTGATTGCTTTCTGAGTGACGTACAAAAGGTCGTATTCGGATAGTAGCATTTGCCAGCGGGCGATTCTTCCTGTGAGTGCAGGTTTTTCAAAAATGTACTTGATGGGATCCATTTTAGATACCAACCAAGTCGTGTGGCTCAACATATACTGCCTCAGGCGACGTGCAGCCCAGGCCAAAGCGCAACATGTTTTTTCCAACAATGAATATCTTGTCTCGCACTCGGTGAACTTCTTGCTGAGGTAATAGATGGCATGTTCTCTCCTTCCAGACTCATCATGTTGCCCCAGTACGCAACCCATTGAGTTGTCTAGCACTGTTAAGTATAGAATGAGGGGTCTGCCCTGCACCGGTGGCATCAGAATCGGTGGATTTTGGAGGTACCTCTTGATCTTTTCAAAGGCCTCCTGGCACTTATCGTTCCACTTTGTTTCTTGGTTTTTGCACAGCAATTTGAAGATTGGCTCGCAGGTCGATGTCAATTGGGATATGAATCTGGAGATGTAGTTCAACCTTCCTAGGAACCCACGAACTTCCCTTTCGGTTTTAGGCGCTGGCATTTCAAGAATTGCTCGTACCTTGTCTGGATCTACCTCTATACCCTTCTGACTGACTATGAACCCCAACAACTTTCCTGATCTTACGCCGAAAGTGCATTTGGCGGGGTTTAATCTGAGTTTGAACTTCCTTAGGCGTTCAAATAGCTTTCGCAGATTGACGATATGTTCCTCTTCAGTCTTGGATTTTGCGATCATGTCATCCACATAGACCTCTATTTCTTTATGCATCATGTCGTGGAACAACGCTACCATCGCCCTCTGGTACGTTGCCCCAGCATTCTTCAAACCGAATGGCATTACTTTGTAACAGAAAGTTCCCCAGAGAGTGATGAAGGTGGTTTTTTCCATATCCTCGGGGGCCATCTTAATCTGGTTATATCCGGAATACCCATCCATGAAGGAGAAAAGGGAATGCTGAGCTGTGCTATCCACCAGGACATCAATGTGAGGCAAAGGGAAGTCGTCTTTTGGGCTGGCTCTGTTCAAATCTCGATAGTCGACGCACATCCGAACCTTCCCATCTTTCTTTGGGACCGGTACAATATTGGCTACCCATTGAGGGTACTTTGCTACCGCCAAAAATCCTGCATCGAACTGTTTCTTGACCTCATCTCGGATTTTTAGTGACATTTCTGGTTTCATTCTTCTTAACTTCTGCTTTATCGGCGAGCATTCAGGTTTTACTGGTAACTTATGCTCGACTATGTTGGGGTCCAGTCCCGGCATGTCTTGGTATGTCCATGCAAAGATGTCAACATAGTCGATCAAAAGTCTAATCAATTTCTCTCGCTCACTGTCTTTTAAGGTGGTGCCAATCTTGACTTCCTTTTCATCCTCTTCCGTGCCCAAGTTGATTGTTTCGGTTGATTCCTCGTGGGGTTCGATTATTTTTTCTTCCTGTTCCATCATTCTCATTAATTCTGGAGGAGTTTCCCAGTTATCTTCAATATCTTCCTCAGTTTGATTAATGGGGTGCTCAAAGTCACAGTATGAATTATTGGCGTTGTTATTTTCAACAGTGTTTTTTTCAAATCTGCATTAGTATAAATTGATGGAATGAAAAACGAGCCAAAAGAAATTAAAACGCAAGTGCAAAAGAGAACTGAAATTTATTGGAGAATCTGAAATAACATTTTATTGATATTGATATTGAAAGGAAACATGTGTGCCCGAATGAAATGTCCTAAGGCCTTGGGCAGAGCCATAGGATTGCATTACAGAAACATTACTTTGAACTAAAAACTACAGGAAAATCGACGATCTCCCAATTCTTGAGCTCTTTGCTTGCTGGACAACGGCGCACAAGACTGACACCGCCATTTTCAGCGTTTGAATCATCTTCAATAGCTGCAACCTGGTTAGGATCTAGCATTCCTGCGCTCTGAAAGCTTTGCTTTATGTCACAGATGACAATCTTCTTCATATTTGGCTCCCGACCCTCAAGTTTGGCCAACCTTCGCTCCTTCTTTTCTGCGGCGATCCTTCCTTTGTCAGTACGACTAGGCCGGTACCCTATCCCACATCTGTCCTTGTTTTCACGCGGCTGTATGGGTGTTAGGATCCCTTGTTCAGTCCTCCCTAAACCACTTCCTGCCTGATAACCCTTGCTTGTCATGACTTTAGCAATCATCAATGCAGCTTTGGACAGCTTTGGTTTTAATGATGGGGCTCCTTCCCCCACAAAGGTAGCATTTGCAATTTCTAGTGCTTGGAAGGCGGTCTCGAAAGATTCTTCTGCAGCCTCAACATAACGTATAGGGAACGGCTTATTGACTAGCAATTCTTCTTCTCCTGAAACGACCACCAATTTGTTGTTGACTATGAACTTGAGCTTTTGGTGTAGAGAAGAGGGCACAGCCCCTGCCGTATGGATCCATGGTCTTCCCAGAAGACAACTGTAAGACAGATTGATGTCCATTACTTGGAAACTTACTATGAAGACTTCTGGACCTACCTGTACAGGTAACTCCATCTCTCCGATAACCTCTCTCTTAGACCCATCGAATGCCCTGACCAGTGTAGAACTGGGTTTCATGTATGAACAGTCTACGTCTAGCTTGTTCATGGTTGATTTGGGTAGTACATTCAGGGACGATCCGTTATCGATGAGTACTCGAGCTAGAGAGTATTCTCCACATTTCACGGAGATATGCAAAGCCTTGTTGTGCCCTCTTCCCTCGACGGGGATCTCATCATCTGTGAAGGTGAGGTAATTGTTTGCAATGATATTTCCGACGATCCCGTCAAACTGACCAACTGTGATGTCGGGAGTGACATGGGCTTCATTCAGTACCTTCATTAGTGTTGCTCGGTGGGTTTCCGAATTGAGTAATAGTGATAGCAGGGATATCTTAGCGGGAGTCTGATTCAGTTGATCCACTACCTTGTATTCGCTCTGCCTCATAATCTTTAGAAACTCATTGGCTTCTTGTTCAGATAGTGCCTTCTTGCCCGTATCTTTGTCAGATGGCTCTACTTCTTTGTCTTTGCCTTTATCGATCTTTCCTCTTTCATTTGATTCTCCTCCTCTGGGTCTTTCAGGGGCATAGATGCGCCCGCTCCGAGTCATTCCGCTGCTTCCCGAGACATTTGTGACATCAGGATTGCTCTGAGGACCTTCCACTTGGACTTTCGCATTGTAGTTCCAAGGGACTGCTTTGGTGTCGTTGTAGGGGAAGGGAGCTGGCACTTGGATGGTGATTGGTTTAGGCATACCCAGGGATGACTTGGAGTCCTTAGTATAGTGGATCTCTAGCGGCTTCCGAGTATCCTTGTTCTGGCCATTGCTCGATAGGATAGTTGACACCTGGTCCTCCCTTTTTTGAAAGCCTACTTGTATTACATGTCGGTCCAACAGGTCCTGAAGCACTTGTTTAAACGCCTCACAATTTCCAATGCAGTGATGGTCATTGCATGGATTCTTTCCAGTGCATTCTCTCTCAATAATCCCAAAGGAACACAGATTAGCATGAATCACTTCCAGGGGTGTCTGGATGCATTCTACCCTCCTGATTAGGGACGGTTCTGCAGAATCTTCAATTGCATTAGTTGAGGGCATCCCATGTCCTGGTAATGGGTTGGTAGCCACATTAGGACCATTTTCCTTGAAGTTCAACCAGCCCGAGGCGATTAGATCTTGGACGACATACTTCAATGCTTTGCAATTTTCTATGGAATGGCCGACCGTTCCTGAATGAAATTCGCATGTGGTGTTTGGGTCGAAGCCTCTAGGAAAAGGGGGTTGGATCTGTCTCATTGGGCGGGTGGTGATTAAATTATGGCTGAGCAGGTGGCGGAATAGGTCGGAGTATGACATTGGGATTGGATCAAAGTGGACGAACTTTCCGACTGAGTAGTTTTGTGTTTTATGGCCTTGGTTATTTTGGGTAGGTGGGGTAGGTAGTGTTTGTGCTGAGAACGGATTGGTGTGAGAGGGATTGGAGTAGGAAGTTTTTCCGGTTCCTGTGATGGCATTGGCTTCTCCTTCTTTCTTTTTAGGAAATCCGGAGAAGGGCTTTCTCTGGTTAGTGTTTCCGGGGGGGGGGGGGGGGGGTATAAGCGATTTTTCCATTCCTCATTCCGTTCTCTAGCCTTTCTCCAATAACGACCATGTCCGAGAAACTTGACGATACACTCCCGATCAGTTTTTCATAGAAGGGTGAAGGAAGAGTTTCCATGAACATAGATACCATTTCCCTTTCAAAAAGAGGCGGTGCTACCTGTGCTGCTAGTCCTCTCCAACGCTGAGCATATTCCTTGATGGACTCATTATCCCTTTTTGTCATGTTTTGTAGCTGAGTCCTATCAGGAGCCATATCAGTGTTGTACTTATACTGCTTAAGGAAAGCATCAGCGAGATCCTTCCAACACCGAATATGAGTGGGTGTCAACTGCATATACCAATTTGAAGCTGCCCCAGCTAAGCTGTCTTGGAAGTAGTGGATAAGCAGCTTATCGTCATTTGCGAATGCAGCCATCTTCCTGCAATACATAGTTAGGTGGCTTGCCGGACATGTTGCTCCTCTGTATTTATCAAAATCTGGCACTTTAAACTTAGGGGGAATGACCACGTTTGGAACGAGACATAAATCTTGTGCATTTCTTGCACCAATACTGAATCCTTCAACCGCTCTCAACCTTTCTTCCAGCATTTGCAGCTTTCCTTGGGCTTGAGGGTTCTCCATAGAGTAGTCGTGAGGAAGCCCACCCATACCATAGTAAGGATGCATCATCGGAACTATGGCTGGGTTCACATTTGGGGTATGTGAATGGGTGGGATCCCTGAGGTTGGAACCCTGAGCTTGAGCGTTAGCTATCGGCGGTGGAGGGCAGCCAAGTGGGAGTCCTTGTGGTATGACGACGGGGGTCGGGTTTTGAACTTGTGGTGCCCCCGGATTACCATCGTGACCCGTTGATGTAAGCTGCTGTTGGCCCGCGACTCCTGAGGGACTAGCATCGACTGTTGGAGGTGTGTAACCTTGTGGAAGTCCGTAAGGAGGCCATATGTAACCTTGGCCATTAGGCCCAGTATGGTGCACTGTATGCGGGATCCCGAGTCCATTGGGAGGAGGAGGGTTGGTAACTTGGTTTTCTGTGTTCCCAGCGGAGGCATCTTCACTTGTGTCTTGGCCCTTCAAAGCTTGTAGAACCTTCAAGATTTCAGCCATCTGTTCTTTCATCCCATCTATTTCTGCCCTAAGCTCTTGATTGCCTAGGTTCTGATGTGGATTGCCTTGATCCGGGATATCTTGAGGCGGATTGTCCTGATTTTCTTCCATGTTTCTGGCCTGAGAACGAGTCCAGTAGCGATGTTGACGCACCAGCTTGTCTTTTACTCTGTTGGTGGGACACATGTTATGAGTATATGTATGAGTATATGAATGGATGAAAATGCGAATGATGCATGTGTGCATGAGTCTTATTGTTTTAGGTCGGGAATTGCAAGCACATCCTGATTTGTCATAAGTACACAGATTAAAGTTCCACAATATTTTCAAGATAAAGGATCAGCATGTGAGACAAACAAACTTCATTGATGGAGGAAAGTACAATATTTTGGAAATAAAACTTCGAAAAGAAAAGTACAATGTTCTTTAAATTTCACTCAAATACATATGGCTTTCATTTTTCCACTCCTCTCTCTTTTTCTACTAGTAGTGCTGCCAGCCTTCTCCCGGAGTTCGGCAATCAGAATCTCGCAAAACTCCATGAATTCGGAAACTTGGACCGGGGTGTTAAACGGGTGCATTGCCGCGTTAGCCTCCTTTAGACGTTTGGGGATTCCTACGATAGCTTGATCGGCCAGCCATGCCAACTTTGAGAATCTGTCTTTCCAGTATAAGCTTTCGTTCTTCAACTCTATGAAGACTTCATGGTTTTCTATCTTGCTGACCAACTCCACAAAGCGGTTCTCCCAATAGATGCTTTCTGTCTTCAGCTGGTGGTAGACCTCCTCTTGATATCTGATATGGTCGTTCAGCTCATCAGATTTTTCATGCTCCCTTCTTAAGGCTTGCTGGTATTCTCGGAGTATCTCTTCAATGGTATCTTTATCCTGCTTGATACTTTTCACTTGCTCTTCAAACTCGGCTGCCATCATCCGGGACTCCCTTTTCGATACCATTAGTAGGCTCTGTGCGGTCTTTTCAGCCATCATTGATTCTTCCCATAACCTTTTCCATTTGTATGTATCATCGATGGCTTTGTCCATTTTCAGGTTGCAACGTTTTATTTCTTCTTTCGCTCCTCTTAGGTACTTTTGAACCTCTAGTTTGTTCTTTTGTTCGATCTTGAGCTGCTTGCGGCTGTCTTCAATGGCTACTGACTTACTTGCATTCTCTTCCTCCAACTTCTGGTTCTTTAGGAGCACTTTCTCTAACTCTGCCTGTAAGCCCTTCTTTTCTTCCTCGGCCTTTGACAATGCCATTTTAAGCTTATCTAAATCTTCGACAGAGGGAAGGGTAGGTTCAGGTATTTCTACCTCAACCCGTAGTGCACTTTGGTAAGGCAATCGGGTGTCTTGGATCCTCTTTTGGAGCCATTGACGAAAGGTGGTTTCCTTATCGCCGCCCTTCTTAGTAAGCTCCTGTCCCTTGCGGACGACCAAATTCCATGCTTGTGAAATCTTCCGGAGCATGTCAACCTCTTTTGGGCTTCCTTCATGGAGGTAAAAAGGGATTAACATGTCTTCGGTGGGCGGATTTCGCATGGGGTACCCCAGCTGTCTTAGAGTTAGAGAGGGGTTGTAATTTATGCATCCTCTTGTTCCCATGAGTGGGACATTTTGGAAGCTTCCACATTGAAAAACCACTTCAGGCCTATCTTTCCACCATGATGGGTGCCAACGAACCTTATATTCATGAAGGCCCCCCAGCACCTGCAACCATTCACTAGTGTTCATTGTCTTCACGTCACACCCTCTGGCGTCTTCAATTGGGCCTTCTACTCTGACTTTGTTAACGAAAGCATGGGTGAGAAGCCAAACATACAAGGCGTGCAGGCAGCAGGATATCCTCTTTCCCCTTAGCTCACTATAATGAGTGAAAGTACAGTAAGTGTCTGCAAGCATGGCTGGAATCGGATCCTTGAAGGATAAGAAGACGCCAATAGCTGTTGTGTCCACATATCTTTCAAGGCGTGGAAATAGGACAATGCCGAAGATAGTCAAAGCTAACACCTGCTTAAAAGGACCCCAATTTCTAGCGTCGGCGAAGGACTTCATTTGGCTTTCCAGATACTCTTGTGGGAATCCTGCAATGCCATTTCGATTTTTCTTCCGGAGCCTCAAGTTCTCTTTGCTGGTTTGTAACATTGAGGCGAGTTTCTCATCTGTGTAGTATTGTCCCTGATACTGGTAGGGTCCAGTGTCTTGTTGGGGAAAGCCGAAGATCTGTGTATATTCTTCCAGGGTAGGTGCCATCTGGAAATTTTTGAAGGTGAAGCATCTTAATGAAGAGTCGTAGAACTGGCTCAAAGCGGCAATGGCCTCTGTTTGCACGTCCAATTGTAGTAACATAATAATCTTCCCATACACTCTATCAAAAGACCTGCGCTCGATGGGCGGCAATCGACCAGCACATTCCCTTAGACTTGTCAGATTAGGCTGCTTCACTATAGGGTAGTTCAGAGTTTGGATTGCTTCACAGTTTGATCCCATATTGCTTATGACAAAACTTTCGAACCTCTTACAATTCCCGGCAAACCTAAATGAGATGAATAGCATGCAATGTGAGGATTTTTTGGTATTATTTTTTTTGAAATAATGATGATGTATGATGAATTAAAAAAGACGTTACATGCGTTAATAAAAGCATATTTTGGTGATTCAAAATTTTGAGGAACATTAACCATGTCACATAAAATATGAAAAGGGCAAAAGAATAAATGGTTTTCATTGTTTGATTTTTTTTGAAAAAAAAGTTTTTGTGATGATGCAGCGGGTAGGTGAATTGCTTTTGTGTCCTAAACAGGTTATGTCTTTCATATAGGTCACGGTCTAGGGTCACTTATGTGATCAACCTCTCGGGTAGTTCTATTCACTTCCTCACAAAGGTTTCCAGAGCTAAAATCCCTTTCACGATATGACCCACAACGATAGCGAGCTACCTGGTGTGGGATGCCGCGAAAGAGCATACTCTGGTTGAGATTTTCATGAGAGTCAGACAGATAAATCCAGAATGACTGTCACTAATCATCTCCGCTCGTCCTAAGTTTATTTTTCAGACCCAGGTATAGGGCCCCACTCAGAAGTGTGTGAATAAATAGGTGTAGGTGATGTGTGTGATATAAGCAACCTAAACTACCCAAACTGCAAAAGAGCAAACAGATAGCAATATAAAAGTCTTCTACCCTAAGGTTTGCAAGAAAACAAATAGCAGTATAAAAGTCTTCTACCCTAAGGTTCAATATGCGAATATAAAGACTAAGGGTAAATAAAGTAATAAACTAATAATTTACACATTTAACTAAATTAGGCTTGACCCTCTAAAAAAAATGTCCCCAGTGGAGTCGCCAGCTGTAGCGACCGAAGAATCCGAGGAGGGATTCCTCGTTGCTTTTGAACAATGGAGCCGCCATCAATATTTATTTTTAGGAAAACATTGAAAAAACCTATGTTTTTGGGTTCGGGGGTCGATTAAGTGCGGGGAAGGTGCTAGCACCCCGCAACATCCTAAAAAGGTTACCTTTTAATTAAATGTGTAAAAAAAATAGTTTTAAAGAAAACACTTTAATTTACCCTTTTTTGTTATTTGCAAAAAAAACGGAAAAGAAGACTTAATAAAAAATTTTAGTTTATTTGCGCTCGACGGGAGTGGGCCCCCGCTCCTACGTATCTCCAGGTGCGATGGAGAAATCAAAGCTACGTAGTTCTTGGGTAGAAAGTATTTGTGTGTTGGTATTTTTTTATTTTTTTGAAAAGTTTGGGAAAACTAGAGGCCGTTCATGGTGACCAAACAGATAAATCCAGAGTGGTCGTCATAAATGGCTTATTCGAAAAAGAAGGTGTTTACAGCGTTCAAACGAGTCGGGCCCAGAGTGACCGCTATAGACAACCGGTTTGTGATTGAGCGTTTGTTCGCTTGAAAACGTGCTTACCGGGAAGCGTGATGAAAAGGAGTCGAAATTATGTTTGTACTTTATTAACTAAAAAGAAGTTTAGGCGAATGTTTGCGATGATCAAACGAGTAACCTCAGAGTGATCCCCGCTACTAATCCGCTGTGAAAAAAGGAAGGTTAGTCCTAACGGTCAAACAAGCAAGGCTCAGAGTGACCACTAGTAACAACCTATTTTTTTTTTACGCGAATTCGATTAAAAAGAAAAAAAGGAAAACGGTTTGGAAGTATCACGTGGTGAATAAAAACGGAATATGTGATAAAAGGGGGGGTGCAAATAATAAAGGGGTTGTATTAAAAAAAGGAGGTGTGAATAGCGTGACCAAATCGTTTTTTTGTGAACTAGGTTGTGTTTGAAAAGATGGGCTTGTAGTAAAAAAAAAATGGATGGGTTTGCTGTTTTAAGAGAACGCGGGGTGCAAATAGCGTTTTGGTGCTTTTTTTAAAAAAGGTTGCCGCGGGTGCAAATAGCGTTTTGACGCTAAAACGATTGATTGGTTTATTACCCTTTTTTACTATTCTACCCTAGAACGCGTGATTCTTGAAGCGCTTTTTTTTTCTTAAAAAAACAAACCTAGCCTAAAAAGTGGTATTTTGAAAGCGGATTATGGAGAAAAATAATTCTTTTGTTGTTTTTTTTTTGTTGTCATAGTTATTATTTAATAAAAAGGGGGGCCTTTTTACCTTTTTTGTTGAAAAAAAGATTTTTGTTATTATATTATTTTTTTTTAGAAAAGAGTAGTGACACTAGTAACCATTTATTTTTTTTTTAAAATATTTTTTAGTATTTGAAAAAAAAAGGCTTTATTTAAATCCGAAAATTATTAAAAAAAAAGGGAATACATTTTTTGACACTTTTTTTTAGGTTTATTTTTACTCCGAAAATTAGTAACCATTTATTAAAAAAAACAACATCTTTTTTTTTATCACTTTTTTAATCCGAAAATTAGAATAATTCATTTAAAAAAAGCACCACATTTTTCTTACTTTCTTTTTTAGTCCGAAAATTAGAATTATTTATTAAAAAAAAGCAACATTTTTTATCATTTTTTTTTTACTCCGAAAATTAGAATAATATAACAAACAACAAAATAAATAACCAATAGCAAAAATATAATATAAAAAAAACAGCCTCTAAACTAAATAATAAAAAGACAACAATAATATTCTAATAAGAAAGCAACTACACTAAATAATAAAAACAGCAAATAAATATACAAAAAGGTAACTAGGCTAAATAACAAGAACAACTAAAATTTATAAAAAAAAACAATAATAATATTTACATAACAAAAACAGTAACTAAAATTTAAAAAAAACAACAATAATAATATCTAAAAAACGTGAACAATAATAAAAATATTACATTTTAGTACCTTGACAATGAAAATCCAGAAATGTTGAAGAAATTTCCTTCTTCAAATTTCTTCAATACAAATGAACCTTTAAACTAAAAAATCTAGGAAGGAGGAAAAGAAAGGGAAGAATATTTCTCTAAGAGAAACCTTAATTTTTTTTTAGAAGCTCCTCCTTTTTTCTAAGAGCCAAATTCGTCCCCTTTCTTCAAAGTGGGGAACCCTATTTATACAAAAACTTGCTTCCTTCTTCATCCACTCTTGGATAGTGATGATGACTTTTTGCTATGATGGAGGTTTGGGGGAGTTGTTGAAGGGGAAAAAAAAGAGAAGACATGTGAGATGAGGGGAGATGATGGTTGAAGGTATGGGCATGGAGAAGAGAGTGCCATGTGTGAAGTGTGTGATAGGGAGAGGAATGGATGAGTGTGTGAAGAGAAAAGAAAGTGAGTGTGTGAGAGTGTGAGAGAGATTGGAGTAGGAAGTTTGGTGAAGGGGAAGAAAAAAAATAAAATGTGGGTGTGATAGAGAGGGGGAGAGCCGTAGGTGAGGGAGGAAAGAGAAAGGGAAAGAGAGTGAGAGAAAAGAGAGAGGGAGTGATGGGAAGGGTGGAGTGTAATTGAGAGAAAGTGATGTGTAAGGGAGAGAGAGATGGCCGAATATTGAGGGAGAGAGAGAGGGGTTGAGTGTGTTGGGAAGGGAAAAATGGGGAAGTGGGAAGTGTGGGGAAGTGGAATTGAGAGAAAAGAGGAGAGGTGGAGTGTGGAAGGGAGAAGGTGGGGTTTTGACCATGGGATATAAGGGGGTGGGGTCGAATATGGAGGGGAATTAGGGGATGAATGTGGATGATTTTTTGGGTTAAGGGGGAGAGTGAATGTGGATGGCTTTTAGGGTAAAAGGGGGGAATTCGAATTAGGGTTAGGAGGAGGGGAATTAGGGTTTTGTGATGAGTTGGGTTATGGGTTGTGGGTTGGATATGGGTTGTGGGTTGGGTGGAGGAGTGGGCTAGGCGAATTGGGCTAGCTATTTTGCTGGGTTGGGCTTCCATGACAGCACCTTATTTTTAATAGACCCCCCCCCACTTCCTTCTTGGCTTATTTTTATTTCTTCACTTCTAATTATTATATTTTTTTTTCAAAAATTAAAAACTTGTAGCAAACTAAAATAAAATAAAACATGGCATAAAAAAATAAAATAATTGTTTTTATTAAAAATAAATAAAATTTCTCTTTTTTTGGATAGGACAAAATTAGGGTATTACAATTACTATTTGGTTTTCCTATAGTAATGATATGCTAATGTGACTATATTGTTACTAATATGGTTTTCCTTGCTAGATATACGAGGTGCTTTTAGGTGTGAGACTTTTGATAGCAAGGTGTTTTTCTTATCATTGGTAAGTTTTGAACCTCCATCTTTTTTGTATAATGGTGAATGGCTCCTGTTTGTGAGGTCATGACATTGGCTGAAAGGTTTGGTTTTTATTTTGAGGGTTTTTTGTGTGGTGGTGAATGGCTCAAGTAATCATGTTTCTTAATCATAAATTTTGTTTATTTTATGAAGCTTAACCAACATTTTCAGTCAATTTGGATGGATTGAATCCTTTGATTATACCCTCTTATAACCTCACCCTTATTTGTTGCAATCTAAAATTGGAACAAGGAACTGTGACATCTTTACTTGAAGAAAATGCAACCATAATCGGGGTGCACTACAAAAACAAGAGTGGACGAGGATTTAGGCCAGAGAGTAGAGCATGTTTTGATTATTTAGTCTTATACTAATTCAATGCTATTTAGTCCTTTTCTTTGAGTATATATAGCTCTTCACTAACTTAACCCTATCTTAATTGTATATATACTAATTCAATGCTAATTTATTCCTATTTAAGCATTTGCTGTTTAGTTTTTTTTAATTATTCTTACTTGATTATACATATATATACATATATTGACTTAACCCTAATTAATCGTATTAACATTCTAACTATTCAACACTTTGCTAACTTGATCCTAACTATCTAACCACTTACTTTTATTTACTTATTTTTTACTTTTTATCATTATGTTTTTCCTATTTGTTTAGATGTTCGTTTTGCTCTTATTAATACTAACTACTTGACTCTTTACTAACTTAACTCTAGCGTCCCCATACCCCCCACCCCCCTCTAACCCACTAACCACTACACTTGCTTATCAAAAAAAAATTAACTTTACTCACTAGTGCAAAAAAGGGATTTACAGTCACGCGAAAAGGGGATTTAAAGTCAGACGCCCGCTTGACTTTTATTAAGTCGACTTTGTATGTCAGGAGTTTTAAAGTCAAGCGATAGCCTAACTTCGTAAGTCTGATTTAAAGTCAAGCATTTATTTCGCCAGACTTCGTAAGTCACTTTTAAAGTCAAGCATTTATTATCGCCTGACTTCGTAAGTCTTATTTAAAGTCAAGCATTTATTCTTGCCTGACTTCGTAAGTATGATTTAAAGTCAAGCATTTTGTTATTGCCTTACTTCGTAACTATGATTTAAAGTCAGGCTTTAGTTTCGCCTGACATCGTAAGTCAGTTTTAAAGTCAAGCATTTATTATCGCCTGACTTCGTAAGTCTTATTTAAAGTCAAGCATTTATTCTTGCCTGACTTCGTAAGTATGATTTAAAGTCAAGCATTTTGTTATTGCCTGACTTCGTAACTATGATTTAAAGTCAGGCTTTAGTTTCGCCTGACTTTAAAAGTTCATTTTTTTAAAATTTTTTTTTTATTTGGTAGCCAGCTTATCTAAATAATGGCGGCTAATTTTTAATTCAACAGACCAAAATCAAACCAAAAATTAGCCAGCTAATCTAAATTACTTTTTTAAAAAAAAATTCAAACAAATGAAACTTAGAATAAAGAAAGGCCGAAAACAATCAAACATTAACACATTTTTTTCATTTATAATCTTATATCAACACAATCTTACAACAATATCAAATTATAATATAGTACCTAATGATTGTGCCAAATCTAAAGTATTTAATGAAATCAATTTGTATAGCTAGATACAACCAGTGGCAAAAAAAATATAATGACTCAACCTCAGCCCAAAACATGCCATAAACTGGTCTGTGGTCTGAAAACCTCGATTCGCCACGAACGTACGATAATTGATGTAGGCCTTCTCCATTCCTGTTCCTCTTCATCAGCATTCAAGGTTTCATGAATGTAAGCCTTCACCGAGACTTTGAGATCAGTAACCTGCAAAATAGAGAACAGAAGAAGAAAGTGAACAACAAATTATCAAGTGAATTAAAGGTGAATAATTTATTCACTAAATTATCAAGTGACAAAATTCTGATTAGAAAGTCATGGTTAGGGTAAGGGTAAATAACAAAATTCTGATTAGAAAGTCATGGTTAGGGACCAAACAACATAAAGGTGATGCATGACTTGCATATGGTATATTTGTATTTGGAATCAACCAATTAGAGCAAAGTTTTATTGATGACAGCAACTGTCTGCTAAAGTGAAGGTGTTGACTCTCAATCATATGATGTAAGTTATGCATTTTTAGGACCAATTGTGCAGGTTTTTCATTGTATCACAGTCATTATCTGGGGATTTAATCTAGTTTTAGATAATTGTAGTAGGAAGTTCTTTTGTAAGTAATTCCTTCACTTTTGGAGCTAAATTGGACTTGAAGACCTCTAATTGATTGTGGCATCTTTCGGCGAACCAGACACTTGCCCGGAAATGCAGCAAAATAGAGGGATTTAATTTCTGTCCAATATCGCGTCGCGACTAGGAGGGTTCGCGACGCGACTAGGAGGAGTTTTGCGAAGCCAGATGTTTCTGTCCTATTTCGTGACGCGACGGACACGGGCCGCGTCGCGATGGTGCGTGAAAATTAGGGTTTTTAAAAGCAGTTTCAGCAATTTTTCAGGGGACTTCGTCTTGGGATCTGAGCCACATTTTGGAGCAGCTGGAGGGTGCGATTTTGGGGCCTTCTCACCACTTGGGAACAAGGGATTGAAGGTTCTAATGTCTTCCTTTGTGTTTGTTTTCTATTTTATGTTGGTTTCTACTCTTAGGATGGGTTGTAACTAAATTGCTTAGATTAGGGAGAGATGAATCTCCCAACCCTATCATGTGAACCATTGTTCTAATCAATTCAGTTATTATTCGATTTACTTTGTCTAAATACCTATGTTCTTAATGCTTTTCAATTACATATGATAATTGTGATGACCTAGGCTAGTGATTGCATAGGAATATGAATTAGTAGCTGGAAATTGGGTAATTAGATCATCTGCTAGTAATCAGCATAGGGATATGTGATGGCTTAGGTGAATTCGTGTAAAATTCTCAATCGTAATGCATTACCCTTTGGCATGTTTCACCTAAGGAATTAGGGTCACTCTTAGGGTAATAGGGGTCTTGAGGCAAGGAATTGCCCTTGACCTTAATTAGTGAATTGAATCTAGAAATTGAATAATTAACTTGAATTGGCTAAGGTTCATGTGATAGGCGAGGTGAGAGGATTCGATCCCTAGTCGTTTTTCTCGCATTATTAATTCACGTTTGTGTACTGTTACTGATTACTCAAATTACCAAATCTTTACAATCTAAGAATTTACAATTTTGCTATTGTTGTCAACGCGCAATCCCTGTGGAATCGACCGGTTACTTGCCGTATTTTATTACTTGCAACGACAATTGGTACACTTGCCAAAAGTCTTAACAAGTTTTTGGCGCCGTTGCCGGGGATTGTTGACTTTGTTGTCGACAAGGCAAACGAGTTGATTCTAGATTTTTAGTTTTTGATTGTTTTTAGTTACTTGATTTTGCTACTTGTTGGTTTCTTGAATTTGTTGACGTTTGCTTAAGTGTTTCAGAGATTTGTGCATGCGGAGCAAGGGTCCACAAGAACTCTTGTTTGACCCGGAAATTGAAAAACTAGCAAAGGCAAATCGAAGAAAGGCTAAGCTTACCAAGCAGCAAGCAAGGGAATTGTCACAGGTACAATCAACCTCTACCTCGATACCGGAAGATTTTTCGAGTGAAGAGGAAGAGATGGCTGATCCTCCACCTCCACCACGACGTACTCTAGGTGACTTCGGGCGAAGAAATCAAGGTGCCCAAGCATTAGCATTTCAGCCAGTGGGTGTGGCCCAGTTTGATATCAAATCCTCCGTGCTCACAGCCTTGAAATCAGAGCAATTCTCTGGGTCGGATGCCGAAGACCCTAATCAGCACTTGTTCCAATTCTACGAGATATGTGGGACTACACACCCTGAGGGAGTAACCGATAGTGCAAAGAAGGTCCGGCTGTTCCCTTTCACTCTCACAGGGAGGGCCAAGGATTGGTTGAACACTCTCCCAGGGACAATCAACACTTGGAATGACCTTGAGAACAAGTTCTTGGAGAGGTTCTTCCCAATCTCTAAGTTCATAAGGAAAAGAGCTGATATCTCCAATTTTACACAGGGAGAGTCCGAATCGTTGTATGATTCTTGGGAACGATTCAAACTACTACTCAAGAAGTGTCCCGGCCATGGCATAGAAGATTTCCTCTAGTTACAGACCTTTTGCCATGGGCTGAGACCACAAACAAGAATGATGTTGGATGCCTCAGCTGGAGGATCCCTAGGTACCAAGACTTGGGAAGAAGCCAAGCAGTTGGTTGAAGACATGGCTTCCAATGAGTACAGGATCCAAAATGATAGGGGGGCTGTAGGAAAGAAAGGAGTGCTGGAGCTTGATTCAAACAGCGCGGTGTTAGCCCAACAGAAACTAATGACCATGCAAATTGAGGCTCTCACTAAGCAATTAGCGGCAGCATGTGAAGTAGGTTCCAAAGCCCCAGCAACAATACAAGCAGTGCAAGCAGGTGGGTGCAATTATTGTGGTAGGGAGTCCCACGAAGGTGATTGTGCAGCTTATGGAGAAGCATTGGAATAGTCCAACTATATGGGAAACTTCCAAAGACAAGGCGGGAATCCATTTTCTAACACCTACAATCCAGGGTGGAAGAATCATCCCAACTTTTCTTGGAAGAATAATAATGAAGGCACGAGTTCCAACCAACAACAGTCTCAGGCACCTTCCAATCAACAACAGAAACCACATTCTCGGTTAGAGGATGCATTGACACAGTTTATGCAGATGACCAAAAATACCTTCCAAGCTCAAGAGCAGGTAATGAAAAACATGGAGAAAAACCATGAAGCATCAATGCAAAATTTGGAGGTACAGATTGGTCAGTTATCGAAGCAACTTGCGGAGACATCCAAAAGTGGCTTCCCTGCCAACACTGTGGACAACCCGAGGAAGGAGAGTTGCAATGCGATCTATCTGAGAAGTGGTAAGGAGTTGGAACCGTCTGAAGTAACCAAGCCCCGGGAAAAGAAAACAAATGAAAAGAGTGAGGGAACGGGGAAAGACAACCCTCAAGTGGAACCCAAAGAAACCCCATCGTACATGAAACTGCCCTATCCTCAGGTAAGCAATAAAAATCAGAAGGATGAGCAGTTCTCCAAGTTCATGGAGGTGTTCAGAAGCCTCCAGATCAATATACCTTTTGCTGACGCCCTGGAAAAGATGCCGGTCTATGCGAAGTTCATGAAACAGTTATTGACCAAAAAGAAAAGGTTAAAGGAGAATGAAACGGTAGCGTTAACAGAGGAGTGCAGTGCTATCATTCAAAACAAAATTCCCCCTAAGCTGAAGGATCCAGGAAGCTTCACCATTCCCTGTGCAATTGGTGATGTGACTATAGATAAGGCCCTCTGTGACTTGAGGGCAAGCATAAACCTAATGCCCTTGGGAATGTGGAAAAAGCTTGGGGGAGGTGAAGTCAAATCGACTCACATGACCTTGCAACTGGCTGATAGGTCAATAAGGCATCCGTATGGTATTGTGGAGGATGTCTTAGTAAAGGTTGGAAAATTCCTCTTCCCGGTAGATTTTGTGATTCTGCGTTTGGATGGTGACACTGAGGTCAAGAGTTCAATGGATGGGGAAAATGACATCCCCTTCATCTTGGGAAGACCTTTCCTAGCCACCAGTAGAGCTGTCATAGATGTGGCAGATGGGACTGTGAAGCTGAGAGTGCAAGATGAAGAGGTAACCCTAAAAGTGATCAAGGCAGCAAGAAAGGATGAGAAAAAGGAAGGGTTCTATAGTGTTGAGGAACCCAACCTCAAAGCCAAAAACAGAATGAACATTCACTCGCCACCAGATAAGTCATCCAGCGAGTGGGTAGATCTAAAAGAAGTGGTGGGTGAGCCTAGCTGGAAATTCAATGGAGAAGGTTCTGAAGGAGCTGTGAATGGGGCACTTAAGAAGCCAAATGCTCCACCTGAGCCAATGTGAGGCATCTTCTGAACCGTCAAGCTAGTGACGTTAAAGAAGCGCTGAGTGGGAGGCAACCCACTGAGGTACCAAGTCTTTAATTCAATTTCAATTTAAGTCTTTAATTTACTTTATTTTACTGTTAGTCGTAGGCATGAGAAGAAAAATTTTGTGTTCGGTCATGTTCGTGTCGCGAAAGGGAAGTCAATTCAAAGAAAATGTTTCTGGGTTATTTCGCGTCGCGAACAAGTGATATCGCGTCGCGATGGGTCGAATTTTTGCTGAGTAAAAAGTTTCTGTTTTATTTCGCGTCGCGAATAAGACGCGTCGCGATGCTTCAGAATTTTTGAAACTGAAACGGTTTCTGTGTAATCTCGCGACGCGAAGCACACGGGCCGCGTCGCGATGCAACGTCTTTTAGCCCAGAAACTGGACAGTCCGAACACAAATCGATTTTCTTCAAAGTTTGCCTCTATTTCTTCTCTGTGCGCCACTTCTCCCATTTCCCCCATTACTGTTTTGCTCTTATTTGGTGGTGCATTTACACAATCTCACACGGATTCTTCCTTGTCTACATCTCCAGGTAACAATTCTACTCCATCTCCATCTTTAATTTTCAATTTTCTTCTTTAGTTTTCAGTGATTTAGGGGGACACGAATTGCAAGTTTGGGGTGGAATTAGGAGTTGGATTGTTGTCCCTACCCATCTACATTGCATGCTTGCTGTTATTTCTGAATTAGGAGGCTTGTTAATCGAATTGTGGTTGGATTCGTGTTGATTTTGATTGTATACAAGGTGTTTGTTGAAATGCCTCAATGAAGTTTTTGGTGTTCACCAAGTGTTTGTGAAATTGCTCCAATGAGTTTTGGCTAAGCAACCCAAATGTTTGTGGAAATGTCTAAGTGAAGTCTGTTTTGGGGTTGCTGGCCTGTTTCTAATTTTGCACATATTCACAACCTTAGGGTAGATGACTTTGAGTCCAGAAACTATGGTTTGGCTGTTTATTATTTTTCTCTGCTGGAGTGGGGCCGCACCCGGGACCCACCGAGAACTAACAATTTGGACTGGGTTCTGGTTGTTTGCCTGCAGGAAATTTTTCTTAAACAAGTGCTAGCATGGACAAAAGAGCAAAGACCGGCACATCTAGGAAGAGGAGGGGGGCCTCGCCAGCAGAGATTGACAGATTCAGGTCCCCCGTCCATGAGGAGAGGTACCAACAGGTTGTCAAGGGCAAGAAGATCAATCCGGAGAGGGCCTTGGACCTCTCCACAGATGAGTTTCCGATTATCACGTCCACACTGCGGGAGTTGGGATGGCTTCCATTCAATGCAAGAATTAAGAAGGCTAACCAGAGCCTGGTCAGGGAGTTCTACTCAAACGCCTATTGGGAGGAGGAGCAGGACAGGTCTACATCCGTCTATGTTAGAGGTAAGACTGTGTCCTACTCCGCGGATAGCATCAACAGCCTGTTGGGGCTACCTACAGCGCAGTACTGTGCTATGTGCCATGTTGCAGTTGATCCCAGGAGCATTGATTATGAGGGGACTTTGAGAGAGCTGTGTCGTCCGGGGGCACAATGGGCCCCATCCATGCACCTTCCACGCCGTTTCTGCAACATGGGGCTGAAGCCAATCCCAAAGGCCTGGAATGCATTTTTCAATCAGTCGATCATATCCTGTTCTAACTCTACAGATGTGAAGGTCAAAGTGGCCATGGGATTATTGGCTATCATGAGGGGCGAGCGGGTAAACCTGGGCAGAGCTATTTCTAAGAGCATAGCTGAGATTGTCAGATGTCCGAGAACCAGATTGGGGCATGCCTCTGTGATTCATGCCTTGTGTTCACAACAGGGGTGCCTTGAATACTCGGACGACTTGCTAGTTGATCCCAGGGAACCTATAACTGCCGCTTGGATTATGAAGCAGCCCGATGGACCCATGGATGGAGCAGCTCCACAGCAGCCAGCACCTCCAGCACCGCAGCAGCCAGCAGGCCCATCTTACCGGGGGCAGTTTCAGACCAACTCCTCTTTTCAGTATGACCTCCTCATGGCCAGCTGGTGCGGGTCGTCTCTGTCATTGCAGCAGCAGGGCATAGATACTTCACATCTGGCATCATACAGAGTCCACCGTGCTGCTGAGGAGTATATGGCAGAGTACAGAGCAGCCGCCGCTTCATCTTCATCAGTACCCCATGCAGAGCAGCAGCAGGACCCCCAGGATCCACTTCTTTCAGGGGATGAGTATTTGGAGGAGCACATTTCATTTCCTTGAGCAGGAGGCTCAATTTATTTTACTGTTTTATTCAGACATTTTTACTCGCACTTTTGGTTGTATTTTGCCCTATTTTGACTTTATTTCGCACTTTGGTCTGTACTTATTATTATAACTTACTCTGTGATATTGGGGCACCACTGCCCTATATTTTGTTTTTGTTTTGTTAAAGCAGCTTCAATAGTGATGATGTGTGGCATTTGGGGTCGCATGTTTGCATTTTTCCTTTTGACACTCGCACTTCAAGTTTTATCATCAAGTAATAGCAGGGGTCATGACAAACGTTGCGGAAGTTCTTTATCATCTGTGAGCAGCATCTCTCAAGTTCCATCTCTACGATCCCAACTGTGAGGTTTGAGCCTAAACACGTTCTTATATATATATATATTGTGTGTATTCCTTGCCTGCATTAGTCTGCAGAACTTGACATTGTGCTTAATTGTTTTTGCATTTGATTTTCATACACACTGAGGCATTTCTTTTGGCACCCCTGAGCCTTTCAAACCACACCTAATTAATGTTTATCCTCTGCTAGCCCCTCTGAGCCTATTGTTAAAAAAAAAAGAAAGAAATTGTATGCTGTTTCTCTGAAAATCATAGCCTAGTTAATTCTTAACTTGGAGTTAGGTAACAAAAGCTGTGAGAGTGGGGAAATTTTAAGTTTGGGGTTGCTCGTGGAATAGCAACAATATAAGTTTGGGGTGGTATACAAGAGAAGGAACAAGAAAAGAAAAAATATATATGTATATATATATATATATATACATAAAAAAAAAGAGAAAATAAATAAATAAATAAAATCCTTCTCTTGTTTTGTTAAATGCTTTGGGAAAATAGGTGAGTAAGTGAATTGCGTGAAATTGACAAAAAGAGAGGTAGGCCTAACTCCAAGTGCAACCTACTTATCCAAATGTATCCACCCTTACCTAAGCCCCGCTATAACCCTTAAAGTCCTCAAAATGTGTGTATGCATTTCATTTGTATAGAATGATATAGAACTCTGTCAAGCCTATGAAACGATGATGCAGGTACTGTGAATTGAGTGAATACCCGAAACACCTCAAGAGTGAAACACTGGTGAGATGTGCGTACAGAGAAAACTTGAGAATGCTGCCTGCTTATGATTCGGTATTTCCAATTCAGTTGTCCTGCCACTGTATTAGGTTGATGATGATAGTTGATGTGCTGATGTGTTTAAGGTTGATGTATTAGATGTAACAGCTAAATAGAAAAACAGCCACAGTCTGAATTGATTGTTTGCTTGAGGACAAGCAAAAATTTAAGTTTGGGGTTGTGTTGACTCTCAATCATATGATGTAAGTTATGCATTTTTAGGACCAATTGTGCAGGTTTTTCATTGTATCACAGTCATTATCTGGGGATTTAATCTAGTTTTAGATAATTGTAGTAGGAAGTTCTTTTGTAAGTAATTCCTTCACTTTTGGAGCTAAATTGGACTTGAAGACCTCTAATTGATTGTGGCATCTTTCGGCGAACCAGACACTTGCCCGGAAATGCAGCAAAATAGAGGGATTTAATTTCTGTCCAATATCGCGTCGCGACCAGGAGGGTTCGCGACGCGACCAGGAGGAGTTTTGCGAAGCCAGATGTTTCTGTCCTATTTCGCGACGCGACGGACACGGGCCGCATCGCGATGGTGCGTGAAAATTAGGGTTTTTAAAAGCAGTTTCAGCAATTTTTCAGGGGACTTCGTCTTGGGATCTGAGCCACATTTTGGAGCAGCTGGAGGGTGCGATTTTGGGGTCTTCTCACCACTTGGGAACAAGGGATTGAAGGTTCTAATGTCTTCCTTTGTGTTTGTTTTCTATTTTATGTTGGTTTCTACTCTTAGGATGGGTTGTAACTAAATTGCTTAGATTAGGGAGAGATGAATCTCCCAACCCTATCATGTGAACCATTGTTCTAATCAATTCAGTTGTTATTCGATTTACTTTGTCTAAATACCTATGTTCTTAATGCTTTTCAATTACATATGATAATTGTGATGACCTAGTCTAGTGATTGCATAAGAATATGAATTAGTAGCTGGAAATTGGGTAATTAGATCATCTGCTAGTAATCAGCATAGGGATATGTGATGGCTTAGGTGAATTCGTGTAAAATTCTCAATCGTAATGCATTACCCTTTGGCATGTTTCACCTAAGGAATTAGGGTCACTCTTAGGGTAATAGGGGTCTTGAGGCAAGGAATTTCCCTTGACCTTAATTAGTGAATTGAATCTAGAAATTGAATAATTAACTTGAATTGGCTAAGGTTCATGTGATAGGCGAGGTGAGAGGATTCGATCCCTAGTCGTTTTTCTCGCATTATTAATTCACGTTTGTGTACTGTTACTGATTACTCAAATTACCAAATCTTTACAATCTAAGAATTTACAATTTTGCTATTGTTGTCAACGCGCAATCCCTGTGGAATCGACCGGTTACTTACCGTATTTTATTACTTGCAACGACAATTGGTACACTTGCCAAAAGTCTTAACAAAAGGAGCAAAAGGAAATGTCTTCTAATTATGCACTACAAATATTCACATCCCAAGAGATAAACTCTAATAATAATTATATGACT
Source organism: Astragalus membranaceus (assembly GCA_039519185.1). Taxonomy (NCBI): domain Eukaryota; kingdom Viridiplantae; phylum Streptophyta; class Magnoliopsida; order Fabales; family Fabaceae; genus Astragalus; species Astragalus membranaceus. The sequence goes on along the minus strand of CM076848.1, from coordinate 172,013,210 downwards.
TTAGTGTATTATGGTGTACATGATTCATGAGTTTTCAATATCTACAAAAAGAAAGATTAAAGGAAGGAAGCACTCATCAAAGTATCTATCATTAAACAACTAATGTCTTAAAAATATCAGGTACTTCATATCAGGTACTTCATATTTATCATTAAAAGGATAAATATCATCAGACAATATTATCTTGAAACTAAGTAAGATGCAAATGGAAAATAAAAACACTCATTGCCATATCAGGTACTTCATAATTTTCAATGGAATGATTGGTTTTTAATTATATCAATGGTTGAGTAAGGGATGTCATATTTAAAGGTAAGGTTATGCAATTAAAATAGAACAAAGTGTAGGGATGAATACCTTCAGTTTGAGATGTTGCAGCAAAGACAAATGGTTTTGGAAATGAATCTTTTGTGCCTTTGGTTGTGTTTCGCGGTAATCACGAAATCATAGACCGATTAGAAGAATGTGGACCTTCCATTTGCGTTGAGTAAGGGATGTGATATTTAAAGGTAAGGTTATGAAATTAAAATAGAACTAAGTGTAGGGATGAATACCTTCAGTTGCAGCAGTTGCAGAAAGGGGAGAATGAAGGGCCAAAAATCATCTAGCTTGTCATCCAGCAGTTGCAGCAAAGAGAATTTGTTCTGGAAATGAAGCTTTGGTGCATTTGGTAGAGTTTGGCGGTAATCACGAAATGATAGTGATTTTGCTTCAGAATTCAAAAGAATAGGGCAACAAAATACAGTTAGAGCATGAGAAATATCCGACAACAATAAATGCATAGATGCAATATATGACAATTTTAAGGGAAACAAAACTTTGAACATTAATATGAAAAATAAAGCAACTATTCCAATTTATCCATTGCCCTACTGATAAGAACAGTTTTAACTTTTAACAGCACAGGACCACAGAAACGCATCTGTTCCACTTTAAGTCTCTAATTGTTGAAAAGCTCACTTTCACTGAACACATTCAACATACTCAAAGTTCAAATTCCACAACCTTAAAGGACATGCATTAAGGCATAGCCAGCATCAGTGCATCACAAAAAAAGGTTGAATAAGAATAAAACAGTGAATAGAAAAATGAATTCAACTTCTTTTATCCCATATTGGGTATCAATAAAAAAACATCTATATATGCTATACATTAATCATGTCCTGAACACTAGAATTCATATAGCAGAATTTTTTTATATGTATGGAGAGAAGTTCTTATCTTACCTGCAATCAAAGCCTATGCAAAGTATGTAGTGTAAGGCTGGGTGGCAGCCTTGGTTTTGAATTGCTTTCCAGTTTGTGGGTCAAACTTAGTAATATTCTTGGAAGAAGAAAGAAAAGAACTTCGAGGGAAGAAAAGATTGGTAAAAGTTAAGATAGCTACCTTGTGCAAGTGAAACTTGGCTTCTCTAATTTGAACTAGAAGATCACTTGGAATATCAGCTGAAACATACCTGCATATGAAAGAGAGGAAATGTTATCAAAAGTTCAAAACAATATTATCAGAAGTTTCAATTCAATCTTTATTTTCAAGTCACTACTAGTATCAGATCACAGTATTAAGCACGCTGGCGCACACAACATGTAATAGTTTCCAGTTGATCTGTCAATCACTGAAAGAAGTACTGAAGAAAAGACTGCATAATTTCTACTTTAATTTTCTATATACAAGTATTTTTCCAAGCATAACACAAATATAAAAATACAAGTTCCATGGTATATATACTTAGTGGCACATATATAGCCCTTTCCCGGAGTCTAAAATTGTATTAAGATACTCTAAATTCACGGTTCAAAAAAAGGTGATACAAGTTCCAATTCTTTTTTACTAGTTGTTTCCCCCATTACTAGCCCATCGCTTTCTGGCACCATCACCATTGGCCTCCATTAATAGAAAAGAAAGCGCATTAATTCATATCATTCAGGCACAACATTTGCTTTTTATTAATGAAATACATATATAACTAAAAACTTTATCCAAATACATGACATAAGATTCCCTTGCTAAAGGATTGGGATTTCAATATACAAAGAGAACCAAAAATAGACTAGATTCAATTTTTGGAAACAAACTATAATCCACTACTAATTGAACATGGAATATCAATCAAGAAATTACATCAATATACAAAGACATTCCATTTTCAGTATATGCTCCTATCAAAAATAAAAATAAATAAAACACACAGTTATAACATCAGGAATTCTATAGTCATGGAGCAATCGGTTATTAAGCATACGAAGGTGATGAACAACCAGAGAGGAAGTTGTTGAAGTTGAAGTTATAGCTTTGTTATTAGAGGTGAAGAGGTGAAATCCCATGGTGAGAATCTTGTTGTTTTGAGGCCTAAAGCTAGATAAAGAGAAGGGTAAATCACTAAAAACAAAAATGAGAAAAGCACAGAAAAGAAACCAACCAAATAAATCCTAGCCGCAGTGATAAGGACTAATAAGTGGTAAATAGTCAGGTTCACTATCTAAGCCAAAAATATGGACTAATCATGTCAAATAGAATTGACATTTCAATATTGGAACCCACATAAAGCACATAATTCAAGTCTGAGTTTTGTTTTGACTAAAATAAAATATCCATTCATTCAAACTGATAGATGATATCGAAAATAAGACAAATTCAGCAGTGCTAAAATTGAATTATAATGCAGGACTGAAACAGTAAGTACCTCTAGCTGCTCTTCCAATCTCTTTTGAACTTCAATTTGATGGCTCAGTGCTTCAGCTATTTGCATTTCTCTGTTATGGTTGTGCAAACTAGTTAGAAAGGGAGAACTTACCACTTATTTGGACTCCAATTGAGTATTGGTATAGTCAACTTACAGCAAGTGCCTTCGCAGAGTCTCCTTCAGTCAATATCAATGGACACTTCTCAGAGTTCCTTCCACCTGCATCATTGGCATCCTCTAGCTTTACAATCCCACGAATCCTCTGAGTCTTAGTTCCATCAGTTTTCTTCAAATCTTTACTTAGCTTAAAATCTGCCCATGATAGGAGGGTGTCCACTATTCCAGAATTTGCAACTGCAAAGATTTTCAACATGTGAATGTAAAATACCATATTGGCATAATGTTATTGTTAATTGATTACATTACATTATTACATAATAAACAACATGCAACTAACCATCCTTAAGCATTGATTCTGGAACATCACATTTAGAACCAAAACTAGCTTGTCTAGTAGTAAGAGTCTCCTTAGCTTGAGAATCAAAAGCAGGGTTGTCAATAAGAGCATTGACAAAAACCCACAAATGATTCTTAACATTGTGAGCTTTGACATTGGCATCCTTTTTCTTCTTGTTTACTTTATTCATCACAGAGGTAGTAATCTGATTCGTGATATAATCAACATGAGTCCCACCCTTGATTGTAGCTATGGAATTAACAAAGCTGACCTGGTAATAAAAGAACAAAACAAAGGTTTATAAGACAACAAAACTAACAGCAACAATGAGCCACCAAGTTACTTCACTTAAAAAATTCACTAGTCACCTGCTGAAACTGGCCATCACTTAGACTCACGCAAATCTCCCACCTATCACCAACTTTGGCATGGATCCTACAAACAAAACCAAGTCAAGTTAACAAATTAACAATTAATAAAGGGAAATAACCATAACCATAAAAAAAGTCACTGACTCCCCAAACTAACTATCTATGGAGGCAAACCTTGCAATCAAAAACAGTCGCTGGAGTTAGGGTTTGTTTCAACTTGCGAATTCGTCAGGGCGCTGCCACCGGAAGTTCCAGTTGTCGTCGTCTCCACCATGTGGGTTGCCTCAGTCACTGGTTTGGAGGAGCAGTTCCTAGTAACAAATTGCAAAAATAATGTGATTCCCGAAGCACTTAAAAGATAAGAACACGTTTTGCCTAAAAAAAGATAAGAACGGGATTCCTAACCGAACAACACGATCTAACCTTTGGAAAGCTCCAACCTTCAGATCCAGTTGTAGATCTACTGTTCCCCACACCTCTCATCTCAAGCATTCAAGATCTGCTCAACCCTTAGAACATCGATCACCCACAAGTGAAAATAGTGTCGATGCAAAAGGGATTTTGGCTCACCACCATCGTTAAGCCTTTCTTCCATCTCATCTCTCATCAACTTCGAATTTGTTCTTCAAATAATGGGCGACGGTGACGGAGAGGAAACAGAGGGAGAGAGCGGCGACGGTAACGGAGAGGAAACGGAGAGAAGAAACGGCGACGTTGAGGAGAGGAAAGGGCGACGGTGAGGAAGAGGAACGGAGTGAGCGTGAGCGTGAGCGTGAGAGTGAGGCTGAGAGGACGGTGCGAATGAAGAGAGCATGAAGGGTGCGAATGAAAACTGAGAAGAGATAGGGTTCGCGTTTTTGCGAATGAATGGGTCAAATAATTTGTTCTATTTTAGTACTTTAGAAGTCAGGCGTGTATGCGCTTGACTTTAAAACTTTACCTCTTAATTACAAGTTTGCCACCGTCTACTTATGTAGTCACGCGTCTGATAGCATGACTTTAAAAGTCTAATTTTTTTCTTATTTTTCACTTTAGAAGTCAGGCGTGTACTCGCCTGGCTTTAAAACTCGCGAGTTTTACCTCTTAATGACAAGTTTGCCACCGCCTCAACATATAAAGTCAGGCATCTGAGCGCCTGACTTTAAATGTCTAATTCTTTTCCTGATTTTGCACTATTAACATCCCGTTAAAGAGTCAAAACTAATCTAAATTTTTTAAAAACACCACTAAAAATCTAGTAGAACCAAAATAAGGTTATGCAACTTTTTAGATTTTTTGGAGATTATGAAAAATAAGGTTTTGATCCCTGATTTTTTTTGGATTTAATGGATGTGGTTTCATTAAAATTGGAGTAGGTTACCCAAAAACTGATTTTTTAGCCTAAATTATTCACCCGGCGTACAACATCATCACGTGTTAACGAGTATCTACACACTAAACGCAACCAAAAGACGACCGATATTAATATCTATTTTATTTTAAAAAAAGAATTTTAATTTTTTATCACTCTTTTATTTATTAATTATTTTACAGAACTCAAAACGGATTTTTCTAATAAATAGGCAAATCCGTTTTTGTTATTTTTTAATAACAAATTTTTATCTATGGTGGAGGTTACATCCGTTATGCATTTTTTTCTAAAATGAATTTATCTAACGTTTTTGGTTTTTTCTCAAAACAGATTTATCTTTTAATTAGATAAATCTGTTAGTCATAATAATAATGGGCATTATAGGAATATCAAATTTTGTGGAAGCAGCGTGGGGGTAAAAAAAACCCCAACAAGTATTATGTCATGTCCCAAACACTAAGCAAAGCACTGGGACAAAAAAATACAACACCAATAAAAAATGTGTACATTAAACTCATAAATTAATTAGAATTAGAATTAGAATTTAGAAATCAAGGAGGATAATCCACTAAAAAGAAGCTCGAACTAGATAGGCACAACAGATACTTCATTTTGTTTCTCACACTGTTGACTGAGATCACTCATTCCATTCTGTATTGTTCTGACTGTATTGTTCTGTTATCATGTCGAAGTAGTTAGTGTCTCCATCTGTTGTTATTTATCATGATTGAATGTAAAAGTATGATTTTTTTTTTAAAATTTCAGGATGTCTGTGGTGGAGACAGTTGTTTTATGATAAACAATCACAATAAGTCAAGCCAGAGCGAGCCTGAGATTATGTATGTCAATTTTCAAGTGAAATTTTTGCTGCAAATTATGGTTAATATTTGTTATATTTTATGAGTTCTGGGTGTTCCTTAAAATTACAAGCTGTTTGGATTTATTTTATTTGCAACTTATTTTTGTAACACCCGGGTATTTATACCTAAATATACAATTTGTTATAAATCAGAGTATAAAAATTCCTGTTTAGATATACATCTTTACAAGAAACATCGGAAACTATAAATATAACACTATACAATTTCAAGTCATAAGACCGAATACAGAGACGACTACAACAGAACATGAACAACTTTAAACGAATCAGTCTTCAAGCTTCTCCTCGAACTCGACAACTAACCATGCCGCCTGCTGTCCTTACTTCCTGTTCTCTGTAAAAACAACAAATATGGATTGGGTGAGACAACTTGTCTCGGTGAGCTCCACCGTGCCCCCTCACTATCACTCGGTCTATTTTAAAACCGATTTCAACATAGTTATAGTTACATATGTATATAACTATTTATCAACATAAATATAGCCCATTACCGATCGTGCAACAGTTCACTAATCTCGGTAATTTAAGTACTATCATTTATATTATTAAGCCTAGTCGATTAATTTATAATCACTAGCTTACTAAGCAAAACGCCGACCGTGCAACAGTTCACTAATCCCGGCGAATCGTGTTCTTAACTTAGCATAAACCGGCCGTGCAACAGTTCACTAATCCCGGTAACCCACGTTTGACCACGCCAAAACGTTTCAGGGCCTAGAGTGAGGGCTCATGACTTCCCTTCCTAGTATGCTACTTGTCGGGTCGTCACCCAACGCGATATATAATAAAATATACATCATGTCCGCATTGGACCGTCTTTTCAGTTTTAGATATCTATATCAATTATCGATCTATAACCCGTTTTGATGAATTCGAAGTTAGACATCCGGCGTTATAATCATAGCGTCGAGAAGGATCCATGATCCGGTTTGTTATGCCAAAAACATTATCTCACACGCGGTCTAAGTTTCGGTTTTTCAATAATTTAAACCTTCAAAATCCCTTTTTCCAAAATAATGTCGAACGTGCTCAAAACATTGGTTTTATTAGGGCAATATCCTTGAAATTGGTTGGGAAGAAGATTAGAAGTGGTTCGGGATCGAAAGGAGCGACAAAATGAGAAATCGGAGTCCGGTAACAGAACCTCACGCACGGTCCGTGCCCAGGGGCGCACGACCCGTGCGTGGTGCACTAAATTAAAATACCCATCTGCGAAGTGGGCACACGGTTCGTGCCCAGGGGCGCACGACCCGTGCGTCCGGTTCTGTTTCCCGATTCCAATCCGATTCTAATTCCGCTTTTCCGTTTCTCGCCCAAATCGAATTCCGATCGTAATCCAACCTAAAAACAGATTTAACAAGCCACATTCCAGACTATATTCCAGCGAAAGCGTTTAAATCACAATTTCATAAAATGCTCAACATTTCGATAAAAACCGTAAAAACGCGATATTGCTCAAAAACGGTTTTCGACCCGAAATTCTTTTCAATATCAGTTTCTCGCCGAGAACCAAAATGTATTATAATTTCAGAAAACATAATTTTTCCTAATCCGTGAGTAGAACTCACCCGGTTGACGATCTCACGGGAAAAACACGCCGGAGCACGAGCGATCGGACCGAAATCAATCGAACAATCCTCGTAGTCACGTACTCGCATCGAACTTGGTCAGGACTCGAGACAGCAACCTCCACTGCTCCTATTTAATCCCAGCAACTCCGACATGTTTATCGATACTGACTTCTTTTCCGGTGCATAGAATTTGCATCCCTCGTGACTTGGCAACTCGAACTCCAAAATAAACATTTCCAGTTCTTCTTTCTGTTTTCCAGCAACAGTTTGCAGATTTGCAACTGCCATATCTATGTCAATTCGCAACCAAACTCCTTCAAATCAGTGCCCATTCTGAAGAGGATTTTGTCTACTTTCTGATGGAGGAAGATTCACATGCATGCATGCAGTAATCTGGGAGTTATCATCGAAACAATAGGACTGGTTCAGCACAGTGCCTGATTCTAAATCCGAAACTTGTGAATATGATATATCTCTCATTTCTCCATGAAATCATACGGTTCTTGTGCCCAAAATGAAGAGCTTTTTGTCTACTTTGCATAGAAACAAAAATAGTGATCATAGGAGCTTTGTACTGGGAGATACGATGCAATCACTGAAGGGTACCAAAACTGTTTTTACCCAGAAATTCTGATGAACTTAAATCATCAACTTCCATCACTTGCTACTTCGAACTTGAGCTTCCAAACAGCAACCCCTTCAAGACTGAGACTGAAGCAATGACCTCAAACGATTGGACCACTTCCAAATTCGAAATGAAAGCATAACACTCCAACTCCCTACTGTCAAACCGAACATGCAACCATAACAACTTCAGAATTCCTCCATCTTCATCATTGGAGCTTCAAAACAGAAAAAGGGATTGAGAGATAGGGAGAGAATCAGTTTCTGAAAATGGTTCCATTGAACTCAGAATCGAAAATGGAGTGGGATGAATGTTGAATCACTTACATGCAATTGAGATTGAGAATTCTCCCTCCACCTTCCTTCCCCCTAGTTCGCGACCTCTCCCTCTCCTTTCGTCTATTCTGTTCCAGTTTTGTATTTTCAGAATGTGAAGCAAATAATGAGTAAGTGGCTGAAAGAGGGTTAAGAATAGGGTATATCTACTGAGGGTGTGAAATTCCAATTTCGCCCTTCAGCTTAAGCACTTAAATTAACCATGACTAAGCCATAATTAATTATAGAATAGGATTTATTTGACAATTTCTTCGACTATTAATCCCCGAGACACCACCAATTATTCCCACAAATAATTACTCGGTCTTAGGCATCATAGTACGAGTCTTTAAAAATTAGGGATGTTACAATTTTATTCTTCTTCTCCTTCTTTTCTCATGCTAAAACTTTTCATGTAGAAAATGCTAATGAACTTCTCGACAATACTCTTCGAAAATCATAAATTGGCCAAGTGCGTTATGTTTTCTATATCATGTGTAAGAAAATTCTACCATTGTATTGTTGTGTAATTATACAAGATTCGTTCATCAGTTATCTGTTAATAGATTTGAATATGATGAATTGATGAGTTTTTCTTCCTCCTTTAACACAATTTGACATTGTCATGTATATATATTTCTCAGAATTAGAAGAACCACAGCTGTTGAGATTGCATCAGGCCTCCATTGGTATCTTAAGTATTGGTGTGGTGCTCATGTCTCATGGGATAAAACAGGTGGCGTTCAGACAACTTCAGTCCCCAAGCCAGGGTCACTACCTCTTTTAAGCGATGATGGTCTGAAGATTAAACGCCCTGTTCCATGGAACTATTACCAAAATGTCGTGACTTCTAGTTGTGAGTACCGAAGTCATCTTTCTATGGAACTAGACGCCTCTCTTACATTTTTCTGTACTGCGCTGAGAAATTTAACTGATTATTTCAGTAGCTGACTAGTGCCAATGCCAAAAATTTTGTTATGAGGAAGGATGATAATGTTGGTAGTAAATCATTCCAAAGTTGAATTGATTACCATCCGTAAATGGAAATTTTCATCTATGAAATCCTTGGCTTGATTTGGAAGTGGAAGTAACCTACTAAAGTTATTCTCTTGATAACTTTACATGATAACCCTCTGGTATCTGGTTTACTTGTTCTGCTTTAACTTGTTAAATTCTGGATCATTATTCTCTTGTTCTGCTTTAACTTGTTAACCCTTTCTGGTATCTGGTTTACACAATCTGTGCGCGAGGATATTCTTTGCATTATTGATATCCTAGCCAATCTGTGCGTATCTTCAGATCCACCTGCTGAACTATCAAACTCTTATGTTTTTCACTTTCACTTTTGAGTATTTAAAGAGAAATCTGGCTTATTGATATCCTACACAATCTGGCTTTCTGTTTCTTAATTTGCATTATTGATATCACTTTTGCATTATTGATATCCTATACAATCTGGCTTTCTGTTTCTTAATTTGCATTATTGATACAACTTTTGCATTATTGATATCCTACACAATCTGGCTTTCTGTTTCTTAATTTGTTAGCATGTTTGATTTTTAAAGAGAAATCAAACAGATTCACAGATTATTTTTTAGTGAAAAGATTAACAGATGTGAAGTTAATCTGTGTGAAGCATATACCATATTATCATGTGAAGTTATACCCCCTTTCCATATGTGTGAAGCATATACCATATTATCGTTAATTTTCCTTACTGTCAGAAAAATGAATTCTTTAGTTTGAGGACATAACTGGGTCAAAGATTGGATCATACAATCTATAAATACAAAAATATTTTTTGGTCAAGTGCTGCTTTCTTTCCTATCAGTTATCTTTACTTGATAAGTTTTGTAATGAGCTACTTATTCCACACGTTAGAAATTTGTTTATTTATGCTTTGTTTACCATGGCTTGCTTTGGTCAACTAATGTGGGTGTTGTTTTCTTTCTGTTCTTTAATTTAAGGATGTGTTTGACTAGTATATTCTACTGTAGGATTTTAACATTAGTTCAGAAGACTTGAATAGTTTCTTTGGCAGACCTTCTTTCCTTGCTTGGGCGCGAATGGGAAATTTACACGGGTAGGTGAAAGCTTAAGAAATGGTCGTGCAAGTTAAGTAATCTAGTGTTTCATGTTCTCATTATTCATTCACAACTGCGAGCTTGCTGGAACAAAGAGATGTTAAATGAAGCGGGAAACAACATAGCAGAGCTTTGCTAGATGGGCTTAAAACTATAAATACAAAGATTTATAGCTATCCTTATCACCATAATTACATTATTCACGTCAGAACTTGAAGAAAATGATGGGGAAATACGTTCTTGTATTATTTGGCAGTCTAAAACTGTATAAATAGAAGAAATTACAATAAAGGGTAAAAACTTTCCTAGAATTAAGCCCATAAGAGATACTAATACTAAAAGGATATAAATACGAATCTGAAAAATTAAGACAAATTAGAATAAAATCAGGAGAAAAATACTTGAGGGATCTTGCCTGATTCTCCTATACCACCTCAAATTGGTTCATAGATATGCCCATTACTGTATTCTCTCTACTTTCTTCTTTACCCATTCTTTCTAATTGATTTATCCTCCTCCTCCTTCAAAACCCCCCTTATTCATTTCTCCGAAAAGAAACACACATTTTTTACCCATTCACAAACCCTAACCCTAGCTCTTTACAAATTCTTTCTAATTGATTTACCCTCCTCCTCTAATCACCACAATGGTGGAGGCCTATGACGCCGGTCGATCGAATTCCTATGAGTGTACATTGATTGTTACGGAAGGGGAATCAGGCTTTTGCTGTAAGTTATTTTATCAATTTTATACTTATATTTTTTTCACTTTTTCAGTTTTTAACTATATTTTTTATCAAATGCCTGGCATGAGAATTCTCGATAGAAGGCGATTTGGTGTTTTTTCTTTGAAAGGGAAGTTAGTAAATGTGCGTGATACTCCTAATGAAAAGATTAAAAATAACAAAGAAATAAAGAGCTTCATGAAGGTTCTAGGACTCCAATTTGCGAGTGGGATTTTGAATCTGCTAATTAATTTGACACATCTGCTAGTGGGATTTTGAATCTTTTCTCTTCTGCTTTAGACAAGAGCATGTTGGTTTCAGGATCATGATGGGGCACACTTCACGAGCCTGCTAATTAATTTCTTCCACCACTTCTGGCCGTCGCTATTGAAGGATCCTGATTTCATGTCTAAATTTTCCACCCCCGTAATAAAGGTTAGGGTTAATGTTATACTCCAAGAATTCATTGAATATTTAAGAAACGTTGAACGAATGTAAAAATTGAAAATTTAAATAACTCATTATCTTAAATACTTTATGCATAATCAAATCAAACATGTTTAATTATATATGTTTGTTTTAAGAAAATAACAAAAAGGAAAATACTAACACTCTATGTTTAGCATAAAATTCTCGGCTATATATCGATGAAAATCTTATATATAGCCGAGAATTTTGACATATATTTTATTCAAAATATATATTAAATATATAACATAAACAATATAAAAAATTATATCAAATTAAATTAGTAGTTTAATAAATTAATTAGAATAATTATTTAAAATTTTATACAAAAAAATGGAACTAAAAATAATATATTAAAAAATTTGTTTAGCTGAGCTATTAATACATAGTAGTCAATAAGCCAATAATATAGTATAGTTAAATGAAATAAAAGAAAAAATAAGTGTTGCTGAACGAATGTAACAACTGAAAGTAGTTAGCTCAATTGGCGAGCTAAGGAATACCGAAAGAGTGCAAGAAGGAGTTCCCGAGTTAAACTAACATTTCCCCTCACCCACTAACATTGCTTATAAAAAAACAACTGAAAGTTTTTTAACAAAACAACTAATCGAATGTTTAAATAACATATTATCATGAATAATTAATGAAGAATGAAACCAAACACATGAATAAATAACATATTCTCGTTTAGCATGAATAAATAACATATTCTCGTTTAGCATAAAAATCTTATGAGGAGATGTAACAATATTACATAGCAAAAAATTCTCGTTTATATATGTGTTGAAAATATTATGAGGAGATGAGACAATAATACATAGCATAAAATTCCCGTTCATATATGTCCATGAAAATCTTATGAGGAGAAGAAACAATAATACAAAAGCAAGTTGTTGCCACATTTGAGTTGCATGTTCTTGAAGAATTGGAACCAATAATTTCCAACATAAAGTTATATATAATAATTATTCGACAATTGATGTATAAATAGTTATTTAAAAATGAATCAAAAAATATATAAAAGTGTAGTTTTAGATAATCATATATTAATGTGCGGACCGCCGATTAGAGAAAATCAAACTAATATCTGCAAATTTTATATAAAAATAATTCTTTAACCAAAATATGGATCTTAGTGTGCCAATTATTGTGAGGATGTTCTAATTATCTATGTGTCATATTTTTAATGGGAAACAATAAACATATTAGGTAAGGAACTATGTGTAAGTTCTATCCTAAAAAAATTGGATTCTGTTTAATTCTCGCTTTCCGATTTTCTGTCTGGATTGGGCTTTTAGCCCGCTTTTCGTGCAAAACGATTCTCAAGTTTGCTTGAATCGGACAGGGGACCAGTTCAATCGGTCAAACCTCCTCGATTCGGTCTGGTTTTGACAACCTTTATAAAAAGTGTCCAATTTACACAAATGGGCCAAGCAAAGTTTTAGAAGTTTTGGTCAAAAAGTAAATATTTGAGAATAAATTTTGTTTTATGTTGACGTGTTTTTAAGTGTTTTGGAAAAAACCTATTTCAATAAAGTGTTTCGGTTTGTACTATTGATGTAAAATGTTTTACACCATTAGTCAACAAATTGACTTAGTAAATTGTTGTTTTCCCCCATTAAAAAATAAGTGTTGCCCCATAAAGACACTTTTTTGAAAAAGTGCATGGGGGCTACACCTAATTTCTTATGGGGGCATTTGAAATTTAGTAAGTCAATTCATACAAAAATGTTTTAACTGCAATTACTCCCTTGTGTTTATGATATTTTTGTTTCAAATTTTAGATCTATCTATTACTTCTTTTTCTCTATTTCTTGGACTTCTTATTATTTTTTAATAAAATATTGATTCTGGTTATCATTTTATATGTATCACACTATTATAAAATGAACATAGCTTGACAACCACAAATCTTAGGTAAACACTTCGATATGCATTGAGTTTTGTCTGGTATGACCCAACCTCCAATCACTCAATGACATGTCATTTTTTTATATTTAAGTATTTTAAAATAAATTTAAATATTGTACTAATTTTGCCTACAGGGTATCATACCCATCAAAACTTAATGAGTATCATAGAAGTCTCCCAAATATCAATACGACTTGGTGTTTCTGCATAATTTTTTCATTAAAGAACACGACACAATCATAAAAGGATTCTCGTAGAACCCATATAATGATGGAGAAGTACCAGAAGAGCCAACAAATTAAGTTCTCAATTAATAGGACACTAAATAATTAGCAATTTTGTTTTATGATAATAAAAATTAGTAACTGTCAAATGGACCTAGTCTTTTCAATAAGGGACTTTATTGCATGTTGTTATTTATATCAATTAGGACATCATTTTTGGTGGCAGTAGAATAGTGGATAGTATTTCAACTTCAAAATAAAAATACTTGGACATTTGGTCATCTCAATGAAAGTAATATATAAATGGTTAGCTAATATTTATAGTTTATAAAACCATTGAGAGGAATTGTTCTACAATATTATTTTAGATAGAAATTGCATGTGCTACTCTAGAACATCATTCTTTGATAAACATATGCAAATATCTGGGTATTTTGACAAACATGATCGACAATCTAAAATATGACATCATTAACAATTTAATGACAAAGTATTATTAAAGAAAATAAGCTAATATTATATTGATATTTTTAATAATATTGCTAACTTTTATTGATTCCATTTATATCAAAACTTTTCCGCGAAACATTATTATTAGGCACTTTTTTAACACAAAATGTGTGTTGAAGTTCACTTTTAGCCTGCCAATCACAGTGAATTTTGAACAATGCGGTCTTTCCAATAATCAGCCTATCAATCAATAATATCAAAATAAATAAATAGTTACTTATACATGTATTTTTAAATTCAGAAAATATTCTCAATTATGCTATATTATGTCAATTCTCATAAATAAAATTAAATAATCTTTAAAAATCAGCTTATCGTAACACCTTAAATTTCAACCGTGGACGAAATAAAAGAATATTAACAAATTATACAATCAGAGATGTAAACCTGCTTAAAAATTTGGAACAATACAAATTTTAGAGAGAATAACCTCCTCAGAAAGTTCCTTGAGATAAAGTTTCCAAAAATCCGAAACAAACTACATAACAGATACTAGGGTTTTACAGTCGATAAACCATGGATGTCGAAATTCGAAAGTAGGGTTTACATTACATAATAACTTTGACTATAATATCAAAGATTTCAGTCTTAGAGTAAAACTCAAATACATCTCGGAAAAGCTAAGAAAACATAATACAATCGATCCGAAAGGATCCCTCGATAATCTAAGCAACTACATCTGCAGCTACTTCTCCTCGGTTTACTTCGCTTTGCCATGTCCATCTGAAAACACCACATATAAAATAGTGAGATTACAAATCTTAATGAGTTCCTCTGTGACCCCTCATATTTCCCCTCATAAAGTGTCAAACACTATAATACATAACCCATAACTAGGAATCTAACAATAAACTAGATCTCAGAGGATCCCTTAACTCTGTAGCCAAAACAGCTGCTACTTTTCTTCATCTCGCTTAAACTTAACCTGTCAATTTGAAAAAAAAAACATAAACAACATAAAGGGTGAGATTACAAATCTCAGTGAGTTCTTTCACGACCCCTCAACGTACATCTCATCGTCATTTTATTTATCTTCTCACTTATCATAGTGTAGCGTAATCCATAAGAAGACTGAACAGCGTTAGCTTCAGCGGAGAACCCAACCCGAATAACCATAATGAGCCATGACTCAAGTCGACTAAAACCGAATAACCATAATGAGCCATGACTCAATCCGAGTAACCATAATGGGCCTTCAGGAGACATGACCTCTCATTCCAAGTACGCTACTTATAACCTCTTGGGATTGTCATCCCCATAGTGTTTTATTAATATCCTTAGTTAGGTTCTCACTCAATAGTTTGTACAATAAAACGTCGTTCATTTCGATCAATAATCGCATAATCATAACCTCATTAATTTCATTCAATTATACTTCAATTAGGTCCCATTAGGGTTAGGGTAACTTAGGTTAAGTTAGGGAAAGGAATGGGAAGGAACTCGCGTCGAACGGAAAGCGAAATCGCAAGTTTTATAAAAGGTGACAGAAGCAGGAGCCCAGTCCGTGCCACCAGGAGCCCGATCCGTGCAACTTTGACAGTTTTGAAATTTCGAACGTTTTTCACTACGAACCGCTACTCTGTTCGAACCGATTTATTTCCCAGTCAATCCTTAACTCAACACACATCAATAATAGTACCAATAACATTCCAAACAACACATTTTGAGCAATTTAAACATCATCACAGTACACATTAACAATCATCAACATGCAAGCACATTAACTTCATCATCTTGGTTCCCATTATCACAAATTCAGTTCAATACACAGAAGTCATATGCAATGACTTAGATTTTATAAAAATCAATCAATTATAGTTCAAATAAACTCTAAGGGAAGAACTCACCTTAGAGCTGAAGCCAAATCAAGAGCAAACAAGGGTTGAAGTTCTAAGCAATCCAACACAATCAACAGCCACAAAACTTCAACTTTGACTCCAAATGACCCTAAGGTAACTTTCCCCTTCACTCCTTGAGACTCTAATGCAACATGCAAACTTCCTAGATTGAGTTTTCAGCTTCCTTTTAATTGATTTAGCCAAAAACCGAATTGGAAGTAGGAGAAGATGAACCCAAAAATCTGTTTTGTTAAATTCCAACCAGAAACCCTTTTCTTCTACATCTACTAGCAACGAAAATGAAGTTCAAAACCCCTTCACTAACTTCAATCTTCCAAGTTAACAAGTCATTTACATCATCACCAACTTACCCAAACTTCAACTTCATCATAACAAGGCATGCAAGTCAATTTTTGTGGAAGGATTTCTATGTCATAGATTGGGCCTGGGTCGGGCCTGCATTTAATACGTTAGGCCTAAGTCTGACCTGTGGCTTGTGATAGTCCGAGTTTTGAGGCCTGGCCTGACCTTTTGAAAAGCCTCACAAGGCCTGAAAGCCTGTTTAAAAGCCTATTTCACCAACATAAATTACGAAAGTCTACAACCTTTGAGTAGTGTAGACTTTGTAAATAGATGGACAAGCTAATAGATCAATGAGATTAAGATCTAATTCAAGATCTAACAAAAATTTTAGAGAATGATTTTTATAATACATTTTACTTAATTTTTTTTTAAAATAATACCCTTAAATATGTCTAAAGTTGATGTAGGTCATCATCATTTTGAATAAATAAAAAATGTAAGCAAATTTATAATTTAACAAAAAGTGGAAAATTTAATATAATAATAGTAGCAGTAAAAGATATTATTTATTTTTACTTAAATAGGCACGCCTGGTAGGCCTAGAAGGCTTTTTTGAGGGCCTGTAGCCTAGCATTTTTACCTAAATAGACTTTTAAAAAAGCCTTGACCTTATCTATTTTAAAAAAACCTGGCCTGATGTAGGCTAGGCCGTAGGCCCCTGTAGGCCGGCCTGGCCTATTCCCACCCCTACCCGTGTTGGGCAACACAGCCCGTGGCAGCCAGTTTCCAAAAAAATATTCCGAAACCGAACCTGCCACGAGTACCCGTGGTGTCTCATCACACCCCTGTTTTGCTGTTTTTGGGCTTCATTCCTCAACCAACTTATGCCCATTCCTTTGCAATCCCCAAGAAACAACATTGAACCATGTTTTTGTCAAAAAAAAAACATTGAACCATGTAAACACCATAATCTCAGACATCAATGGGAGTGTTAACATCATCAAAGATTCAATTTGATTTCAACAACAATTAGCCAACAATAGACATATCATGTGACTTAGAAATTCATTTATACAATTTGTGAGACCTATAACAACAGCTCTAGCATACTAACTATGCATGCATCCATCCATCAATTTCACAATAACATCATTCTATTACCAAGTCAAGCAACAAGCACACAAAAATTTGGTGAAGAACACACCTTAATATCAGTAGCACAACAACAATTAACAAGCACTTGAAATTTCAGCACATCACAATCTCTTATATACTCCAAATTCGAATCCCAGTTAGTAACCCACTCCTTGGTTCTTTACAATGACAATGTAGCTTTTGAATCACCCTTAGGAATCCCTTAAACTGACATGCAACCAAGGATTTCCTCAATCACTCTTCCTAGCTCACATGCACTTCAAAAGGAATGGGTCAAAAAAATGGATGGAGGGGAGAGTGTGAAGTGGAGACAACAGAATTTCTGGTGTTCTTAGCTCTCCAACATTGTGAAAGTCAAATGAGATGAAGGATTTGTGAAGAAAGTGGCAAGGGTTTGTGTTCTGGATTGGGCCACAGCCCATAAATGAATACTGGACCGGCGCGGACGGCCCAGTACGTAATCAGCATCACACGACGATTTGGATCGGGTCGCAACCCACTAAGAAGTTTGGGCCTATGCGAGCGGCCCAAAAACGACCAGCGCCACCCTATACCCACGATGGGAAGATCTACGGCGGAGAGGAATTCTCGCAGATCCAACAGCCGCCCTCAGCGCCCCAAGTACTATATAACGAGGCCCTGACATCATATGAAAGGTACGTTTTTGACCAATATTACTACACTAAATCACCCCACTGACTTGGGCGTTGGAGTGCCATCGCAGGTACACCCCGAGGGAGCTCTGCACGTGACTAGCCTCCATACAGGAACGACCTCAATACCTGGCACCAAGCCCCAAGACAGCACGAGCACAAACAGACTCATTTCAACAAGAGGACCGATCGCTCAGAGAAGAGTCCGGTTCATTGGCGACCACAGTGGGAGAGTGAACATCCCCACTCCGATAGACATGGCTCCGCGAGGCAGACCACGCGGCGCCCCGCATCCACGAAACATGACCGCAATTCCTCAGCGACAGCAGACACCGGAGGGCGACGCTGCCGACGTAGGCGATACTGCGTCCAGTGCACAAGGGGCTCCTCCCGGCCACACAAGCGTCATGCTACCAAACGAGATACTGCAAGAATTACGCGAGTTGTTGAGAGCTAGAAACGGAAACATCGCCGACCAAGTCGCCTCTGGGAGAGCATACACCGCGCCGGAACAACGTCGCCGCGACGACGAATCATCGAGACCAAGAGGCAACCCCTCCAGAAGACATAGATCTCCCCTGAGGAGGCAATTAGTACACCGATCGCCCCCAAGAAGGCGAGGAGTGGTCCAGCCACGACCACGGACCCCCCTCTCCTCGACCGACCCTACATACTGGCCCGAGGAAGAGTCCTACCAAGAATCTTCATACGACTCCTCTGGGTCACTAACTAGGTCTAGAAGCCGATCGCAGGAAAGATTCCCTCACCCCTATTGGGATGCGCCTCCTCCACGGCCTCGTAGATATGAATCACCTCCTCTACGACGTGGTCATCGGGGTCACTACCCCGAGGACCGACCATCTCGTAGGAGGACGGGCAATGACAGCCTGGGACCCTTCACCCGGGGAATCCACGAGTACCCTATTCCGCGAGCGCTGGAGAAGCCGCCTTCTGATCTCAGGATGTACAACGGGGTAAAGGACCCCGATGCCCACCTACGGTATTTTGACTTGGTAATGAAGTATAGGCGGGCGGACGGGCCGGTTAAATTCAAAATCTTTCCATTGACCCTAGAGGGACCCGCTCTGGAGTGGTTCACCGAATTAAGGCCCAACAGTATCTCGTCCTGGGAGCAATTGGCTCGAGTTTTTAGTGCTCGCTTCACCGCATCAAGGGTGAAGCCTAAATCACATGCTATCTTGAAAGCGATTAGGCAGGGCCCGGATGAATCCCTCCGTGAGTATGTTGAGCGCTTCAACAGAGAAGCCTCCAATGTCCGAGGGCTGGAGGACGATATGCGCCTGTGGTTCCTCCGGGACGGCCTCCGAACTGGTAGTTTATTTGAGATAGAAGTTGGTGTGAACGAGCCGCCAGACCTCGAAACTTTCCTACGCCGGTCGCAGAGGTTTATGAACTATGAGGAAAGAGCGATGGCAACCCAAGCCGTCGCAGGGCAAGCGAAGGATCTCCAATCGAACCGGGTTCAGGACTCCAGGAGGGATAGAGGAGACAGAGAAGGACCATCCAGGGAATACAGGCAGAAGAAATTCTCCGACCGGACAAAACTCAATACCTCGTACTCCCAGATCTTGGCCGAGTGCGCGAACACGGAGTTTAAAGACATAAAGAGGCCCGAACCACTAGTCCTTAAAGAAGGACAACGCCCATCTCGTAGGTACTGTCGTTATCATAGAAGTAACAGGCATGACACCAACAATTGCATGGCCCTGAAAGACGACATCGAAGAACTGATTAGAAAGGGAAAACTAACCCAGTACGTGAAGAAAGGGCCAACAGATAAACCAAAAGAGAAGGACAGAGATCGGTCCCCTCGAAAGGGTAAGGCGATCGTAAATGAAGTTGGGAAAGGCTCAAAGGAAGACGAGGATGAATACAGTGAGGAAAGAAACGACCACAGGAGGTCAAGGGGACGCGCGGTTGCGATGGTGATTACTGGAGGGTGCCCTATGGAAGGAGGAGAAACGAATAAGTCATCGAAAAGACGCTGGAAAGAAATAATGTACGTCGCCTCGACCTCCACGCCCGGTCGCCACTCAAAAAGGCCACCTTTGGCATTCGGCGACGATGATTTGCTCGATGGGAAGCCAAATAAGTATGTCCCACTAATCGTCACCGCAGTAATGGCTAATGTCGAGGTCAGAAGAATCCTGGTCGACCAGGGTAGCTCGGCTGATATCATCTTTGAAGACCTCCTCGACATCTTGAGAATACCCAAGGGCGAGCTGACAGC
Source organism: Astragalus membranaceus (assembly GCA_039519185.1). NCBI lineage: Eukaryota > Viridiplantae > Streptophyta > Magnoliopsida > Fabales > Fabaceae > Astragalus > Astragalus membranaceus. The sequence continues at coordinate 171,992,837 of CM076848.1, read as the reverse complement.
CTATCGGGGATCTGGCCTGATAGGTTCAATGGATCATCCACAACACCTCTTGGGATGCTGGAACTTATGGTAACCTTCGGGGACGACAGCAGGGAGAAACCCAAATGCAGAACGGTGAAAGTAAATTTTTTGGTGTTACCATGCAGATCGGTATACCAATGTATCATCGGTCGTCCCACTTTGGGAAAGCTAGAAGCCGAGACCTCGACCGTCCATCTAAAGATGAAATTCTATTCGGACAGCAATGAGGTGGTCACCGTCCCGGCGGATCTACAAGCCGCTCGACGATGCCACTTCATGAGCATGAAGGAGCAAGGAGAGCATGAAACGAGAAAGACGAACGCCGTGAATAAAGGCGGGAGTCAAGTCAATGTGGCTGATCTGGATGCCCGCTACGACCCGGACAGTGAGCCTGAAGAAGGAGATGATGACCTAACCCGAGAGCTCAAGAAAAGAATCAAAAGACCAGAGCCGCACGGGGAACTCGCCCAAGTACAACTGGGGAACGACCCAGAGAAGATAGTATCATTGGGAAGCGACCTTCCCACAGAGGTACGAGATCAGTTAATCCAATGCTTGAAGGAACACGCTGATGTCTTCGCATGGAGTGCTGCGGACATGCCAGGCGTCCCACCAGAGGTAGCTTGTCACCACCTGGCCGTTAACCCCACCGCGAAATGGGTCGCCCAAAGAAGGAGGGTGCAGGGTAACGAGAAAGGACAAGCCGCCAGTAAGGCAGTCGATGATTTGCTGGAAGCCGGGTTCATCAAAGAAATAAAGTACACGACCTGGCTATCTAACGTGGTTCTGGTCAAAAAGGCCAACGGGAAATGGCGCATGTGCGTCGACTATACTGATCTTAACCGGGCATGCCCTAAAGACGCGTTTCCAATACCAAGCGTAGACCGGTTAGTTGACAGCGCAAACGGGTTCAGGTTACTCTCGTTTTTAGACGCTTACTCGGGTTATAACCAGAACTCAATGCACCCGCCCGACCAGGAAAAAACGGCCTTCATGACGGCAATGGGGAACTACTGTTACTTAGTCATGCCTTTCGGATTGAAAAATGCCGGGGCAACCTACCAGAGAATGATGAGCAAAGTTTTCCAATCACAGATCGGCAGAACGGTCGAAGTGTACTTAGACGACATGATTATTAAAAGAAAACAAGACATTGATCATGTGGCCGACCTAAGAGAGATATTTGTGGAAGCCCGCAAGAACTCGCTGAAGCTAAATCCTGAGAAGTGCACGTTCGGAGTCAGGGCGGGCAAGTTTTTAGGGTTCTTTTTAACAGAGCGGGGGATTGAGGCGAATCCAGATAAGTGCAGGGCCGTGACAGAAATGAAGTCACCCACTAGCAAAAAAGAGATTCAGAAGCTGAACGGGATGATAGCTGTGCTATCGCGATTCATTTCAAAAGCGGCCAGCAAGTCTCTCCCACTTTTCAAATTACTTAAGAAGGAGGCGAAGTTCGAATGGCCGGTCGAATGCGACCAGGCCCTAGATCAGCTGATAAAGGTTCTGTTGCAACCGCCCATCCTGACCACCCAAGAGCCCGGGGAAACGTTGTACCTGTACCTCTCCATCAGCGATGAAGCCCTAGCCGCCGTGCTGGTGCGGGAAGACGGGGAAAAACAGAATCCCGTATATTTTGTGAGCAAAGCACTCCAGGGACCAGAACTCAGGTACCAAAGGATTGAGAAGCTAGCCCTGGCACTAATCGTGGCCGCCCGAAGACTGAGATCGTATTTCGTGGCTCACCAAATCGTCCTCAGAACGGATCAGCCCGTTCGACAGATCTTGCATCAACCCGACTTAGCAGGAAGGATGATCAAATGGGCAGTAGAACTCTCAGAGTTCGGCGTGAAATATGAAACAAGAACGACCACAAAGGCACAAATCCTGGCAGACTTCATAGCCGAGGTGACCCCGATCCATGAAGAAGGGCCTGATCCGACCTGGACGCTATATGTCGACGGCTCCTCAAACTGTAAAGGGAGCGGGGCTGGTTTGATTCTAGAAAGCCCGGAGGGAACAACCGTGGAGGTGTCGTTGACATTTTCCTTTTCTACGTCAAATAACCAGGCAGAATACGAAGCATGCATTGTAGGACTTATGCTCGCTAGGGAGTTCAGAGCACGACGGGTCGAGCTCCGTTCTGACTCCCTGTTAGTAGTGTCCCAGATTGGAGAGGCGTATGATGCCAAAGATGAAGTTTTACGGAGGTACCTCGCTAAGGTACGAGAACTGCTCTACCAGTTCGAAAGTGCAGAAGTCCGACACATCCCCAGGTCAGAAAATGGAAGGGCGGACGTGCTTTCGAAACTGGCGAGTACAAAGACCCCGGGGAACCACAGGAGCGTAATCCAGAAGATACTCCCTCAACCCAGCGTCCAACTAGAAACAGCCCCAATCACGGATGTCTGCACGATCGGTCAAGGGACGACATGGATCGATCCCATTCTAAAGTACATCGTGTTGGGGGAAGAGGAAGACGACCCAAAAAAGTCTGCTCTCACGCGAAGGCGGGCATCGTCATATTCGGTAATTGAAGGCAAACTGTTTCGCCGAGGACTTTCAACACCATTACTGAAGTGTCTGACACCACAAGAGGCCAATTATGTGTTGAGGGAAATCCACGAAGGGATATGTGGGAATCACCTAGGGGCACGAGCACTAGCCAAAAAATCACTTCGAGCGGGATACTATTGGCCAACGATGGAGGGTGATGCCAACGAGCTAGTCAAAAAATGTGATAAGTGCCAGAAGCACGCGGACGTACATATCGCCCCCTGGTCGAATTGAACTCCATTACCGCTCCTTGGCCGTTCGTGTGGTGGGGAATAGACCTTCTGGGCCCGTTCTCAGTAGCCCCAGGACAGCTTAAATACTTAATAGTGGCAGTAGACTACTTCACCAAGTGGGTGGAGGCCGGGCCCTTAACGACCATTACCTCCAAAAACTGCTTGAAGTTCTTCAAGAAAAGTATACTAGTTCGATTTGGAGTCCCTGAGGTCGTGGTCTCGGACAACGGCACCCAGTTCACGGACAAAAACTTCCAAGAATACATGTCGGAACTGGGGATCAAGCAGCGCTTCACATCGGTCGAGCACCCACAGACCAACGGACAAGCAGAGGCCGCCAACCGGGTAATCCTGCGCGGGCTGAAAAGAAGGCTGGACGAATCCAAAGGCAAGTGGGCAGAAGAATTCCCCTTCGTACTATGGGCTTACCGGACCACCCCGCACTCCACCACAGGCGAAAGTCCATTCAAGTTGGTATACGGGGTGGAAGCACTTATCCCGGTTGAAGTTGGAGAGCTCAGTTGGAGAACTGCATATCCCAAAAACCCCGATGAGAAAGATCAGGGACTCAGGGAGGAGCTTGACTTGGTTGAAGAACTCCGCACCAGAGCGTCGTTGAAAGAAGCACTTGTGAAACAAGGGATGGCAACGAGACACAACTCAAAGGTCGTCCCTAGAGAATTCACCATCGACCAGCTCGTCCTCAGAAGAGCGACGATAGGACAGAAGTACGCAGCTCAAGGTAATCTCGCTCCAAACTGGGAAGGTCCCTACCGAGTCCTCTCGCAGACGGGGAAGGGCGCCTACCAACTTCAAACCATGGGAGGCGGGGTGGTGCAGAGAACATGGAACGTGGCCAACCTCAGGCGATACTTTGTTTAAATTTTTGCCTAAATTCAATTGTAACTCTATCATTGACACTTATTGAATTGAATAAAGTAAGTACACCGGGCGGGACACTCTTTTCCCACTGGGTTTTTATTGAGGCCCGCCCGGCCATCACGACAGATGGAATATTTTTATATGTTGTCTCATCCTTTTATGTTTTCCATACAGATCCATTAACCGCCAGGCGGGTTAAAATCAAACTGAGTTTGATAAACCACTGGGCGGGCTCAGAGGTACTTAGTCGATCTAAGTAACACGAAGCGATCTTAATCGGTTGTCGCAACCCCAAGGGCGAGTTAAATCTGGGGACGAACCCTAGTAAACGGCCCGAAGGTTAAAAACACGAATTAAAAGAAACGAAGCGCTCACAATCGAAAGTCGCACCCCTAAGGGCGAGTTAAATCTAGATACGAGGTTCAGTAAACTGCCCGAAGGCTAAACGAATTGAATAGAACGATTAAAATAACGATTTTAAAGCCAAAAGCATAGTACATATTACAACAGTGGGGCGACTCGAAAGCCGCCCAAAAACGAATGCCAAATACTTGGAGCATATTACAAAAATTCTAATGGGAACGATAAAAAACAACCACTTCCTCCACTACGACGTTTCCTTCCTCGTCCTCCTCAGCAGGCTGGATGATCCGACCGTCCACGTAAGAATGGGAAAAGTTGATAACGCCTGGGTCAAGCACAAGGTCCGGGTAGACGCACCGCACCTGAGCCAGAGCCTCATCAAACCGCCCTTGGCAAATTGAAACAGTGGAGTGAACGAGCCGGTCATATTGAGCAAAGGCCTCTTCCCGCTCCTTCTTCAAGGCTTCAATGGTCGACCTCATTTCAGCAGCTTCCAGATTCAACCCGCTCATCTGTTCAGTCAAATCGCTAACCTTCCCCTCCTCAAGCTGCAATTTCCTCTCAGCTTCAGCTGAGGCGACCTGGGCGTCGTCTCGCTCTTGGGTGACGACGGAGAGCGACTTCCTTGTTTCGTTGAGGGCACTGACTGTAGGCTGAAGGGCGGCCTCTGAATCTTGCAGTTTCTTCTTGATAGCTTCCAACTCCTCCCGAACTTTTGAGATATAAACATGAGCACGGCTAAGTTTGTCGGTTTTGTCTAAGTTATCACTCTCCAACCATAAATTTTGGGCGAGGAGAAATTACCTTTTATCCGCTCCATTTCTCCGTGTTTTAATTTCGCGACCAGGCGAGACCCAGCCTTGACCACCTCGGCCGCAAACAGTAGGGGGTCTTCACGGAATCCGCTGATGATGCTCTCATCGGTCATTTCGTCCAGATCGACCGCCAGGGCCGAACTCTTCTGAGGACCTTTATGGGCCCTGGACTTTTTATGAGCAGGGTCATCCTGGGTCAGATCGACAGTGGGAGGGGGACGTCCCCTCTTCGTCCCAGCAACGGGCGAGCTTCTCTCGCCACCTTCAGCAGCCACAGAACCCTCAGGAACCGGGGAAAGAGTAACTGCAGGGGTGGACGGGCCGGTCTGGGGCCTCCTCCCTTTCTTAGCTTGCTTCATCAACTCAGCAAAACCTAGACCGGCCATTTCACCAGCAAAGAAGGTAAGAACACGGTTAAAAAAAGGGGGGGTACGACTACCCATACCAAGAGCGACTTTGAAACGATTATCATCGGTCGTTTTCACCAATTGGTGACATTTGATCAGACCCTCCTCCATCCAAGAGGCCAAGTTCTCAAGCAACCTTAGAGTCTCGGTATTTTCTTCGCCAAGTTGGCAACGGGTTCTGTACGTGGCGGGCATGCGGCGAAAATGAGTGTACGTCCACGCTATGGGATATTTCATGCCTGTTACTCGCCCACTGGAGTCGACCATCCCCACCATCCGCTGAGATGCATCGCAAACGGGGACCACCCATAGAAAAGACGACTTCCAGGGTTTGAGCGAGTCAGAAAAAGGCTTGAAAACCTTGTAGTCCGACTGAGCCTTAAGACTCAGATGCTCCCACCGATTCCGATTGCTGCCCGGCTCTGGTCGCCTACTTGTCTCAAAAATTTTGAAGAAAGTTTGCCAATTGCACCCTCGCCCCATCACTCTCAATAACTGCTCAAACACCTTGATAAATGCCCACCAGTTAGGGTGCAGCTGCGAGGGTGCAACCCCGATATAACGAAGAATACTACGTTGAAAGCATGTAAATGGCGGACGAATCCCCACGTCGCGAAGGACAGTGGCATACATGGTGAATTTTAAGGTGGCCGGGATCATAGCCACATTTTCCGTTGAAGTAGGTCCTTCGACCGCCCACACCTGGCCCGGTGCGCCAACAAGCCCGACAAAATACGATAACACTTATCCCCATGTTTGAATAGTGAAGGAATCCAGCATAGCACGGCCGACGAGATCCAGGAGCGATCCTACCCTAGAGCGCCTCTCCAATCGGCTTCCCCTCTCCCGGCGTCTGGCTGGATTACCCGCTCCGAATGAGCCGAGGACGTAGAAGGTGGATCATGACTTTCCCCCACTTGGAAAAATACGGGGCGAGCGGGCATCGCAACATCTGATCCCTCGGCCGAAGGCGTAGAAGTAAATCCACCCTCCGAAGTCGTCCTGTCTGTAGACGTTCGGGAACTGGAGGATGGATCGGTTGAAGAAACTGGCGGGCTGCTGGTTACTTGGGCGGTTAGCTTCGTCCTCGCCATGAAGAAAGAAAACCTGCAAGAAGGGAGCATGAAAGTCAGACCATCGAAGATGACCTACGGAAAGGGGCGACATGATCGACCCCGGGTCTGACACCCCCTCCTCGCCCATGTTAATAAGAAGAAAAATGCGATTTAAATTACTAAAGCCCAAAAGTAAAGCTACATACCAGGAGTGGGATACAGTTTCGTCGCACTATGAATCACCAGAATGAGGCGATCGGAAGTTAGATCGCGCCGGAGTTTGAAGTCGCTGATCGGGAAACACCGTGCCAGAGTAGCCGGAAAATAGATCGCTCATCGAAGAAAGGAAGTCGCCCTCAGAGCAGAAAATCCGGAAAGTGAACAAATTAACATAAGGGGTGCCCCATATTTATAGGGAGGAAGAGCCAGAACGCGAAGGGACACGTCCCTTCCCCTTCTAAATTGATGATCTTCCTTGAAAATCGAACCGTCATCATCAAGCGCCCCCTTTCTTGAGAAGCGTGAAGTATGGTGGCAGTCCCATCGAAGCGTCACGCTTGTCCTTTCAGAACGTCATGACTGTCAGAATACCACGTCGCTAGAAGGCGCGACTGTCAGAATACCACGTCGCTAGAATGCGCGAGCATGCTCAATCGAACGGGCGCACGATCAGGTCGTCTCAGCACAGGCCAGCGCAGGCGACCAATGTGGAGGCAGCCGCCTCACCGAAAGAAATATGACTATTAGGCCTGAACCCGTCCTACTGAACGACTTCGGACTGGGGGGCAACTGTTCTGGATTGGGCCGCAACCCATAAATGAATACTGGACCGGCGCGGACGGCCCAGTACGTAATCAGCATCACGCGACGCTTTGGATCGGGTCGCAACCCACTAAGAAGTTTGGGCCTATGCGAGCGGCCCAAAAATGACCAGCGCCACCCTATACCCACGATGGGAAGATCTACGGCGGAGAGGAATTCTCGCAGATCCAACGGCCGCCCTCAGCGCCCCAAGTACTATATAACGAGGCCCTGACATCATATGAAAGGTACGTTTTTGACCAATATTACTACACTAAATCACCCCACTGACTTGGGCGTTGGAGTGCCATCGCAGGTACACCCAGAGGGAGCTCTGCACGCGACTAGCCTCCATACAGGAACGACCTCAATACCTGGCACCCAGGGCCGGCCATTGGGCTGTGTACCCTGTGCTACCGCACAGGGCCTCGGCCCAATTTAACTTTTTTAGGGCCCCAAAATAATCTACATACGATATATATTAGTTCTGTGCAACAATATCACTAAATCTACAGGTAGCCGAATGTTAAAATAATACCCGGTGATGCACGCGTCCGAGGTTCAATCCCCAGTGGCGCCACTTCTTTGTTTTATTTATCATTGCCTCCATTTTGTTTTCCCCTTCAATTGTTTTACATATAATAGTAATAATAACTACTCTGATTTAATTCCTATTGTCAATATATTTTAGCCTATTCAATTAAATATTGATAATATTTTACCAGTAATATATAAGTATATATTAATACTTAAGTTGCATAAATAAATTACGTTTACATAATTTAATTATTAAATATTTAATTTATACCAAATGTTTGATAATTTGTATAAAAATAGTTAGAGTTAGATTTCAAGTTTCAATTTGCTTTAATTCTTAGTATTCGTGAATATTGTTATTGTTGCTCACACGTTGCTTCGTTAATTTTTTCTCTTTTAAATTGAAACGATTTGTCTGTTGGTACTACAGAGGAAGAGGGGGGGATTTGTGTATCTATTTGACTAATGTAGCAGACCGATCGACGGTTGTGAAATTTTCTTCCTCATCCTCGTTCCTACCACTACCGGAAAATGAAATTATTGGGCCGTTTCTTTCTACTATACCTCCTAAGATTGGAAAGTATGAATCTGGCTATAAGTAGTTAAGAAAAATAAAAAACTTGAAGAGTTAACTCAATCTCAAGGAGGGCCCATTTTTTAATATTTGAACAGGGCCTCCAAATTGTTTGGGACGGCCCTGCTGGCACCAAGCCCCAAGACAGCACGAGCACAAACAGACTCATTTCAACAAGAGGACTGATCGCTCAGAGAAGAGTCCGGTTCAGTTTGAGTTTTCCTTTGGTCCCTTTCTTTTCCCTCTTCTATTCTTCTCTCTCGACTCACTCTCCTTTCTCTCCCTTTCTTAAATGTGTTTTTACTTGGAAATGTGAAAGTGAGGGTTTGTGTGAGTGAGTGTTTGGAATTTTCCCTCAGCTGAAGTGAGACTTGGGTAAATAGGAAATAGACTAATTTCTGAAATGTTTGGACTTGTGCTCATTGAATCCTTTGTTATTCTCAGTCTCATCCCTCCTTATTCCTTTGCATAATTTTGCTACTAAGCTAACAAACAAACGCACAATACATATAATTTCACACATCATCAACTTATGAAATTATCAATCAATAATTAATTTAAGCACACCAAATCATTTAATAACATTCAATCATCAAAGTAATTAAATACACTTATAATAACAAATGAGTTATTTGAATTGAAACATTATTTCTCTTGATAAAAATTTAATTGACAATATTTGTTTATTTAAGTTTATTATACCAAGAAATTAAAAATACTTTTAGTTACAAGGAATTAAGTAGAATTGAAAATAACATTAACAGGTATTGGGTAATATTATATTCTAAAAAAAAGAACATTACGTGGAATTGAAAAATCTAATTTTTCATATAATTCCTATAAAACTTAATAAGACACTGAAAATCAGTAACTATTTTGAATGTAAATAATTTCTATATATTAGTTAATTGCACTGTCTTCAAAAACATTTGCGGTATTGTAAATCTCTTGATGGTCCTCGCATTATCTTCAGTAATTTTTGCAATGCTTCGAATCTCTTCATTTTCATTGAGGAAATATTCGACTGAGTAGTTGTTAGGTGGCGTTTATACGTAGAAAACAAAATGTTTATTAGTAATCACGCATGAGTTCACCAACAGTGATTGTTGGAGCAGCATTAGTGCATGAGAAATAATCACGATAACATATATAGTCCTATTGTGTAGATAGAAAACAGTTCACAAAATCAAATAATTGTAGCAATGCGTTGTTTAGAAAAAATTAACATGAAAATTTTAGATGGTAATGAACAAAAAGTTTACCTCTATAATTAGTTTGTACTAAAATTGGTCAATTAAGTCATTATCTCTGCATATACTTGTAACACGACATTTCATTTTAGTGGAAAATGAATGACTGCTAAGACATTAAACCTTAAAAAATAGCCTCGATTGAATAATCCAAGTATATATGTTTGTAGGATGACATCCTTGTTCTGCGGAACATTGAACAAAAACAATAATCAAATAAATAATGAAGAATAAAAAATAAATACAAAATTATATTTATTTTCAATAGAATAGGAACTGATAGAAAAATATAAAAACCGGTTTCTTATGAACACTATGTGTTGAAAATATTGATATTAACCTGATATCCAATGAATCAATGAAATAACAAATGTAGCAGAACTTGTATGTTCGACATTCACTTGCCAAAAAGGTATTATGCCATAGAGTCTATAAGAACAAATGTAGCAGAACTTGTATGTTCGACATTCACTTGAAGGCGATATCTAAAAAAATTAAACATCGGTATATTAGTTGTAAATAAGACAAATTTATAATATCAAATTTAAAAAATTAAAATGAATGTAAATTGAATACCGTGACATGAAGTTTTGTATGTTGTGTTTGCATTTAGCACACGAAAAATCACTGGACTCGTCATATAGATTCAGATAGCTTGCAACATTTGTACCACCAATGATTCCCAATAATCCCATTGATTCGAGCAATAATAACAAAGTAGTAGACATGCTAAAAATTAAACAAACAATTCAGATAAATTGATTATATATCACATAAACATCAAAATGACACAATTCGATACATCTACGAGAGTTATGTTTCTATTCATGAATAAGTAATCATCCACCATTTGTACAACTATGAACATTTTGAAAAATGAGTCTAGAATAAAAATAAGTCAAATGACGGTTGTTCCAAAAAATTGCCTACTTATATATATTTTGAAAGGTGGGAAATAATTCGAATTCGAAATTTTGAAAATGGCATGAGGGGTAATCTTTCTCCGTTGCAATCACGAGCCTTTAATATATTTTCATATTTACTTGCTATATGATATTCATTCTTGGTTCGCCTAATATTAATGCATTCATTTCACATTTTTTCATATCAGCACATAGTGGGATAGAATATTGCTCTTGTAGAATATGGGAAATGAAGTACAAATAATATGTGCTAGATGAAACTGAGAGAGAGAGAGAGTTTGTTGAAAAGTGAAACTGAATCATATTGAGATGTATTTTCCTCAAGTCTGTTACAGCTATTACAGAATACATATATACGATGGTTGACTTACAGCATAATACAAAATGACAAATGTATCCTTCCTATTATTCTATTATTACATTTATGTCTATATCTATCACTCCCCCTTCAAGTTCAAGTGTGGGCTTGAAGAAGGCAGCACTTTGAGCTTGAATCTCAGATCAGCAAACTGACCAGCAGGAAGAGGTTTTGTCATTGCGTCAGCAATCTGATGCACACCTGGTATGTGTTGTACAGTGAGTTGCTTGGCAGCCACCCTCTCACGCACGAAGTGGATATCGAGCTCCAAGTGCTTCGTGCGAGCATGCAACACTGGGTTGTGAGAAAGCATGACAGCACTTAGGTTGTCACAAAGCAGTATAGGAGGCTGTGTTGTGACTCGAAGTTCTCCAAGAAGAGACTGAACCCAGAGTAAATCTGCAGTTGCATTGGCCATACCACGGTACTCGGCCTCTGCACTAGACCGAGCCACAAGGCTCTGCTTCTTAGAGCTCCAAGACACCAAGTTAGGCCCAAAAAACAGACAAGAGCCCGAAGTACTACGTCTATCATCTGGGTCTGTGGCCCAGTCAGAGTCACAATAAGCTCTCAATGAGAAAGGAACATCTTGAGAGGCAGGCTGTAATAGCAGACCATAGTGAGCTGTTCCCTGCAAGTAACGCAGAATTCTTTTCACAGCACGCCAGTGAGTGTCACGAGGCTTTGCCAAGAATTGACAAACCTTATTAACTGTGTAAGACAGATCTGGTCTGGTCAAAGTAACGTACTGTAGAGCACCTACAATTGACCTGTACTGCGAAGCATCACTGAGATAATCAGGTCCAAGCTTGCTCATTTTAGTGTTTGCCACCATTGGTGTAGGCATCGGGCTGCAGCCTAACATGTTAACTCTTTGGAGCAAATCATACACATATTTAGTTTGTGATAACATAACAGACCCATTAGACAAGTACTTAACCTGTAGACCCAGAAAATACTCAGGCTTGCCCAATTTCTTCAAAGCAAATTCAGTTTCCAGTTTCAGGATCAGGTCATGAATCAGAGTAGTGCTGGACCCAGTAATCAAAATATCATCTACATACACAAGTGCAAACAATTTGACCCCTTTGTGATCATAAAGAAATAGAGAATGGTCACACCTACTGTGACTAAACCCAAACTTGAGCAGGGACTGATGCAATTTGTCATACCAAGCACGGGGTGCTTGTTTTAAGCCATATAAGGACCTATTCAACCTACAAACCAGAGTCTTATCAGCACTTACAAATCCTGGTGGCTGAGTCATGAAAATTTCCTCTTGAAGGCTTCCATTAATGAAAGCATTGTTCACATCGATCTGTTGAATTTCCCAACTATATGTGAGAGCCAATGTAAGGATAATCCTGATGGTAGTGGGTTTAATCACAGGTGAGAATGTCTCACTATAGTCCTGACCGGGTAATTGGTTGTATCCTTTGGCCACTAAACGAGCTTTATACTTGTTAATGGTTCCATCAGGATTTTCCTTGACCCTAAAGACCCACTTACACCCAATTGCCTTTCTGTTGGAGGGTAGAGTGGTGAGAGTCCATGTATTGTTGCTCATAAGAGCTTCATATTCAGCCTGCATGGCAGAGAACCATTCTGGTTTGGACAATGCTTGCTTAACCGAAGTGGGTTCCATATGAGCAATGAACACCTTGGGTTTTAAGTTTCCTGTTTGGGCTCGGGTAATCATGGGATGTATTTTAGTGGAGGTGGTGATGGGTGGTGGAGGGGCTGGTATAGGGGAGGCAGTGTTTTGGATTGAAAAGTGCTCTAAATTAGGTGAGCTAGGTTCATTAGGTACAGTGGGTAATGGTGTTGGTACAGAGGAAGTTTCTGGCAATAAGGTAGTGTTGACAGGGGCTGTCACTGAAGGAGATGTAGCATCATTAGTAGCTGGTGGTGAGGGCACAGTGGTAACAGGCTGAGGGGTAGAAGAGGGATGGTTGTGAGTGCCATAGGGTAGGCTAAGGTTGGATGAGGTAGTATCAGTAGGTGTATGCTGTGCTGAAGTGACTGAGTTGAACAATTTTGAGAAAGGAAAAACGGACTCATGGAAAGTGACATCCTTTGAGATATACACACGACCACTTGAACTGAGACATTTATAACCTTTGTGTTGTGGGGAAGGACCAAGGTTCACACACTCTTGGCTATGAAACTGAAGTTTATGTTTGTTGTATGGAGTGAGGAGTGGATAACATGAACAGCCAAATGACCTGAAGGAATTATAGTCAGGGATACGCTTGTACAAGGCTTGATATGGTGAGATATAGGAGGGTAGGGCTTTGGTGGGCAATCTATTGATTAAAAAGACAGCATTGGTGAAGCTATGATCCCAAAAGGTAAGAGGTATAGAGGCATGTGAGAGGAGTGTAAGGCCCATTTCCACTATTTGTCTGTGTTTGCGTTCTACAGTGCCATTTTGGTGGGATGTGTACGGACAGGTAAACCTATGGAGGATGCCAAGGTCATTGAGATAAGGTATAAAGGCTTTGAACTCTCCCCCTGAATCTGATTGGATTCCTTTGATTGTGGAATTAAAGTGATTGGTGACTAGTTTGTGGAATTGGTGAAAGGCTTTGAGGGCATCTGATTTACGCTTAAGAAAATAAATCCAAGTGAACTTGGTACAGGCATCAACAAAGGTAATGTAATAAGAGTAACCCCCACTAGATGGTGAAGGGGAGGGTCCCCAAAGATCAGTATGTAATAGCTCAAATGGTGTGTGATAAGTGGTCTCAGTGAGAGGTGAATGTGTACGATGTGATTTACCAACAGCACATGATTTACACAGAATAGACATTTCATTCACTGGTATAGCAGAATTACAGATTTGTAAAACATTCTTAACAGCAGAAATATTGGAGTGGCCCAATCGATGGTGCCAAATTGGAAAACTAGTAATATTGCTGTGAGTGGTGGTGGTGGGTGAAACATTGTGTAAAATAGTGGAACTTACAGAAGCTGAAACAGATGGTGATGACACCTTAGGAACAACAAACAGACTAGGAATTAGAAAGACTCCATCAGCTCCACGCACACCTTTAAGTAAAACTTGCTTAGACACCTGACATTTGACAAGGCACATAGATGAGTGAAATTCAATAAAAACATTGTTATCAGCACAAAATTGACCTACTGCAATTAGATTACGTGTAGCATTTGGCACATGTAGAATGGTGTTAAGTTTAAAGGATAAGTTAGGGTTAGTGGTGGTGTGTAAGGTAGTGGATCCTATGGCTTGGATTAAGGAACGGTGTCCATTGCCCATGGTGACCCTCTCAGGTCCGGTATAAGCTGTGCTACAGTGTAAATATGTGGATTGTGCAGTAAGACTAATAGAAGCACAAGTATCCATATGCCAACCTTGTCCTTGAAGATCTTCTGGAACTATTACTGAAGCACTGGCAGAGGGCTCAAAGTTTGTGAATGCAGAGAAAGCTTGTGGCGAGGCAACAACAGCATTAGCAGTAGATTTGGTGGAATTACCTTCTGGTGCAGCTTCAGCCGTAGCGTTCTGTTCCACACTCGGTTGCGCTGGTGCCTCATAGAAATCCTCATCGAACCGGTGCCAGCAATCCAGAGCAATATGACCTTGCTTACCGCACACTTGACAAGTTGGACGAGGAGGACTACCACGTGTTCTGCCGCGACCACGACCGCGCGAATACCTACCACGACCACGACCACGATAAGCGCCTGAGAAGCGACCGGAGTGACCACCACGAGTAGAGGTGTGAGCAAGATTAGCCGTGACGGCCGGAGTGACCAGTTCTTGACGGAACTTTTCGAGTTGCGCCTCTTGCACGAGTAGCAGCGACTCCAACTCCGTTAGATCTAGCGCTTCTGGTTTAGTAAAGACCATGAGCACAAGTGAGTTATACTCCTCTGGAAGGCCGTCCAGAACAACGTCAACGAGATCCGTTTCAGAGACGACGTCACCAACCGCCGCGAGAGAGCTCGCGATCGCACGAATCCGAGCAAGAAATTCTGCGATGCTCCGAGTACCTTTCTTCGTGCTTTTCAATTCAGATCTCAATTGGCGATTCTTCGCTTTCAAGTGAGCCAGAAAATGCTTGTGGATCGTGTCCCACACCTGAAACGCATGCGTGCAATGAAGCACCCGAGGGAGAACCGAATCAGACAGAGTTGAGAGAATCCAGGTGAAAAGCGCTTGATCTTGCACAATCCACCGATCGTACTCATCAGAAACCTTATTATTTCGTTCATCTTCGGTAGAGTTGAACTGTGGAGGAATTTTAGGGTTCACGAGTAAGCGATGTAGCTTGTGCGTTGCGACGACACCAGAGATCTGTTGATTCCAAAGCAGAAAGTTCTTATCATCCAGTTTCAAGGATAGTTTTGGTCCCTTGATGAAGTGAGAGGATGCAGAGTTCGAATGGAAGATCTGAACAGGGGATTCCGGCGTCGGCGGCACCACCGTGGGTTCCGGTGTAGTCATGACGAACGAATGCACAAGAAATGGAGCAGAAGCGTGAGGATTAGGCTCCGGGAACGGGATGAGCGAATGATACCATGCTAGATGAAACTGAGAGAGAGAGAGAGAGAGTTTGTTGAAAAGTGAAACTGAATCATATTGAGATGTATTTTCCTCAAGTCTGTTACAGCTATTACAGAATACATATATACGATGGTTGACTTACAGCATAATACAAAATGACAAATGTATCCTTCCTATTATTCTATTATTACATTTATGTCTATATCTATCAATATGTAGTATACATAAAATAGTACAAAATCATGGTACACCATATTGTAACTAATATGAAATCACTGCGAGAATGACACATGGAAAAGCATTAATTGAGATTCATTCTCAAATGTTATTAGTATAGATTGCAATTTGTGAGTTGGCTTTCGAGAATAGTAACATTTGCTTATCCATTGCTATTAATTAACAAGTTATAGGCCTTTGGTTTCCCCAATGGAATTAACAAGGAGAACCCTTTTGTTCCCAAATAATATAATTTAAGATTTTGGTATGAGCAAGTTATGGGAATTGGATGCAATTATTATTGAAGTGGGTTGTGATTTGAATGCAAATGAGCTTTTTCTCTTAATCTTCTAATTTTAGGTGTTTGTAAAGAACTTTAAATAATTGTTCTCCATTGCCGGTTGTATTGACAATTTAAGCAATATGGAGACGCCGACTGTTGGGTAAAAACTTGGATGTAACTAGTAATGTATGTAGAAAGGTGAAGCATCCTAGATGAAGTTATCAAAGTCCTATGCAATATAACTAGTAAAGTATGTAGAAAAGTGCATTGCTAAACCCTTGTTTGTGTCCCTATCCTCATGTGAAATATTGACCAGAATGTTCCTTGCCAAAAACTTGCCCAAGGGAGTCATTAAATGGGATTTGTACGGGAGCTTTTCATTGACTTTCAATCTCAGCAAGCTTATCCTACTCAATTTAAGTTAGAAAACATTAACAACAAATATAAGAGAACAAAATGATATCAAAATACATACAAAAAACTAATCATTTACACAAACAACCCTAGTTTCTTCATTAATGTATGTCCCATCGATTCTCTTGTAAGTATCGATATATAAAGTACCTCAACTCATTTGTTTGTCTATTTGACTTTCCTGTTCAAGAAAATAAGATTTTTTTTTTGAGAAAAAGAAAATAAGAGTTTAAAATGTTAGGTATGTATACATAATACTCAGTTTAGATGAAGTCTTACTATGAAAGTGATTATAATAATACATAGTATTTTTACTCTCCTCCTTTTTAGTTTTTTAGTACCACCAGTATGATTAATGGTAAGCCTGGCTCTATTTTCTGCATTCTTTTGACATATTTTCTGTAAACATAATACCTACGTAAGGTATATTATAATGATTGAACCATTTAAATAATGAAAAGACATAATACCTGAGTTTTCTCCTAATCAATGAAAGAAGCCCATTTAGTTGCTAGAATTGAATTTGGAGGGTTATGATTTTTTCTTCTCGGGTTTTTGTCTTATCATAAAAAGTATCAAACAATCTAAGGTGGTTCTCCCTCCACTTTTTCCCAATGTCTTTCAACCTGTACTAGCCTTATTACCTGTGCGATGCACGAGGTCGGCTAATTTGGACTCTTAAGAATATATAGTCTTATAATTCGAATTAATAAAAAGGAAAATTGAGAAGTATTAATATGTTAATATATAAGGTTGTAAGTAGTCTTAAAGTAATGTGTGGCATCCTCTACGATATTGATTCTTCCAATACAGCAATATTACACGTTTTGCATCATTAAAGTACTTTTCTAATTTGAATTGCACTTTATTTAAGTAAGAACACTGAATCTTGTTGACATTTTGGTTTTTTAACTTATCAGGATGAATATTAACATTGAATTACTTGGATTGGCTTGGAATTACTAAGCATGCAGGGGAGGAGCCACTTCATCTATACATACATGTTCTGTACCTAGCAGTATTTTGGTCGGCTGCTGTTGGTAGGTCTCTTGCTGCCCTGGCAGGAGGTCAGTGAGCGCCCGGGGGGTACCTGCAAAGCCACTTCGACGCTCAAGTCAGTATGAGAATAAGCTAGTGAATTAGCAAGGGAAGAGTGTGTACCGTATAAATGGCTATGCGAGTTGGTATTTATAGGAAATCGATACTCGTCTGTGGACCGTCGGATTATCAGAATCGATCTGAACCATCCAAGCGCGGTGGCTTTAGTTGGGCTTGTATGTAGTGGATATGGGCCGAATCGATTGGGCTGATCCATATCCAATTGCTAAACGCACCCCCTGGTTTTGCTAAATGGACCTCTTGGTCCAGTCCAGAATAGTTTCCCCCCAAGCCGAGATTATTTCGGAGGATGGTCTTGGCTTGAAGGATTTTCGTCGGTCTACCGGATGTGTGAAGTCGCGTGGGACACTGCCTTTGTCACGACCGTGTTTTATCATTTTCACTCTCTAGAGTAAAAAAGAGAAATTTTTTCTTTGTCGTAATGCGTTACTCTGTCTATCTTGTCGGGTCGTACAAGATCACTTCGTTGCGACCATGACTCATGCCTCCTATGGGGTAATCCTTGTGCCAAACGTCAAGCTAGGGTGCCGTATCCTGATGTTGGCGCCCTCCTGGGCGCCTTGTGCCAAGTGCTACGTTCTGCTGTTGGGGCCCTCCTGGGCGCCTTGCTGGATGCTTGTTCGGTGCGTGCGTACGCTGGGTGTCTCCTCGTGGAGCAGGATTTTGCGAGACAAGGTTGGGTGCCCTCATGGGTGCCTTGGACGCCTCGTTGCACAGTGCTGGCTGCCCCTTGTGAAGGACTTGCTTCCAGACCACCTCCTGCCTGGCGCCCTCATGCCAGGCGCCATCAAGCCAGACGCCCTCTGCGAGGCGCCCTCATGGGCGCTGCCTTGGTGCTTGGAGCCCTGCCAGGCGCCCTCATGGGCGTTGGTTGCTTCCTTGCCAGGCGACCACATGGACGCTGGTTGCTTCCTTGCCAGGCGCCCTCATGGGCGCTGGTTGCTTCCTTGCCAGGCGCCTTCTTGGGTGCCGGCTTGTGTGGACGTGTGCTTGGCATTCTGCTTTTTTGTTGCTTATCCTGTCTCTTAGCCTGCTTTTCTTCTTGATGAAATTTCAGGGCTTGCTTGGTGCCGAGAGGAATTGCTTCTTCCGTCTTCACCATTATCTGTTTGACATCTCCATGATCTTTTAATTTGATCAAGAGGTTCTGGCCGGGAGGCTTGTCACATACCGACCCAATGGGGTTGACTTCGATGTCATTTCCCCCTGATTTTTTTATGTTACATTTTAAAACATCCAAGCTTCCTCTTTATCTAGCTTGTTCCTTATAATTGTAACTGGCACGCGTTGGGTGGCCTCAGGCGTTGGTCATCGCCTTGCGCATCTGAATGTATAATGTCATATCGCCTCATGGCAATGTTAACTCTGGGGGCAGTTTATCAGAATCGATCTAAATAATAACTCGCCCATCAGAGGTTGCGACACGTTTAAAGTCGCTCCGTGCCTCGTGGCAAAGTTAACACCTCGTGGGACTCTGGGGCAGTTTATCAGAATCGATCCAAATTTAACTCGCCCATCAGAGGTTGCAACCATTTTCGAAGCCGCTTCGTGCCTCGTGGCAAAGTTAACACCTCGTGGTGACTCTGGGGGCAGTTTATCAGAATCGATCCGAATTTAACTCGTCCATCAGAGGTTGCGACCATTTTCGAAGCTGCTTCGCACCTCGTGGGACTCTGGGGGCAGTCTATCAGAATCGATCTGAATTTAACTCGCCCATCAGAGGTTGTGACACGTTTAAAGTCACTTCGCCCCTCGTGGGACTCTGGGGGCAGTTTATCAGAATCGATCTGAATTTAACTCGCCCATCAGAGGTTGTGACACGTTTAAAGTCACTTCGCACCTCGTGGGACTCTAGGGGCAGTTTATTAGAATCGATCTGAATTTAACTCTCCCATCAGAGGTTGTGACACGTTTAAAGTCACTTCGTGCCTCGTGGCAAAGTTAACACCTCGTGGTGACTCTGGGGGCAATTTATCAGAATCGATCCGAATTTAACTCGCCCATCAGAGGTTGCGACCATTTTAGAAGCCGCTTCGTGCCTCGTGGCAAAGTTAACACCTCGTGGTGACTCTGGGGGCAGTTTATCAGAATCGACCCGAATTTAACTCGCCCATCAGAGGTTGCGACCATTTTTGAAGCCGCTTCGCACCTCGTGGGACTCTGGGGGCAGTTTATCAGAATCGATCAGAATTTAACTCCCATCAGAGGTTGCGACGCGTTTAAAGTCGCTTCGCACCTCGTGGCAAAGTTCGAAATTGACCTGCGTCGGTCGGGGGATCTCCTCGATGGCGATCCCCGGTGGTGCCTCTGGTGGATATTGACCTGGTTCCACCGTTGCCCCCCAAGTCGAGATTATCCCGGGGGATGGTCTTGACTTGACGTTGTCGTTTAGGATGCCCTCATAGGTTAGGTTGCCCTTACGGCTCGTGCCGTCGTCGGGTCTGCTAATTTTGTCAGAGGATCACAGCAGTTATCCTGCTCGTCTATTGATATTTTTTGCTGATTTGCCTTGATCGAGGTGATTGATGGTGAGTATGGGCGAGCAACACCACATTTTCTTTTCCTCTTGGCCGATTACATTACACCTAGGGGGCAAGCATAGGAGAGTGTGAGGGTGAGGGGAGGAGAGTGTGAGGGCGAGCAGAATGACACCATCACTTCACGCGTTAATTTATTTCCTCTCACGCTCATGCATCATTTGATTTTCTCACGTGCTCACGCACTATGTTATTTGCTCACGTGCTCGTGCACTATGTTTTTTGCTCACGTGCTCGTGCACTATGTTTTTTGCTCACGTGCTCGTGCACTATGTTTTTTTGCTCACGTGCTCGTGCACTATGTTTTTTGCTCACGTGCTCGTGCACTATGTTTTTTGCTCACGTGCTCGTGCACTATGTTTTTTTGCTCACGTGCTCGTGCACTATGTTTTTCTGCTCACGTGCTCGTGCACTATGTTTTTGTGCTCACGTGCTCGTGCACTATGTTTTTTACTCACGTGCTCGTGCACTCTTTTATTTCCTTTCATGCACATGCACTCACATGCTCATGCATCCTTTAATTTTCTTACGTGCTCATGCACTCTTTTATTTTCTTACGTGGTCATGCACTCACATGCTCATGCATCCTTTAATTTTCTTACGTGCCACGTTGGATGCTTCCGTAACAGGATTTGGCGCCCTCCTGGGCGCCTTGGGTGCTGGCTTGCCATGGTGCCGTCAGCTTGTTTCCCTTCCTGGGTGCGGAGACGTATGAATTGGATTTCGATCTTAACATGAGAATTGTAGCTCTGCTTCTTATCTTTCCAACGCATGCTTACACGCCTCAATCGGATAAACACAGATGAAGTTATGGCCTGCAGACTAGACATCACCCTTGTAGGTGGGTATCTCTGGTGTCTGTGACCTCATGGTCTCGTCATTTGCTTGACTTCCGCGCCTTTCTTAGCGCTTGCTACCCAAGACATCGTGGTCTCATACCTTGGATCACTGTCGGGTGGGTGCCGTGATCTTGACTGCTTTGCTTTAGGAAGATGAGTGCGCCATGACACCCTTGACTCCCATACTTGGAGAGATGATCTTAGCTTTAGGTTAATGTTGAGGTTTCCCCCTACGATCCAGGCAGTCCCTCCCTACATGGTATGTTGGGTCTGAGACTTGTCTCGCTCCATTCCTGACTATGGAGTTGGACCTTTTTTCTTTCTTGATATTCTGCTTTTGTGCTCAAACAACAAAATTCATAACTAGGCCTAGCCTTAGGCTCGAGTCCTGATGCTCTGCTCCTTATTCTGAGTCGCGAGTTTCATCCTCTTCTTCATTCACGTATTGGGCGAGCTTCCCTTCTTCAATGTCATCCCTGGGGGTGCTGCATTTGCTGGTACTGTGCCCATAACAAGTCAGATCAGCCTTCATGCTGCCAACCTTGGCCTCCTCTTGGTAGACCATGTTGTCTTCTTCATAGCCCATGTACTTTTGATGTCTGCGTCGGTCGGGGGATCTCCTCGATGGCAATCCCCGGTGGTGCCTCCGGTGGGTGTCGACCCGGTTCCTTGACCTCTCTCGAGTATCAAGGGATGCGCGTGAGGAAGCCCTGGAGCGGGAGTCGTGAAGCTGGTAGGCATCATCCGGAGGGGATGGAGGGGTCCATTGGAGGTGAGCCTGATCCTCCATAAGGGGGAGAACGATGGTGCCTCGAAGTCACCGTTGTTGGAGGAAGGGTTCCCCTGCCAGGCGCCCTCATGGGCGCTGCCTGATGTTGCCATGGCGCCCTGCCAGGCGCCCTCACGAGCGCTGTCTGATGCTGTCTTGGTGCCCGGCCAGGCGCCCTCCTGGGTGCCGGGTTGGGCATGTCCTTAGCACTCTGCTGGTCTTCCTGATGCAGCATAGGTTGAGTGTGATTGGCCATGAGATCCAAAAGCTGACTCACATTCGAAGGCTGGGCAGGCTGACTGGTACCCTCGTCATGTAGGGTTACGACGTTGCCTTCCGGAGTATCCTCTGGTTGGGATGCCGGTACGGAAATGCTTTGAATCCGGGGTCTGCCTCTGGGAGCCATGGAGTAGCAAGAGAAAAGTTCGAGTAGTGATGATGTGAAAGATAGATATCTCCCACTGTGGTCGCCAATGTTCTGTACCTAGCAGTATTTTGGTCGGCTGCTGTTGGTAGGTCTCTTGCTGCCCTGGCAGGAGGTCAATGAGCGCCCGGGGGGTACCTGCAAAGCCACTCCGACGCTCAAGTCAGTATGAGAATAAGCTAGTGAATTTGCAAGGGAAGAGATGTGTACCGTATAAATGGCTATGCGAGCCGGTATTTATAGAAAATCGATGCTCGTCTGTGGACCGTCGGATTATCAGAATCGATCTGAACCATCCAAGCGTGGTGGCTTTAGTTGGGCTTGTATGTAGTGGATATGGGCCGAATCGATTGGGCTGATCCATATCCATTTGCTAAACGCACCCCTGGTTTTGCTAAATGGACCTCTTGGTCCAGTCCAGAACAATACCCAACACATCTCCAATGAATAATGCATAAAATGAAATAAAGCATAAACATCACTAAAAATCATTCAACAAATTAAGTTAATATTCAAAAAAATGCATAATACTAACAAAAAACACCGTGTTCCCATTGGCTACAAAATTTAGTTAGAAATACATCACAAACTAATCATGCTTAGGAGTAAATTTTGCACTGGCCAATACCGAGTTTGTTTACGGTGGAAACTCGGTATCTATATAAGCAGTACCATCGGGTAAGTCTCATATAAAAGTCCCTAGGAAGGTTAAGCAATCTATGTAAAAAATAATAGCAAAGGATAAAAGTAAAAATGGAAAGTATCTGAAATGAGTTTTGTTAATATTTATGAAATGAAATTACCTTAAACACGTTAATAATTGCTCTTGGAAATTAAGATGACACTAATTAGATTAATGTATTTGAAAATTAAAAAGTTAATACTCATCATATCTGACACAAACAATCGTTATAAACTTCTAACAATCATTTAAGAAAAATAAAGTTTACAAAGTGTTCTGTACCTAGTAGTGCTGGGTGGACTGCAGTTGGTAGGTCACTTGTTACCTGGCCGGAGGTTAGTGCGAGCCCGGGAGGGGTACCTGCGAAGCCACTCCGACGCTCAAGTCAGTATTGAGAATAGATGAGTGATTTAGCTAGCACTAGTGGAAAAAAAGGCATTTTATAACAGTAATTCATATCGGTTAAAAACGACCTGATGTTAAAAGAAATGCGGTGGCAATTTTGTAAATATCTTAACAACGTTTACGACAGTTGCTTCTCAAATCGATATAGAAAATGGTAATTTACATCTTTCATATCGGATCCACGCTATACCCGTTATAGAAAACGCTAATTCTGAATGCTAATTTACATATTTCATATCGGGTCCATGCTAGACCCGGTATAGAAAACGCAAATTTGTTAGGCGCGGAGCCAAAACAGAAAACACCCCAAAAAAGATCCTTTCCCTCTCGCTCCAGAAACAAGAGCGCAAAAACCCTTTCCCTTTCCCTTCCCTTCCATTTCGCTGGAACTCGCTGGAAACAAGAGATAAACCCTTTCCTTTCCTTTCCTTTCGCGAACCATCATCATCAAACTCGCTGCAGAAACCCTCTCGCTGCAAAAACCCTTTCGCATACCTCCAGAAAGCCTCTCACTGCAACCCTATCATCAATCTGAAACTCGCTGGAACAATATCATCAAACAGCAACCATCTCGCTGCAACCACCGTGAGACGGTTCGTTTTTCTTTAACCAGGTTCCTTTTGAAAGCCTCTCACAATCCCACGTCGTCTTCTTTAACCACGTCTTCTGAAAGCCTCTCACTGCAACCCTCTCACAAACCCACATTGTCTTCTTTAACCAGGTTCCTTTTTCTGATTTTCGCAACTTTTGAGGTACACAATTCTTATGTTCTTTGCTATTTTACTGGATTTGTGAATTTTAGGGTTACACGATTGGGATTTGCGATCTTTTTTTTGGGTGTTTTCTGTTTTTTAATCTTATTTTTTTCCTATTTTACTAGGGAGGGTTGAATCATAAAAGGAAGCAGCTGTGTGAGAAATGCTTGAAATCTGAGACATTGTAAAGGTGAGGACTTCAACTTCATTTTTGCCTTTTGAAGATTTTTCATTGATGAGTGATTTGTTTTTATGTTTAATTATGTCTTCTTCTTGTCTTGAACCTTTTATTTGTCTCATTTTCACACTTGAAGCCTTTCATGTTGTTCTCTTATGCTTTATGGCCTTTAATTTGCTTAATCATTTTAATAAAGCCACACCCCTTTGATGTTTGTTGGTTTGTCTAAAAGAAAATGGCAATCGTTTTGGAGTTTGCTTTCTACAAGATGTTATTGTTTTGTCTTTGTATCATTCTTGTAAGTTCACTAGTATCAACGAAAAGGAAACAATTCTAATTAGCTCTATGAAAAGGAAGCTCATAATTCTGCAGTTAAGATGCCATTATAGATGGAACTAGTTGACTATTAGATACTCCAGTGTGTAAACAAAACTAATATAATGCCAACCAATAGAGGTATTCATGTAGACTAATATGTTAAATAAAAGGATGAAGATTTTGATGATTCATTGGAACATGTCAACTTAGCATGGAGAGGCTAGTAACCTTTGAGAGAGCAGTAGCATGGAAAGTATTAAACAAAGACCAAAACAATTTCCCATTTCAATTTTTCAAATTTTGTTACCTTACTCATACAAATGCCTGCACTATAATCACACATAATACCAAAATAGAATTAAAATTACTTCTCTCAATCAAACCATTCTGTATCTCAAGGGTCGGGGGTTCGATCCCCGCCTTGGGTACGGAGCATCGCTAAAACTCTGGTCCAGCTGTCCTGCCCCTCGAGTCACCAACAATGAGCGAGGCATTAGTCACTGCTGTCCATGCGGTAGATACCCGGGTTTACCCAAAAAAACCATTATGTATCTTCTCGATTTTTTAGATTCTGAGTTGATTCTTTCTTACTTGTATTGAAATATTTAGCTTAGTATATTCAAGTTTACATAGCTTGTTGGTTTAACACGGTGGCAGTGAAAGGATGACTAGGATAGAAAGAGCTTTGTTGTTTTATGTTCAAAGCATATTATAAGTATAACATCGATAGGGTAACATGTAGAACCATACTGCTATGGCATCTATTAAAGTAAAATAAGCACCCTTTAATTTTTACCATATGTTGAAATATCAGTCCTAATTTTTACCATATGTTGAAATATCAGTCTTATGGCTTACAGCATATATCATCACCTGGGGGGCTCTTGATATTATACTAGGATGTTGATGCTTCAAGAATCTTGATTGAAGCTTTTCCAATACTAGTGAAGAATTACCTCAAACAAATAGCCACAAACCAATATGTGCATCTTTTGTTGTGATTGCGCTAGAGCAGATTAATTAGAAAGCAAACATACCTAAGACCACAAGACCATATTGAAATCAAGCAAAAGTATTTGTATTGTTGAGGCCATTTTTCATGGAGTTGGCCTTAGTTGCTTATGTTTTTACTTCTTATCAACTATTTACTGGATGTATATTGCAAGTTGCTAGGACCATAAATTCTCTTATTTCGTATTGCAAGTTGCTAGGACCATAAATTCTCTTTTTGCAGGTAGAGCATTGGGTGAGGGAAACCAATGGTACTATTATAGCAGAAGGACACATAATAGGATAACTAACAATGGTTATTGGATACCAATGGGAATGGAAGAAGCAGTGTTTACCCTTCAAGCAAAAAAAAAGAGTTGGTATGAAGAAATAGTATGTCTTCCATTTGGGGGAAGATTCCCCTATGATTATGGTTTTCTTCCTAATTTATTGGTTGTGGTGAAATCTATGTTAATTATTATGTATTTTATCCTCCAAAATTATGACTTATTCCATTTTTTCTATGAGCATGTTGTCGAAATTTCAACATCAAAGATAGGGACTTTCATCATGTCTTGCTTTCCAGATTTGTTATTCAAGTTATATTATATCTTTTAGAAAGTTACCTCTTGAACTATTGGATATGCTCTTGAAATATGATGATTTAGTTGTGTATCTTGTTGATCTTCGTAGTCTTTACTTATTGTTTTGCACAACTTTTAGTTTTAGCTTCCTTCTGAAAACAAACCATTTTGAAATCCTTTGTGAAAGAATCAAAATTCTAATATTCCATATACCTTGTGTCATAAACATGATAATTCACAGGAGATGTCTACCTCTGTTATCAATGGAGATAATTCTCTCACTGGTCACATCATATCAACAACAATTAGAGGCAAAAATGGGGAGCCCAAACAGGTATTATCATTGTAAATCCCATTTTGCTGATAATACTACACTTTTGAATGATTTGCTTAGTTGTTAAGAATGTCATTTAAAATTTATCCTAGATTGGAGGTTTGATGTCTTGTACAATGATTTTTGTAGA
This sequence comes from Astragalus membranaceus, assembly GCA_039519185.1. Taxonomy (NCBI): domain Eukaryota; kingdom Viridiplantae; phylum Streptophyta; class Magnoliopsida; order Fabales; family Fabaceae; genus Astragalus; species Astragalus membranaceus. Next base: position 171,966,557 of record CM076848.1, on the reverse strand, counting down.
CTATTAATTACATGGCAGAATGGGTAGGAACTGGATCATTTGGAATTGTTTTCCAGGTATGCTGATACTATATTCATAACTCTTGCTATCTCCACCTATTATTGCACATGCTGATAATTGCTCTCTTAGGCAAAATGTTTGGAAACTGGAGAGGCAGTGGCCATTAAGAAGGTTTTACAAGACCGGAGATACAAGAACCGTGAGCTACAGTTGATGTGTGTAATGGATCATCCAAATGTGGTCACTCTGAAGCATTGTTTCTTTTCCATTAAAATAATACTGCACAATGCAGTTCTTTTAATTATCTGTCAGCGTCACTACCATGTCATCCGATACAATTTGATCTTCTGCAGCCTCTATTCGCTGGTGAAAATGCAGTGGACAATTTGATCTTTGTCATTTTCTTTTCTGTCCCTTCCTCCTTCTGAGATAGATACATTCCAGCAGCATCAGTGGAAGGAGCATCTATCACAGTTGCTGAGCCCAAAGCTCGTGAAATTGAAAACTATTTGAAAGGATACACTTTTGTGTTGGAATCTGTGGATTTGGTAGTAGTTTTCAAGTCTTCTATACTCACTCTGAAATTGGGCTCATGTATTATCATTAGTTGAGGTTAGATTTGATACTATGTATTTGAGATTGTGCTGAAGATTTTGTATTATATACTTGAGATCGTGTTGTTTCATCTTTTAATTATTTGAATATTTGGGATTATACGGTATATATATAGTCCTGTCTCAGTTATGCTAATCAGAATTTTTTTTTTAAAAAAAACTCCACTTTTAACATTGGTTCTCAAATAACCTGATGTTAAAAATCAATATTTAATATCAGTTCCTCTAGATAACCGATGCCAAAAGTACTTTTTATATCGGTTCAAATAAAAAACCGATGTCAAAAATACGGTTATACTTGATAAAAAATTGACTTTTTATAACAGGTCTACGGGTAACCGATATGAAAATCATTTTTTGCATCGGTTTTGCGGCCGATGTTAAAAGTCCCTATTTTTTATATCTCCTTTTTCTGCATCGGTTCAGGAACTGATATGAAATGTCATTTTAAACCGATATGAAATGCCTTTTTTCCACTAGTGTAGGAATGAGAATCTACGTTGTTATGGCAATGTGAGCTGGTATTTATAGGAATTCGTGTCTGTTGTGAGCCGTCAGATTGATAGAGTTGATCTGAGCCATCCAGGTATGATAACCACAATTGGGCTTGCATATGGTGGATATGGATCAAAGTGATCGGGCCAATCCATGTCCAAATGCTGAATGGGCCTCTTGGTCCCGTCCAGAACAGTTGCCCCCAAGCCGAGATTATTCCAGAGGATGGTCTTGGCTTGAAGGATTTTCGTTGATTCGTCCGACGCGATGGCTCGTATGCCTTGTCAGGTCGTGCAAAATGTCTTTGTTTGACAACAATACTTTTGCTTTTGATCTTTGAGAAAAAAAAAAGAAAAATGATCTTATAACTTGTTTCACCCACCCTAAGTAGGTGGGTCTTCATCTCTTGAATTACTCTTCTGAAATTTTTGAGAGAGGTGTGTGAGAAGTAGGAGCAAGCTTCTTTTCTTCCCCTCTTGGGTAAGTGTATGTCTTCTTCTTTCTTCTTTTAATGCACATTATGGCCATAAGAAAATTGTGAATCATCATTTATGCTTGAAGTTCGTAAATCATGACCATACGAGATGCTTCTTAATCGTGACCATGGCTCATCAAATTGTGATCATGATATTTGTGAGAACCGTGACCAAAGGAGATGTTTTATAATCTGTGACCATGGCTAACTTTTCATAAACCGTGACCATGGCTTCCCTTAAGCAAACCGTGACCATGATTTTCTTCTTTAAAGGCCACAAACTATGACCATGGTCACTGTAACGCCCCAAAATAATTTAATTATTTATTTAAGCTATTTAGGGCTTACAATAATTATTTAAGTGAATTAATTAATTTGGGGTTTATGTTATTTAAGAGGTGTTTAAGAAATTAGGGAGTGGTGGAATTAATTGAAATGGGAGGTGCAAATAGGGCCCAAGCATTATTGGGCCTAGGGTTAAATTGAATCAAAGAAAGGGATTAGAACAAGAGAAAGGGGACGGCGCTGGGTAAGAAAGGAAACAGAAAGAAGAAAGGAGAAGAAAAAGAGAAAAAGAAAGAAAGAGGAGAAAAAGAGAAAAGGAGGGTGAGCTCGTGAGGGAGAAGAAAGGAAAGAAGGAAGAAGGTGGCGCAAGGGTGAGAAGAAGGAGAGAGGGAGAGAGAGAGCGACGGTAGGAGGAGGTGAGAGAGAGGAGAGAGAAACCGAAGCAAGAGGAGAGGGAAGAGAGGGATGCGACGGCAACAGCTAGAGAAGAGAAGGAGAGAAGTTGCTTCATCTTGGCTTTAGAAGAATGAGGCCGACGGTTTGTGAAGGAGAGAGAGGACAGCTCGTTGCTTTTGGGTGATTTTGGTGTTGCTTGGAGTCCTTCAATCCTTGAGGTTATGGGGCTCTTCTTTATACCTATAATAATGCTTAAGATATGCGATATGTGTAGGATAGTTTGTAGGAGTTTGGATTGTTGAATGTTGTGTTCATATCTTGTTGATGAAATGAGTTAGTTTGAATTGTGGTTATTATGTTACTGTTTTGTTGTTGTAGTGAGATGGATTGAATTGTTGAATGATGTGTTTAGTGCCTTGTTGTTGTGTTGAATTATTTTGGTGAAGCATGTGGAGTGATGTGAACATGAACATGATAGGAATTGTGCACATAAATTGTTTGATTGACTACTTCAATGAAAGGAGTATGGTTATGTGTAAAATTGTGTTTTGATAATGGGTGGGAAGGATTGATGATGAGATCGTGCTGAGTAAGATACTGAGTTTTTGATGTTTCAGTGTGTGAAGGCTTCCTGCCATTTCGCGCCTCGTATGCGCTGCAGTCGCGCTCCAAGCGCGAGCGCTGCGCTGCCAAACAAAAAGTTTCTGCCCAATTGCGCTGAAGTCGCGCCTCACTCGCGCCTCCCAGCGCGAGTTGCTGTTTCTCACTGTTTAGTGCTATTTTCTCACTGTTTTATGGTTGTTTTCACACTGTTTTTCCTCAGCTTTAAATGGGATGTTTTCTAAACATTATGTGATATTTTCACTATTAAAATGTGAGATTTTTCTTAATTAAATATGGTGTTTCCTAAGCTTAAATTGTGATGTTTCCCTCAAGTAAAATGTGGTATTTGCTAAGCGAAAAGAGGGTGTTTTCTAAAGCATAATGTGATGTTTAAATTGAATTGAATTGAATTGAATTGATAATGGTTCGTGGTGTTGATAATTGGAGTCATTGCTTTCAAAGAAACCAAAGTTACTATTGGATTTAAAATAAATGTGTGTTGCTCTTTTTAAGGGATAACGTTGCAGTTTTTATGAAGCTAAGGTTGAGGTTTTTATAAAACGCCCTTGCTGTTGCGTTTTGTAAATATTGCTGTTTTGTTTTGTAAGGGAAAGGTGTTGCTGTCTTGACGTTGTTTTACTGCTGTTTCTAATTAAATAGTGCGGTGTGGGACTTCGGTCCAAAGCGGTGTGATACCTTAAAGCTTATATGTTGATGATGTTGAGTTAAGAAATAAAAAGCGGTGAGTTTAATAATTATTATGGTTTATGTGTGGTGTTGTGGTGCATAGTCATAGTGTCATATGACTCATGTTGCATAAAGCGGTGTGTAGGCTTCGGCCAAAGCGGTGTGGTGGCTTCGGCCAAAGCGGTGAGTGCCCTCCAGGCTAATGGCGGTGATGATGGATCCACATGCATGTTGCATTACATGCATTAGTCAAGCATTTGATGAGTTTATGGATGAATTATGAATATGATGATTATTGTTGATAATGTGGTGAGTTGTTATGAATTAGTGTTGCTTGCTGCCCTTCCTTAATATAATGCTTACCTTAATTATTATTATTTGTGTAAAGAGACTCACCCTACTGCCTTATGTTGCTTCTTATGTCGGCAACTTGCAGGTAATCGCGAGTGAGGGCAGTCTTATGCCTTTTGCTAGTAGTCGTGTCAGCTCTGATATGTAGCACCAGGGGGAGGGCGTAGTAATACTATAATTATTATTTTGATGTATTAGACTGTTATATTGATGTACTGATACCATTCCGCTGTGTTGATGATATTTCCTTATGTGCTGTAACTAAAACAGGTGTTTGTGGGCCCGTCCCTAAACTATCGTGCTATATATCGTGCTATTGTTTGTTGACCTATGTCACTCGATTATAAACTAGTTGATTTTTATAAGCGTTGAAATGTGACACTTTCTTCAATGGTCTATGTCCTTTTAAAACTCTGATTTTATATACTAAATAATAGTTAATTTAGAAGGGGGTGTTACAGTCACATTGGAACACATGGCACCCATGGCGCCTAAGAGCCAACACAAACCGTGAACTTGGCGCCTAGGAGCCAACACAAACTGTGATCTTGCATGAACTTGGCGCCTATGGCGCCCAGGAGCCCACAAACCGTGATCTTGCATGAACTTGGCGCCCAGGAGCCAACACAAACCGTGAACTTGCATGAACTTGGCGCCCAGGAGAAAACACAAACTGTGATCTTGCATGAAGTTGGCGCCCATGGCGCCCAGGAGCCAACACAAACCGCGATCTTGGAACTTGAGTCACAAACCTTGGCGCCCTTGGCGCCCAACAGCCACACCCATGACCTTGCTAGCCCAAACCTTCATCTTGGCGCCATTGCGCCGAGCAGGGAGAAACCGTGACGTTGCTCAATGCAAACCGTCACCTTGGCGCCCTTGGCGCCCAGCAGCACAAACCGTGACCATGGCATAACCTGTCACCTTGGCGCCCTTGGCGCCCAGCACCACAAACCGTGACCATGCATAACCTGTCACCTTGGCGCCCAGCAGCTTAACCCGTGACCTTGCTCTATGCAACCCATCACCTTGGCGCCCTTGGCGCCCAACAGCTCAACCCGTGACTTTGCTCTATGCAACCTGTCACCTTAGCACCCTTGACGCCCAGCAGCTCCACCTGTGACCTTGCTCTATGCAACCTGTCACCTTGGCGCCCTTGGCGCCCAGACCAAACCGTGACCATGTCCCTACCACACAAACCGAGAACATGCAAACCGTGAACATGGGATCATGGTGCTCTTGGTGCCCAGCTCTTCCAAACCGTGAACATGGGATCCTGGCGCCCTTGGCGCCCTGCACTTGCAAACTGTGAACATGGGATCATGGCGCCCTTGGCGCCCTGCACTTGCAAACCGAGAACATAGAATCTTGGCGCCCTTCACTTGAAAACTGTGAACATGTGAACTTGGCCCCCTTGGCGCCCTTCACCAGCAAACCTTGATCATGGACCTTGGCGCCCTGCACCAGCAAACCTTGATCATGGAACCGTGAACATGGGATCTTGGCGCCCTGCTCTTGCAAACCGTGAACATGGGATCCTGACGCCCTTGGCGCCCTGCACTTGCAAACCGAAAACATAGAATCTTGGCGCCCTTCACTTGCAAACTGTGAACATGCGAACTTGGCGCCCTTGGCACCCTTCACCAGCAAACCTTGATCATGGACCTTGGCGCCCTTGGGGCCCTGCACCAGCAAACCTTGAACATGGAACCGTGAACATGGGATCTTGGCGCCCTTGGCGTCCTGCACTTGCAAACCGAGAACATAGAATCTTGGCGCCCTTGGCGCCCTTCACTTGCAAACCGAGAACATAGAATCTTGGCGCCCTTCACTTGAAAAACCGTGAACATGCAAACTTGGCGCCCTTGGCGCCCTTCACCAGCAAACCTTGATCATGGACCTTGGCGCCCTGCACCAGCAAACCTTGATCATGGAACCGTGACCTCATGGTCTCACACCCTACTAGTGATTTTGCGCGTGGGCGCCTTTTCGTTGGACTTAAGATTTTTTCGGTAGACAGTCGCTAAATTTGTCTTGCTTTAGGCGGTTAAGTTGTCGACGCCTCTCGGGACAATTTGTAATGAAGTATACTCTGAACAGAGTTTACCAAGACTCGGTTTGGATAGAACTCGTCATAAGGGGTCGTGACCACCAAGGTCATCTTGAAGTATACCCTTGGCACAGTTTACCAGGACTCGGCCCGGATAGAACTCGCCCAACGGGTTGTGACCACCAAAGTCAGCTTGAAGTGTACCCTTGGCACAGTTTACCAGGACTCGGCCCGGATAGAACTCGCCCAAGGGATGTGACCACCAAGGTCAGCTTGAAGTATACCCTTGACACAGTTTACCAGGACTCGGCCCGGATAGAACTCGCCCAAGGGGTTGTGATCACCAAGGTCACTTAGTGGAAGGAATTATGAGATTCATTGTAACATCCCCAATTTAGCTAATTTCATTTATTGAAATTAGCAAGATGTCATGTTTAATTAATTGTCTAATTTGAATAATTATGCATAACTAATAATATTCCATAGTTAATTTGATTGCCAATAATGTATATATTTGTGCCTTGATGATAAATTAAGGGTTGATTAAGTAAGTCACATAGGGAGGTGTCTTAGAATCAATAGGGTGCAAATAGAGGGCAAAGGGTAAAACAGTCTTTTCACACTCTTTTAAATTTCCCTCAACTGAGTTACTCCTTAAACCACTCAGCTGACCCTAACACTCCCTCATTTGTTAAATTCAGAAACCAAAGAAAAAATAAGGAGAGAGAGAGGAGAGAAAGTCGAGAAGGGAAGAAGAAGAAGGAGTGAAGGGAAGTTCTTGATTTCAGCTTGCATGTAAATTATATTCACATCATTCTTCCCCATTTTTCGTTCTCTTCACATTGATACCAATTTTGACAACTCATTTATCTCCTTTCTCATTTCGCCATTGTTGGGTATTTAAGCTCAAATGGCCAAAAGTGGAACCAACACCCTTGCATGTTGAAGTTGAATCACCAAAGCTAGCTTTCAAAGTTCAATAATCAGTACTAGAGCTCATACTCAAGCCACATTGCTGTTGTGGGTCGTTTGGGATCGTTCGAGAGGATTTGAGTTCGAGTTGTGGTGAGAAGTTCGAGTACGGGGACCGTTCGTGAGGTTACATTGACGTTGCAATCCGTGGATTCGTTGTTTTTGTGATTTTCATTACATCGGTGAGTTCTATACTCGCTTAGGGATGTTTTTCCGGTACTGAGTTACATGTCTGCGAATCCATGTGTTTCATGTTTTTATTTCAAAAAGAATCGAGTCCAAAACTGTTTTTCAGAAATTACATTTATGGTAGCTTATATGATTGATTGAATGATGCTGTGATTGCTTGAATAAATTGTTGTTCTGGATTGGAATGATGTTTGATTGAGTTAGGGTATCGATCAGAACGGACATTGGAATCGGGACGGAATGGAAAATTACACGAAAACAGCATTTTCTGGAAAACTGATGTGGACGCACGGGTCGGGTGCCCTGGCGCACGGACCATGCTCCACCGTCTGTTACTTGTGCGCAAAAATTTCAAGATGTGCATGGGTCGTGCGTCTTCACACACGGACTGTGCGCCAAGTTCTATAACTTTTTGAAAAATTTTATAAAATGCGCACGGGACGTGCGCCTACACCTACGGCGCACGATCCGTGCGAAAGTTTCTGTTACCCCTTTCAAAATGCACTTTAGTCCATTCCAAATGATTCCAAGTTTCTTCTAATCCTTTCCCCAAGGTTACCCAATGATTGTAGTGCATGAAAATCATGAAATTGAGCATGCTTGAGATAAAATTCTTAAGTTATGAAGATTATGAAAAACCGTACATTAGTAAGCACGAGTGTACACAAGTCAAGTTAAGATAAAAGACTATAAGTCCAAACAAGTCAAGTTACTTTCCCGAAAGGAAAGGAAAAATTACTTTCCCTAAAAGAAAGGTAGAATGGCATACATATAATAATATATGTATATCAAGGGTGACGACCCCAGATTATTAGCATACTAGGGCAGGGAAGTCATGAGCCCGAACCCTAGGCCCCTTCCATGTAGCCCGCTTTCCAAGGTCAGCGGGATTTAGTGATGCAAACGGGGCGGGGCGGGCACGGGTACCAGCTACCCGCTACCCGCCCCGCGAGATGCCCGCGAGACCCGTACCCGCCCCGTACCCGCGCGGGTACCCGCGTAACGGGTATTACATGGGTCTTTTCCCTTAACGGGTACCCACGGATACCCACGGATACTTGTTAGTAATGTAAAAATAATTTTTTATAAAATAAATTTTGAATGTTTTAAATCTGAATAATGTTTCCAGGATCAGAAAATAATCGTTATTTGCTATTTGAATGTTTTAAATCTGAAATTCTGAATAATGTTTCCAGGATCAGAAAGTAAAGTGGCATGCAACACCATTTGAAGAAAGGTTCAATAAGGCATTGTCTGAGGAGAATTTTATCTCTCAAAGGTCACCCTAGCTAACAATTGCTTGTACTCTATTCATCAGTTAGACATGACAACAATTAGAGGAAAAATCCGGAAATGTGTAAAACTCCACTTAAACAACAACAATAATATTTGTCAAAAAAAAACACAACAATGATAGAAATAAGAAATCCACTTCATCAAATAAAAAATCCACTTCATCAACTTTGTCCACTTGGTTCCTGAAAAAGAAAACCAACTTAAAATTAAAATCCAAACAACCAACATATTTATGAGTTTGAAATTAAATTTTAGAAATATTACTTACATCATCATCATCATCATCAGCATCTTCCACTACTCTATTAAATTCAATATTGTCAACTTTTGATATGGAAGAGCCTACAAACAAATACTTTAATTAAAAACTTGCAATAAATAATCAATCTATTCATCTATTTTCAATAAAATATAATGTTTTTACCTTTCATTTCAGTCCATAGCCAATCTTGGAGACACATCAATGCCTCTAAAGTATCTGAACGCAGCTTACTCCGATGAGGCGTAAGAACTCGACCACCAGTGCTAAAGGAAGACTCAGAAGCAACTGTCGAGATTGGAATTGCCAAAAAATCTCTTGCAATCATTTAAAGTTTGTATCGGGGATCCAACATAATGCCTACAACCATCACCTCATTGATCACACCCCAATACTTGTCAAATTTCTCATTCATACATGCAGCCATGTTATAAATAACAGGATCAAGAGATTTAAGCCACTCATTCAAACACAACTTAATTTCACAGACCTTTGGAAAATAAACATTGGCAGTCGGGTACAAAGTACCAGAAAATAGTTGTGTGACTTCATAAAATATTTCCAACTTACCACAAATTTCATTTGCCATTATCCAATCAGTATCACTAGGCAATGTTTTATATTGAGTTTCCCGTTGTGCCAATCGACTAAACACATCTTTGTATTCTATGGCAACCTTAAGCATTAAAAAGGTAGAATTCCACCTAGTCTTACAATCAGAAATAAGCTTTTTATTATATGAGATGCTCAGTTGCCCACATGTCTCTATGAATTTCTCCTCTCTTTTGGGTGTTGCTCTCCAATAATCCACACTTTCTCTAACATTCTCAATAGTCTTAGAGATTATAGACAAACCATCTTTCACAATCAAATTCAAAATGTGCGCACAACACCGCATGTGAAAAAATTTACCTTTTAAAATAAGTGAGCTAAGTGGAACTTTGCCAAAAATCTCCTTAATCATAGCATCATTTGTAGAGCAATTATCAACAGTCAATGCAGACAACTTTCTATCTAAATTCCAGTCCATCAAACATCCAACTAAAACATCAGCTAGAACTTTTGCAGTATGAGGAGCAGGCACATAAATGAACCTAATATATAAAATTAGATTGAAATCTAAATAAGAACAAGATGTGAAGAAAATAACAATTGAGTGTGTTCAAGAAGGTTTAGTGATTTTACCTTACAAGTCTACTTTGTAGGGTCCATGAATCATCAATGAAATGAGCTGTGACCGTCATGTAGCCTTTATTTTGATTGGTAGCTGTCCACATATCAGTAGTGATTGCAACACGACTTTGATTCTTTGACAAAAGCTTCATCGTACTCTCTTTCTCTTCTTGAAAACGTTTCATTATGTCGGTCTTGATAGTGGTTCGGGAAACAACCTTAAATAAAGGTTGCATAGTAGCACAAAAATCGTGAAAACCAACATGGTCCATCATTTGCATAGGATACTCATGAAGCACTATCATTCTAGCTGCTGCACGCCTTGCTGCATCTTGATTAAATGCATAAGAACCAACAACTACCATTTCATTCACAACTTTTTCAGTTTTGATAAGACCTTGTCTTATATCTCTAGTTGTGCGACGAGGGCAGGTTTTAAAGTGCTTACGCAAATGTGATGTTCCTTGACTTGATACACCTAAAAAATTTCCTCCACAATAGTTGCAAATGGCTCTCATCTTTTCATTTATTTTTTGCCTTTTAAAATGATTCCAAACATCTGAAGTTAGCTTTCTTTGGCCACCTTCAAAATCATGTGGAAGTGAGCTTTCAATTTCATCATGAGGAGCAGAATTTGTTTCTACATTCATAGAAGGAGCACCCACATTTGATTCACCCAAATTGGATTCACCCGCATTAATTCCAATTTCCATAGGGGTAGAGGTATGTTCGCTAGACATCCTACAAATAATTGGTGAGCTAGTCAGAAACAGCAACATCATAAGCTTATTAAGTTGTCTAAGAATCACCTAATTGCAAAAATTGCAAAACTGAACAACTACAACAATTGCATAAAACTGAACAACTACAACAATTGCATACAACAATAAGCTTATTAAGTTGTCTAAGAATCACCTAACATCATAAGCTAATAATTGGTGAGATCCAAAAACTGAACAAACCCAACAACTGCATAAATTGCAAAACTAACCAACTATCCCATATATCCATTGGAAACAATCACCTACCCATTCATACTAATATTAACAATTAACATTATTAAGTTGTCTAAGAAGAAATTTTTAAAGCTGGAAAAAAAATCTATTGAACAAAAATATTCTGCTTCAGTGTCAAAATATAGAGCTGAAAGGAAAAACAAGCTTACTTTTTTAGTACAAAAACTGAAACTTCATATAGGCCAAATGTAGGACCAGAGCATTGCAAGTTTGAAGGAAAAAACAGTAAAGTAGAAGCATGGAAAAGGAAAGAAATCGAAACAGAAAAGGAAAGAAATCGAACGATTCGAACCTGAAAGTCTGAAACTGGTTGCTTGGGTTGTGCTGTGAGTTGTCACCGTGGAACTTTGCCAAAGCTGGGCTGCTGGCCGTGGGAGCGCTCGGAAGTCGGAACGTTGATGGTGATTGGTGCTGGGTTGCTGGCCGTAGGAGCGCTGGGCTGCTGGCCGTGGGAGCGCTGGTCGACTGGTCGTGAGAGAGTGAGTTAGCGAGAGCTGCGAGACTAGTGGTGCAAGGGTGGAAATCGTTCGACTGGTCGTGAGAGACAGAGAGAGTGAGCTGCGAGAGAGAAAGGGTTTGACTGTTTGAGACTTTGAGTTTGAGTTAGCGAGAGGGAAAGGGTGTGGTACGGCGCAAGTTGTGAGAGACTGAGAGTAATTTTAGGGTTTCTAATTATATACTACGGGTACGGGTACCCGCGGGCACGGGTACCCCATTACCCGGCCCCGCCCCGTTTATTGACGGGTATTTTAAATGCCCGTTTATTTTACCCGTGGGTACCCGTTAAGGGACCCGCCCCGTGCCCGTTACGGGTTTTACCCGCGGGTACCCGCGGGCGCGGGTTTTTTTTGCACCACTAGCGGGATTGGGTTCACCGAGAATCATAAAAATAGAAAGTGATTTCGACGTGTTGTGCTAAGTTAAAGAAAAGATAAGACAGGAACTGTAGTTGCTTATTAGGGCTACAAGTAATAAAGAAATATAACACGTAGTCGCTTATTAGGGCTACGGGTTAGAAGAATATATGTCCACGTAGTCGCTTATTAGGGCTACGAGTTCAAAGAAAACATGTCCACATAGTCGCTTATTAGGACTATGAGTTCAAAGAATAAAAGCATAACGAACTGCTAGAGTTAGTAAGGGGTCTTGATAGGACTCACTGAGATAATGTTTATCTCACCCTTTATTATTGTGGTTTTTACAGAGAAACAGGGAAAAGCAAAGGCGAAGAAGCACGGTTAGCAGGTGTGACTCTTGGAGTCATCAGAGATTCAGCTTTATGTCTAGGCCTTTGTCCCTTTTGTTGTCTTTGTAATATCGATTGTATGACTATTGTTAGTAACAGTTGTAAATCGTTTCCGCTACTTATGTTTTCGGTATTGAACACCAGGATTGTATAAGTTTTAAGTCATGATACTTAAGTACTTTGTCAAGTTTAATGAGGTTCATGGAACCATTTGATAATTATTTATCGAAAGTTTTTAGTTGTGTTCAATATTCAATAACAGGAAGTTACTCTGATGTATGCCAAGTGGTGCACTTTGGTATTTCTACAAGCTAGAAATATCGGGGTGTTACATTATGGTATCAGAGCAATTCGACCTAGTCAGGCTTAGATTAGTTGTAGGGTTGTTTGTCCCTTGAGTAATTCTGCTATCTTGCTTCTTATGATGCTAAGAGACATTGAGACTGATCAACTTAATACTTGGTGTATCGTTTGCAGAATTATGGCAGGAGGATCAAGGAACACTCAACCAATCGATCCGTATTCTGCTTGGATGCAGAATATGATGGAAAGGCAGTAAAAGATGCTGGAAGACATGCTGCTAATGCAACAAAATGCTCAAGCTCAGCCTCAACAAGCTCCTAAGCCGCAAGTTAACCCAAGGCAGATCTACTCTGAATTCTTGAAGATGAAACCCTCCGAGTTTAGAGGAGGACCTGATGTCATGGAAGCCCGGCATTGGCTGGACGATATTGAAAAGATTTTTCTGACAATGCAAGTTACTGATGAGGATAAAATGAGGTTGGCATCCCATATGCTGAAAGGAGAAGCCAACAACTGGTGGAATAATGCTAAGGCCATGATGGCAACTATGGGAACTCCCCAGACTTGGGAGAATTTCAGGCAAACATTTCTGGAGCAATTCTTTCCAACTGCTATGAAATTTGATAAGGAGAATGAATTCTTAGCTCTCACCCAGGGAAGTTTAACTATGGGCCAATACACGGCCAAATTTGAAGAGCTGTACCAATTCTTCGGTTTGGCTGGGTATGCTCCCAATGACAAATGGAACACTGACAGGTACAAGTATGGGCTGAGAGAAGATATTGCTCAGAGTCTAAATTCTTTTGCGTATACCAACTACGCGCAGCCATAGTACAACAGACCCATATTGCCGAGAGTGACTTGAAGAGATTGTATGCAAGCCGAAAGGCGTTTATTAGAATAGGAAAAATGTTGGATCATATAATTCTCAGATAGATCCCAGGCACAACGCAAACAAAGGGAAGCAAGTTCAATCATCTAATTCCCCGAGGTTCAGTACGTGTTCCAAAGAGCATAACCGGCATGAAAAGCCAACAAGTTTTGCCTTTTTAGGCCTTCTTGAGCCTCTTACTGGCTCTTGAAGGGGCTGAGGCTGCTCTGGCTGTCTTTTTCTTCTTTGGGTGTGGTGGAGTAGTCTTCTCTGCCGCTACAGCGGTTGGAGGCGCTGTAGCGTTTCCTTCTTCCTCTGCTGACGCTGCAGCGCCTGATCCTTGCACTCCTTCTTCTTTTTCTGCTTGCTTTTCTTCCTGCTCTCTGACTTCCTGCACTGCTTCTTTTCCATCCTTCAAGTGCACTAACTCCTCAGCTGCCTCCTCCTCAAAGGTTTTCTCAGTTTCATCTTCAGTCAGAATTGCCTCACGTACAGTGTCACTAGATACTGCAGGCATAGTTGCTGCAGCATCTACTGTCTGAACACCTTCTTCTGGGTGCTCAGCCAGTTTCACTCCTGGGCTGCTCCTTGCTTTGTGGTATGATTGATAAACTCTCTTGGGCTTCACAGTTTGGGCTTCTTGGCTGATGGGTTGTTGTTGCTCAGGCTGCTTTGGGGTGGCTTTTTTGGTAGGTGATTTCTGGGGTGTTAGTTTGGTTGGTTCAGGGATGGGGTTGGGGTTGATGGTGGATTAGCTTTGGTAGGTGGGGTTAGTGGTTTCTTTGGGCTAGGTGTTAGGTCACATTGAATTTCTTCTATCTCTTCTTCCTTTGCACTATCGGTTTCTTCTCCACTTTCACTTTCCTCCCCAGATGATTCTTCATCCTCCTGCTTCTCCATTTCTTTCATTACTGCAATGGTTTGTTCCTCATCTTCCTCACTTATATCCTCAATTTCATCAGAAACTAAACTCTCCTCCTCCTCTACAACTTTTTGCACTTTCTTTACAAGTCTGGGCTTTGCTTTGCTTCTTGCTGGGCTGGCCACAGCTTTCTTCTTTTCTTTCCTAGCTTCCTTTTTCTCTTCTTTTTCAGCTTCTTCTTCCTCCAATAGCCACTCAGGGAACTGAGGTGGGGAAATGGATGTCTTTCCTTTTGATATCTGGGCATACATTGCCTTTTCCCATTCAAACTTTTCCTTCACAAAGTTGCAGAGAACCTGCTGCTTCAGCGCCAAGCGCTGTAGCGCTACAAAGTCAAGAGACACTGCAGCGGCAGGTTTCTGCTTGACTTTGAAAACACATGGGAATGCCCCCCAGAGGGGATCTCTTCTCTTCTTTCATCTCAACTTCCACATCAGCATCCAGACATAGATCAGTAATTAAGCAAGGAAAGTACAGATTACCTCCTTTCTTAATTCTGCATTTCTCTATCTCCCTTGCAATTAATCTTCCCACATCTATCTTCTCACCAGCCATTATTGCGTCAGTCACAATGAGCCTCTCTTTTTCCACGAAGGTTGTGTGAGAGGTAGGCAGCAGAGAGTGTTTGATGAAGCTACACCACAGGTTGGCCTCCTCACACAAGTAAGCCTTTTTGATTTTATATTCAGCCCCAAACTTGTCCCACGTAGCCCCTTCTACACAAATTCTTTTTCTGGCTGCCTCCATTTCTTCATCTCCCCAGTTCAGCACTTTGATTTCCAACGCCTTTCCATGATACCCTAGGTAAAAAATGTCATTGATGGTCCTGGAATTGAAATTAACCGTCTCACATCTTACCAATGAGTGTGTTTGGGGCTTTCCTTCCTTGGGCTCCTCGATGCCAGCATAGAACTCTCTCACTACGAAAGGCATGTACTCCTTACGGTGCTTAATGAAGTTCTCCCAACCTAGCACTGTGACAGCGGTTGTGAAAGCTTCAGGAGCATTGTCTATTTTGAACCCCCTTTCAGCAATGAAGTCCATTTTCCAAAATTTTTGAGGATCTGGAGTTGCTCTTGCCATGGCGGATTTAACAGGGTTGGATGGCTCTGGTTTCGCACTGGCTCCTTTTCCAGATCTTTTTAAAGCAGCTTGCTTTTTGGTCATTTTTTCTTAAGGCTTTGCGTAGATGTTTATGGTTGTTGGGAAATGTTGGGGTGTGCGTTGGAACGAAGGAAGAAGAAGGGTGGGAGGTTATGAATGGTGAGTAGTAACGGTTAGAGCAAGTTCAGAGAGTAAAGAGAGAGAGAAAGAAAAAAAATGGTTGCGTGGGGAGTTGTAAAGAGTGAGGTGAACGTTTGTGAGTGAAGTGGGAGAGAGAAAAGAAATTGAGTTGATTGGACAAGGGTAGGTTAGTAGGCGCATGTGCAGGCCAGGTTGGGGATAAGGGCAGTAGTGCCAGCTCACCCTAAGTAAAATATTTTTTTTTGACCACACGCAGCCCTGGTTTAATAACACCCGCTATAGCGTCTTTGTAACTAGCAACCGCTGTAGCGCTTAACCTGATTTCCTGCAAAAAGAATAAAAATAACAAAACAGCCAATTCGTTAAAATCTTTGGGGTGCCTCCCAAGAGCGCTTGCTTTAAGAGTCTGCAGCCAGACTTTCTCTCTTAATTTAGAGATCTTTAAGCTCAACTGTGGTCTTGTTTCTTACCACATTTTCACCAAAATATTGTTTAATCATTTGGCCATTCACTTTGAAAGTAGTGTTGGTTGCCTTATCATAGAGGTCCACAGCTCCATGACTATATATTTTTATCAATTGGAATGGGCCTGACCACCTAGATTTTAACTTACCAGGAAATAATCTTAACCTGGAGTTGTAAAGCAATACCTGTCCTCCTTCAGTGAGATCTCTTTTTATCAATTTCTGATCATGCCACATTTTGGTTTTTTCTTTATAGATTGCTGCATTTTCATAGGCAAAATGCCTAAGTTCTTCCAATTCATTTAGCTGCAGCAATCTAGCATCTCCTGTCTTTTTATAGTCAAAGTTGAGTTTTTTTAGAGCCCAATGGGCCTTGTGTTGAAGTTCAATTGGTAAGTGACAAGACTTCCCATAAACCAACCTATAGGGAGACATCCCTAGAGGTGTTTTATAAGCTGTTCTATAGGCCCATAATGCATCATCTAGATGTATTGACCATTTTTTTCTTGAATGCCTTACCATTTTTTCCAACATCCTTTTTATTTGTCTGTTTGACAACTCAGTTTGACCACTCGTTTGTGGATGATAAGCAGTTGCTATTTTATGCTTAACTCCATATTTAGCCAATAGGGTCTCAATTAATTTGTTACAAAAATGAGATCCCTCATCACTTATGATGGCTCTAGGAGTTCCAAAACGAGTGAAAATGTTTTTCAATAAAAATTTACTCACAGCTTGCATTATTGTTGGGTAGAGCAACAGCTTCTACCCATTTTGAAACATAGTCTACAGCTACCAAAATGTACAGGTTTCTATGAGAAGGGGGAAAAGGTCCCATGAAATCCATTCCCCAAACATCAAAGAGTTCAACCTCTAGAATGTTTGTTAAAGGCATTTCATGTTTGTTTGAAATGTTTCCTGTTATTTGGCACCTATCACATTTTTTTACAAAGTCTTGAGCATTTTTAAAAAGTGAAGGCCAATAGTAGCCAGATTGCAATACCTTTGCAGCAGTTCAGATACCACCAAAATGCCCACCACATGGTGCAGAATAGCAGTGCTGTAGCACTTGCATTTGTTCTTCCTCTGCTAGGCATCTCTTCATTAATTGGTCTTGACACTTCTTGTATAGAAAAGGTTCATCCAAATAATATTGTTTCATTGTGTGGAAGAACCTTTTCTTTTGCTGATAGGTCATCTCAGCAGGTACCACCTTGCTAACCAGAAAATTTACTATGTCAGCATACCAAGGTGTTGCAGGTTCAGGTGCTACAGCATCTAGTGTTTTTACAATAGCTGCTCATCTGGAAAGTATTCTTTGATCTCCCCACCTGCTGTACCTGCAATGTCTCTTTCCAATCTAGACAGATGATCAGCAACTTGGTTCTCCACTTTTTTTTTATCCCTTATTTCTAAATCAAATTCTTGGAGTAGGAAAATCCACCTAATTAGCCTAGGCTTTGCATCTTTCTTTGTTATCAAGTATTTGATGGCTGAGTGGTCTGTGAAGACAATTACTTTGGTGCCAACCAAATATGATCTAAATTTATCAAAAGCAAAGACTACAGCTAATAATTCTTTCTCAGTGACTGTGTAATTCAGTTGAGCCTCTACAAGTGTTTTGCTAGCAGAATATATAGAGTGAAAAATTTTATCATACCTTTGCCCAAGAACAACTCCAATGGCAAAGTCACTAGCATCACACATAAGCTCAAAAGGCTTACTCCAGTCAGGAGCTATAATAACTGGTGCTGTTATTAAAGCTTTCTTCAGTATCTGGAAGGCTTGTATGCATTGATCATCAAATATGAATGGGATATCATGCTGCAGTAGTTGACATAGAGGTTTGGAGATTTTTGAAAAATCCCTTATGAACCTCCTATAGAATCCAGCATGCCCCAAAAAGCTTCTAATACCTTTGATGTTGGTTGGAGGAGGTAGCTTCTCAATGACCTCTATTTTAGCCTTGTCCACTTCCAATCCTTTTTTGGATATCTTATGCCCCAAAACTATACATTCTTGTACCATAAAATGGCATTTCTCCCAGTTCAGCACAGGGTTAGTTTCTTCACATCTAATCAAGATTTCTTCCAAGTTGGATAGACACATATGGAATGTTTCTCCAAACACGGAGAAATCATCCATGAAAACTTCCATGGATCTTTCAATGTAATCAGAGAAAATTGCCATCATATACCTTTGAAAAGTGGCAGGTGCATTACACAGGCCAAATGGCATCCTTCTAGAAGCAAAGGTGCCATATGGATAAGTGAATGTAGTTTTCTGCTGATCTTCAGGCAGTATTGCAATCTGGTTATAACCTGAATAACCATCAAGAAAGCAGTAAAATTCTTTACCTGCTAGCCTGTCCAGCATCTGGTCAATGAAAGGCAATGGGAAATGGTCCTTTCTTGTGGCTTTGTTCAACCTCCTGTAATCCATGCATATTCTCCATCCTGTTATTTTTCTGGTTGGAAGCAGCTCATTCATTTCATTAGCAATTACTGTTACCCCTCCCTTCTTTGGCACACACTGCACAGGACTAACCCATGCACTGTCAGATATGGGGTACACAATACCTGCATCCAGCCACTTAATGATTTCCTTCTTCACCACCTCTTTCATAATTGGGTTCAGCCTCCTCTGTCCTTCAATACAGTTCTTAGAATCTTCCTCTAACACTATTCTGTGCATACAGATGGTTGGGATGATACCTTTGATATTTGACATCTGCCATCCAATAGCCTTTTTATGCCGCTGCAGCGTTTGAATCAGATCCTGCTCCTGCTGTTCAGAAAGATCAGAAGCAATTATAACAGGCAAAGTACTATTGTCCCCCAGATAAGCATATTTGAGGTGTGAAGGCAACTCCTTAAGTTCCAGAGTTGGTGGTTGTTCAGTGGAGGGGAGATCCTTTCTCATGTCAGAATTCTCCTGCTCCAAAGATTCATATTTCTTAGCCCAAATTTCTTTAACTGTCTGCTCCTCCTCTCCTGCAGCTTCTGTATCAGATCTTGTATCTTCAGTGCTGTCCAGTAACTGCCTAAGATGATCTGTGCTTTTCTGGAAGTGATCCTGAACTACTTGATCAATAGTAGACACAAAGGAGCACTCTTCAATGTTAGGACCTGGAAATTTCATAGCATTGAGGATGTTGAACTTGACTTCTTGGTCATTGACCCTCATGATCAATTCTCCTCTCTGCACATCTATTAAAGTTCTTCCAGTAGCCAAGAATGGCCTTCCTAGTATGATGGGTACTTCTTTATCTGCATCAAAATCCAAATTTACAAAATCAACAGGAAATACAAATTTGTCTACCTTTATTAGAACATTTTCTAAGATTCCTTCTGGATAAGCAAGAGTTCTATCAGCTAGCTGCAGTGTAAGTGAGGTAGGTCTGGCAGTCCCCACTCCTAGCTGTGTATATATGGACTTGGGAATAAGATTTATGCTGGCTCCCAAATCACATAGAGCACGGCTAGAGTAAAAATTTCCAATTGAGCATGGTATAGTAAAACTGCCAGGATCCTTTGATTTGGGTGGGAGCTTGTTCTGCATCAACATGCTGCACTCCCCAGTCATTTCTACTGTCTCAAATTCCCCAAGTCTTCTCCTCTTAGTGAGCACATCCATCATAAACTTTGCATAGTTGGGCATTTGTTGGAGAGCCTCCACCAAAGGGACATTAATGTGCAACTGTTTAAGGACTTCTAGGAATTTGTTAAATTGCTTGTCTTCATGAGCCTTTCGAAGTCTTTGAGGGTATGGAGGATCAGGATATGTTGGGATAATTTTAGGTGGTGGTGGTATCTTTTCAGCAACAGGCGCTGCAGCGTTAGGTTTAGGCGATGCAGCGTCTGTTGCAGGTTCTTTTTATTTTTCAGAATTTTTGTTTTTTTCATCCTCTGGAACAGTTGATGGTCCTATCAAATCTTTCCCACTCCTTAAAGATATAGCTTTTACATGCTCCTTCCCTGTAGTATTTGAAGTTGAGGCTTCTGTAGTGGATGGTAATGATCCACTAGGTCTTTGGGAAACGACATTAGCCATCTGCCCCATCTGAATTTCCAGATTCTTAATGGTAGCTTCATGAGTTTTCAGAGTTGTCTTACAGTCACTCATGAATCTTTTCAATAAACCTTCCATGGAATTATCTATGACAGGGGCATTCTGCCTTTGGTAGTTCTGAGTAGGGAATCCTGGTGGATTTGCTGGAGCACTGTAATTAGGTGTTGTAGCGTTGTTGGCTCCCCATCTGAAATTGGGGTGATTCTTCCAACCAGGATTATATGTATTTGAATAAGGATTATTACTGACCCTGGAGAGGCTTGCTCAATAACAGCCACTGACCCTGGAGAGGCTTGCTCAATAACAGCCACTGTTGGTTCACGTGCCGTTGCAGCGGTAACCGCTACAGCGTTTGATGTGCTCATAGATTTTATCATGTTGGTGAGAGAGGCAACCTGTGTAGATAGAGCAGAAACTTCACTTATTTCATGCACTCCAGCTACCTTCTTCTGCTGAGCTAACCTTTCTGTGGGCCATTGATAACTATTTGTTGCAATATCATCAATCAGCTCACATGCCTCATTGTAGGAGGTTTTCAGTAACACACCCCCTGAAGAAGCATCTAACATTTGTCTGGTTGTTGGGTCTAATCCATTATAGAAGGTCTCCATTTGGATAATCACAGGTATACCATGATGAGGGCACTTTCTTAACAGCTCTTTCCATCTCTCCCATGCTTCAAACAGTGTTTCAGCATCTTTTTGTTTGAATGCAGTAACCTCATTCTTCATTCTTGCATTCTTACTTGGAGGAAAGTATTTTGCTAAGAATTTCTCAGCCATTTCATTCCAAGTTTGGATAGAGTTAGGCTCTAGAGAAGTTAACCAGGTCTTTGCTCTATCCTTCAAGGAATAAGGAAAAAGTTTTAATCTGAATGCATCATCACTTACCCCTGGAATGATGAAGTTACTGCAGACTTCCAAAAATTGCTTCAAGTGTAAATATCGGTCCTCTTGAGGAGCACCACCAAACTGTCCCACTGTTTGCAACATTTGAAACATCATAGGTTTGAATTCAAACTGATCTGTATGGAGAGTAGGTCTTGCTATGCTTGTCTCCGTTGTTTGTGGATCAAACACAGCATAGTCCTTCATTGGTCCATCTCTGTCATTTACCATTTGAGCAGGTCCTTCATTTATGAATTGATGTCTATACCAGTCCTCTTGGTCATGTAAGGTGGGAGTGGGTGGCTGATGATGTCTACCTCTACCCCTTTCATCTGGTTCAGTTCCTCCTCTACCAGAATTAGATCTTCCACGTGGAGTGGTAGCTCTACCAGAAGTGGTCCTCTAACTATGTTCTGACATGGTGAGTCTGAGTCTTTGAAGATGTCTTAGTTTCCCGAACCTTCTCTCTGGTTCTGAGTATGGTTCAAATTCTGGTGGTTGAGACCTGGGCATACGCTGTAGCGCTTACTACTGCAGCAACAAGAAACAACACACTAGTGTAAAATAGGCACTAAGCTTACTAAAAACTTAAACAATAAAAATTAAATGCAATCTCCGGCAACGGCGCCAAAAACTTGTTGTGCGAAAAGGTGATGTGCAAGTATACACAATCGCAACAAGTAATATAATGATATGTAAAGTTCGTTCCCACATGGATTGGAATTAATCTAAGAAGTTTAAGTGATTAGGAACTTAGTAAAAAGAGTTGAGTAACAAATAAAAGTAAGGAGTAATAAACATAATGATTTGTGGTAAAGCAGTAGTGAATTAACAGTATTTAAAGGTGAGTGGGATAGTTCAGTAGTTGTGTAAATTCCCAATAGTAAAGTTCAACAATATTTAGACGCTGTAGCGCCTTGGTGGCGTGCCTTTCAGTCACTATCGTCAGGGTTATGTTACAAGACTCCTATGTCTAGGCTCTAAATAAGTTTTACCCCTGTATATTAAGCTCTTACAACATTTGCCTTATGAACTATTACTCCCCTATGTCTAGAGTTAAGTAGTACTTCCTTTAAATGTCTTTAAAGGGTTTTCATTCATATCATTCCTTGAGTTCTCTTTGTGAACCATGTTTGTACCCACAAAGTTACCTTGTTTTAGTTGATCATTCCAAAAACAAAGATTGAAAGTATTATAACGCAAGGAATGAAACGCAAACTTCATAACATTATATAAAAGCTACTCAAGGTTCATTACACACTAAGAACAATCCAACTACAACGTGATTAGCTCATAACAAGTTTCATCAACATAATACAAACTAAAAAGCTCATATTACCGTAGGAAGACAATAGGAGAATGGTTGCAAAAGATACACTCCAATGATCCCAAGTCACATACGAAGGATGAAGCTATGGCGTGAGCACACCTTGAATGAAATCTAGAAACTATACTAAAAATAAAAGCTTAAAAGTAGAATAACAATGGAGAGAAGCTATATGTCAAGAAGGATCTTCTCCAAGTTAAAAAACTCTTATGTCAACGTATGTTTTTTCCTAAGGAAGCATTCTATTATAATTTAATCTAACCAAGTCTTAATAAAATAATAATAATAATTCATCATCACAAAACTTAGATATTATCCTTAAGCTACTTTACAAAAAAGTGCTAATGATGGAAGTCACCAACTATCACATGGGTTCCATTTAGGAGGCGCCAAGCGTAGTTTAGCATCCACTTGGATGTCAACATATCAAGCTGAAAAGAAGAGATAAGGGTGATGACTCATCGTATCCTCAAGTGGCCACACAAATATCTCAATGGCCAGCCGCCTAATAACGCTGTAGCATCTCCTTGATAGCATACCGCTGCAGCGCTAAAGCAAAACATCAAACATATTCACAAAGGCATTGATTATGCCCAAGGTTTAGGGAATTGACTTATAACCTGTATTTACTCTAATAATCACATGTTCACATATTTAAGTACTAATACTACTTGAGAAGTGAGCTTGACTTAAGTATTAAGAGCATAAATAACCTCTATAAAATAGGGTTATCAGCAAGTGTCAACTTGGGTCAAACCATTGCTATTAATGTAAGAAAGAAGGTTATTATGGATCGGACTGCCCTGAGAAGAAGAGGAATGAAGATAACCATGCTACTACAACTCATGGGAGAGTCTACACTTTGGACGCTCAGAATGTCACACCGTCAGATAATCTGCTAAGGGGTATGGGATCTCTTTTCTATAACTCTGTTAGTATTTTATATGATTCAGGTGCGACTCGTTGTTTTATATCTCAAGTTTGTGTTGATCGGTTGGGATTGGCCTTAACTTCACTGCCCCAACCGATCTCCATTAAAACTGCTGCCGAGTCAAGTTAAGATAAAAGACTATAAGTCCAAACAAGTCAAGTTACTTTCCCGAAAGGAAAGGAAAAATTACTTTCCCTAAAAGAAAGGTAGAATGGCATACATATAATAATATATGTATATCAAGGGTGACGACCCCAGATTATTAGCATACTAGGATAGGGAAGTCATGAGCCTGAACCCTAGGCCCCTTCCATGTAGCCCGCTTTCCAAGGTCAGCGGGATTGGGTTCACCGAGAATCATGAAAATAGAAAGTGATTTCGACGTGTTGTGCTAAGTTAAAGAAAAGATAAGACAGGAACTGTAGTCGCTAATTAGGGCTACAAGTAACAAAGAAATATAACACGTAGTCGCTTATTAGGGCTACGGGTTAGAAGAATATATGTCCATGTAGTCGCTTATTAGGGCTACGAGTTCAAAGAAAACATGTCCACATAGTCGCTTATTAGGGCTATGAGTTCAAAGAATAAAAGCATAACGAACCGCTAGAGTTAGTAAGGGGTCTCGATAGGACTCACTGAGATAATGTTTATCTCACCCTTTATTATTGTGGTTTTTACAGAGAAACAGGGAAAAGCAAAGGCGAAGAAGCACGGTTAGCAGGTGTGACTCTTGCACTAGTGCAAAATCAGGAAAAGAATTAGACATTTAAAGTCAGGCACTCAGATGCCTGACTTTATATGTTGACGCGGTGGCAAACTTGTAATTAAGAGGCAAAACTAGCGAGTTTTAAAGTCAAGCGAATACACGTCTGACTTCTAAAGTGAAAAAATAGGAAAAAAATTAGACTTTTAAAGTCATGCTATCAGACGCGTGACTACATAAGTAGACACGGTGGCAAACTTGTAATTAAGAGGTAAAGTTTTAAAGTTAAGCGATTACACGCCTGACTTCTAAAGAAGTAAAATATCTTAATTCATGCACAGAGCTCTCGCAAAACACTCATCGCTCTCATACCCTCTCATTCGCAAAACACTCATTCACTCTCACTCCCCCACTCTCTCTCTCTCTCAGAGATCATTCTCTCCTCTCAACGAAAACACAATCGTTCCCAGGTGAAGACAAATCGTTCCCAATCGTTCCCAAATCAGCACCCAATCGTTCCCAAATCAAAAAGAACAGATGCGGTCTCTGATTCTCTCTATTTCTCTCCCGTAATTCACCCACTTTATGAAACTCTAAATTTTTCGTGGTGTGATTCTTCAAGATTTCAACAGATGCGATCTCCAATTCTCCATCTCTGTTAGCGGCACTGCTCTTTCTCGCGTTTCTCTCTGTCGCACTCAGTTGCTCTCGCTCCATTCTCCATTGCTCTCGATTCTTCTTTGTTTGAATCTCTCTCTCTCTCAAATGGTATTTCGATGCTCGATGGCTCCTCACCACGCTCGTAAACTGCTCCCTCACGCTGATCCTCACTCCATCGTTGGCTGAATTAAGGGTTAGTGTCTTCTTACTGGTAGAAGATTGGGGGTTTTGGGAAATTTCAATTTAGGGTTCAAAAAATGCTTTAATCTTGTGATTCAGAACCCACGATTGCTTCTTAAGTTATTTGACATGATTTCTTTCAAATTATTCCAAGTAGCTTTAGTTTTTTACTGTAATGAGTTTGAAGGAGGTTTGTGTGGTAGTGTCTTTTTAGTTCTAGGAGCACATGCATCAAAAGTTGTGGAATCCGATAAGAAGAATATTAACCATAAAAATACTTTGTTTTTGTAAATATATCTTTTAGATTTTGAAGGATGTTTGAAATTTTGAATGTTGCATTTGTTCTTTTGTTTCTGTAGAGGAACCAATTGGCGTGACCTGCTCCTTCACAATTCTTATAATTAAAACATGAAAAACGCTGCAGTCTCTTAACTAAAACTGATTATTTTATTATTATGAGAACTCACTCCTACTCTCCTATTTCAGGTGGTAAGCTTCTAGTAGAGATGAAGTTAGATTCTAGGACCTGATAGATCCTTTATTATGTCAACTAAACATGACAACATTGAAGAACAAGGTTGTTTTCACTTCTAAATCAAAAATGTACTCAAAGATGAAATAAAGGAACTGTTTCTTTTGATTCTTCCTTACTTTTTTTTGGGCTTTGAGTTTCTTTATCATGATAATGCTAGCTTGACAAAATCTCTGTTACTTATCATCTTTTTGAATAAAAATTAAGCAGGGTTCAGTGTGTGATTATATATTAAAGGCTTGTTATTAAGTATTCACATAAAAAGATTTTTTTGATCAATTTTAAAAATGACTGTCATGCTATATTTTGAATGTCTAGCGAAAGAATGAAGGACTTTTTCTAATAAGTATGTTGGGTAATCAGGTCTTTATTTTTATTCTTTGAGAAACTAATCATCATTACTATTATAAGAAAACTAACATTATACTTCATTGACTAGTTGAAGAGACAATTTGGTTGAAGTTTAGCATTTCCTTTTGATACCACTTATAAAGTTCTAGTGATCATGAGTCTGTAGTGTGGTTTAGCATTCATTGTACAACCAATTATTCTTTCAAATTTGACTCCCAAACATGAGTGTCGATCTCTTTGATTAAGAATTTGACAATAACAACATTCTTGCTTTTTACTAATATATGCTTGGTTGAGATCAAAAGGATTGATTAGCCATGTTTGAATCCATGATCCTTGTTCCTTATTTAGTGGCTTTTGAAACAGAATGTTTGTGCTTTTTCTTAGTCTCATCCACCAGTGTTGTGTGTATTATCAAACTCGTGATCAAAAGAATTATGGTCTTGTTGTGTACACGGTCTGACCAGAACAAGATTCCACTATATATGTTTTTGTTGTAGTGTTAAAAGCATCCTGAGATTAATGTTTCTTTACTTTCAAAATTAGGTTGATGTGAATGGTGACACTGCTGCTCCAATCTACAAGTATCTAAATTAGGTTGTTGAACATTATGCACCCACAACTTCTCCTGAGTATTGAGGTACGATAATTTACATGGTGGCACCAATAATCCTACCTAGAAATGCTAGATTTTTTTATTCTAATTAAGATGATTTTGTACATCACGAGCAATTGAACCACTTAAGTACAACAACCGTCCCCGTCAAATATTATCTGATGTTGTAATTGAAAAACTTGTCCATTCATTTATATATCTAATTCATATTTGTATCAGCTATGGGAATCATGAGATCACCCTTTAAGGGAATTGTTCAAGATTTCAAAGGAAGAGTTGAATGCTATAAACAAGATTGGGTCTGTGCAATATGTTCTGGTGTTAAATCCCTTTTTTGCACTAGTGACCCCTGCATTTTTGTTTGGTATTTTCCCTGAATAATTTTAAAGCTACAAATATTTAAGTACATGAAACCACAACCAAGATCAGAAAGAATTTCCATCACATTTCTACTTACTCTGCCATTTATGTCGCTGATTGAAGTGTTGTGATGTCAAAGCAGATGTTTGATAACAATATATTTTCGTGAATCATAATCTGTTCATTGGTTTCTACTTCATTGTTATTTTCTATTGTGGTGCAGTCCATTGAGTTGTGGAACATGGTTGAGTTGTTGGTTCATTTATTGTTCTGTTGCTTGTTGTATTTGTCTAATTAATTTCAAAAATTGAAACCTATGAAAATGAAACAAATTGTGAAATTAACTTTTTATCGCTTAATTTGTTGTTTCTTCATTTCCGTGTTCTTCTGATTGCTGATTTGATGACTGTCATGCTTGAATTGACACACAGGCAGGGTTACCTACTAGGTTGAATCAATGATGGGAAAGCATTCCATTTCTTACTTCTGCAGTGGTGGGTGTCTTTGGAGTAATTTACTTTGTTTGCCTTTTTATTGGATATGATTCCTTCGTCGAGATATGCTTCTTGCCCTCTGCTGTTGTGTCACGGTTTCAAGGTATTTTTTGTTTGTTAAGTGATTTTGTTGTTTGGTTAGTATAGCTAATTGGTTGGATAATCTAATTGCTGCATAGTTGGAACAATGGCCCTTTGTAGTGGTTTCTGAAATTATTATCCATGAATTTGAAGACCTGTTAAAAGCATTCCCCATTCCATTTTTATTTGATCTATGATTTCCATCTGCCAAAATCAAATTAAACTTTTCTTATTTCTTTGTGACTCTTAGTTTCACCACTGCATTTTTGTTTGGTATTTTCCCTGAATAATTTTAAAGCTACAAACATTTAAGTACATGAAACCATAACCAAGATCAGAAAGAATTTCCATCACATTTCTACTTACTCTGCCATTTATGTCCCTGATTGAAGTGTTGTGATGTCAAAGCAGATGTTTGATAAGAATATATTTTCGTGATTTCCGTGATTCATAATCTGTTCATTGGTTTCTACTTCATTGTTATTTTCTATTGTGGTGCAGTCCATTGAGTTGTGGAACATGGCTGAGTTGTTGGTTCATTTATTGCTCTGTTTGCTTGTTGTATTTGTCTAATTAATTTCAAAAATCGAAACCTATGAAAATGAAACAAATTACGAAGTAACTTTTTATCGCTTAATATGTTGTTTCTTCATTTTCGTGTTCTTCTGATTGCTGATTTAATGACTGTCATGCTTGAATTGACACACAGGCAGGGTTGCCTACTAGGTTGAATCAATGGTGGGAAAGCATTCCATTTCTTACTTCTGCAGTGGTGGGTGTCTGTGGAGTAATTTACTTTGTTTGCCTTTTGATTGGATATGATTCCTTCATCGAGATATGCTTCTTGCCCTCTGCTGTTGTATCACAGTTTCAAGGTATTTTTTGTTTGTTAAGTGATTTTGGTGTTTGGTTAGTATAGCTAATTGGTTGGATAATCTAATTGCTGCATAGTTGGAACAATGGCCCTTTGTAGTGGTTTCTGAAATTATTATCCATGAATTTGAAGACCTGTTAAAAGCATTCCCCATTCCATTTTTATTTGATCTATGATTTCCATCTGCCAAAATCAAATTAAACTTTTCTTATTTCTTTGTGACTCTTAGTTTCACCCCTGCATTTTTGTTTGGTATTTTCCCTGAATAATTTTAAAGCTACAAACATTTAAGTACATGAAACCACAACCAAGATCAGAAAGAATTTCCATCGCATTTCTACTTACTCTGCCATGTATGTCGCTGATTGAAGTGTTCTGATGTCAAAGCAGATGTTTGATAACAATATATTTTCGTGATTTTCGTGATTCATAATCTGTTCATTGGTTTCTACTTCATTGTTATTTTCTATTGCTGTGCAGTCCATTGAGTTGTGGAACATGGCTGAGTTGTTGGTTCATTTATTGTTCTGTTTGCTTGTTGTATTTGTCTAATTAATTTCAAAAATCGAAACCTATGAAAATGAAACAAATTGCGAAATTAACTTTTTATCGCTTAATTTATTGTTTCTTCATTTCCGTGTTCTTCTGATTGCTGATTTGATGACTGTCATGCTTGAATTGACACACAGGCAGGGTTGCCTACTAGGTTGAATCAATGGTGGGAAAGCATTCCATTTCTTACTTTTGCAGTGGTGGGTGTCTGGAGTAATTTACTTTGTTTGCCTTTTGATTGGATATGATTCCTTCGTCGAGATATGCTTCTTGCCCTCTGCTGTTGTATCACAGTTTCAAGGTATTTTTTGTTTGTTAAGTGATTTTGTTGTTTGGTTAGTATAGTTAATTGGTTGGATAATCTAATTGCTGCATAGTTGGAACAATGGCCTTTTGTAGTGGTTTCTGAAATTATTATCCATGAATTTGAAGACCTGTTAAAAGCATTCCCCATTCCATTTTTATTTGATCTATGGTTTCCATCTTCCAAAATCAAATTAAAATTTTCTTATTTCTTTGTGACTCTTAGTTTCACCCCTGCATTTTTGTTTGGTATTTTCCCTGAATAATTTTAAAGCTACAAACATTTAAGTACATGAAACCATAACCAAGATCAGAAAGTATTTCCATCACATTTCTACTTACTCTGCCATGTATGTCGCTGATTGAAGTGTTCTGATGTCAAAGCAGATGTTTGATAACAATATATTTTCGTGATTTTTGTGATTCATAATCTGTTCATTGGTTTCTACTTCATTGTTATTTTCTATTGTGGTGCAGTCCATTGAGTTGTGGAACATGGCTGAGTTGTTGGTTCATTTATTGTTCTGTTTGCTTGTTGTATTTGTCTAATTAATTTCAAAAATCGAAACCTATGAAAATGAAACAAATTGCGAAATTAACTTTTTATCGCTTAATTTGTTGTTTCTTCATTTCCGTGTTCTTCTGATTGCTGATTTGATGACTGTCATGCTTGAATTGACACACATGCAGGGTTGCCTACTAGGTTGAATCAATGGTGGGAAAGCATTCCATTTCTTACTTCTGCAGTGGTGGGTGTCTTTGGAGTAGTTTACTTTGTTTGCTTTTCTGTTTTTCCTCTACTGTTTTATTGATATCTATCAATCTGCTTTATTATCCAATTTAGTTCTACCCTTTTATTATCCAGTCTGTTTTGATAAAGTGATTTAAATATGCTTTATAATCCAATCTGCTTTATTATCTAATTTAAATTGTTTTTGTAGATGTTTAATTTGAGTTGTCCGTTCACGCATGAAGACTTGACACACGTCAGACAAGTTTGGGCAGAGTTTTTTATAAAGTTGTATGCAGAGCGTAAACCCACTTCAAAGGAAGAATGAAGAAAACAACTTAAGTGATGTAGAATGTAAGTAGAATGTGATTTAAGTGACTGTGTTGTTCTGTTTGTTGTATATGAATTTAAGTACAATGTAATTTAGCTTTGGATGTATTTTGTACTTCAAGTGTAGAATTTTTACTTAAACTGATGAATTTTAGCTTTGGATGTATAAAGTAGAATGTGATGAATTTAAGTTTCTATTTGCTGGGAGAATGTGATGAATTTTAGCTTTGAATTATAGTAGAATGTGATGAATGACCAAAATTCGTATAACCAGGGTGTATACATTAAACCAAAATTTGAAAGAAAAAAAAACTTTTAAAGTCAGGCGCAATAATGCGTGACTTTAAAACAGACTTACGAAGTCAGGCAAGAATAAATGCCTGACTTTAAATCATACTTACGAAGTCAGGCAAGAATAAATGCCTGACTTTAAATCATACTTACGAAGTCAGGCAATAATAAATGCTTGACTTTAAATCATACTTACGAAGTCAGGCAATAATAAATGCTTGACTTTAAAACATACTTACGAAGTCAGGCGAAATAAATGCTTGACTTTAAAACTGACTTACGAAGTCAGGCGAAATAAATGCTTGACTTTAAATCAGACTTACGAAATCAGGCTATCGCTTGACTTTAAATCTCCTGACATACAAAGTCGACTTAATAAAAGTCAAGCGGACGCCTGACTTTAAATCTCATTTTCGCCTGACTTTAAATCCCTTTTTTGCACTAGTGTTGGAGTCATCAAAGATTCAGCTTTATGTCTAGGCCTTTGTCCCTTTTGTTGTCTTTGTAATATCGATTGTTTGACTATTGTTAGTAACAGTTGTAAATCGTTTTCGCTACTTATGTTTTGGGTATTGAACACCAGGATTGTATAAATTTTAAGTCATGAGACTTAAGTACTTTGTCAAGTTTAATGAGGTTCATGGAACCATTTGATAATTATTTATCGAAAGTTTTTAGTTGTGTTCAATATTCAATAACAGGAAGTTACTCTGATGTATACCAAGTGGTGCACTTTGGTATTTCTACAAGCTAGAAATATCGGGGTGTTACATTCATGCTTTGGTAAATAGGAAAAATGCAAACGATCATGGTGTCTTCCTTTGACCAGTATTTTTACTGATGGTTATTTGTTCCGGCGTGCCGTGGCACTCTTGATTCCTTTGCTAGGATTGGAGGTGCACGTCAGCGCTTGCTTACTTCGTCCGATCTTGCATCCAGAGATGTATTTGCAAAACCATCATCTTGGAAAGATGGTATTGGCTTAGAGTTAATGTCGAGGTTGCCCCTGCGAGGTAGGCAGTCCTTCCTTGCAGGCTATGTCGGGTCTCAAACTTATCTCGCTCTACCCCTAACTATAGAGTTGGGCCCTTTTTCTTTCTTGTTCTTAAGGAATTTTCTTTGGAACAAGCATCAATCTAGTGAACTAGAGCAAAAACTGTAATTGCAAAATGAACCTTTAATCATTCATATCGAGCTTTTACATTCTACATTTGTGCCCAAATAGTAAAATTCTTAACTAGGCCTAGTTCTAGTTTATTGCTGCCAACCTTGGCTTCCTCTTGGTATGCCATGTTGTCTTCTTCATAATCCATGTACTTTTGTGCCTTCTGAAGGAACTCATCCAAGCTTCGGGGTTTGTTAATCCCCACGTCTCTTTGAAACAGGCTTCCTTTCTTAAGGCAATCCTTCATCCAAAAGAGTCTTCTCTTGTCTTCAAGGTTCCTGACGTTGCCAGCCTCCTTGTTGAACCTTTCCAGATATTCTCTAAGCGTTTCTTTCTCTCCTTTCCTGATCGCCCTGAGTACCTCTTCAGATTTTGGCTTCAGGTGGGAAGCGGCAAAGCGGGTTGTGAACATGGTGGCCAGCTGCCCCCAGGATGAAACCGAGTTTGGTTTCAACTCCTGGAACCAAGCTAGTGCCGAATCCGTGAGAGTGATGAGAAAGATCTTGCAGTGGACAGGTTCCCTTGCCCCCCGGTATCTCATCATGACGGAGAAGTAGGCCAAATGCCTGTCAGTCTCCAGTCCCGTCGTACGTTTTGAGGGCTGGGAGCTTCTCTGAGGTCCTCGGAATTGGGCAGTCGTCAAACTTCCTAATGAAGGGTCCTTCATTGGAGCTCCATCGTGAGTTGTGAGGTGACCATTCCCCGAGATCTATGTCTCGACGGTCACGTCGGGCTGGAGATCTCCTCGAGGTAGATCTTTGGCGATGCCTCTTATGGGTCTTGGCTCGGCTCCGCGACCTCTCGCGAGAATTGGAGGTTGCGAGCGATGATGACTTGGGGAGAGACTCCCCAGGCCAGTATATACCGTCCAGCGAGGTTGGTGGGGGTGCTTGGAGGTGAATCTGATCCTTGGTGCCTGCCGCGTCGAGGAGGAGAGTGGCGAGCTCGCTTCCGTCTAGGTGGAGAGCGATAATTGTGATGACGCATGGGTGGAGATCTATGGTGCCTGGAGCTCATTGTCCTTGGGGAAGGGGTGTTCCAGCGAGGATGGGGTTGCTCAGGCATGGCTGTCATTCGCCTCTCTATCTGCCTGAGGCGCGCTTCTTGCTACAACATAGTCTGGGTACGGTTGCACAACAGGTCCAAGAGCTGGCGGATGGTCGCCGCATCCCCAGGTTGAACGGGGATCTGGATAGAGGCTGACTGGGGTGCCGGGACCTGAATGTCTTGGTTTGGCGTGGAAGCAGCAAGGCCTTCGGGAGTGCCCTCTAGCTGGGGTTGCGGAGCGGCAGTGCTTTGGACTCGGGGTCTACCTCTGGGTGCCATGGGAAAGCAGGAGGAAGTTCAAAAAGTAGAGATGATGTGAAAGATAGATATCTCCCACTATGGTCGCCAATGTTCTGTACCTTGCAATGCTGGGTGGACTGCAGTTGGTAGGTCACCTGCTCTGGCCGGAGGTTAGTGCGAGCCCGGGAGGGGTACCTGCGAAGCCACTCTGACGCTCAAGTCAGTATTGAGAATAGATGAGTGATTTAGCTAGGAATGAGAATCTACCTTGTTATGGCAATGTGAGCTGGTATTTATAGAAATTCGTGTCCATTGTGAGCCGTCAGATTGATAGAGTTGATCTGAGCCATCCAAGTATGATAACCACAATTGGGCTTGCATATGGTGGATATGGATCAAAGTGATCGGGCCAATCCATGTCCAAATGCTGAATGGGCCTCTTGGTCCAATCCAGAACAGATAGATATCTCCCACTGTGGTCGCCAATGTTCTGTACCTTGCAGTGCTGGGTGGATTGCAGTTGGTAGGTCACCTGCTGTCTGGCCGGAGGTTAGTGCGAGCCCGGGAGGGGTACCTGCGAAGCCACTCCGACGCTCAAGTCAGTATTGAGAATAGATGAGTGATTTAGCTAGGAATGAGAATCTACCTTGTTGTGGCAATGTGAGCTGGTATTTATAGGAATTCGTGTCCGTTGTGAGCCGTCAAATTGATAGAGTTGATCTGAGCCATCCAAGTATGAGAACCACAATTGGGCTTGCATATGGTGGATATGGATCAAAGTGGTACCATGAGGATGAGCGTACTTGACTTTTTGGAAAAGAGGTACCAATTATATATATTTGAAATGAATAATATCCTCAATAAGATTGGTAGCCTCATGGTAGCGCTCAGCATTTGCTTTCAACAGGTCAGGGGTTCAAACCCCACTAATGGCATTTGGTTGAGGGTTTTTTTAGTCTCTTTTGTTTTAAGTAGTTTACAAATAGTCCCACATCAGATAGAATGAACGGAACATGGAGGAGAATGAGATATAAAAGCAATGCATATGTCAATGGGAAACATACTTACCTAGATGACAATCACTAGTAGGGGCCTGCGTTCGCGCGGCCCCTCCCAATTACAGTTCAAAGATTTGATAAAAAAAAAAAAACAGAATGCACAACCCGGTCCGGTTCGAGCCGGGTCACCGGTTTTTCCAAAAACCGAGCGAGTCACACCGGTTCCCACCGGTTTGCTGCATGGCCGATCCAAAACCTTGCCCGGCTCGGTTACCTCCCGGTTCGACCGGTCCGACCGGTCGGGCCGAGCCGATTTTTAAAACACTGGGTCAATCCATGTCTAAATGCTGAATGAGCCTCTTGGTCCAATCCAGAACACAAAGTAGTCATGCGAATCGGATATTAGGTAAAATAACATCAATACTGAAATATTTGTGTTAACCAGTTTTTAACTTAACGAAAAGCTATATTGAACCAATTAACTCAACTATAATAAAATGACCACAAGCTATATTGAGAACAAAATGTTATACACCAAAATGTTTATCCTCGAGGAAATGCTGTACATACTTAGTGGTCATACACTTCTTCTCGAGTCTTCCAATCTGTAAAATCACATTTACTACATGGACGGACATATTGGTGCAGCAATTAAAGAAGTTTTTTTTTTTTTGCAAAACTAGGATCGAATCTGACAAAACATTTTTCCACAAAAATTCCCGAATTTATTAAAAATAGAAACAGTACAAAAAGCACAAGGGGGACTAAGCCAAAACCCTTGAAAAAAGGACAATAAAGAGAGTCAAACAAAGACCTCTAAACTAAACAAACTTAGACCACAATCGAGTCACCACACTCCAGACCACCGGCGGCGGGACCCTAGCCATCAACGCGAAGTCGTGCCACCGGCCAACACCGAGACAGCACCTAGCTTGATCGAGGAAGTCGAGCCACCAACCACCCCCGCGGTATTGCGCCCTCAGCCAACACCGAGGCACAAACAAGCAGAACCGCGAGCGATAGGGAAAGGGCCCACACCGAAATGGGGGGAGGCGAGACTGCGGGTCCAAATTTCATGACGACCGTCACCCATGCCAAACCAGTCACAGTCAGCATCTAAGCAATAAGCAAATTCAGCAATAAGCAAAAACCATAAACAGACAGTGAACCGGAACCAGCCCAAACCAACGCAACCAGCAACCCGTCCACGTCAGCATCAACAGCAACCCGTCCACGTCAGCACAGCAACCCGTACGCGTCATCACAGCAACCCGTACGCGTCAACCCAAACCCGAACACTCAGCACCCAGCCAGCACCCATCTCACAGATCCAGGCCGCCACCACCACAGGCGGCCACTGCGCAGCCACCGGAGCCACAAACCAGAGAGGAGGAGGTTCGGGAGGAGGAGGTTCAGGGACCATCAACGCAGGGGGAGGGGGAGGATCCAATGGGTCTCGCCCCTGAATCGCAGATCCAACGGGTCGCGCCGTCACGATCTGAATCCACGATCCAGAGAAGACAACACCAAAATCCACTTTCAGAACCGCCCCTTCCAAGACCGTCGCAGGATCAGCAGCCACCACAGAAGCAAACGCCGAAGCCACCGCCGCCGTACACACAAACGCCGAAGCCACAGAACACGGATCAATCGCCGAAGTCACCGCCGTCTCTGGGAACAACGCCTCATCTCGAGCAGCTGACACAACAACGCAAGCATATCGCCCCACCAGCTGCAGCAGCTCGTCGGAGGCAGGCGCGGCGGCCACCTCTGTGAAGGAGAGCCCATCGCGTGGGTTTGCCGCCTCTCTCACGAGAGAGAGGATCTGCCACATTCACTCAGAGGGGCGATCTTTCGATACCGTAAAATTCATCCCACTACATGATCAAACCAGGACATTACATAAAAACTTATACCAAATCGGTGAAATATATTTTACTTTTAACATTTTGACTCTCTCACAAAATTCTCTCAAAATTTGTCACATAGTAGTTTAAGAATAATTAGTTTAAGAATATAGGAGGGGAATTTATTCTATAATTTACTATATAGATACTACACATAGTATAGTCTAGGTTTGATTGTATTTGGCTATTTGGTTCATCATTTTGCATGCGAAATTAAACTTGGACAAAAATGAATTCACTTTTGAAAGGTCTAATAAGATTTGGCAGCAAAACCTATACACTAAAGTTTGGCTTCAAATGTTGAATTTATATTTTATATATTTCTAAAAGCCTCATCAGAAATCAGTAATATAATTCACACAATTTAGTTAAAAGAAATCACCAAAATAATTTTCAAAATAACAAATCAAATGCCAATATTTGTGTTACAAAGGATCTAACATCCTCTTTTTTTAAGAGGAAGTATCTAAAATCCTAAAACACCCCCTACAAATTTTTATTAATGTTACTCGTCAAGGAATCAACTTTTTAGACTAACAGAGAAGACTATCCAGACTCTTGAGGATATGCTTCGGGCTTGTGTGCTCGATAGTGGGAGGAAATGGGAGGATCATCTTCCGTTAGTTGAGTTCGCCTACAATAATAGTTATCATTCCAGCATCGAAATGACCCCATTTGAGGCTTTGTATGGGAGGAAATGTAGAACTCCTTTATGTTGGTGGGAGGTCGGTGAAAACAGATTGTTGGGACCTGATTTGGTTCAGGAGACTACTGAGAAGATCCGACAGATACAAGATAGAATGAAAGCTGCTCAGAGTCGGCAAAAGAGTTATGCTGACCAAAGAAGGAGGCCGTTGGAGTTTGAATTCGGTGATCATGTGTTTTTGAGGGTTTCCCCAACCATTAGTACAGGTAGAGCATTGCGAGCGAAGAAGTTCAGTCCTCGGTATATTGGACCTTTCCAAATTATCGAGCGTATTGGCCCAGTAGCTTATCGTCCTGCTTTACCTCCAGCTTTGTCCAATCTTCATGATGTCTTCCATGTATCTCAATTGAGGAAATATATTCCCGATCCAGATCAGCCGTTGAGTTTTGAGACGATTGACTTCGACCGGATCTATCTTTCCAACCTTTCCCCAATTATATTTTGGAACGTGGCGAGAAGACGCTTTGGACGAGGACGAATCCCATTGTCAAAGTGATTTGGGAGGGTTTTTTGACCGAGAAAGCTACGTGGGAATTTGAGGATGACATGCGGACTCGATATCCGTATCTATTCTCTTGAGGTATGTTTTGCTCAATTTTGAGGACAAAATTTTAAAAGTTTGGGTGATTGTAACGTCCATAGTACGGTTAATTTCAATTTATGAAATTAACTAGCGATTTATTATTTGATTAAATGATAAGTCGAGTCACGATATAATATTGTCGCGGAAGCAATATTTAATTGCTCAACAAGATGGTTTTCATGCATTAAGTAATTATTTGTATGAATTATTGTATGTTTAATTGGATAGAATTAAGTTAATTGAGAGTTAGATGAGGTGAGGGAATTTTAGTTTTTTACCACCATTTAAACCTTCAGCTGAGTCAGTCACTTAAAACACCAAATCAGCCACACTCCCTCCCATAAAACTCATTTTCTGAAAATTTGAAACATAGAGGTGAGAGAGGAAGAAGAACTCGAGAGTGAGAAGGAAGAGAAGGGAGAGGAACAAGTTTCAACCTTAATGCATGTAAGTTTTCTTTACACCATTCTCTCCCATTTTTCATTCTCTTCTCATTGATACCATTTTCAGTAGCTCAATCTTCCCCTAAACCATTCCACCATTTTCGAGCTTGAAGCTCAACCATGGCCAAACCTTGAAGTTTTGTCTTGCAAGTTGTCTATGGAAGCTTGTAGGTGGTGTGAGAGGTGCAATGTTCAGTTTTAGAGCTCATAAGCAAGCTACATTGTGGAACTAATGAGAAAGTGGAGTGTTGAAGTTACTGTTTTCGAAGTTCATAGTGGGTTGGTTTCAGTTTTGAAGTTTAGACGCGTTGGTACGAGGTCGTGAAGTTTCAGAGTCGTCGAACTTCAAAGTCTCGGGTTCTGCGTGATTTTCATCACGATCAATGAGTTTTACTCACGTTTAGGTTTTTATGTTGGTTTGAAATAAATGATATACTGACTGGTTGCGTTGTGTTGTTCGTCTCGAAAGATTTTTGAGTCAAAACCGTATTTTATGAAAACATGTATTTTGAGTCTCGGAACGAATTTCACTAGAATTTGTGGATTGATATTGGATTTGTATTGTCTGATATGATGTGTTGAATGACTGTTTTTACGTTGGGAGTCGATTGGGTTACGGATTGGACTCGAACAGAATTGCGAAAACGAGAAAAATGGAACAATTTGGTGTGCTGAAAGGAGCGCACGAGTCGTGCGCCTAAGGCACACGGACCGTGCGCATGTATCTGTGTTGGTTTTGAAAATGATGTGCAATGCGCACGGGTCGTGCCCCAGTGCGCACAGACCGTACGTGAGGCTCTGTCACCGGACGCAAAAATCTCGTTTCGTCGCTCCTTTCAGTTCCAATTCACTTCTAATCTCTTTCCCAACCAATTGTGTTGATATATACTTCATAAAAACATGGTTTTAAACCTAATTAACTTGGTTTTGAAGAAAGGTTTTGAAAACTATAAATATTTCGAAAAACCGAATTAGTGTATACGTGTGAGAACAAGTGTTTTTGAATGAAATGAACTAAGACGTTCTATTTATTAAATTTAGGCTAAATTATAGTTTTGGTCCCCCTATTTTCAAAAATTCAGATATTTGGTCCCCCTATTTTAAAACTCAGACATTTGGTCCCCCGTGAGCGTGATTAAGGGTCACAGTAAAACTCACTGAGATATGTATCTCACCCTTTCATATGTTGTTGTTTTACAGAGAAACAGGGAAAGAAGAAGGCTAAGCGGCACGAGTAGGAGAGGTGCCTAAGGAGTTGACTGAGACATTATGTCTTTGTCCACGTTTATGTTTTCCTTCTTGACTCTGTATTTGGTTATGTAACTTGTACTTATGATAAGTTGTATAAACCGTTTTCGCTCTTTCTTGTGGTGATATTGAACACTAGGTTTTGAGGATATTGAAAGACATGGAACCGATATGGTTTTCTTTTAAGTTTATGGAATGCTAAGACTGTTTGATGTTAATCATCGAAAAATTTTAGTCGTGTTCAATATCTAAACAGGAATTATATCTCTGATGTAATTTCTACTTGTTAGAGATATTATGGTGTTACACAAGCCGATAAGATCTAATGACGACTCAGAATTTAAGAGAAACATCTCTTTAAATTTTACTCCAAATTAAACTCACATTATTTCATAAAATGGATTACAATTTATAGGGTTCTAGTCCCAATTGACTCAATGAAATCCTAATTTTTTAAATTTAACCTAGTCTTGAAATAAAGATAAAAATCAAATCCTAATACTCAATTCAAAATAAATCAAATCTGCATTAATATAAAATTCTAATTAAAAAGAAATAATTCTATTGACATTTAAGCCTTTATTTTTCTTAGAAAATCAATTGATATGATGATGCAACTAAAAAAAGCTCAAAGCACAAAATAGTTTATAATATTCCAAAAGAAAGCCTTGATTTATTTTATTGACTCATAGTCATCTCTAAGAACAAACCTGTCAAAAAAGAAAGAATAAAACTAACCACAAAATGAGTGCTTTTAGAGTGAGGGATAAGATCAAATCCCTCGTTGGTGAACCACTAAAATTGATCGACCACTAAAATTGATCGTTGGATATTGTGTAAAATGCTATGAGTGGTTAAGATTGAATCAACCAGTATTAAATCTCAACCGTTGATGAACTTTTATACTACATCTTACGGTTATATTTAATGGTTTACAGTATCATAGTGTCGTACTCACTAAATCTATTTTTTTAAAATTGAATAACAAGGTACGATACTATAGAACCGTACTAGTGAACCGTACTAGTTCAGTACTATAGTGCCAGACGTGTGTTTTCTAATTTTTTTAAACTATTCAATACTATAGTACCAAACCATCCCAGAATGTAGAAAAAGATACGTAACAAATAAAGAGAGAAAGAGGAGATGAAAGCGGTGATGAGCAGCGGAGAGATAATAATTCTATTGACCTTTAAACCTTTATTTTTCTTAAAAAAATCAATTAACATGATGCAACTAATAATTTTTAAAAGAAAGTCTTTATTTATTCCTATTGATTCATTGTCATCTCTTTTTTTGGTTACTTAACTATTTTTTTTGTTACTATTCATTGTTATCTCTAAGCACAAAATTGTCAACAAAAAAACCACAAAGTAGTTTATAGTTTTCTTAAAATTCTTTTTTTAAAAAAATGATCAATATCCCTCCCCCTAGCAGTATTCCATTCTTCACTTTATCCCTTCCCTTTATCTTTACCTAACTAGTATTTTACCCGTGCATACGCACGGGTGATACTGTAGGGTCGGTGTATTGTCATGAAGTCGTAATAGTAATTTGGAAGATAATCATAAGTTGTGAACAATGTCCAAAATGTATGATTTGAAATTCAAAATGGAAAGAGATAGGTAGGTATTATGTCATATAACATACAAATGAAAATTATAAGTCGAAGAAATTAAAAGAGATTGACAATCAAAATTACATTGATCCATAATAATGTATTTGGATATTAGAGGTAAAATATGCATCCCCGTCGACCCTCCCGTTTGCATCCTTGCTGGCCCTCCCTTTGGCACTCCCGATGATTATAAATCTTAATAATTGAGTAAAAAATGAGGCAATTGTAAAAAGAAAATGAGATTTAATATAAAATATGCACCCCTGTTTGCGCTCCCGTTGGCACCTCCGTTGGCACTCCCATTTGCGCTCCCGTTGGCGCTCTCGTTGGTGCTCCCGTTGGCACTCCTTTTGACGCTCTCGTTGGCGCTCCCATTGGCGCTCCCGGTGCCCTCGTAGCCGCTCCCGTGCGGCTCACGGAAAAAGTAAATGAAATTTAATTTTTGATAATTTTAGAAAAAATTATTTAGAAATTTTTGCTATCGATTTTTTTGACAATTAGTAATGGTTAAATTAATTGGCTTTATTAGTTTGAGTAGATTATAGTAGATTAAAAAAAAACTAAAGAAAAAAACAATTGATTTTTTAGAAAAAAAATCATTTTTTTTTAAAATTATAGGTTTTAATATATAATAATAGATATATTAGATAAATAGTATATTATAAAATGAGTGAGTCCGATGTTAGTTTATTTTAATATATAATTTAATATATAATAATAGTAAGTAGTTAAAAGAGAGAGATGTGCGCAGCCTTTTTTGCAGTTTTCTTTTAATACTAATTGTTAGTTTAACTTTTTACCTTTTGTCAGTCACTGCAAAAGCTGGCATTTTTTTTGGCATTTTGCGGCGAAATGACCAAAGTGCCCCAATTTTTGGACAAATGTCAAATTTATAAAACGTCTAAATTAGATATTTTCCTAGCTTCACTAAATTTATAAGACGTCAAATTTATTAGTTAGAATTAGAATTAGATTAGAAAGTAGATTACCCGTCTATTCCACCGTTTTCCACAATCAAATTAGGTTTTCACTTCAATTCGTAAATCGCCGTTCACAAGTTACAGGTCATTTGGTCACCCGCTTTGATTCATCAGTTTAGGAATCTTCTTGCTTCTGAGAAAATGAAGAGACGACGGCACATGCGTGAGAAAGAAGACATGAAGAGAAGTAGCCACAATCACAACGAGCGTGAAACCACCGAAGACAACAGAGACAGGCTTAGCGACTTACCGGATTGCGTTTTGATTCACATGCTGTCGTTTCTGAAAGCGGAAGACGCAGTTCGAACTTGCATATTATCATCAACATGGCAACATCTTTGGAAGCATCTTCCCTCTCTTACATTATACTCCTCTCACTTCAGGACTGTTAAGCGTTTCATGACTTTCGTGAATGGGATTCTGCCTCTTCGCGATTCCTCCACGGCGTTGAACGCTCTCGATTTCAAACTTCAGGGTCGTGTGGAGCCTCACGTACTCGAAAGCATTGTAAGTTACGCTGCTTCACTAAATGTCAACCGTTTACGTCTTTCTTTTGATACTGCTACTTGTGATGTTCGTCAATTTCCGTCTTCCTTGCTCTCATGTCGCTCTTTGACATCTCTACACATTCAGTCCCTGTTTCCCCTACCATTTCCTAATTCTCTGAGTTTGCCGGCATTAACCTATTTGAAACTACACACCTTGTCCATACCCTGGAAACGACGGCCGCATTGAGCCCTTTTCCACTTTTAACCGGTTGAATACTTTGATCCTTAAAATGTGCAGAGTTCGGGATGCAAAACCCCTCTGCATATCAAGTACCACACTTCTCAACCTGTCTATACGTATTGCTCATGCTTATGATCAACGCCGTTCCCATTTCTCAATTTTGATCAAATTTCTGCTTTTTCAGTAATAAAGTATGAAAGGGAACCAGTTTTCCTCTCTAGGCTGCATAATAGAATCTATTGAATTAGTGTGTTGATCGTTTGTGATAGTTGCTTTGCATGTTACCTTTGTTAGAAGTAGCAATGACTATACTTTAATGCTATCTTGCCAAAGTAGTTAGTGTTATGTTATCCTCATTTTTATCTATTCAGATTACTTCTTTTGCCTATATGTACTGTTCTACCAAGGCCCTTAAGCACTGTTGAAATTGGTAATCTTTCAAACCCAATTAGTCTAAACAGCTAGTCTATTCAAAATATAGCTGTTACAGCCAGCTGTTCACATACAACCTATAACTACTTTTAAACTAGTTACACATAGTTTAAAAGAAAGAAAGTTTGTTATGTAAAATAGCCTATGTGGTTTATTCAGTTAGGAGTTTGTTAGGCCTAACTAACTAACTCCTCCTAACTGACCTGTCCACTTTTGTGCTCTATGTGTATCTATAAATACCTATGTACATTGTGTAAATAACAACATTCAGAAAATAAAAGTTTTTACAAGTTTTACATTCAATTCTTTCGTTCTCCAGTCTCCTCTATCTTTCTGAAAGTCAGTTTTCTTCATTAGGCATCCTTCAAGATTCTAAAGTGTGTGGTACAGAAATTAGGTAAATTCAGGTACCTACAAGAGAAAGAAAGTGAAGGGTTAGTATTGATTAGGTGAATCAAAACTAACTAAGTGCAGAAAGGAGAAACAGTGGCAAGCAAGAGAAGGAAGAATAAGAATTTACCTTCTGAGTGTTTTGTTCTTGTGGTGTTCAAAGGTGTTGAACATTGCAAGATTCATTCCAACATCAGTCTTATTGCACAGAACAGATAACAGAGAAGTTAGAGTTTGTGTGAATAAAGGCTAAGAGTGAAACAAGAAGAGAGTGAAGGGTTTCATCACCTTCATTCAAGAAGTCTTGTAGAAAGAGTGATTTCACGAAGTGAAATCACCAAGATCAGTTACCCAGCAAACAAATAAGTCAGTACATGAAAAGAAAAACAGAGATCAGATAAGTTTCTGTATATCATTCACAGTGTAATCAGAAAGTAAACCTGAAATCAGTTGTTTTACCTTTGTAAGGTACTGCGAGCCAAAACCCTAGTACCAAATACCTGAAAATCACAATAAACAGAAAGTTAGGGTTTCTATTTGGGAAGAAACACAAACTGGTAACAGAAAGATTTCTAATCTACGAAGTAATACCTGTTTGGGTGAGTTTGAAGTAAGTCAAGCTCACGGTAACAGAGATTGCAAGCCCAGAACAAGTTACAGTTTGTGTTGATCTCAGATTTAGAGGCTCAGTCGTGCAAACAGTTGGTTTGCAAGATTCATCATCACCATAATCATCATCGACCAGAAGCAAGGTGTTTCATCGCTTCCATCACTCAGTCTAAGTGAGAGCAGCGAAACCCTAAGTGTACGGGCCTGAGAGAAGAAGAGAGAAGAAGAAGAGGCACAGCGAAGATCAACAGTGAAACTGAGTAGGGTTTCACTGCAAGAGACAATTTTATACTCCGGGTCAGCAAGGATCCGCGTGTCCTTTTGTTTCGGTTCGTGGGTGCCGCAGAACCCAACTGGGTCGTTCTGTTTGAAAGAAGAGAAAAGAAGTGGACTGGGCCAAGAACAAAGTGGGCTGTGTGTTTACCACACCTCCTGCACTTCTCAATACACCTGCAAAGGAAATTGAGAAAATTAACATGGTATCAGAGCTTCAGCAACAATCCAGGGCAATTCTACTCTTTACTCTAGTTTCTTTTAAATCTTTACAAATCTTTAAGTTCTTTTTCCCTATCTTGTTAACTACACAGTTGTAAACTGTGTAGGATCCCTGTTACTAACAGTATTGTGTGAAGTGTGTACAGATGGCAAACAAAGATATAAATTCTAATCCCAGTTTTGGCACACAAGTCCCAATTCTGACAGGGACAAATTGGGACAGGTGGAGCCATCAAATGAAGGCTGTGTTTGGGTGCCAAGGAGTGCTCAAAATTGTAAGAGAAGGAGTAACACCTCTAACAGAAGATGCCACTGCAGCACAAGAGAGGCAGTTTGAACAAGATGAGATGAAGGACTATAAAGCTCTCCACCTTATTCAGATTGGTCTAGATGATGCCAATTTTGATAGGATAAGGGATGTTGAAAGTGCCAAGAAGGCTTGGGATACTCTAGATGCCTATTACAATGGGGCTGCAGAAACTAAAAAGGAAAAGCTTCAGGCCCTCAGATGCCACTATGAGGCCCTGAAGATG
Source organism: Astragalus membranaceus (assembly GCA_039519185.1). Taxonomy (NCBI): domain Eukaryota; kingdom Viridiplantae; phylum Streptophyta; class Magnoliopsida; order Fabales; family Fabaceae; genus Astragalus; species Astragalus membranaceus. The sequence continues at coordinate 171,922,249 of CM076848.1, read as the reverse complement.
AAAAATGATGAAAACATTGTTACCTTCTTTGGAAGGGTTAAGAAAATCACAAATGCAATGCATCTGAATGGTGAAACCCTATCAGATGAGAGTATCTGTAGAAAAATACTCAGATCACTGACAAAAAAGTTTTATGTTGCAGTCAACAGCATAGAGGACACCTGCAAAGTGGAGGATCTCAAAGTTGAACAACTCCAGAGCAGGCTGGAGGCAAAAGAGATCAGATTGGACCTGATGAATGAAGACAGTGATGAGGATCATGCTCTGTTCACAGGCTACAAGGGTAAGAAAGGCCCTAAAGGTAATAAAAGTAAACCTAACCATCCTAAAGGTAAAGGAGGTAAGGGAGGTAAGTCAAAACCTAAGGGTGAATCATCTAAAAAGGTATCTAACTTGGCTAGTAGTGCTAAGAAAGATAAGAGTCACATCCAATGCTACAGATGTGATAAGTTCGGGCATTATGCCACAGAATGCTGGTCCAAACCTAAGAAGAAAGACTCTGAAGTTGAGGCTAAGGTAGCCAAAGAAGACTCAGAGTCTGACTCAGACCATGTAGTGTTTAGTACTCTTATAGAGGACAATGATATAACTGAAACTAATAACTATATGCCTGAAAATTGTGATTTCAAATTAGATATTGATGAAGAATATGTTGTGTTAGTTGTAACTACTAATGATGGCAGGGTTATTTCTGAGATTTGGTATTTGGACTCTGGTTGTTCAAACCATATGACAAGTCATAAGGAATGGCTGGTAAATTTTAATCCTAACATCAAGACTACAATTAAGTGTGCAAGTAATAGTTCAATTACAGCTCAAGGTATGGGGAATATTGAATTTCACAAGGAAGATGGCCAGGTAGTCTCTATCCAAAATGTCTTTTATGTTCCTGGTATTAGCTGTAACTTGATCAGTTTAGGTCAATTAGTTGAGAAAGGGTTTTCAATAGTTATGAAAGATCTAAAACTGAGTTTGTTTGATAACCTAGAGAGACTAGTGCTAACTACACCTCTGGCTAAGAATAGGACTTTTAGAACCAGCATCTGCACTACACAAGCAGAATGCTTAAGTGCAGTGACTGATTCTGAGGGTGTTCTTTGGCACAAGAGGTTTGGCCATTTAAACTTTGGAAGCCTAACTAACCTCAGCACTAAAGGTCTAGTTAAGGGGCTGCCTAAGTTTGAAATGTCCAATGGGACATGTACTACATGCCTAGTAGGTAAGCAGCCAAGAAAGAAGTTCAAGTCTAATCTAGGAATCAAGGCTAAAGATCTATTACAGATTGTGTACTCTGATATATGTGGTCCTTTTGATGAATTGTCTCTTGGTAACAACAAATATTTTATCACCTTTGTAGATGATTTCTCAAGAAAACTATGGACTTACTTGATAAAGACTAAAGGTGAAGCACTGGAACAGTTCAAAAGGTTTCATGCTATGGCTGAAAGACAGTCTGAAAGGCAACTAAAGACTCTAAGAACAGATGGAGGTGGAGAATACACCTCAACTGAGTTCAGAAATTATTGTAATGATAAGGGAATTCTACATGAAGTTACCTCACCTTATACCCCTCAACACAATGGGGTAGCTGAGAGAAAGAATAGGAGTCTACTTGATATGGCTAGATCTATGATCAAGCTAAAGAATCTACCTAACAGTTTCTGGGGAGAAGCTGTTACTACTGCCACCTACCTATTGAATAGATGTCCTACAAAGAAAATTGAAGACAAAGTGTCAGAAGAGGTATGGAGTGGAGAAAAGCCCAGTGTGGGCCATCTCAAGGTGTTTGGGTCCTTGGTCTACTGTCATGTTCCAGATCAAAGAAGGAAGAAGTTGGAGGATAAAAGCAAACCTATGATCTTAATAGGATACCAACCTACTGGGGCCTATAGACTCTATGATCCTACAACCAAGAAAATTACTATATCTAGGGATGTAAACTTCCTAGAAGACAAGTGCTGGAATTGGGAAATTTCTGAGCAGGCCAACTTGGATATCTCTACAAATCCAGTAGAGTCTATAACTACATCTGATACACCTCATCAAGAGGATGAAGGCATACCAGATACAGAACAAATGGAACAACAGTTTGAAGATCAAGTTCCTCAGGTTGAGGAACCTGCTGTAACAGAAAATACTGCTAATCAGCAAGCTCTACCTAGGGCACAAAGGCAAAGGAAAATTCCCAGAAACTTAGAAGACTATGAACTGGTCACTGATGGTGAAGTGAATGAGGAAGGTGATCTCATCCACTATGCCATGGTGGCTGGTGCTGAACCTATCAATCATACAGAGGCTCTAAAGAGTAAAGATTGGAAGCAAGCTATGATTGAAGAATTACAATCTATTGAGAAAAATAGCACTTGGTCCTTAGTGCAGTTACCTAAAGGGAAGAGACCTATAAGTGTAAAATGGATTTTCAAATTGAAACTAGACGCTAAAGGTAGCATAGTGAAATATAAGGCAAGATTGGTTGCTAGAGGCTTCCAACAGAAAGAGGGGGTGGACTATACAGAAGTATTTTCACCAGTAGCTAGGCATGAGACAATACGCCTAGTTACTGCCCTTGCAGTGAGCAGGGGTTGGGAATTATTCCATATGGATGTTAAATCAGCCTTTCTTAATGGTCCTTTGGAAGAAACAGTGTACATTTCTCAACCTCCTGGTTTTGAAAGTAAGGGTAAGGAAGAACATGTGTATTTGTTACACAAGGCCTTGTATGGGCTCAAACAAGCCCCAAGGGCATGGAATAAGAGAATTGACTCTTTCTTCAATGAACTTGGGTTCTCTAAATGCACTAGTGAATTTGGGGTCTACACTAAAGGAAGTATTGACACCTATCTTCTAATTGTGTGTTTGTATGTGGATGATATGTTGGTCACTGGGAGTAATCCTAGTGAGATTGAAAAATTCAAAGTGTCTATGCATAGTGAGTTTGAAATGACAGATCTTGGCAGATTGTCATACTTTCTGGGTCTTGAGTTTCTAAGAGTACCAGAGGGTATTATCTTACATCAGGCCAAATATGCTACTGAAATTCTCACTAAGTTTGATCTATTGGGCTGTAACTCAGCAAGTAATCCTGCAGAATCTAATCTCAGTAAGGAGAACTGTGACAGAGATACTAAGGTGGATGCTACCCTATACAGACAAATAATAGGGTCCCTAAGGTATCTTTGTCATAGTAGGCCTGATATACTATTTGCAACAAGCATGACAAGCAGATTCATGAATGAGCCAAAGCAGGTACACTTGAATGCCACTAAGAGAATCCTACGTTATATTTCTGGTTCTACTAACTATGGGATATTCTTTCCTAAGGGCTCTAACTTAGGGAAAAATATCCTCCTAGGTTTCTCTGATTCTGATTGGTGTGGTGATCAATTGGATAGGAGAAGCACCTCTGGCTTTTTGTTTAAGTTTCAAGGAGCCCCAGTTTCATGGAGCTCCAAGAAACAAAATGTTGTTGCTCTGTCCTCCTGTGAGGCAGAATACATTGCAGGTTGTGGAGCTGCTACTCAAGCTGCTTGGCTAGAGACCTTGCTTAAGGAACTACAAGTGGATCTTACTTAACCTCCTACTCTAATGATAGACAACAAATCAGCCTTGAACTTAGCTAAAAATCCTGGCTCTCATGGAAGGACTAAGCACATAGAGACTAGATATCACTACTTAAGGGAGCAAGTATCTAAAGGCAAGTTAAATGTTGAGTACTGCTCAACACAAAGTCAACTATTACTAAGGTTCTCAAAGGAGACAATTTCCTGAGGCTTAGGAGAGAGTTAGGTGTGGTGGCTTTTGACTAAAGAGCACCATCTAAAGTCATCCTCAGAGGTTTGTTCTAAGGGTTTGTTTAAATAGTCTTAACAAAGGCTTGTTCTGTACTTAGAGTTCTCTCTACCTAAGCTATCCTAAGCTGCTTACTAAGGCTGACTTAGGGTTTTCTAGATTAAGAGGGGGTGTTGAAATTGGTAATCTTTCAAACCCAATTAGTCTAAACAGCTAGTCTAATATAGCTGTTACAGCCAGCTGTTCACATACAACCTATAACTACTTTTAAACTAGTTACACATAGTTTAAAAGAAAGAAAGTTTGTTATGTAAAATAGCCTATGTGGTTTATTCAGTTAGGAGTTTGTTAGGCCTAACTAACTAACTCCTCCTAACTGACCTGTCCACTTTTGTGCTCTATGTGTATCTATAAATACCTATGTACATTGTGTAAATAACAACATTCAGAAAATAAAAGTTTTTACAAGTTTTACATTCAATTCTTTCGTTCTCCAGTCTCCTCTATCTTTCTGAAAGTCAGTTTTCTTCATTAGGCATCCTTCAAGATTCTAAAGTGTGTGGTACAGAAATTAGGTAAATTCAGGTACCTACAAGAGAAAGAAAGTGAAGGGTTAGTATTGATTAGGTGAATCAAAACTAACTAAGTGCAGAAAGGAGAAACAGTGGCAAGCAAGAGAAGGAAGAATAAGAATTTACCTTCTGAGTGTTTTGTTCTTGTGGTGTTCAAAGGTGTTGAACATTGCAAGATTCATTCCAACATCAGTCTTATTGCACAGAACAGATAACAGAGAAGTTAGAGTTTGTGTGAATAAAGGCTAAGAGTGAAACAAGAAGAGAGTGAAGGGTTTCATCACCTTCATTCAAGAAGTCTTGTAGAAAGAGTGATTTCACGAAGTGAAATCACCAAGATCAGTTACCCAGCAAACAAATAAGTCAGTACATGAAAAGAAAAACAGAGATCAGATAAGTTTCTGTATATCATTCACAGTGTAATCAGAAAGTAAACCTGAAATCAGTTGTTTTACCTTTGTAAGGTACTGCGAGCCAAAACCCTAGTACCAAATACCTGAAAATCACAATAAACAGAAAGTTAGGGTTTCTATTTGGGAAGAAACACAAACTGGTAACAGAAAGATTTCTAATCTACGAAGTAATACCTGTTTGGGTGAGTTTGAAGTAAGTCAAGCTCACGGTAACAGAGATTGCAAGCCCAGAACAAGTTACAGTTTGTGTTGATCTCAGATTTAGAGGCTCAGTCGTGCAAACAGTTGGTTTGCAAGATTCATCATCACCATAATCATCATCGACCAGAAGCAAGGTGTTTCATCGCTTCCATCACTCAGTCTAAGTGAGAGCAGCGAAACCCTAAGTGTACGGGCCTGAGAGAAGAAGAGAGAAGAAGAAGAGGCACAGCGAAGATCAACAGTGAAACTGAGTAGGGTTTCACTGCAAGAGACAATTTTATACTCCGGGTCAGCAAGGATCCGCGTGTCCTTTTGTTTCGGTTCGTGGGTGCCGCAGGACCCAACTGGGTCGTTCTGTTTGAAAGAAGAGAAAAGAAGTGGACTGGGCCAAGAACAAAGTGGGCTGTGTGTTTACCACACCTCCTGCACTTCTCAATACACCTGCAAAGAAAATTGAGAAAATTAACAAGCACGAGGTGAGGGTTTGATCCCAGACAGTTTGCATGGGGATTTGGATTCCCGGAATTTTTGGCACCATAGTCAATTGACTTGGCCAAATTTGAAGAGAGAAAAAGAATATTAGTTGAGAGAGATAGAGACAAAGTTATTATGACTTTGGGGCCAAAATGTCAAGGCGTGTCTGTGTATGGGAAAACATCTATTGGTAGAGGTCAGTACTGTATCTCGACATATTCGACATATTAGTTTCTAGTTCCCGGCCGAAGGATACCTTAGGTTCATCTCCCTCCCCCACCCATCTCAAAAACAAACTGACTGTATTGTTCTGTTATCATGTTGAAGTAGTTAGTGTCTCCATCTATTGTTATTTTTCAGGATTGAATGTAAAAGTATGATTTTGTTTTTTAAATTTCAGGATGTCTGTGGTGGAGACAGTTGTTTTATGATAAACAATCACAATAAGTCATGCCAGAGCGAGCCTGAGATTATGTATGTCAATTTTCAAGTGAAATTTTTGCTGCAAATTATGGTTAATATTTGTTATACTTTTATGAGTTCTGGGTTTTCCTTAAAATTGCAAGCTGTTTGGATTTATTTTATTTGCAACTTATTTTGATTCTTCTTCTCCTTCTTTTCTCGTGCTTAAACTTTTCATGTAGAAAATGCTAATGAACTTCTCGACAATACTCTTTGAAAATCATAAATTGGCCAAGTGCGTTATGTTTTCTATATCATGTGGTAAGAAAATTCTACCATTGTATTGTTGTGTAATTATACAAGATTCGTTCATCAGTTATCTGTTAATAGATATGAATATGATCATTTGATGAGTTTTTCTTCCTCCTTTAACACAATTTGACATTGTCATGTATATATATTTCTCAGAATTAGAAGAACCACAGCTGTTGAGATTGCATCAGGCCTCCATTGGTATCTTAAGTATTGATGTGGTGCTCATGTCTCATGGGATAAAACAGGTGGCGTTCAGACAGCTTTAGTCCCCAAGCCAGGGTCACTACCTCTTTTAAGCGATGATGGTCTGAAGATTAAACGCCCTGTTCCATGGAACTATTACCAAAATGTCGTGACTTCTAGTTGTGAGTACCGAAGTCATCTTTCCATGGAACTATTACCAAAATGTCGTGGCTTTCAGGGTGCAGCTTCCGGAAACAGCTCTCGTCCATCCTGTGTTCCATGTTTCCCAGCTTAAGTATGCTATAAAAGGGCAAACAACAGAAGTTAATATACCAGCAGAAATGGCAGCAGTTGAGGATGCAGAATGCCAGAATCTATTGCTCCAGAAGCAGTATTGGCTACTCGGGAGGGCCAGCGTAATGGCAAAATAGTTTTGGTGTGGCATATCCTTTGGAAGGCTAACTGGGAGGAGTCTAGTTTGATCAAGGAACTATTCCCTTCCTTTTGCCTTGAGGACAAGGCAAATTTTCCAGAGAGCAGTACTGATGGGAACCCGACACCAGCTGGACCTAAGCCCATTCGGGTTTATATTCGTAGGCCCAAGACAGCCACGGTTCTTAACTCTCTTCAAATGGGAGAGTGAGTGGGATGAGAGACAAGTAAGTTATAGAGAAAGAAAGGGGATACAGTTATAGGGGGAAGAAGTGAGAAAATAGTATCATTATGAAAATTGTAACAGAGTACTTGGGGGTAGAGTCTCTTCTGTGAGCTTGGGGAGCTATACTGCTCTTGTTATTTTCCAATTCCATTGTCAAATTCTTAATACAATCACTCAAAATTTACGTGTACAGATAGCATGCTATAAGATAGTTGTTATTGTTATCAAGTGCTTAGGTTTCTAATAAGATCTATCTTTTCACAGATGGGGTGGACCTTTATCTCAAAATTGGTTAGATCAACAATTGTTCTTACAAAAGGAGATAATCTCAGGAATGCTGGAGCTAGGGATGACTCCAGGTATACTCTTGCCAAAGAACATGTCAATTGTTTTATGAATTTCCTTTTGTTTGGCACTGACACAGTCACACAGCTATCTATATATGATTTGTAAGTTTCTGTAAAGCATCCAGATTTACAGAGGGGAAAATGGTTTTACAGTATCAAATTCTTTGATGCATTTTTATGAAATTTTACAGAATATGGGGGATGTGACAGACATCTATAACTGGTAGATTCACCTATCCTCTCCTCTATACTCTACATTATGATTTTCTTGGATGATTTTGTTGCAAGTTAATCTACCATATCTATCTATATTTCCTTTTTCTTTTAATTAAGATTTTCTCTTATATGACTTGCACAGTCATAAGCAACTTGGCATGTTCCCTTGTTTATGAATTCTATTGGCCCGAACCCCAAACCACACACATAAACTATTTTAACTGAGCTGGATCGAGCTTCTATTCTTGATTACTCTTGGTTGCTGACACACTTATTATATTGTTGATTGCAGTGACACATTTAACGAAAACTCCCCACCTACCAGTGATCCAGCCTATATATCAACTCTTGGAGCTGTATTATATGAAGGAATTTCCAAGGGTGACAGAGATGATGTGTGGTTAATGCAAGTACGCTTTGGTTGACTCTGGATCTCTTATTTCCTTTTTTAATTCCTTATATATCCTTGGAAATGCCTTCAACAACTTTAAATGTGTCACCCTTGGAAATTTCTTATATAACAACTTTAATATTATTGTTGAGGTTATAAGGATTTTCTTTTAGCCTTTAGGTAATAGAGGGAGAAAAGGAATACTCAATGATGAATTATATTGATATTGATGTGAATGATTTGTTTAATATTATTGCAGACGACAAAGCAATAATCTTTATTTATGCTTATATTAGATTCTTTTTGTTTTTAGCTATTAATATTTGATTCTTGGTCCTAATTAAATAAATAAACAAATCATGATATATAAGTAAATATGGAAACTAATAGGATAAAATAGTTAAATCGAGATACGTATCGTGTATCGTTTGGCCATTTTTTTGTATCGTGTGTCGTATTGTATCGTGTATCGTAAGATACATGAACAATAAAAGTATGACAAATTTAGTAAAAAATAAATAGTATAAACATGATTTAAGACTATAAATAATTAATAATATATATGAAAAATATATTTATTTTTGATTTTTTTTATCATACATATGTATTATAGTTATAGTTATATGAAGAATGTATATGTATTATAATTATAATTATAATATATAATATTAAATATAATCGTAATCATAATTATAGTTATAATATGTTTGTACAGTTTGTACAATTGTAAAAGGGTGATTTTTTAGATAGAATCCGAAAGTCACAATTTTTTTGGTCACAGCAAAGAGTCATATTTAAAAAGAGCTCTTTGTCTTAAGTGATATTGGGCCAGGCCCAGAAACTAACACAAGCTAACCCTAGTTCTCATATAGGAGTTGTCTTTTTCGTTCTCTGGATATAACAGCAGCGCCGTTTCATTTCCACTCTGAATCTCCCCTTCGTTTTTGACATTCAGTCTTCGGGTACCTTCTTCATCTTTTCCCTTCCTTCTTTCATCTTTGCATCGTTTTTTCTTGACATCCACTCTTCATCTTTTCCCTTCCTTCTTCCCTAAAATCCCTTATAAACAAACTTGGATCGCGCAACCGACCCGTTTCAGTGCTAAAACCTACAACGCACAGAATCGTGCGATACATGCTGCGTATCGCGATTCTGCGATACAGGTACGATACAGAACGATACGTGTGCGATACATGATCGATTTCGATACAGTGAGCGATTCGTATCGGTGGGTTTTGTTTTTGTATCGTATCGCGATATGTATCGTGCGATACATACAATACTTACTACCGATAAATTATGAGTTTGGTCCCTTATGTTTATTTTGAGCTTCGATTTGATCCCTTATGTATTAAAAGTCCGAATTAATCTCTTATGCGTAAAAGTTATATCAATGTGGTTTCTCTTGTAATTTTTGTTTTGAAATGGTCCCTTATGTTGCAAAGATTATACCAATGTGGTTCCACATTTCCACATTTTCAAAATAAAGAACTATTATAGAACAAAAAAAGAACCACATAGGTAAAAGTTTAAGGACCCTTTTGGAACAAGAAAAACAAGAGAGATCAAGTTGGTTTAACACTTTAACACATCAGAGACCAACTCAATTTTTAAAACATTATGTACCAAACTAAAACCTAAATAAACATAAAGGGCAGAAGTGATAATTTAGCCAAACTTATAATAGGAAATAATCTAATTTACTATAAATTATTTTCAGATACAACCAAAATATTATAAAATGTTTTTATATAGCATAAACAATTATATCCTCTCAAATTCCCCCTCACGCAAGTCTTTTTCTTTTTTTTTTGATAAGCAATGTTAGTGGGGGTGGGGGAATGTTAGTTTCCGGGGTATTGAAGCATGGATGATGTATAAGGCCCACTTATTTTATTCCAAGATTCCATTTTTGTTAGAATAATGGGGGTGACAAGGACCGAACTCTAGACCATATGGTCATCGAGACTTGTCATGGACCAAATATCTGAATACCTTAAATTGTTAGGTGAAGTCACATGAATGACTTTGATATTATATCAGAAACAATGAGCTTTTCTTTAAAACACATTATAGGTGTATTCACCCTTGAATTTTAGTGGTATAAATAAATGTAGGATACACTCTTACTGGTGTACAACTAATTGGGAGCGGTTGCATAATTATTTCTCTAACTGGCTTGCTTCCTAAATCCTAACTAACTGACCCACAAAATTGTACAACAAGGTGCAGAGGACATAAATACTCTCTGAACACTAATCACGTTATAATGTTGTGTCTATCTTTTTACTTCTGCTGTGGGTGTTTTGGTTGTTCCTTTGCGTTGCTGAAGAGTTACGACTACCATATTTTTTTCATTTCTATTCATGAATATTTTGGTGCCATTTGTTAATGATGTTTAGCTGATATATATAAATGACTATATAAATTTAACATTCTGATTTTTAAACTTGCATTAATACTGTTTTATCCAGGTAGGTGTTGGTATGTGCATGGAAGGAATAGAGCACAATCCTGTTGTTTATGAGCTGATGTCTGAAATGGCATTTCGTGATGAGAAAGTTAGTACACTATCAAAGTCGGATAGGTAGCCTGTACAAATGTCTGTTTAAAAAGTATATCCCGGACGATTTACAATAATCAGAAGGAAAAAGCTAAGTTTAAAGGTATTGCTTATTGTCCTTAGAATGCTATGAATGAACATCCTAGAATTTGACTTATTCCTAATCATAATTCTATCAAGTTAGGTGAGTTGGTGTTTCCATGTCTGCCATATAATTCCATTCAGGTCAAGGACACAAGGGGAGGGGTTGCCACTACAAGTAATGGTCATATGCTAAATATGAGGCAACGCACATATTTGCGACACAACCTGTTGCTATATCTGTGAGAGGTTATGTAATATCACATTCTTCTTGGTTCTCTTCAGATTCATATGTTTGGTGGGATTGGGAAAGGTGGGAAAAAGAGGTCGACTGGATGGCAGGCACTTCAGGGGGTGAACCATGAACCTACCCTTGGCATTCACTGGGCAGGAGGCTATCTGGCAAAAGGTTTTTAATGTAAGTGCTTTTTACATGCTCGTCTATGTTTGGATAAAGCTTCTTTTAAGAGATATGAATTCTTTAGACATAAATTAGATGCATTGCTACGATCTTATTGGTGTACTTTGTTCTCGTAAAAATATGTATTGAATATATTTTTATCCTTCAATAGCAATTTGACTAGTATATTCTAACTGCAGGATTTTAACATTAGTTCAGAAGATTTGAATAGTTTCTTTGGCGGACCTACTTTCCTTGCTTGGGCGCGAATGGGAAATTTACACGCGTAGGTAAAAGAAGTAATTTAAACCCTGTCATTGGTTTTCATTATGTATAGTAAGCTTATGAAATGGTCGTGCAACTCAGGTAATCTAGTGTTATTATTTATGAGTTGAATGGTCGTGCAAGTCAAGGTTCGTAAATAGAAAACGATCCAAGATCCGTTGGGCCACCCGCTATCGGGCCACTCAGGTCACGCTCCAGTTGTCTAGTCCTGGGCGTCCCTCAACTTACAAGCCGGTTTTGTGGGGTTGAGTTAGGCCTTAACCACATTCTAAGAGTTATAATTTTCTAATTATAGAAAAATATAATTTCTTTTAAAAAGGATTATCGATTTGAATTTCCATCCCAATATTGGGGGAAGATAAATGGCAATCATATGAACAAAATTTAAGAATAAAAGTAATGAAAATAAAAACGAAAAATGAATTTCTTGCTTACTAAAATGGTGAGCAAAGTAGAAGCATGGCGTCTTTTAGTGTAAGAGGTTGTAGAAGCAAAAAAAAAGGTAGTGAATAGTAAGGCATGAATCAGAAACCGGATGAAGGTATATATAGAATGAAGAGTAGTCTTTTAGATGTAACTCGATGTTGGTGTGGTAAATATTATAATTAACTAAAAAAAACAAAGAAATTGATACAAGTTACATATAATTTGTTTAAAGTAATATTCCATAGTGGAGACTGGAGAGTGTGAGATGAAGGGGTTTTGGGAAGGGGTATTTTTGAGATTTTTGAGGTTAGGGGGTGTGTGGTGAGTAGGGGGAGGGTGGGATAAGCATGGGCTTAAAATGTTTGGGAATCTCATAACAGCCCAACCAACAACCCTAACCTGAAGAACTATATAAGCTTGCAAAGACCCGTTAGAAGAAAGTAAGTCATTGTAAATGGTCCAATGATAAATGGTCCAACGGTTAATTCTGTATTTAATTTCTTCTGAAATGCAGTGAACAGTATCTTTCTCTGCCCAGTCTTCAGGCCATCAACCATCGACGGAATAGACCTCTCAAGATCAGCAATGGCGTACAGTAGTAAGTCATAAGTCATGGTAAATGAAGTCCTTGAAGCTTATTTTTTCGTCTGCATGATTACGAGAAGTACCACTACCACGCTGCAGGAACAAATGGTAACTTTAGTTAGCAGATACACAACTAAGTAGAGTAAAGTTTTGTTAGCCCTACTACTAAACATCTCAACCTCAAAATTAAGAATCCAAGTTTTCCTTTCTTCAGCTTTCTTCTTACTAAATGCTAGCAGAATTGCATTTCCATCCTTTTCATCATCTTCCCAAGTAAACATTTTTTCGTGCTTCTCAATATGACGAAAATACTTCCGCCCTTCAACGGATGTATTGGTACCTAAGCCCTATAAAACACCAAAAACAATAAATAAGATAGAACAACCTGAATTCTGTATTTACTATATGGAAATTAATATGCACTTACAAAAACACAAACCTACTTTATAATATTTAATTTTCCACCCCATTGCATCATTCACCAAATTTTTTCTCCATGAGTTATAATCACGCATGGAATAAAACCATTCTTTTGAGCCGTCAGCATGAAAAGCCTGCATCGAATAAAACAATTATTTATTTGACTAAATTAAAAAGCTTATCAAATACTATTATTGAATTAAGCAGCAGCTTAATCCCTAACCTTTATTATTGGAGTTGAAAATTTCGACATAAAACCCGTATCTTTCAGTAATGAAGGCCAAAAATAATAGAAAAAATTAATTAGGAGCGCGGTGAAGTGCGCCCCATCATGATCCTGGTAAAAATTAATTAGTACATGGTCATCTATCTTAGGTATGTCTAAAATCACATAAATCAATTAACAATCAACTTAAAGCTGAACAAATTGGAATCCAACGGCCCCCAATTCATTCTACTTTCGTTGATTTCATTCGATCCCACATAACAATCCCAACATTACACATCAAAATCAATCTCTCAATTTTAAATTATCACAATAACACAGAATAATCAGAACAATTCCAGATCTGACACAATTCAACCCAGACACAGATAAAAGAAACAGGATTCTTACCCTAAAAAACCTAATTAACAAAATATATGCAACAAAAAATCATTAAAAAACACAAAAAAGGGTCAAAGTTGAATCAAACAAAAGGAACAAATTTGAAGCATACCCATGAAACAGAAACACAAAACTAACAAAACCGTACCTGATCGGGCATTATCATTACTTTTCCATATCTTAAAGAGCTTCTGGTAAACTCTTTATCAAATTGGAGTCCTAGAACCTTCATGAAGCTCTTTATTTCTTTGTTATTTTTAATCTTTTCATTAGGAGCATCACGCACATTTACTAACTTCCCTTTCAAAGCAAAAACACCAAATCGCCTTCTATCGAGAATTCTCATGCCAGACATCTGATAAAAAATATAGTTAAAAACTGAAAAAGTGAAAAAAATATAAGTATAAAATTGATAAAATAACTTACAACAAAAGCCCTTGCTGATTCCCCTTCCGTAACAATCAATGTACACTCATAGGAATTCGATCGACCGGCGTCATAGGCCTCCACCGTTGTCATGATTAGAGGAGGAGGGTAAATCAATTAGAAAGAATTGGTAAAGAGCTAGGGTTAGGGTTTGTGAATGGGTAAAGAATATGTGTTTCTTTTCGGAAAAATGAATAAGGGGGGTTTTGAAGGAGGAGGAGGGTAAATCAATTAGAAAGAATGGGTAAAGAAGAAAGTAGAGAGAATACAGTAATGTGTTGCTTGAATTTCAAATCTTGAAGAGCTAGGGCTAGGGTTTGTGAATGAGTAAAGAAGAAGGGTTTTGAGAGAATAGAGTAATAGGGTCGGGGTTTCTTTTCCGGAGAATGAATAAGGGGAATTTTGAGGAAAAAAACTGTTGAATTTCGAAGGTAAGTTGTGTGGGATTTTGAAGTTGAAGCGAGTGGGATTGTTTTATGTGACCGAGTGTTTGTTTGTATAATTTTGTGACTGAGTGTTCACAATAGAGATGTTAACATTCGCATGTGTCTGTTGAGAAGTTGAAGCGATTCCTGCTGCATATCTGTATCCATGTTCATTAGCTGCCGTTGGTGCATTTTCGAAACTATCGACTTGCAAGCTTGTGAATGATAATATTTATATAGTTCTTCAGGTCAGGGGGATGCATATTCTCATTGTCAACGGGGATGCATATTCCACTTTGAATTTCAAATCATACATTTGGACATTGTTTTCAACTTATGAATATCTTCAAATTACTATTATAACTTAATGACAATACACCATTCATACAGTATGACCCGTGCGTATGCACGGGTAAAATACTAGCTTAGATTAATCTCAAAAAAAAAATACTAGCTTAGATGTAACTCGATGTTGGTGTGGTAAATATTATAATTAACTAGAAGAACGAAGAAATTCATACAAGTTACATATAATTCGTTTAAAGTAATATTCCATAGTAACCCCGTAAAGCGATGAGGACGAGGCTCAGGCTAGGACTGTGTCTGCGAAGAGAATGTGAGATGAAGGGGTATTGGGAAGGGGGGGTATTTTTGAGATTTTTGAGGTTAGGAGGTGTGTGGTGAGTAGGGGGTGGGTGGGATAAGCATGGGCTTAAAATGTTTGGGAATCTCATAACAGCCCAACCCACAACCCTAACCTGAAGAACTATATAAATATTATCATTCACAAGCTTGCAAGTCGATAGCTTCGAAAATGCACCCACGGCTAGCTAATGAACATGGATGCAGATGTGCAGCAGGAATCGCTTCAACTTCTCAACAGACACACACGAGTGTTAACATCTCTATTGTGAACACTCGATCACAAAATTATACAAACAAACACTCGGACACATAAAACAATCCCACTCGCTTCAACTTCAAAATCTCACACAACTTACCTTCGAAATTCAACAGTTTTTTTTTCTCAAAACTCCCCTTATTCATTCTCCGGAAAAGAAACCCCGACCCTATTACTCTATTCTCTCAAAACCTTTCTTCTTTACCCATTCACAAACCCTAGCCCTAGCTCTTCAAGATTTGAAATTCAAGCAACACATTACTGTATTCTCTCTACTTTCTTCTTTACCCATTCTTTCTAATTGATTTACCCTCCTCCTCCTTCAAAACCCCCCTTATTCATTTCTTCGAAAAGAAACACACATTCTTTACCCATTCACAAACCTTTCTTCTTTACCCATTCACAAACCCTAGCCCTAGCTCTTCAAGATTTGAAATTCAAGCAACTATTCTCTCTACTTTCTTCTTTACCCATTCTTTCTAATTGATTTACCCTCCTCCTCCTTCAAAACCCCCCTTATTCATTTCTCCGAAAAGAAACACACATTCTTTACCGATTCACAAACCCTAACCCTAGCTCTTTACCAATTCTTTCTAATTGATTTACCCTCCTCCTCTAATCACCACATTGGTGGAGGCCTATGACGCCGGTCGATCGAATTCCTATGAGTGTACATTGATTGTTACAGAAGGGGAATCAGCAAGGGCTTTTGCTGTAAGTTATTTTATCATTTTTGTACTTATATTTTTTTCACTTGTTCAGTTTTTAGCTATATTTTTTATCAGATGTCTGGCATGAGAATTCTCGATAGAAGGCGATTTGGTGTTTTTGCTTTGAAAGGGAAGTTAGTAAATGTGCGTGATGCTCCTAATGAAAAGATTAAAAATAACAGAAATAAAGAGCTTCATGAAGGTTCTAGGACTCCAATTTGATAAAGAGTTTACCAGAAGCTCTTTAAGATATGGAAAAGTAATGATAATGGCCGATCAGGTACGATTTTGTTAGTTTTGTGTTTGTTTCATGGGTATGCTTCAAATTTTTTCATTTTGTTTGATTCAACTTTGACCCTTTTTTGTGTTTTTTAATGATTTTTTGCTGCGTATATTTTGTTAATTAGGTTTTTTTGGGTAAGAATCTGTGTCTTTTATCTGTGTCTGGGTTGAATTGTGTCAGATCTGGAATTGTTCTGATTATTCTGTGTTATTGTGATAATTTAAAATTGAGAGATTGATTTTGATGTGTAATGTTTGGGATTGTTTTGTGGGTTCGAATGAAATCAACGAAAGTAGAATGAATTGGGGGCCGTTGGATTCCAATTTGTTCAACTTTAAGTTGATTGTTAATTGATTTATGTGATTTTAGACATACCTAAGATAGATGACCATGTACTAATTATTTTTTTCAGGATCATGATGGGGCGCACTTCACCGCGCTCCTAATTAATTTTTTCCATTATTTTTGGCCTTCATTACTGAAAGATACGGGTTTTATGTCGAAATTTTCAACTCCAATAATAAAGGTTAGGGTTAAGCTGCTGCTTAATTCAATAATAGTATTTGGTAAGCTTTTTAATTTAGTCAAATAAATAATTGTTTTATTCGATGCAGGCTTTTCATGCTGACGGCTCAAAAGAGTGGTTTTATTCCATGCGTGATTATGACTCATGGAGAAAATTTTTGGTGAATGATGCAATGGGGTGGAAAATTAAATATTATAAAGTAGGTTTGTGTTTTTGTAAGTGCATATTAATTTCCATACAGTAAATACAGAATTCAGTTGTTCTATCTTATTTATTGTTTTTGGTGTTTTATAGGGCTTAGGTACCAATACATCCGTTGAAGGGCGGAAGTATTTTCGTCATATTGAGAAGCACGAAAAAATGTTTACTTGGGAAGATGATGAAAAGGATGGAAATGCAATTCTGCTAGCATTTAGTAAGGAGAAAGCTGAAGAAAGGAAAACCTGGATTCTTAATTTTGAGGTTTAGATGTTTAGTAGTAGGGCTATCAAAACTTTACTCTACTTAGTTGTGTATCTGCTAACTAAAGTTACCATTTGTTCCTGCAGCGTGGTAGTGGTACTTCTCGTAATCATACAGACGAAAAAATAAGCTTCAAGGACTTCATTTACAATGACTTACTACTGTACGCCATTGCTGATCTTGAGAGGTCTATTCCGTCGATGGTTGATGGCCTGAACACTGGGCAGAGAAAGATACTGTTCACTGCATTTCAGAAGAAATTAAATACAGAAGTAACCGTTGGACAGTTATGTGCGTATGTGTCTGAGCTTTGTTTATACCACCACGGAGAAGAGTTTAGTTTCCACTATAATTGGAATGTCACAAGATTACGTGGGTAGCAACAATATTAATATCCTCAAACCAAACGGTCAGTTTGGTACTCGTAACTTGGTGAGTTGAAACTGTATTAAACTAGTATTTAGAACCCGTGCAACGCACATGGAGATAATTGCTTTTTGTACGTCATTTTAGGGGTGCAACAATTTTGTAGAGTAACCGTTAAATTTCACTTTGTATAGCAAAGACTATAATAGGGGGATTAACGCACTACATATCATTTTTGACTTGTTACTTCTATGATAAGTATGGTAAGGAAATATCTGACATGCAAGAACAAAAAATGGAAAATAAAATACTAAAGGGGCTAAAGTGAGTCCATGTGCAGATTTACAAATTTTTGTAGAGAATCAGTTGCACCTGTCAAATTGCATCTTTATGTTGGGTTCTTTGTCATTGATTTTATTGCTTCCTCTGCTTGCTTTTGGGACAACAATGTCTACTATCCACAAGTTAACCAATGTCAAATGTAACTATAAAGAAAGAGACGATCTCCATCCTTGTAGAAGAAGAAAGAGAATAGCAAATATAAATAACAAATATAGTTATTATCAAATAAACAGAGTCAATTTCAGTGTAGTCAATTATATCATCACCCTCAAAGAATCTTAATCTGCATATTGGGGGAAAATAAAGTATCAAGAAAGTAATGAATATACAAATAGCTCATTCCCTAAGTGTTGAACTACATTATACATACCAAATACAATATATTTATCAAAATTGATATTCACAACCTTAGTCCAGAAGGAGCTGTTGGAAGATTTGTTGCTGGTGCAACTATTCTGGGTTACAGAGGAAGGAGCGTCTGAAAGGCAATTTCTACCAGATCAGAATTGGCATTCACATATGCAGTCCTTAATAATTTGAAAGTGAATAAAGCATATTAGATTTGGCATGTGAATTGAGAGTTTGCATGTGACAAAATCAATCAACACAAATATGTAAATATCATCCAACATAAATTGTTTGAAATCACAGTTTATAAGTCAAGATGTTAACAATGTCCTTCACCAAATAGTTAATGAACTCCCCATCTTTCTCAAATTGTATTACATAGACATTATTTGATTTGATATTTGATATTATAGTGTCTTCCTTCTTTGGTGGTGTATGTAGTAGATTTTCTTTTTACTCTGCATAAACTTGTGGCAAACATATCCTTTCATTAGATAGACCACCATAAATGTCCCCAAATTTGAGAAGTATGTGGACATTGCCTGCAATTGTATCAAACAATTAGCAAGTTAAGGAAGAAGTTTATATAATAACTACAATATACCTTTTACCTGCTAGCCTCTAATGTTTTATCAAGTTTTATTTTTTGTCCTTTAGCATAATCAAACTGTAGTGAACAACAAATTTTTCCTCTCTCTTTCTCTTTGTACGTAGCTTAGTTGAGGGAGGAAGAGTGTATATTGTTTGTTTTTTTGTCTTGTCTTTCATTCAAAAAATTTCAAGTTGTTTCCCTCTTTTTTATGTACTTCACACAAATAAATTTTTAATATATAATATATATTGCAAGATGTAATTTGTGGAAGTAGATAAAAAATAATACTAAAATAATAGGCATTTGTGTGAGTGCTTTGAGAGTGTGGCATGTGTGAAATAGTTCCTTTTGAGTAGGCTCCATTTGTATATTAGGGGATTTTGTTGCAATAGTTGCTGCCTTGCTGTTTTGAAATTTATATTTACCGGGTCTTTTGCTCTCTTCTAGGGAGGTAATGACCATGCAGGCGCCCGATACATCTACACGGAACTAAATCCTGTTACACGGTACCTTTTTCCTTAAGATGACGACATGGTATTTGATTATTTGGATGAGGACGGGAGGTCAATTGAACCAAACTGGTGATTTTTTTTCCTCCTGTCTTTCTAAAGGCTATTTAATATTAGTAATTAGTTACATGTAACTACCAAGGAACATATACTTAAAATTTATTCAAATTCTGCTTGTCCGAATAGGTACAAACCTATTATACCTTTAGTTCTTGTCAATGGATGTGAAGGGATTGCGACGGGTTGGAGTACCTACATTCCCAATTATATATGATCCAAGGGAAATTATTGCTAATGTGAAGCGTTTGTTAAATGGTCAAGAAATGGAGGCAATGGTTCCATCCTACCGAAATTTTAAAGGCAAAATTAAGAAAGGTGACAAGAAAAGTACATATATTCTTTATGGTGATGTAGATATCATTGATGAACAGACTTTCAGAATCGAAGAGCTGCCTATTCGAAAGTGGACACAAGATTACAAGCAGTTCCTTGAATCAAAAACTGATGGGTCACCTAATGTTCATGATCCTCTTATTAAGGTAAGTAACATGTCCTATAATACATTGCTTCAACATAGGTCAGGTGTCAATAGGTATATTTTTCTGAATTAATTTCTAATTTCTTTATGCAGGACTTCAAGCACAATGGGGATGACGTCACCATTGACATAGTAATCAAGATGATGGATCATAACAGAATAACTACCATGGATGAAGCTCTGCTAAAGAAATTTAAACTGAGAAAAACGATAAGCACTAGCAACATGCATCTTTTTGATGAAGAGGGAAAAATCAAAAAGTTTGAGTCTCCAGAAGAAAGTACCTCACTTTTTCAGAATTTTAATTTTGATCAATATGAGTTGTGTTATATATATATATATATACTTATACTCATTGTTTTGTGTCACTTTTTATGCAGTTATAGAAGAGTTTTATTCTGTACGGTATGAGGCTTACA
This sequence comes from Astragalus membranaceus, assembly GCA_039519185.1. NCBI lineage: Eukaryota > Viridiplantae > Streptophyta > Magnoliopsida > Fabales > Fabaceae > Astragalus > Astragalus membranaceus. Next base: position 171,902,074 of record CM076848.1, on the reverse strand, counting down.
AAAAAAGAATGGTGAGTTGTTGTTTTTGTTGCAATGAGCTGTCCGTTCTTAGATTTATTCTGAGCCTATTCATTGTATGCATGCATGCAGAAAAAGATACTGGAAAACCGGAAACTACTTTTGTGGATATTGAAGAACAAATCAATTTTTATAGAAAGGGTTGTGAAGGGAGATATTCACATTTTCAATGAAAACTATGGTGATTTGTTGAATGAGCTGAAGCAGGCAGGTATTACTGCCATGCCAAGGAGAGGTAAATCTGCAGAACCACTAGTTGATGATGACAATTCAGAAGACACCAAAGAAGAACAGGAAGCTGATCCTCAAAAGAAGGCAATATGGCGTGACTACGGGTATCTGTTATCCTTGCCTATTGGAATTTACAATATGAACAGTGTTCAGAAGTTAAAAGTTCAGAGGAAGAGTTGTCCTCTGGTTCTTCTTCTGCAAATAACTCTCCTCGTGAATTAGAGAGTGAAGGTACAGGGGCATCATCACCAGAGATTAAGGTGAGGAAGATGAGGGAATCTCCATTTAACAAGAAAAGTGGTTCTATTCTGAGCAATGCTGCTACCAAGGATAAAAGTCAGTGAAGACACCATGATGTTGACTAGATAGACTTGCTTCAATTGTATTTCTCTATAGGTGACATGTAAAACTCTATGGATTTTCTGTATGTAGAAATTTGATTTTTAAAGATTCTTGCTTATATGAAATTGGATCAGCACTGCTATATCCATGGCTCTATTTTCTGCATTCTTTTGACATATTTTCTGTAAACATAATACCTACGTAAGGTATATTATAATGATTGAACCATTTAAATAATGAAAAGACATAATACCTGAGTTTTCTCCTCTAATCTATAATCAATGAAAGAAGCCCATTTAGTTGCTAGAATTGAATTTGGAGAGTTATGATTTTTTCTTCTCCAAGTTTTTTTTGTCTTGTCATAGAAAGTAGGTAGTATCAAACAATCTAAGCTTGTTGTTCTCCCTCCACTTTATCCCAATGTCTTTCAACATGTATGTCTTGGGTGCATCTCCATGGATTGAAATGTTTATCCTCGAGAAAATGGTGTACATACTTAGTGGTCATACACTTCTTCTCGAGTCTGAATAGTGAATACAAACATATACAATCAATATACAAAATATATTAAGTAATTGCATAGGATCTTTTAAGACTATTATGACATATGAGGTTCATACATCAGTACACAACATACACATATACGTGACATGGATCAAAAAATGGAACTAATATAAGTTTGAATCAACAGTTAAAAAATGATAATCAACTAATCAAGTTTTAAAGAGCTAGACAATCATAGTGCTCAAAGGCACTAGTAGCTTACTGATATATAAACAACTTACGATCATCACTTAATCAAGTCAGGAAACACACGATCAATATCAACAAGTACAAAACTCTTAACCAAGTGAAGGAAACTTACGATCTTCATTGATTTACATCTTGCAGTTTTATTATTTCTATTTATTTTCTTTCGTAATTAATTCAACAATCATTAGTCTAAATTATAAATAAATATAATCTTGAATAGTTTAATACTTATTAATTAATTCTTGTGGAGATGATAACCTTTTATACTACTTCTGTGAAAGAATTCACTTATTCTAAGTGTGTTTTTAACACAAGAGTGGTGATTGAGACCGCCGCCACAATTTCAATTTATTTAATAAAAAGCAAATTTATCAAATGGTGTGGTTTCAACCAATGCTAGACTTTTATTTTTTATTTTTTATTAAAGTCAAGTTTTGTAACCAACACTATTGACCCAGTGGCTTAATCTCCCCTAGGACACGGGGTCGATCCGGTGCTTTCGGGTTCGATTCTCGCAGTGGACAAACTCAGTGTTGGCCAGTGCAAAATTTGATCATAAGCACGAGCGGAGATTAGTCTTTCGTTCAAAGCGTTGGGACACTCCGTGGGTATCCAGCGATGGTCTGAACCAAAAAAGAAAGTGAAGTATTGAAATTTAGATAGAGTAACTCCGTGGGGTCACATAGAGCTGGCAAAACGGGTTACCCGACCGGTATCACGTTGGAACAAATCGGGCTTGAGATTTTTAGGGTTGGGCCAAAAAGCCTGTATTGAAATTCAGACCCAACTCTTAGAGCCCAAGCCCAGCCCTATGCGGGCTACGGGCTTTTCGAGCCGGTCCGTATTAGGCGACTAATTAAAAGGGATAAATTTAAAAATTAAATTTGTTCTTCTTCGTCTAATTTGAGGAGATTAGCACATAGGCCCAACTCCAATTGGTCTTCATAAAGAATTATTGCCATTTGACGCCCCTCACATGAATTGGATAAAATGTATATACTTAACAATAGCGTACCTTATTTCTTGAAATGATTGGCCTACGAGCTTCGCGTGGCCCAATCGAGTCGAGCTTTTATGGCACAGACTAAAAAGCCCAAGCTCTATATTTTCGTTAGCCCAAATTCTACTTTTTTGGGATAGTCCGGCCCGGCCTGTGGGCTCGGCCCATTTTGATGGCTCTAGGATCACAACGGTTAGAAAGAGAAGAAACCATGTGCCCTCTATACAAGATGACCAAGGCAACTGGATCCAGGATCTCCAGTGATTGGAGGAACTGACAATCGGTTACTTCAATTATTTAATGATAACACTACTTTTTCTCCTTTTCGCTTGCAGAGTACCTTCCCTATCCTTTCTAAAGGGGAGCTAAAGATGATTAATAAAGAAGTGGCTAACAAGGAGATACATTCTATTGTGAAGAGCAAATTGGGCCTTTAAGGGCTCTCGGTCTAAACCTTTTTTTTATCATTCTCAATGGCCCACCATTGTCCCTAGTGTGTTTGTCATGCGCTTGGGGCCCTGATTTATCCATTGCTTCTATCTGTCATGCGTCCAAGCACCACTATCGTGCACTTCAGGCACATCTACTACGCCGAAGGTTTTAAAGTCACAAAAAAGTATTTTTTTTATATATTTTCTTAACCTAACTTGGAAGGCGGTGGAAACAACCAAGAGTTTAACTATCCCCATATCCATTGAAGATTTATGCTTGGGATATTTTGAAAGTTCAAAATGGTCATTTTTTTCATTAAGTCTTGTTTTTTGTTTTCTTTCTTCTTCCTCTATGACTAGCTAAACCCCTTTGAGTTAAACCCCTTTGAGTTAGGGGTCAATGAATATTGACGAAACACTATTATAACTAATTTTGATCCATTTAAATGTCATATTCCCTCATATTTTGTGTATTCAATCTCAGTTTTAATATCTTTCATGATTTGATCATCTATGGAATGATATACGGTCATGTATGGAATGGAAGCTTTGTATATGAATGTTTGAGATTGAATGCCTTCAAATCAGTAGATTACAATAAAACAACAGAAATACCATGTTGCTAAAATTGAAAAGGATGAATATGTGAATAAACTGACTCAATCTAATTTAATAGCATAAAATAGGAAAATGCCAACAAAAGTTATAAAGTGACTGGAGTACCCAGGCCTCCGAATTTGATCTGTCAATCCGAACAAAACAAACACTGTAACAAGACATGAAAACGAAACAACAAACAAGGCAGTAGCGAAATCACAAAAAAAGAACTCAAAACTATTTGAATAACATTTATTTAGATAAAAGAAGAAAAACAATGCGGGTGATTCCAGATAAAAAAATGACCCAAAATCACCTCTCTCAGATGGATGAAGAAGAAGACAGGTTAGAGAGAAGATGGAGCTTCTCTCACTAGAAAAACTAGGGTTGGCTACAATGACCCGTCAACATCAACCTTTTATATATATATATATATATATATATATATATATATATATATATATATATATATATATATATATATATATATATATATATATATATTTGTCATTCATATACAAACTGTTTAAAGTGGTGCAGCAATTAAAGAAGTTTTTTTTTGCAAAACTAGGATCGAATCTGACAAAACATTCTTTCGCAAGAATTTAATGAAAGCAGAATCGAACTGCAATCCCTACATGATCAAACGAGGACATTACATAAATCAAATCAAATCTGCATTAATTTAAAATTCTAATTAAAAAGAAATAATTCTATTGACATTTAAGCCTTTATTTTTCTAAAAAAACAATTAATATGATGATGCAACTAAAAGAAACTCGTAAGTTGCTTGGCCCGTTAATTATTAGGTGGGGGTTCGATCCCCGGCCGAGTTGCTTTGTCTACGGTGTAATTTTAAAATCAGATGTGAAAATATCATTTCTGCTTCAGTTTATCCCTTATCTTCACTTTATCCACTAGTGTTTTCACTTCAATTCGTAAATTGCGCCGTTCACAATTGAAAGTCACACGCTTTTGATTCATCGGTTTCGGAATCTTCTTGCTTCTGAGAAAATGAAGCCACGACGGCACAAGCGTGAGAAAGAAGACGAGAAGAGAGGAAGCCACAATCACAACGAGCGTGAAACCACCGAAGATAACAGAGACATGCTTAGCGACTTGCCGGTTTGCGTTTTGATTCACATTCTGTCGTTTCTGAAAGCGGAAGACGCAGTTCGAACTTGCATATTATCATCAACATGGCAACATCTTTGGAAGCATCTTCCCTCTCTTACATTATACTCCTCTCAATTCTGGACTGTTAAGCGTTTCATGACTTTTGTGAATGGGATTCTGCCTCGTCGCGATTCCTCCACGGCGTTGAACGCTCTCGATTTCAAACTTCAGGATACTGTGGAGCCTCACGTACTCGAAAGCATTGTAAGTTACGCTGCTTCACTAAATGTCAACCGTTTACGTCTTTCTTTTCATACTACTACTTCTTGTGATATTCGTCAATTTCCGTCTTCCTTGCTCTCATGTCGCTCTTTGACATCTCTACACATTCAGTCCCTGTTTCCCCTACCATTTCCTAATTCTCTGAGTTTGCCGGCATTAACCTATTTGAAACTACACACCTTGTCCTTTTACCCTGGAAACGACGGCCGCGTTGAGCCCTTTTCCACTTTTAACCGGTTGAATACTTTGATCCTTAAAATGTGCAGAGTTCGGGATGCAAAACCCCTCTGCATATCAAGTACCACACTTCTCAACCTGTCTATACGTATTGCTCATGCTTATGATCAACGCCGTTCCCATTTCTCAATTTTGATCAAATTTCTGTTTTTTCAGTAATAAAGTATGAAAGGGAACCAGTTTTCCTCTCTAGGCTGCATAATAGAATCTATTGAATTAGTGTGTTGATCGTTTGTGATATGTTATCCTCATTTGCATGTTACCTTTGTTAGAAGTAGCAATGACTATACTTTAATGCTATCTTGCCAAAGTAGTTAGTGTTATGTTATCCTCATTTTTATCTATTCAGATTACTTCTTTTGCCTATATGTACTGTTCTACCAAGGCCCTTAAGCACGAGGTGAGGGTTTGATCCCAGACAGTTTGCATGGGGATTTGGATTCCCGGAATTTTTGGCACCATAGTCAATTGACTTGGCCAAGTTTGAAGAGAGAAAAAGAATATTAGTTGAGAGAGATAGAGACAAAGTTATTATGACTTTGGGGCCAAAATGTCAAGGCGTGTCTGTGTATGGGAAAACATCTATTGGTAGAGGTCAGTCTCTTAAATGAATCTCTGTACTGTATCTCGACATATTCGACATATTAGTTTCTAGTTCCCGGCCGAAGGATACCTTAGGTTCATCTCCCTCCCCCACCCATCTCAAAAACAAACTGACTGTATTGTTCTGTTATCATGTCGAAGTAGTTAGTGTCTCCATCTGTTGTTATTTTTCAGGATTGAATGTAAAAGTATGATTTTTTTTTTAAATTTCAGGATGTCTGTGGTGGAGACAGTTGTTTTATGATAAACAATCACAATAAGTCATGCCAGAGCGAGCCTGAGATTATGTATGTCAATTTTCAAGTGAAATTTTTGCTGCAAATTATGGTTAATATTTGTTATACTTTTATGAGTTCTGGGTTTTCCTTAAAATTGCAAGCTGTTTGGATTTATTTTATTTGCAACTTATTTTGATTCTTCTTCTCCTTCTTTTCTCGTGCTTAAACTTTTCATGTAGAAAATGCTAATGAACTTCTCGACAATACTCTTTGAAAATCATAAATTGGCCAAGTGCGTTATGTTTTCTATATCATGTGGTAAGAAAATTCTACCATTGTATTGTTGTGTAATTATACAAGATTCGTTCATCAGTTATCTGTTAATAGATATGAATATGATCATTTGATGAGTTTTTCTTCCTCCTTTAACACAATTTGACATTGTCGTGTATATATATTTCTCAGAATTAGAAGAACCACAGCTGTTGAGATTGCATCAGGCCTCCATTGGTATCTTAAGTATTGATGTGGTGCTCATGTCTCATGGGATAAAACAGGTGGCGTTCAGACAGCTTTAGTCCCCAAGCCAGGGTCACTACCTCTTTTAAGCGATGATGGTCTGAAGATTAAACGCCCTGTTCCATGGAACTATTACCAAAATGTCGTGACTTCTAGTTGTGAGTACCGAAGTCATCTTTCCATGGAACTATTACCAAAATGTCGTGGCTTTCAGGGTGCAGCTTCCGGAAACAGCTCTCGTCCATCCTGTGTTCCATGTTTCCCAGCTTAAGTATGCTATAAAAGGGCAAACAACAGAAGTTAATATACCAGCAGAAATGGCAGCAGTTGAGGATGCAGAATGCCAGAATCTATTGCTCCAGAAGCAGTATTGGCTACTCGGGAGGGCCAGCGTAATGGCAAAATAGTTTTGGTGTGGCATATCCTTTGGAAGGCTAACTGGGAGGAGTCTAGTTTGATCAAGGAACTATTCCCTTCCTTTTGCCTTGAGGACAAGGCAAATTTTCCAGAGAGCAGTACTGATGGGAACCCGACACCAGCTGGACCTAAGCCCATTCGGGTTTATATTCGTAGGCCCAAGACAGCCACGGTTCTTAACTCTCTTCAAATGGGAGAGTGAGTGGGATGAGAGACAAGTAAGTTATAGAGAAAGAAAGGGGATACAGTTATAGGGGGAAGAAGTGAGAAAATAGTATCATTATGAAAATTGTAACAGAGTACTTGGGGGTAGAGTCTCTTCTGTGAGCTTGGGGAGCTATACTGCTCTTGTTATTTTCCAATTCCATTGTCAAATTCTTAATACAATCACTCAAAATTTACGTGTACAGATAGCATGCTATAAGATAGTTGTTATTGTTATCAAGTGCTTAGGTTTCTAATAAGATCTATCTTTTCACAGATGGGGTGGACCTTTATCTCAAAATTGGTTAGATCAACAATTGTTCTTACAAAAGGAGATAATCTCAGGAATGCTGGAGCTAGGGATGACTCCAGGTATACTCTTGCCAAAGAACATGTCAATTGTTTTATGAATTTCCTTTTGTTTGGCACTGACACAGTCACACAGCTATCTATATATGATTTGTAAGTTTCTGTAAAGCATCCAGATTTACAGAGGGGAAAATGGTTTTACAGTATCAAATTCTTTGATGCATTTTTATGAAATTTTACAGAATATGGGGGATGTGACAGACATCTATAACTGGTAGATTCACCTATCCTCTCCTCTATACTCTACATTATGATTTTCTTGGATGATTTTGTTGCAAGTTAATGATCTACCATATCTATCTATATTTCCTTTTTCTTTTAATTAAGATTTTCTCTTATATGACTTGCACAGTCATAAGCAACTTGGCATGTTCCCTTGTTTATGAATTCTATTGGCCCGAACCCCAAACCACACACATAAACTATTTTAACTGAGCTGGATCGAGCTTCTATTCTTGATTACTCTTGGTTGCTGACACACTTATTATATTGTTGATTGCAGTGACACATTTAACGAAAACTCCCCACCTACCAGTGATCCAGCCTATATATCAACTCTTGGAGCTGTATTATATGAAGGAATTTCCAAGGGTGACAGAGATGATGTGTGGTTAATGCAAGTACGCTTTGGTTGACTCTGGATCTCTTATTTCCTTTTTTAATTCCTTATATATCCTTGGAAATGCCTTCAACAACTTTAAATGTGTCACCCTTGGAAATTTCTTATATAACAACTTTAATATTATTGTTGAGGTTATAAGGATTTTCTTTTAGCCTTTAGGTAATAGAGGGAGAAAAGGAATACTCAATGATGAATTATATTGATATTGATGTGAATGATTTGTTTAATATTATTGCAGACGACAAAGCAATAATCTTTATTTATGCTTATATTAGATTCTTTTTGTTTTTAGCTATTAATATTTGATTCTTGGTCCTAATTAAATAAATAAACAAATCATGATATATAAGTAAATATGGAAACTAATAGGATAAAATAGTTAAATCGAGATACGTATCGTGTATCGTTTGGCCATTTTTTTGTATCGTGTGTCGTATTGTATCGTGTATCGTAAGATACATGAACAATAAAAGTATGACAAATTTAGTAAAAAATAAATAGTATAAACATGATTTAAGACTATAAATAATTAATAATATATATGAAAAATATATTTATTTTTGATTTTTTTTATCATACATATGTATTATAGTTATAGTTATATGAAGAATGTATATGTATTATAATTATAATTATAATATATAATATTAAATATAATCGTAATCATAATTATAGTTATAATATGTTTGTACAATTGTAAAAGGGTGATTTTTTAGATAGAATCCGAAAGTCACAATTTTTTTGGTCACAGCAAAGAGTCATATTTAAAAAGAGCTCTTTGTCTTAGGCTTTTACTTTCCCCACACCCCCTCCTACTCTTTCACTCCCCCTAATTTCTAAAAACCCTAAAATACCCTCAACTTAAAAAAAAAAAAAAAAACACAACACCCTCACACCCCTCACTCCTCTCATTTTCCCTTTCACTCTCCCTCACACCCCTCATTCGAACCCTAACCTTCCTCTCCCCCTCTCACTCAACTTCTCACAACTCACTCAATCTCACCCAATCTCCCACTCAATCTTCTCCACAAACACCCTCAAGACCACCTGGGTTTTGTTCGCGTCCTCTCACTCTCTCTAATCGCTCCATTTTCATTCAGGTAACCCTCTCTCCCTTCTGTCCATTTAAGTTTTTTTTTTTCTGTGCATCTGCTGTGTTCGCATGACCTCATGCGAACACGTGAAAACGAAGGTGTTCGAATGAGGTCATGCGAACACCGTTCGAATGAGGCCATGCGAACACCCGTTCGAATGGGGTTGTTCGAACACGTGCGAATGCTTCTGTTCGAACAGGTGCGAATGATGCTGTTCGAACAGGTGTGACAGTATTGTTTCTGTTATTTTGCTGATTATGTTGCTTAATTGGTTTAATGGTTGTTGTTTCAGATATGGTGAGGCATCGTGGCGGTAGTTCGCAACAGCCGGAGCGTAGGCCACCCCCGACGGCTTCCGAACGCAAACGGAGGCAAGATGGAGCTGAACCTTCCCGGAGGGGTAGGCGTAGGGACGTCCCTCCTCCCCCACCGGAGGTTGATGATATTGGCCGGGATGTTGAGCGTGATGCTCAATTTCCGGCATATGAGCTGGCCGGCCCTTCTGGTCATGCACATGAGGAGGGAGGTGCTCAACATGAGGAGGATGTTGAGCCTCAGGAGCCTGCTGCTGCTCCTAGGGCTACATTCCCATTCCCTGGTGGACCTGTTGATGGTTCTGTCTTGCCCACATACGGGTCTCATATTTTGACCGAGTTCTATGCTGGCCGGGTAAGTTATTGTTATATAATAGCGTGTTGTCAATTTTGTTTCTTATTTTGTTGAACATATTGGCTTATTGTGCCGGTGTCATTTGTCAATGCAGGTTCGGCCGGACATAACTACGATTCCACATGGACCGGTTAACCTTGTGGTCCATGCTAGGATCAGGGAGACTCTTATCCTATCGGGGTTGTTCCCTCTCATAGGACTTGGTTTTCCCCTCACTCACAAGGGGCTGCTGAACGCATTCATAGAGCGTTGGCAGCCGGATACATCATCATTCCACCTTCCTGTGGGTGAGATGTCTATCACCCTTGATGATGTATCCCAGCTGTTACACATCCCCATCACGGGCCAGTTCTATGACATGCCTGACTGGACTTCGTGGCAGGGAGAGCAGATGCTGATTGACTATTTGGGGGCCACCCCCCAAGATGCCGCTGAACAGACTTCTGCGAGAGGGTTGTCAGTTGGTCTTGTATGGCTGAGGGATCATGTCTACCACCCAGCCATAGCTGAGCAGAGGTGGCATCATGCTGCTAGGGCCTATTTGCTCTATCTTTTGGGCTGCACATTGTTCGCAGACAAGTCAGGAAGCAAGGTTAAGCTTGGCTACCTAGGTATGCTTCTTGATTTGAACAATGTTGGAGACTACTGCTGGGGGGCAATGGCCCTTGCCCATATGTATGATCAGCTGAAGGATGCTTCAAGAAAGAAGACGAAGAAGATGGCTGGTCATATGGCTCTACTACAGGTATAAAACTTACTTTTTTTTTTATAAGTTTGCTTTAGGTTTACTTTCAGATTTATAATCAACCAATGATATGTTCATTACAGGGTTGGATTTTTGAGCACTTCCAGAGTGCCAATTTTACATCTTGGGTGGTGCACCCAGAATATGTTGAGAGTATGCCACGGGCGAAGAAATGGCTGTGTAGGGATGGCCCCGGGGCCATCAAGTCACACACCATCAGACTGTGCCTTGACCGGCTACACCATGAGGAGGTCACCTGGGACCCCTACACAGGCCATAGGCAGGAGAGACCCTTTGAGGAGCTGGGCAGGTTCAGAGGGTTCATCCGGAGTGCTGGCTGTATGGTGAGCCATTTGCCGGATAGAGTGGTCAGACAGTTTGGCCAGGTACAGCACATCCCGGAGGAGCCCAGACCTGCAAATCGGGCCGTCTGTACTCTCACGGAGTGTGATGAGAGGTGGACACAGTTCCAGGACCACTTGGTGGCGCGGGGGCCTCCCTGTGTGCCGTACTCCTCAAACACGGTGCCGGGCTACTTTCCATGGTTTTCTAGGGTCTCACATCCCTTTGCCTTCCCTGAAAATTATGTAGAGCTTGTGGATGAGCCGGATGTCAGTGTGGTACGTGTTTTTTATGTTAATTACAGTAATAAGTTTCTTCTACTTATTTAAATCTACTTATTTAAATAATGTTATGTTATTTGTTTGACAGATGCTGCCAGAGCTCCTGGATATGGTGGATGAGATGGATGGGACCATCAATGATAATGTCCCAGAGCCAACCAGGAGCGTCTTTCAGCGCATCAAGAGGTTGCTCAACCCCTTCCGTAGGCTTAGGAGGAGGATCGTCAATGTGTATCAGAGGAGGGGGCGCAACACCCAGTAGGGGGGGATATTTGTATAATTTAACTGTTTGGAACTTTTGTATAATTTAACTACTTTTGATATTATTAAGTATTTTTGTGATGTCATCTACTTAATTTGGCGCAAATTTATTGCCTTTTTATTACAAACCATAACCATACATGAAATACGAAAGACATGAAATACAAAAGACATAAAACCAACATAAGCAAACAACTAACTAAGAAACTAGTGTTTCGGTCGTCCCTGTTCCAGAAGATAAATGATCTCTTCTGGAGTGCGTATTGTGTCCACGTACAACTCTAAGACTTGTCGCCCCATCGGAAGTGTAGCATGATATTCCATCATGGTCCCAACGTCGTCATCGTTGCGGATCTCCATAACTGTAAAATAGCCAGTCCCGTAATCAAGCCGGTTGTACTTTCGGTAACGTATACGCGCCACGTCTTTACGCCACGCTCCCTCTGGACGAATCTTCCTCTCAGCCTTTTCCTTCAGTTGGGCGAAGGTGATGTCCTTACTCATCCTGCAGAATACATGGTTAGGACAACGAAACACAACACCATGTTCGTCGGTGGTGACAGTCCCATGGTGATGAAGGGCAGTTAGGAATTTGGTGGATGAGTACTGGGTTGAGCACAATTGCCATTCCATTTCAGCTTGGTTGTAGCTGTCAAGAGGGAGAGTAGGTTTTGGTGAAGAAGCAGATTAGGGTTTGGTGAAGAAGGTCTGAGGATGTGAACCCCCTTTTATAATAGGCATGGTGAAATGTCAGCCGTTGATTTCATTTTTAGATCACAAATCTGATCCGTTTAAATTCTATCCGTTCAGACACATTTTCCAAAGGGATTGACATCCACTCCTTTATCTGACACACATTTGACTGATTGTAAGCCGTTGATCAAAACTGTCGGTGGAATCTGAGACGTCCAATATCTGTCGCTCTGCAGCACTGGTTCGAACCGCCTCATGCGAATATGTGCGCATGACCACATTCGAACCTGTTCGCATGACCCCATTCGAACAGGTGAAAAACACCCAAGAGGGTGTGTCCCCATATTTAACACACGCGAATGGCTTCGTGCGAACCTGTTCGAAGGCCCGTGTTCGAACAGGTGAAATTTCGTGAAAAAAAAGAGGTTTGGCCTGGCCTTTTGGTCATTTCACACCCTTATGGGGTGTGTTTCGAGTAGGAGGGGGTGTGGGAAAAGCAAACGCCTTGTCTTAAGTGATATTGGGCCAGGCCCAAAAACTAACACAAGCTAACCCTAGTTCTCATATAGGAGTTGTCTTTTTCGTTCTCTGGATATAACAGCAGCGCCGTTTCATTTCCACTCTGAATCTCCCCTTCGTTTTTGACATTCAGTCTTCGGGTACCTTCTTCATCTTTTCCCTTCCTTCTTTCATCTTTGCATCGTTTTTTCTTGACATCCACTCTTCATCTTTTCCCTTCCTTCTTCCCTAAAATCCCTTATAAACAAACTTGGATCGCGCAACCGACCCGTTTCAGTGCTAAAACCTACAACGCACAGAATCGTGCGATACATGCTGCGTATCGCGATTCTGCGATACAGGTACGATACAGAACGATACGTGTGCGATACATGATCGATTTCGATACAGTGAGCGATTCGTATCGGTGGGTTTTGTTTTTGTATCGTATCGCGATATGTATCGTGCGATACATACAATACTTACTACCGATAAATTATGAGTTTGGTCCCTTATGTTTATTTTGAGCTCCGATTTGATCCCTTATGTATTAAAAGTCCGAATTAATCTCTTATGCGTAAAAGTTATATCAATGTGGTTTCTCTTGTAATTTTTGTTTTGAAATGGTCCCTTATGTTGCAAAGATTATACCAATGTGGTTCCACATTTCCACATTTTCAAAATAAAGAACTATTATAGAACAAAAAAAGAACCACATAGGTAAAAGTTTAAGGACCCTTTTGGAACAAGAAAAACAAGAGAGATCAAATTGGTTTAACACTTTAACACATCAGAGACCAACTCAATTTTTAAAACATTATGTACCAAACTAAAACCTAAATAAACATAAAGGGCAGAAGTGATAATTTAGCCAAACTTATAATAGGAAATAATCTAATTTACTATAAATTATTTTCAGATACAACCAAAATATTATAAAATGTTTTTATATAGCATAAACAATTATATCCTCTCAAATTCCCCCTCACGTAAGTCTTTTTCTTTTTTTTTTTGATAAGCAATGTTAGTGGGGGTGGGGGAATGTTAGTTTCCGGGGTATTGAAGCATGGATGATGTATAAGGCCCACTTATTTTATTCCAAGATTCCATTTTTGTGAGAATAATGGGGGTGACAAGGACCGAACTCTAGACCATATGGTCATCGAGACTCTGATCACTTGTCATGGACCAAATATCTGAATACCTTAAATTGTTAGGTGAAGTCACATGAATGACTTTGATATTATATCAGAAACAATGAGCTTTTCTTTAAAACACATTATAGGTGTATTCACCCTTGAATTTTAGTGGTATAAATAAATGTAGGATACTGTTAGGTGCCTTGAGAAGCTTCTAGCAAAAGGGAGGCTAGAGTTCCCTGTAATTTTATTGATCACAAAAGAATGGTAACCGTACACGGAGGAGACTACTCCCCTTGATAGGTAACTGGATTCCCCAGCACCTCCTCTTACTACTTATTTCTTAATTTTCTTCCGAATCCCTTATCCCTTCCTCCCTTGTCCTATTTATAATTCATAGGGTAGAGAGAGAAGGTTCCCTAACAGTAATAACTAACTAATCTCCTAACTAACTGAAAACAGGAAATAACAGCCTAACTAACTGTATACAAACAGATAACAAAACCGATAACAAACAAAACCGATAACAACTGACTCAGTTTGTTTATTTATTTCTTCTAGTATAGACCTTGATGGGTCTAACAATACTCTCCCCTTGTGAAGCAACCTTGTCCTCAAGGTTAAATGTTGGAAACTGCTGTTGAATCTGTGTAGTGTTTTCCCATGTAGCCTCTTCTTCTGTCTGTTGTTCCCACTGCACTAGGATTTGTTTGATTGATTCCCCTTGTTGCTCCACTGTTCTTGTTCTTAGGACTTTAGCTGGGTAGATTTGTACCATAGGTGCTTGCAGGCCTTCAGGTAGGTCCTTCTCCACTGGATGGTCCCCTCTGGCCAGTTTCAGCTGAGAGGCATGAAATACAGGATGGATTCTTGCAGTGGCTGGGAGTTGTAACCTGAATGCCACTGCCCCCACCTGTTTCAGCACCAAGTAGGGCCCATAATACCTGGCTGCTAACTTCGGGTGCAGCCTAGTAGGCATGGTGGACTGTCTATTAGGTCTGATCTTCAAGTAAACTAAATCTCCTACCTTTATGTTGATTGGTCTTCTGTGAATGTTGGCATATTTAGTCATCTGCTCCTGTGCTTGCCTTAAGTGATCCTTCAGTTGTCTCAGGGCCTCATCCCTAGTTGCTAGGTCCTGTGCCACTGCTTCGACCAGGGCCTCTCCAGGCACATACCTACTGATTGATGGTGGTGGTCTTCCGTAAACTGTCTCAAATGGTGTACATTTTGCTGCCCCTTGGTAGCTAGTGTTGTACCAATATTCAGCCCAAGGTAGACATTCCAACCATGCCTTAGGTTGCTCAGAGCAGAAGCACCTTAAGTAGGTCTCCACAGTTCTATTTAGCACCTCTGTCTGCCCATCAGACTGGGGGTGGTATGCTGTACTCATTTTTAACTTAGTGTCCTGTAACTTGAATATTTCTTGCCAAAAGTGGCTCAGGAAGGTGGGATCCCTGTCACTGACAATGGAGACTGGGATGCCATGTAGTCTTATTATTTCCTTGACAAATACTTCTGCGAGGGATCTGGCCGTGTAGGGGTGTTTGATGGGAATGAAGTGCCCGTACTTACTAAGTCTGTCCACTACCACCAATATGGTATCATATCCCTTTACCTTAGGCAAACTGACTATAAAGTACATGCTCAATTCTTCCCACACTCTGTCAGGTATTGGGAGGGGTTGTAAGAGGCCTGCAGGTGATGCAGCCTGGTATTTGCTTCTCTGGCAAACCTTGCAAGCTGTTACGAACTCTGTGACAGTCTTTTTAATGCCCACCCAGTAAATTGATTGAGCAAGCCTTCTATAAGTGCGAAATACCCCTGAGTGACCCCCTGTGGGTGTTGTGTGGAACTCTTGTAGGAGAGTAGGGATCCATTCTGAGTTGGCCGATAATACTAACTTTCCCTTGTAATGGAGCTTGCCATTTTCGAATGTATAATTCCCCTGTGAGTTTGGATTCTGTTTAAGCTCTTCTATAACCTTTCTCAATGTTGGATCTTGTTGAACTTCCTCCTCCAATACGCTGGCATCTGGCCAGTAGCATTTGGAGACAGCCTTCAATTCTGGGTCTTCATTTTGTCTAGATAGAGCATCTGCCACTTTGTTGTTTGTTCCCTTTTTGTATATTATTTCAAAGTCATAGCCTAGTAATTTAGCCACCCAGTTTTGTTGATTCTGGGTGATGATCTTCTGCTCAAGCAGGAATTTGAGACTCTTCTGATCGGTGTACACCTTGAACCTTCGCCCTATCAAGTATGGTCTCCAATGTTGAATTGCTAGGACAAGAGCCATGAGCTCCTTCTCATATACAGATTTAGTGAGAGAGTTGTCTGAGAGGGCCTTACTGAAGTAGGCTGAGAGGGCCTTACTGAAGTAGGCAATAGGTTTTTTGTTCTGCATGAGTACTGCTCCAAGGCCATGGCCTGATGCATCACATTCAATACAAAAAGGTATGGTGAAATCAGGCATTGTCAAAACTGGTGCTGTGGTGACTGCTTTCTGAAGTTCTCTAAAGGCTGCCGTGCTTGTCTCTCCCCACTCAAAGTTCCCCTTTTTTAGCAAATTAGTTAGGGGCTTGGCTATTTTCCCATAATTGTACACGAATCTCCTATAGTATCCAGTCAGTCCTAGGAATCCTTTTAGGGCCTTGATGGACTTAGGGATTGGCCATTTCATGATGGCCTCTGTTTTCTGAGGATCCATGGAGACCCCCTGTGCTGAAATGATATGACCAAGGTATCCTATCTCTGTTTTTCCAAAATCACACTTCTTGAGGTTTGCATAATAATGATTATCTTGTAGAGTTTTTAGCACTGTCTTCAAGTGTTGCAGATGCTCCTCCCACCCCTTGCTATATATCAATATGTCATCGAAGAAGACAAGCACAAACTTCCTCAAATAGGGTTGTAGAGTGGCATTCATAGCCCACTGAAAGGTTGCCGGTGCATTGGTTAGTCCAAATGGCATCACCAAGGACTCATAGTGTCCTTGATGTGTTCTGAAAGCTGTCTTATGCACGTCTTTCTCAGCCATCCTTATTTGATGATACCCTGCCCGTAGGTCTATCTTAGTGAAGTACCTTGCTCCATGCAGCTCATCCAGAAGCTCCCCTATCACTGGGATTGGAAATTTATTTGGAATGGTAGCCTTGTTTAAGGCCCTATAGTCAATACAAAATCTCCAACTGCCATCCTTTTTTTTAACTAAAATGACAGGGCTTGAATACGGGCTGTTACTGGGCCTTATAATTCCTGCTTGCAGCATCTCACCAACTTGCTTTTCTATCTCTTCCTTCTGCAAATGTGGATACCTATAAGGTCTGACATTAATTGGTCCTTCATTAGGCTTGATTGGAATCTGGTGGTCTACATCTCTCCTTGGTGGCAGGCCCCTGGGCTCTTCAAAGACCACAACAAAGTCTTCTAGAATTTGTTTTATATCAGCATCCTGTATTGCAGTGTTCTCACACCCCATAACAGATACACATGCATCATATTCTAGTGGAGAGTTCCAAACTAAAGCCATAGCCTCCACTTCACTCAGCTTTAGCAAATGTTGAGGTGAGACAAGGAACTTACCCAGGCTAGGATCCCCTTTGATTGTCACAGGTCCTTGGCTAGTGCTGAAGTTCATGGTGAGGTCCTTCCAATTTGACTTGACCTCCCCTAAGGTAGCCAACCAAGCCATCCCCAAAACAATGTCTATGCCTCCCAGTTCAAACACCAAGGCGTCTATTGTGCCTTCATATTCACCAATTCTGAGTTTGAGTCCCCTACAGACCCCCAACGTGCTCTTCCTATTGCCATCACCCAATCTGACCTTGTAGATGTTGTCAAGTTCAATCTGTATTCCCATTTTCTGCACTAAGCGTTTGGAGATGAAACAATGGCTAGCCCCTGTGTCCACCAACCCCAATGCTGAGTTCTTGTTTACTTCTACCATTAATTTCATCGTGTGAGGTTGATTTACTCCCTGAGAGGTGCACTGGGAGAGCTCCAGACACTGCAATTCGTTGGCGTCGTCTTCTTCAGGTTCACTGTCGTCGTCCTCTGCCTTTTCTATGTTTACAATTTCTCCTTCCTCGTTGATGTCTTCATTGTCACCAAGAATTACTAAGCGAAGGCTTCGTTCTGGGCAACGGTGTGTGGGGCCATACGTGTGACCACATGTGTAGCACAGACCTGCGTCACGTCGTCTCTCCCACTCAGCGTGAGGTAAGAATCGTACTCCTCCCCGTTTGTGGGTGTTATTTCCGCCGGCGGTGGTGCTCCCTCTGTTCGCCGCGGGTGGGGGTGTCGTTACGCTTGCCGTAGACCGGTTGGAGGCTTGTGGTTGCTGCGCTGTGTGTCCCGACCCGTTCCGTTCACTGCGCGACCCGGTTTGCGAAATTACCCGATTCCCTGGAAATCTTGAGGCACCGTTGCGTTGTGAATTGTTCTGCGTGGGTCTTGGGTCTCTTGTGGCTTCTTCGATGTATCTAGCAATCTCCATTGCGCGCACCAATTCCCTGGGTTCATGCGGTCGAACATGGTTGCGTATGTTGGGTCGCAAACCGGCCATGAAATACCCTAATAGCTGTCGCTCCGGTGTGCGGCGCGCCTGTGCCACAAGCAATTCGAATTCTTGAATGTATTCACTCACGCCACCTCTTTGTTTAATGGAGGCGAGGCGTTCGTATACATCTCCACTGCTGCCATCGCCGTAACGTCGCAGTAAGGCTTGTACGAACCCTTCCTATGTTGGGTTGACAGTTTTGTCCATCCAAAATTGAAACCAATGGACAGCGCCTCCTTCCATGCATATGAGCACCACCTGCAGTTTTTGGTCGTCACTCACCTGATGTATGGTGAAGAATTGTTGTGCTCGCGCCACCCACCCAAGGGGGTCTTCCCCTTCGAATGCAGGCAGTTCTACACGTTTAATCCAAGGCCTGTGCACTTCGCTGCTAGTGTCCACCTGGTTCGTCACCACCGTAGGTATAGGGGTTCTTCTTGGGGTTCCCCCATTCACCGAGCTCTCGTACCCTTCTTCTTCTCCTTTCTGTTTCTTCTTGTCATGATCAAGAATGAGGTTCTTGATCTGTTCTGGAAGAGCTGCCATCTCTGCTGATAGCGTTTCCAGCCTGACGTTTACTTTGTTCAATTCTTCTTTTGTCTCGCTGGCCAAATCATCAAGCTTCTCTTCCAAGACTGAGATTCTGCCATCTTGTGCCGCTAGCCTGGCGTCTACGGGACCTCCCATTTCTAATCCGGCAGGTCGGACCACCTGTTAGGTGCCTTGAGAAGCTTCTAGCAAAAGGGAGGCTAGAGTTCCCTGTAATTTTATTGATCACAAAAGAATGGTAACCATACACGGAGGAGACTACTCCCCTTGATAGGTAACTGGATTCCCCAGCACCTCCTCTTACTACTTATTTCTTAATTTTCTTCCGAATCCCTTATCCCTTCCTCCGTTGTCCTATTTATAATTCATAGGGTAGAGAGAGAGAAGGTTCCCTAACAGTAATAACTAACTAATCTCCTAACTAACTGAAAACAGGAAATAACAGCCTAACTAACTGTATACAAACAGATAACAAAACCGATAACAAACAAAACCGATAACAACTGACTCAGTTTGTTTATTTATTTCTTCTAGTATAGACCTTGATGGGTCTAACAGATACACTCTTACTGGTGTACAACTAATTGGGAGCGGTTGCATAATTATTTCTCTAACTGGCTTGCTTCCTAAATCCTAACTAACTGACCCACAAAATTGTACAACAAGGTGCAGAGGACATAAATACTCTCTGAACACTAATCACGTTATAATGTTGTGTCTATCTTTTTACTTCTGCTGTGGGTGTTTTGGTTGTTCCTTTGCGTTGCTGAAGAGTTACGACTACCATATTTTTTTCATTTCTATTCATGAATATTTTGGTGCCATTTGTTAATGATGTTTAGCTGATATATATAAATGACTATATAAATTTAACATTCTGATTTTTAAACTTGCATTAATACTGTTTTATCCAGGTAGGTGTTGGTATGTGCATGGAAGGAATAGAGCACAATCCTGTTGTTTATGAGCTGATGTCTGAAATGGCATTTCGTGATGAGAAAGTTAGTACACTATCAAAGTCGGATAGGTAGCCTGTACAAATGTCTGTTTAAAAAGTATATCCCGGACGATTTACAATAATCAGAAGGAAAAAGCTAAGTTTAAAGGTATTGCTTATTGTCCTTAGAATGCTATGAATGAACATCCTAGAATTTGACTTATTCCTAATCATAATTCTATCAAGTTAGGTGAGTTGGTGTTTCCATGTCTGCCATATAATTCCATTCAGGTCAAGGACACAAGGGGAGGGGTTGCCACTACAAGTAATGGTCATATGCTAAATATGAGGCAACGCACATATTTGCGACACAACCTGTTGCTATATCTGTGAGAGGTTATGTAATATCACATTCTTCTTGGTTCTCTTCAGATTCATATGTTTGGTGGGATTGGGAAAGGTGGGAAAAAGAGGTCGACTGGATGGCAGGCACTTCAGGGGGTGAACCATGAACCTACCCTTGGCATTCACTGGGCAGGAAGCTATCTGGCAAAAGGTTTTTAATGTAAGCGCTTTTTACATGCTCGTCTATGTTTGGATAAAGCTTCTTTTAAGAGATATGAATTCTTTAGACATAAATTAGATGCATTGCTACAATCTTATTGGTGTACTTTGTTCTCGTAAAAATATGTATTGAATATATTTTTATCCTTCAATAGCAATTTGACTAGTATATTCTAACTGTAGGATTTTAACATTAGTTCAGAAGATTTGAATAGTTTCTTTGGCGGACCTACTTTCCTTGCTTGGGCGCGAATGGGAAATTTACACGCGTAGGTAAAAGAAGTAATTTAAACCCTGTCATTGGTTTTCATTATGTATAGTAAGCTTATGAAATGGTCGTGCAACTCAGGTAATCTAGTGTTATTATTTATGAGTTGAATGGTCGTGCAAGTCAAGGTTCGTAAATAGAAAACGATCCAAGATCCGTTGGGCCACCCGCTATCGGGCCACTCAGGTCACGCTCCAGTTGTCTAGTCCTGGGCGTCCCTCAACTTACAAGCCGGTTTTGTGGGGTTGAGTTAGGCCTTAACCACATTCTAAGAGTTATAATTTTCTAATTATAGAAAAATATAGAAAGAAATTGGTAGTGAATAGTAAGGCATGAATCAGAAACCGGATGAAGGTATATATAGAATGAAGAGTAGTCTTTTAGATGTAACTCGATGTTGGTGTGGTAAATATTATAATTAACTAAAAAAAACAAAGAAATTGATACAAGTTACATATAATTTGTTTAAAGTAATATTCCATAGTGGCCCCGTAAAGCGATGAGGACGAGGCTCAGGCTAGGACTGTGTCTGCGAAGAGAGTGTGGAGACTGGAGAGTGTGAGATGAAGGGGTTTTGGGAAGGGGTATTTTTGAGATTTTTGAGGTTAGGGGGTGTGTGGTGAGTAGGGGGAGGGTGGGATAAGCATGGGCTTAAAATGTTTGGGAATCTCATAACAGCCCAACCAACAACCCTAACCTGAAGAACTATATAAGCTTGCAAAGACCCGTTAGAAGAAAGTAAGTCATTGTAAATGGTCCAATGATAAATGGTCCAACGGTTAATTCTGTATTTAATTTCTTCTGAAATGCAGTGAACAATATCTTTCTTTGCCCAGTCTTCAGGCCATCAACCATCGACGGAATAAACCTCTCAAGATCAGCCATGGCGTACAGTAGTAAGTCATTGTAAATGAAGTCCTTGAAGCTTATTTTTTCGTCTGTATGATTACGAGAAGTACCACTACCACGCTGCAGGAACAAATGGTAACTTTAGTTAGCAGATACACAACTAAGTAGAGTAAAATTTTGATAGCCCTACTACTAAACCTCAAAATTAAGAATCCAGGTTTTCCTTTCTTCAGCTTTCTCCTTACTAAATGCTAGCAGAATTGCATTTCCATCCTTTTCATCATCTTCCCAAGTAAACATTTTTTTGCGCTTCTCAATATGACGAAAATACTTCCACCCTTCAACAGATGTATTGGTACCTAAGCCCTATAAAACACCAAAAACAATAAATAAGATAGAACAACCGATTACTGTATGGAAATTAATATGCACTTACAAAAACACAAACCTACTTTATAATATTTAATTTTCCACCCCATTGCATCATTCACCAAAATTTTTCTCCATGAGTCATAATCACGCATGGAATAAAACCACTCTTTTGAGCCGTCAGCATGAAAAGCCTGCATCGAATAAAACAAATATTTATTTGACTAAATTAAAAAGCTTACCAAATACTATTATTGAATAAGCAGCAGCTTAACCCTAACCTTTATTATTGGAGTTGAAAATTTCGACATAAAACCCGTATCTTTCAGTAATGAAGGCCAAAAATAATGGAAAAAATTAATTAGGAGTGCGGTGAAGTGCGCCCCATCATGATCCTGAAAAAAATAAATAGTACATGGTCATCTATCTTAAGTAAGTCTAAAATCACATAAATCAATTAACAATCAACTTAAAGTTGAACAAATTGGAATCCAACGGCCCCCAATTCATTCTACTTTCGTTGATTTCATTCGATCCCACAAAACAATCCCAACATTACACATCAAAATCAATCTCTCAATTTTAAATTATCACAATAACACAGAATAATCAGAACAATTCCAGATCTGACACAATTCAACCCAGACACAGATAAAAGACACAGATTCTTACCCAAAAAAACCTAATTAACAAAATATACACAACAAAAAATCATTAAAAAACACAAAAAAGGGTCAAAGTTGAATCAAACAAAAGGAACAAATTTGAAGCATACCCATGAAATAGAAACACAAAACTAACAAAACCGTACCTGATCGGCCATTATCATTACTTTTCCATATCTTAAAGAGCTTCGGGTAAACTCTTCATCAAATTGGAGTCCTAGAACCTTCCTGAAGCTCTTTATTTCTTTGTTATTTTTAATCTTTTCGTTAGGAGCATCACGCACATTTACTAACTTCCCTTTCAAAGCAAAAACACCAAATCGTCATCTATCGAGAATTCTCATGCCAGACATTTGATAAAAATATAGCTAAAAACTGAAAAGGTGAAAAAAAATATAAGTACAAAAATGATAAAATAACTTACAGCAAA
The DNA here is from genome assembly GCA_039519185.1 of Astragalus membranaceus. Taxonomy (NCBI): domain Eukaryota; kingdom Viridiplantae; phylum Streptophyta; class Magnoliopsida; order Fabales; family Fabaceae; genus Astragalus; species Astragalus membranaceus. Next base: position 171,879,204 of record CM076848.1, on the reverse strand, counting down.
AGCCCTTGCTGATTCTCCTTCGGTAACAATCAATGTACACTCATAGGAATTCGATCGACCGGCGTCATAGGCCTCCACCAATGTGGTGATTAGAGGAGGAGGGTAAATCAATTAGAAAGAATTGGTAAAGAGCTAGGGTTAGGGTTTGTGAATCGGTAAAGAATGTGTGTTTCTTTTCGGAGAAATGAATAAGGGGGGTTTTGAAGGAGGAGGAGGGTAAATCAATTAGAAAGAATAGGTAAAGAAGAAAGTAGAGAGAATACAATAATGTGTTACTTGAATTTCACCAATTCACAAACCCTAACCCTAATTGATTTACCCTTATTCATTTCTCCGAAAAGAAACACACATTCTTTACCGATTCACAAACCCTAACCCTAGCTCTTTACCAATTCTTTCTAATTGATTTACCCTCCTCCTCTAATCACCACATTGGTGGAGGCCTATGACGCCGGTCGATCGAATTCCTATGAGTGTACATTGATTGTTACAGAAGGAGAATCAGCAAGGGCTTTTGCTGTAAGTTATTTTATCATTTTTGTACTTATATTTTTTTTCACCTTTTCAGTTTTTAGCTATATTTTTATCAAATGTCTGGCATGAGAATTCTCGATAGATGACGATTTGGTGTTTTTGCTTTGAAAGGGAAGTTAGTAAATGTGCGTGATGCTCCTAACGAAAAGATTAAAAATAACAAAGAAATAAAGAGCTTCAGGAAGGTTCTAGGACTCCAATTTGATGAAGAGTTTACCCGAAGCTCTTTAAGATATGGAAAAGTAATGATAATGGCCGATCAGGTACGGTTTTGTTAGTTTTGTGTTTCTATTTCATGGGTATGCTTCAAATTTGTTCCTTTTGTTTGATTCAACTTTGACCCTTTTTTGTGTTTTTTAATGATTTTTTGTTGTGTATATTTTGTTAATTAGGTTTTTTTGGGTAAGAATCTGTGTCTTTTATCTGTGTCTGGGTTGAATTGTGTCAGATCTGGAATTGTTCTGATTATTCTGTGTTATTGTGATAATTTAAAATTGAGAGATTGATTTTGATGTGTAATGTTGGGATTGTTTTGTGGGATCGAATGAAATCAACGAAAGTAGAATGAATTGGGGGCCGTTGGATTCCAATTTGTTCAACTTTAAGTTGATTGTTAATTGATTTATGTGATTTTAGACTTACTTAAGATAGATGACCATGTACTATTTATTTTTTTCAGGATCATGATGGGGCGCACTTCACCGCACTCCTAATTAATTTTTTCCATTATTTTTGGCCTTCATTACTGAAAGATACGGGTTTTATGTCGAAATTTTCAACTCCAATAATAAATGTTAGGGTTAAGCTGCTGCTTATTCAATAATAGTATTTGGTAAGCTTTTTAATTTAGTCAAATAAATATTTGTTTTATTCGATGCAGGCTTTTCATGCTGACGGCTCAAAAGAGTGGTTTTATTCCATGCGTGATTATGACTCATGGAGAAAAATTTTGGTGAATGATGCAATGGGGTGGAAAATTAAATATTATAAAGTAGGTTTGTGTTTTTGTAAGTGCATATTAATTTCCATACAGTAATCGGTTGTTCTATCTTATTTATTGTTTTTGGTGTTTTATAGGGCTTAGGTACCAATACATCTGTTGAAGGGTGGAAGTATTTTCGTCATATTGAGAAGCGCAAAAAAATGTTTACTTGGGAAGATGATGAAAAGGATGGAAATGCAATTCTGCTAGCATTTAGTAAGGAGAAAGCTGAAGAAAGGAAAACCTGGATTCTTAATTTTGAGGTTTAGTAGTAGGGCTATCAAAATTTTACTCTACTTAGTTGTGTATCTGCTAACTAAAGTTACCATTTGTTCCTGCAGCGTGGTAGTGGTACTTCTCGTAATCATACAGACGAAAAAATAAGCTTCAAGGACTTCATTTACAATGACTTACTACTGTACGCCATTGCTGATCTTGAGAGGTCTATTCCGTCGATGGTTGATGGCCTGAACACTGGGCAGAGAAAGATACTGTTCACTGCATTTCAGAAGTAACCGTTGGACAGTTATGTGCGTATGTGTCTGAGCTTTGTTTATACCACCACGGAGAAGAGTTTAGTTTCCACTATAATTGGAATGTCACAAGATTACGTGGGTAGCAACAATATTAATATCCTCAAACCAAACGGTCAGTTTGGTACTCGTAACTTGGTGAGTTGAAACTGTATTAAACTAGTATTTAAAACCCGTGCAACGCACATGGAGATAATTGCTTTTTGTACGTCATTTTAGGGGTGCAACAATTTTGTAGAGTAACCGTTAAATTTCACTTTGTATAGCAAAGACTATAATAGGGGGATTAACGCACTACATATCATTTTTGACTTGTTACTTCTATGATAAGTATGGTAAGGAAATATCTGACATGCAAGAACAAAAAATGGAAAATAAAATACTAAAGGGGCTAAAGTGAGTCCATGTGCAGATTTACAAATTTTTGTAGAGAATCAGTTGCACCTGTCAAATTGCATTTTATGTTGGGTTCTTTGTCATTGATTTTATTGCTTCCTCTGCTTGCTTTTGGGACAACAATGTCTACTATCCACAAGTTAACCAATGTCAAATGTAACTATAAAGAAAGAGACGATCTCCATCCTTGTAGAAGAAGAAAGAGAATAGCAAATATAAATAACAAATATAGTTATTATCAAATAAACAGAGTCAATTTCAGTGTAGTCAATTATATCATCACCCTCAAAAAGAATCTTAATCTGCATATTGGGGGAAAATAAAGTATCAAGAAAGTAATGAATATACAAATAGCTCATTCCCTAAGTGTTGAACTACATTATACATACCAAATACAATATATTTATCAAAATTGATATTCACAACCTTAGTCCAGAAGGAGCTGTTGGAAGATTTGTTGCTGGTGCAACTATTCTGGGTTACAGAGGAAGGAGCGTCTGAAAGGCAATTTCTACCAGATCAGAATTGGCATTCACATATGCAGTCCTTAATAATTTGAAAGTGAATAAACCATATTAGATTTGGCATGTGAATTGAGAGTTTGCATGTGACAAAATCAATCAACACAAATATGTAAATATCATCCAACATAAATTGTTTGAAATCACAGTTTATAAGTCAAGATGTTAACAATGTCCTTCACCAAATAGTTAATGAACTCCCCATCTATCTCAAATTGTATTACCTAGACATTATTTGATTTGATATTTGATATTATAGTGTCTTCCTTCTCTGGTGGTGTATGTAGTAGATATTCTTTTTACTCTGCATAAACTTGTGGCAAACATATCCTTTCATTAGATAGACCACCATAAATGTCCCCAAATTTGAGAAGTATGTGGACATTGCCTGCAATTGTATCAAACAATTAGCAAGTTAAGGAAGAAGTTTATATAATAACTACAATATACCTTTTGCCTGCTAGCCTCTAATGTTTTATCAAGTTTTATTTTTTGTCCTTTAGCATAATCAAACTGTAGTGAACAACAAATTTTTCCTCTCTCTTTCTCTTTGTACGTAGCTTAGTTGAGGGAGGAAGAGTGTATATTGTTTGTTTTTTTGTCTTGTCTTTTGTCCTGTAAGTTTCATTCAAAAAATTTCAAGTTGTTTCCCTCTTTTTTATGTACTTCACACAAATAAATTTTTAATATATATATTGCAAGATGTAATTTGTGGAAGTAGATAAAAAATAATACTAAAATAATAGGCATTTGTGTGAGTGCTTTGAGAGTGTGGCATGTGTGAAATAGTTCCTTTTGAGTAGGCTCCATTTGTATATTAGGGGATTTTGTTGCAATAGTTGCTGCCTTGCTGTTTTGAAATTTATATTTACCGGGTCTTTTGCTCTCTTCTAGGGAGGTAATGACCATGCAGGCGCCCGATACATCTACACGGAACTAAATCCTGTTACACGGTACCTTTTTCCTTAAGATGACGACATGGTATTTGATTATTTGGATGAGGACGGGAGGTCAATTGAACCAAACTGGTGATTTTTTTTCCTCCTGTCTTTCTAAAGGCTATTTAATATTAGTAATTAGTTACATGTAACTACCAAGGAACATATACTTAAAATTTATTCAAATTCTGCTTGTCCGAATAGGTACAAACCTATTATACCTTTAGTTCTTGTCAATGGATGTGAAGGGATTGCGACGGGTTGGAGTACCTACATTCCCAATTATATATGATCCAAGGGAAATTATTGCTAATGTGAAGCGTTTGTTAAATGGTCAAGAAATGGAGGCAATGGTTCCATCCTACCGAAATTTTAAAGGCAAAATTAAGAAAGGTGACAAGAAAAGTACATATATTCTTTATGGTGATGTAGATATCATTGATGAACAGACTTTCAGAATCGAAGAGCTGCCTATTCGAAAGTGGACACAAGATTACAAGCAGTTCCTTGAATCAAAAACTGATGGGTCACCTAATGTTCATGATCCTCTTATTAAGGTAAGTAACATGTCCTATAATACATTGCTTCAACATAGGTCAGGTGTCAATAGGTATATTTTTCTGAATTAATTTCTAATTTCTTTATGCAGGACTTCAAGCACAATGGGGATGACGTCACCATTGACATAGTAATCAAGATGATGGATCATAACAGAATAACTACCATGGATGAAGCTCTGCTAAAGAAATTTAAACTGAGAAAAACGATAAGCACTAGCAACATGCATCTTTTTGATGAAGAGGGAAAAATCAAAAAGTTTGAGTCTCCAGAAGAAAGTACCTCACTTTTTCAGAATTTTAATTTTGATCAATATGAGTTGTGTTATATATATATATATATACTTATACTCATTGTTTTGTGTCACTTTTTATGCAGTTATAGAAGAGTTTTATTCTGTACGGTATGAGGCTTACAAAAAAAGAATGGTGAGTTGTTGTTTTTGTTGCAATGAGCTGTCCGTTCTTAGATTTATTCTGAGCCTATTCATTGTATGCATGCATGCAGAAAAAGATACTGGAAAACCGGAAACTACTTTTGTGGATATTGAAGAACAAATCAATTTTTATAGAAAGGGTTGTGAAGGGAGATATTCACATTTTCAATGAAAACTATGGTGATTTGTTGAATGAGCTGAAGCAGGCAGGTATTACTGCCATGCCAAGGAGAGGTAAATCTGCAGAACCACTAGTTGCTGTGGCAAATGATGACAATTCAGAAGACACCAAAGAAGAACAGGAAGCTGATCCTCAAAAGAAGGCAATATGGCGTGACTACGGGTATCTGTTATCCTTGCCTATTGGAATTTACAATATGAACAGTGTTCAGAAGTTAAAAGTTCAGAGGAAGAGTTGTCCTCTGGTTCTTCTTCTGCAAATAACTCTCCTCGTGAATTAGAGAGTGAAGGTACAGGGGCATCATCACCAGAGATTAAGGTGAGGAAGATGAGGGAATCTCCATTTAACAAGAAAAGTGGTTCTATTCTGAGCAATGCTGCTACCAAGGATAAAAGTCAGTGAAGACACCATGATGTTGACTAGATAGACTTGCTTCAATTGTATTTCTCTATAGGCGACATGTAAAACTCTATGGATTTTCTGTATGTAGAAATTTGATTTTTAAAGATTCTTGCTTATATGAAATTGGATCAGCACTGCTATATCCATGGCTCTATTTTCTGCATTCTTTTGACATATTTTCTGTAAACATAATACCTACGTAAGGTATATTATAATGATTGAACCATTTAAATAATGAAAAGACATAATACCTGAGTTTTCTCCTCTAATTTATAATCAATGAAAGAAGCCCATTTAGTTGCTAGAATTGAATTTGGAGGGTTATGATATTTTCTTCTCAAGTTTTGTCTTGTCATAGAAAGTAGGTAGTATCAAACAATCTAAGCTTGTTGTTCTCCCTCCACTTTATCCCAATGTCTTTCAACATGTATGTCTTGGGTGCATCTCCATGGATTGACTCCCACCAAAACTTGATCTTCAATCAATTGTTGGTGTTATAAAATTATATTATAGCGAGAACAAAATGTTATACACCAAAATGTTTATCCTCGAGGAAATGGTGTACATACTTAGTGGTCATACACTTCTTCTCGAGTCTGAATAGTGAATACAAACATATACAATCAATATACAAAATATATTAAGTAATTGCATAGGATCTTTTAAGACTATTATGAGTTTATGACATATGAGGTTCATACATCAGTACACAACATACACATATACGTGACATGGATCAAAAAATGGAACTAATATAAGTTTGAATCAACAGTTAAAAAACAATAAAAGATGATAATCAAGCTTTAAAGAGCTAGACAATCATAGTGCTCAAAGGCACTAGTAGCTTACTGATATATAGACAACTTACGATCATACGATCAATATCAACAAGTACAAAACTCTTAACCAAGTGAAGGAAACTTACGATCTTCATTGATTTACATCTTGCAGTTTTATTATTTCTATTTATTTTCTTTCATAATTAATTCAACACGGGGGGTCGATCCGGTGCTTCCGGGTTCGATTCCCGCAGTGGACAAACTCGGTGTTGGCTAGTGCGAAATTTGATCCTAAGCACGAGCGGAGATTAGTCTTTCGTTCAAAGCGTTGGGACACTCCGTGGGTAGCCAGCGATGGTCTGAACCAAAAAAGAAAGTGAAGTATTGAAATTCAGATAGAGTAACTCCGTGGGGTCGCATAGAGCTGGCAAAACGGGCTACCCGTCCGGTATCACGTTGGAACAAATCGGGCTTGAGATTTTTAGGGTTGGGCCAAAAAGCCTGTATTGAAATTCAGACCCAACTCTTAGATCCCAAGCCTAGCCCTATGCGGGCTACGGGCTTTTCGAGCCGGTCCGTATTAGGCGACTAATTAAATGGGATAAATTTAAAAATTAAATTTGTTCTTCTCCGTCTAATTTGAGGAGATTAGCACATAGGCCCAACTCCAATTGGTCTTCATAAAAAATTATTGCCATTTGACGCCCCTCACATACATGAATTGGATAAAATGTATATACTTAACAATAGCGTACCTTATTTCTTGAAATGATTGGCCTACGAGCTTCGCGTGGCCCAATCGAGTCGAGCTTTTATGGCACAGGCTAAAAAGCCCAAGCTCTATATTTCCTTTAGCCACTCTACTTTTTCGGGATAGTCCGGCCCGACCGGCGGGCTCGGCCCATTTTGCTGGCTCTAGGATCACAACGGTTAGAAAGAGAAGAAACCATGTGCCCTCTCTACAAGATGACCAAGGCAACTGGATCCAGGATCTCCAGTGATTGGAGGAATTGACAATCGGTTACTTCAACTATTTAATGATAACACTACTTTTTTTCCTTTTCGCTTGTAGGGTACCTTCCCTATCCTTTCTAAAGAGGAGCTAAAGATGATTAATAAAGAAGTGGCTAACAAGGAGATACATTCTACTGTGAAGAGCAAATTGGGCCTTTAAGGGCTCTCGGCCTAAACCTTTTCTTATCATTCTCAATGGCCCACCATTGGCCTAAGTGTGTTTGTCATGCGCTTGGGGCGCTGATTTATCCATTGCTTCTATCTGTCATGCGTCCAAGCACCACTATCGTGCACTTCAGGCACATCTACTACGCCGAAGGTTTTAAAGTCACAAAAAAGTATTTTTTTTTATATATTTTCTTGACCTAACTTGGAAAGCGGTGGAAACAACCAAGAGTTTAACTATCTCCATATCCATTGAAGATTTATGCTTGGGAACAATATTTTGAAAGTTCAAAATGGTCATTTTTTTCATTAAGTCTTGTTTTTTGTTTTCTTTCTTCTTCCTCTATGACTAGCTAATTTTGAGTTAGGGGTGAATGAATATTGATGAAACACTGTTATAACTAATTTTGATCCATTTAAATGTCATATTCTCTCATATTTTGTGTATTCAATCTCTGTTTTAATATCTTTCATGATTTGATCATCTATGAAATGATATACGGTCATGTATGGAACGGAAGCTTTGTATATGAATGTTTGAGATTGAATGCCTTAAATCAGTAGATTACAATAAAACAACACAAATACCATGTTGCTAAAATTGAAAAGGATGAATATGTGAACAAACTGACTGAATCTAAGTTAATAGCATAAAATAGGAAGATGCCAACAAAAGTTATAAAGTGACTGGAGTACCCAGGCCTCCGAAGTTGATCTGTCAATCCGAACGAAACAAACACTGTAACAAGGCATGAAAACAAAACGACAAACAAGGCAGCGGCGAAATCACAAAAAAAGAACTCAAAACTATTTGAATAACATTTATTTAGATAAAAGAAGAAAAACAATGCAGACGGGTGATTCCAGATAAAAAAATGACCGAAAATCACCTCTCTCTGATGGATGAAGAAGAAGAGAGCTTTTCTCACTAAAAAAACTAGGGTTGGCTACTATGACCCGTTAGCATCAACCTTATTTTATATATATATATATATATATATATATATATATATATATATATATATATATATATATATTTGTCATTCATGTACTAATTGTTTAAAGTGGTGCAGCAATTAAAGAAGTTTTTTTTTGCAAAACTTGGATCGAATCTCACAAAACATTCTTTCGCAAGAATTTAAACAAAGCAGAATCGAACTGCAATCCCTACATGATCAAATCAGGACATTACATAAATCAAATCAAATCTGCATTAATAAAATTTTAATTAAAAAGAAATAATTCTATCGACATTTAAGCCTTTATTTTTCTTAAAAAATCAATTAATATGATGATGCAACTAAAAGAAAGCTCGTAAGTTGCTTGAGCCCCTTAATTATTTTGTTAGGGGTTCGATCCCAAATCGGTGTTTATGGAGAAATATCGCTTGGGAGATGTCAACCTTTAAATGAACTCCAATACCTCGAAAAATTAGTTTTCATAGTCGCCGTGGAGGGAGGATACCGAGTTTAAAAAAAAAACTAAAAGAATGCTCGATGCACAAAATAGTTTATAATTTTCAAAAGAAAGCCTTAATTTATTTTATTGCTTCAAAAGTCATCTCTAAGCAGTATTCCATTCATCACCTTGAGGTATGTAATTGACAACGATAAAGTTGTCCAACACCGTATAAATGTATTTTTTAACAGATGTGAAAATATCATTTCTGCTTCAGTTTTGTTGGGGAGTCCGGGGAGCACCGGGAGCAACATCGAGCTATCCAATGAAATGACCACTTTGACGCCACATCACAACCCAAAACCTTAAGGTAGTAGGTATGTGGGTCTCCTCTCTTATAAACATTTCATATAGCTCATGCCTAGCCGATGTGGGACTCTTTTTTTTTTTTTCATTCACACTTGATTTCCAACAACACTCCCCCTCAAGTGTGAATTATCCACATCGCTAGCCTCCCCGCACCATGCTCCCCCACCGAGCCGAACCTTGGCTCTGATACCACTGTTATTGTTCCAGTTTCCCTTCCCTTTCTTATTCTTCCAATTATTATTCTTATTGTTATTCCAGTTTCCTTTCCCTTTCTGAAACTTAGCTTGGAGAGCTTGTTCTCCTGAATTTTCACCACTCTTATCCTTATTCTTATCACCACATCTCTCCCTAATCCTAGCCTCATTTGCTTCGAGTGAACCTTGCAGTTCCTCAAGCTTCATTGTGTCTAGGTTTTTGGATTGTTCAATTGCAACTACTACATAATCAAATTTAGCAGTTAAGGTGCGAAGTACCTTCTCAATCTTCTTCTGATCAGAAATCTCTTCTCCATTTGTGCGCATCTTGTTTGTCAGTAACGTTAATCTACTGAAGTATTCTGCAATCGACTCCTTCTCCTCCATCTTCAGCAATTCGAACTCTCTTCTCAATGTCTGAAGCCTAACCTTCTTCAATGTCGCATCGCCTGAATACGCAGTAGCTAACGCATCCCAAGCACCTTTCGCCGTCTCGTATTGAGAGATCTTCTCAAACGCCTCCGCATCCACGCATTGATGTATCAAGAACAGCGCCTTGCTATCCTTTTTCTGTTGATCGCGAAGCGCATCTCCGCCAATCGCCGTCACGCCATTACGAACCACTTCAAGGACATCTTGATAACGGAACACTACTTTCATTTGGATAATCCAACGATCGTAGTTGCTTCCGTCAAGCACTGGAAGCTTCGCCGGAAATTGGCCGTTGCTACCACCGGAATTCGCCATTTCCGTCGCACCGTGTAGTTACCAGAATCGTATGCTCTGGATACCAGTTTGTTGGACCTGAACTCACTGATTCACTCACTCACAGCTCTCTATCTCACAGTGTTTCACTCACACTCAAGAATCCTCACTGTCATGGTGCACACACTCACACACAGTAGTAGAAAATCAGAGAGAATGAGAGTATCAGAGAATTAAACAAACTGAGAAAAATGAGTATTGTATTCCACTGTGTAAATCAGTTACAGCTCATCTATATATGCTGTTGAAATTCTAACTGACTCAGCAACTGATGCTGACTGTACTGCCAGCTGGCATGTGACTCAGTATTACAAACTTGCAGGAATTGGGTCTACAAATAAATGTTACCACTTACATCCCTAACACTTATTAATTCAATCTATACTTAACAAAACATCAAAATACAATGAGAAAATTAAACTGAACAATTTGATTAACTCTCAACAAGTTTATCCCTTACCTTCACTTTATCCACCATTTCCCACAATCAAACTAGGGTTTTCACTTCAATTCGTAAATTGCGCCGTTCACAATTGAAAGTCACACACTTTTGATTCATCGGTTTCGGAATCTTCTTGCTTCTGAGAAAATGAAGCGACGACGACACATGCGTGAGAAAGAAGACATGAAGAGAAGTAGCCACAATCACAACGAGCGTGAAACCACCGAAGACAACAGAGACAGGCTTAGCGACTTACTGGATTGCGTTTTGATTCACATGCTGTCATTTCTGAAAGCGGAAGACGCAGTTCGAACTTGCATATTATCATCAACATGGCAACATCTTTGGAAGCATCTTCCCTCTCTTACATTATACTCCTCTCAATTCTGGACTGTTAAGCGTTTCATGACTTTTGTGAATGGGATTCTGCCTCGTCGCGATTCCTCCACGGCGTTGAACGCTCTCGATTTCGAACTTCAGGATACTGTGGAGCCTCACGTACTCGAAAGCATTGTAAGTTACGCTGCTTCACTAAATGTCAACCGTTTACGTCTTTCTTTTAATACTACTACTACTTGTGATATTCGTCAATTTCCGTCTTCCTTGCTCTCATGTCGCTCTTTGACATCTCTACACATTCAGTCCCTGTTTCCCCTACCATTTCCTAATTCTCTGAGTTTGCCAGCATTAACCTATTTGAAACTACACACCTTGTCCTTTTACCCTGGAAACGACGGCCGCATTGAGCCCTTTTCCACTTTTAACCGGTTGAATACTCTGATCCTTAAAATGTGCAGAGTTCGGGATGCAAAACCCCTCTGCATATCAAGTACCACACTTCTCAACCTGTCTATACGTATTGCTCATGCTTATGATCAACGCTGTTCCGATATTGAGCTATTTGCTCCCAGTCTGTGTACCTTTGCTATTTCCTGTGAATCTTTTCAGAAACTTTTCGGGAGCCATCTTTCTTCTATCAAAAAAGTCAGTATTGTTGTATATCATGTGGTGGAGAGTAGTACTTTGGGTATACTCAACTGGTTGACACAGATGAAGGATGTCGAATCATTGACCGTAACTCCAAGAACTCTTCAGGTAGAACCAACCTTGACTTCTTTAATTGCTAAGTTTTGTCAAAAAGCATTGCATTATAATGCTACTAATTCACCTCTCATCCCTTATTTTTTAGGCTCTCTCGTTATTTCCTGATATATTCAAGCTCAAACTCACTTCATGGTGTAAATTGAAGTCACTCAAATTAAGTCTGGATAAATATAGTCTTTTCTTGGTGGGTGAGAAAAATGTAAAGATGGAGCTAGCAGGTGGCAAGTCATGGAAAGAAAATGCCAAGTTACGAGAAATAATTAAAGTAGGATTGGGACCAAAATATTCATCCATACTTGATGGAATGATTGACTTTTTGCTTCAAAACTCACCCTCAACAAAAGTTGACATCTTGTTAGAGAGTTAAATTAAAATATATTAGATGTTGAATTTAAGTTAGTTGCAGCTCTATTTTGTGGGATAGACTTCTTAACTTTTATGTAGGATCAACTTTTGTCTATTCTAGAGGGATTTTGCATCATAGGAAGATATTTTGTTTCCTGATCTTATGCTACTTTCTTTCCCTTTCACTAATTTATATTTGATTTCCATATTGATGACCAGGATTACCCCGTTCCTATGTGACAAATGTACTAGATGGAAAGATGTATAACAGTCACTTAGCTAATTTCTTTTAGCTTAACTTTGTGTTGTGCCTAGTAACATTTGTTTTTTTCTATTAGTTTATATTGGTATTATGAGTTCAGTTGCTAATAAAAAATGAAAATTAAAGGGCTAATTCCTGTATCGGAGATCAAAGGATAGGAATTGAAACATCTCTTGGCAGGATGAAGCACTACTTACTTGCCTTCAAATAGCTGAATTTACTGGATGCGCAAGATTCTTTTGTTTAACTGCGTCAAGTTTATCATATCATGAATATGATCAAGGTTTTCCTTGTCAAACAAAGTCACAATTAGAGTAATTCAGTTTTAGACAACTTCAATGCTTCTTCAAGCTCAAACTTAGCTTGTGCAGATATTTGCCCTTGAAAATCAGCTGCCTCTAAGTAGACCTTTCATTGATATATATTAGTAGTGGATAAAATAGTCTCATTCATGATTACATTTCGAAAATTTTACAATTGGTAAGCAATTTGTTGTCATTTCGCTTGTGCAGATATCTGCCCTTGAAAATCAGCTGCCTCTAAGTATTTTTTTTACACAAAAAATAGGTGGAGTATTGTCACTCTCTTAGACAATATCTACAATTGATGGCCAGTTCCTGTCTTAACCTTGCTATCAAAAGTCAACAATCTAACATTAATTGGTACCGGCAAAGTAAGCTAAACTTCCAACAACAGCACCATTGATATAAGTTACAGGTTCAAAATGACTGTAATCACCGCAATCATCTGGAAATCCATCATTCTGGTTGGGACCTTCAATTTTGGTTCCAACCAATATGTTAGGATTAGGATTCATTGCACTCTTTTGGCTTCATATATAGCAAAAGAAAAATGTATTAAGGGAGACGAGAAGAATATTTTGGTTACTCAATTTCACCCAATTAGCATGCACTTATATTATCTTGATTTGGATATCAGATTCCTCATAATTATCTGTCACCGCTTCCCATGTTCCAAGCTTCCAACTCATCCCTGAATATTATTCAGATGGTTTACTGAAAAATGGCATCTTCACAAGATATTAAGTTCATACTTAGCAATGCAATATATTAAGGTTACCTATTTTTGCTCAGCCCTAGAATTTTCTAGTGGAGGCTTGTGTGAGTAAAAAGTTTACTTTTATATTTTATTTATATTTGGTTTATTTTTTCCGAAATTTAAAGGTAATATTTCAATATTCAAACACCTGTACTGTCTTCTTGAATCAGGTCTAATATTGACATGGTTTTGTGCTTTGTTTTTCTGATGTTATATCAGATTGAATTGGAAAATCTATTGGAGAATGTTGGAGTTAAATTGGCGAGACAAGCTGGTGCAAAAGCACTTGTTTAAGTTAAAATGATCATTTCAAGCATATAAGTCTTTGGTTATGCAATTTGAAAACAACTTCTGCCACAAAAACTTGAAAGTTGAAACTATTTGATAGTACCTTATCTTAAATTAATCATTTTAGCACTCCACAGAAGTCATTTATAATTTGGTTCTATTGAAGCTAAATCGTTGTGACAGATTACTCTGCGTTCCATGATAATAGAAACCACAATGCTAATGCAGCTATTCCAAGTTTGAAGGAGATTTGGGGATATAATTTCATTCCTGTTTACATATTAGATTTTGAACTGAGATCTTTAAGATAGGGAGAGTATAATAGTATTGTCACTCTCTTAATGGTTTTGCTTGTTGTTTTGTAATTGGCAACAAATCTTTTTGTTCAATTTGGGGTTTGGGTTGGGGTTCTCCTTGTGCTGTTGTTCTTAGAGACCCCATTATAATCCTTTTTTTAACACTACTGCATCTACAGATGTTCTATTGCTGTTAAATTTCATTCATGCTTGCTGGATGCTTGAATCCATGGTTTAATTGTTTTAAGATTTGACATTTAGTTAGTATGTTTATTTACTTATGTACATTATATTTTAGGTCTTTGGTTGAATGCATTGGGCTGTTCATTTCTGGTGAGCATGGCTTCCCTTACTTGACTGATTACCCTGCCTATAATATTTGGTAAGCAATTTGTTGTCATTTCATAAAATACAAATTATTCATTTTTCAGTACAATACGCAGGACTGAAAAGTCTGGATTGTTGATTCATTGGCTTTATGTGGGATCAGTTTTTTTTTTCTAGCCGCTTTCTTTGTTTTCACTATCTTGAATTCTTCTTTGATTGCTCTTCTTTCACTATGTTTATCATCAAAACTACTAGTAAAGGAATATTGCAATTTTTAACGATAGGATTTTGCAGCTATATTTTGTGGGATAGACTTCTTATTTCTTAACTTCTATGTGGGATCAACATTTGTCTAGAGAGGCTCTTCGCTTGGCTTTTGAGTTTGTCTGCTTTTTAGTGTCGATTCATCATTTGAGTTTGTCTATTTTTTAGTCGCTTATTCCTTAAAGCTGCAGCTAAGGCGTGAGTGTTTTTTTTATTAATCCTTTCTCTGTATTTCAATGTTCTCTTTTTCCTTTCTGCTAATTCGTTTATTGTGATCACTTCATGTTCTGTTGGTTGATGAGAGACTACAAATTTGCATCCACCTTCTCAAATTCATTTTGAGACTCACAAACTGGTCTTTGAGGTTGCATTAGTTTGGATATTGCTAACCATTTGCTTTGTTTTGAGTGCCTTTTTGGGTCAGAAAAGTAGCAACAAATGTTCTAATGAGCTCAGGGTAATTGATAACCATTTGCTTTGTTTTGAGTGCCTTTTGGGTTATTATCTTTGTTTGAGGAAGAAGCTGTCAATTCATTTTTATTGCTTTCAAGTTCCTCAGGGCCTTTTGAATTTGCCTCTCATATTCCTCCTCAAAGCCAAGTATTCTTAAAGAAAATGGCTGAACATTTCTTTATACCATGGGAGTACTTCCTATACAAGAACTCCATTCCAATAGGTACTCATTTTTTTTCTCCACAATGGGAGTACTTATTAAAACCCACTTCTTAAGAGATAAGAAGTCCCCATTGTGGATGCTCTTAGTTAAAATTTAAAAGCGCCCGTTCTATGTGTTGACAAATTTGGGTATCTATAGTTCAATCAAGGGGAAAAGAGGGAGTAGAGCAATTAATTTGATTTTGTGTTTGGTTGAGAGGAGGGTAGCGGATGAGCCTAATTGGTCACAAGGAGAATGAAGATATTTTAATGAAAAGATAGTAATTTACCTTTTTATCCTTATTATCTTATATATTATAATACAAGTAATTTTATTTTAGAATGTGTAATCTCTCCTTCACTTCCCTTTAAAAAATTGCCTCGAAAAAAACCCTAAATTTTTTGCAATCGAACAACTTTACTCCAACAACCATTGTAGATAATCCACCTGATCGTGTGGGTTCCTCAATCCAATGGTTATTACTATATCTCGAAATATGCTCCATTATTTTTAGCCTTGTGTACCATACACCACATACAATGATGGTGTATAGTAAATGTCACCTCATATATGCCCAGTGATGGCACTAAAGCATCAGCACCAAGGAGCTCATGCATCTTTGTTGGGGGAAAGTCCCAGAAGGCAATTCCCCTCAAGCTCTTGTTAGCAAACATAGCTAAAAAAACATGTTTTATTTCAATGTTTTGTAGACAATTCAACAAGCTCGTGATTCTCAATAAGAGAGTGATGTAGGGGGTGTGTTGATCAGGTGTTCAAGGTATCACACCAATGTGTTGCTTTTTGCCATTTTGTGGGGCTACATGTATAGTTACCCAAATGCATGCATGCATGCATTGAGCATGACAACAATGTACTTTTGCTGGAGGAGGAGTTGACTTTGTAGAATAAAAAGCTAAAATCCAGGGAGCTGCCAATTAAAGCTCGGTTCCAGCTTGCAAGAGGAATAAGAAGCCGCTGTTGTCAGGGAAAAGGCTGCATCCTTACGGCAAAGCAATGGCATGTATGGAGCATGGTGTGAGGTTTCTCATCAATGTGTTATGAGTAAGAGCCTTTTATTGTGGTTCAACTAATTTAAGTTAATAGCATAAAAGAGGAAAATGCCAACAAAAGTTATAAAGTGACTGGAGTACCCAGGTCACCTATATTTGCTCGGCCCTAGAATTTTCTAGTGGAGGCTTGTGTGAGTAAAAAGTTTACTTTTATATTTTATTTATATTTGGTTTATTTTTTCCCAAATTTAAAGGTAATATTTCAATATTTAAACACCTGCAATATTTGGTTTTGTGCTTTGTTTTTCTGATGTTATATCAGATTGAATTGGAAAATCCATTGGAGAATGTTGGAGTTAAATTGGTGAGACAAGCTGGTGCAAAAGCACTTGTTTAAGTTAAAATGATCATTTCAAGCATATAAGTTTTTGGTTATGCAATTTGAAAACAACTTCTGCCACGAAATCTTGAAAGTTGAAACTATTTGATAGTACCTTATCTTAAATTAATCATTTTAGCACTCCACAGAAGTCATTTATAATTTGGTTCTATTGAAGCTAAATCGTTGTGACAGATTACTCTGCGTTCCATGATAATAGAAACCACAATGCCAATGCAGCTATTCCAAGTTTGAAGGAGATTTGGGGATATAATTTCATTCCTGTTTACATATTAGATTTTGAACTGTGATCTTTAAGATAGGGAGAGTATAATAGTATTGTCACTCTCTTAATGGTTTTGCTTGTTTTGTAATTGGCAACAAATCTTTTTGTTTCAATTTGGGGTTTGGGTTGGGGTTCTCCTTGTGCTGTTGTTCTTAGAGACCCCATTATAATCCTTTTTTTAACACTACTGCATCTACAGATGTTCTATTGCTGTTAAATTTCATTCATGCTTGCTGGATGCTTGAATCCATGGTTTAATTGTTTTAAGATTTGACATTTAGTTAGTATGTTTATTTACTTATGTACATTATATTTTAGGTCTTTGGTTGAATGCATTGGGCTGTTCATTTCTGGTGAGCATGGCTTCCCTTACTTGACTGATTACCCTGCCTATAATATTTGGTAAGCAATTTGTTGTCATTTCATACAATACAAATTATTCATTTTTCAATACAATACGCAGGACTGAAAAATCTGGATTGTTGATTCATTGGCTTTATGTGGGATCAGTTTTTTTTTCTAGCCGCTTTCTTTGTTTTCACTATCTTGAATTCTTCTTTGATTGCTCTTCTTTCACTATGTTTATCATCAAAACTACTAGTAAAGGAATATTGCAATTTTTAACGATAGGATTTTGCAGCTATATTTTGTGGGATAGACTTCTTGTTTCTTAACTTCTATGTGGGATCAACATTTGTCTAGAGAGGCTCTTCGCTTGGCTTTTGAGTTTGTCTGCTTTTTAGTGTCGATTCATCATTTGAGTTTGTCTATTTTTTAGTCGCTTGTTCCTTAAAGCTGCAGCTAAGGCGTGAGTGTTTTTTTTTATTAATCCTTTCTCTGTATTTCAATGTTCTCTTCTTCCTTTCTGCTAATTCATTTATTGTGATCACTTCATGTTCTGTTGGTTGATGAGAGACTACAAATTTGCATCCACCTTCTCAAATTCATTTGAGACTCACAAACTGGTCTTTGAGGTTGCATTAGTTTGGATATTGCTAACCATTTGCTTTCGTTTTGAGTGCCTTTTGTGTTATTATCTTTGTTTGAGGAAGAAGCTGTCAATTCATTTTTATTGCTTTCAAGTTCCTCAGGGCCTTTTGAATTTGCCTCTCATATTCCTCCTCAAAGCCAAGTATTCTTAAAGAAAATGGCTGAACATTTCTTTATACCATGACACTTTGTCAGTAGTTGAGTTTCACAGAAACTAAAATATAAAACTCAATACCTAATGGATCTTATTTTGAAAGCAGCATATTTTATGATAAACAAAGCCTGCAATACAATGCCAAAGTTCCTTTCAAGGAATTGAACTTGTTCACTTGTGAGCCTTCTCTTTTTCCCTTGTTGATGGAAACAACCCTCATGATCCGCATCACCACAGTTCTCTTCTTTCTCACCCTGCTACAGTGCTACTTACTCCACCAAATTCTCAAAATCAACCACTGACTTTGAACCTGAAAAACCATAATCGCAAAGACCAATCATGTTAAAATTCAACCATATTTATGCACCTTCTCCATTAAGAAAGTAGTAACAAGGAAAAAAGTAAAAAAAAACTATTTTTTTTGGTTTCTTCATGGGAAAGCATAACCTTCACAAGCAAATAAGACTCTTAAAAAATCCCACTTTCATGATTTCCAAAAGCAAGTTAATGATTTTTTTTATTGCGTACATAAAAAGTTAATGACTTCCTCATATATAAATACTCTATCGGTAACAAAATATAAGTAAAAGAGTACATGTATATGTATCTGGTATAAATTATTTAGACCAGCTACTTAGACCAGAACAAAATATAAGCAAAAGAAGTATATGTCTCTGGTCTAAATTATTTAGACCAACTTTTTATTTATCTTTTGTTATAGAGGGATTATGTGTATTTAGACAAGAATTGAGGAAGCGTTGGTATAGATCACCATGGAATAGCAATCTTTAGCTTCACCGCACCAAGAGCCTAAGAGACCCTTCTAGTCCAAGGCTTGTTGTTCAGTTGGCAACTGAAGCAAGTTTCCAATACAGTAATGCAAATCTTGCATGTCATCAAGTTTGATGCATACCGAAGAAGATGATGCAAAATCCTGCAAAGTCATGCAGTTATCCTGAAGGTTTTTTTTGGTTACAAAAGTGAACAAAAAGAAAGCAGGAAAGGACAAGGAACTACATCCTCAAAACTAGACTTCGGCTAGCATCCGCAGTGAGCGTTGCTTCTATCTCGGTGGGGGGATTTCCAAAGGTACTCCAAGGGAGGTGAGATTGAGCTCCAAGTTTCGCGAGGAAGTCGGCAGCCGAATTTCCCTCTCGAAGACAATGGACCAGCTGAACGTTCCAGTGCCACCCAAGAGCATCTCTAATATTCTGGATGTGCCACCCAAGAGCATCTCTAATATTCTGGATGACTGTAGCATAATGGTGAAATCCATTCACTTGATTGTTGATGAGACAAATAGAGTGTAGAGAGTCAGTATAACTGTTCGGTACCGTATCTCCGGCTATGTATCCGGTCTTGGATAAGTAGTCCGGTTCGAGATAGTTGGTACGTATGTCCTTGGTTAGTCCGAGTTGGTGCTCCGATCCGAGGTGGGGTGGTACCTGCAATGACACTCCGACGCTCAAGTCAGTGAGTGAGTCAATTACAAGTGAGAGTATGTGAGAGATGAGTACCATTAATGATAGCAATCAATGCTTATTTATAGGAATCTGGAGTGGAGGAGGGCCATTGGATCTTGGTCTGCGATCTCCACCGTTGAATGAATTGGATCCTTTGCTGTTGGGCCTTTTTGGTGGATTGGCCATTGAGGCCCAGTCCGTAACAGTAGCCCCCCAAGTCGGGTCGCCTTAAGGCGAGCTAGACTTGATGCTTTAGAGTTCGTATCGCCCCTCCCAAACTCCCGGGTGAGGGACTCACGTCATACCGGGACGATCTGAGGGACTCAGTTCGTTTGGAGAGATTCCAGTCATGGAGGGGTCAAGAGACCGGGGCGAGCCGAGAAAAACGAAACGATCCGCCATAGTTGTGTCTTGATTTCTGTGCCAGCTAGCAACGTCATTGATGGGACGCGTCGTTCGAGAATGATTAGGGTAATGATGGTGCTTGGAACGACGCGCCTGCCTAGGGACTAGCTTTGGAAAACGTAGCCTAGGCACTGATAAACTCCAATTTAGTGCATTTTTAGAAATACTTTTGGATCATTTTTGGAGTAACTGTTACTAATAATATATATCATTGACTTACTTTGCTATTTATTTTGCAGAAAAGAGAAAAATATGAAAGAGAAAAAAAGAAGACTAATATTCTAATTTAGAGGCGTATATATATATATATATATATATATATATATATATATATATATATATATATATATATATATATATATGCTTGCACTACAAAATGGAGCCGGCAAAACAAAGAAAGAAAAGGGCGCAAGGCCCAATTTCAATTTATATTGACAATTGCAAATTGAAGAAGTCCAGCCCATCAAAAGAAGAAGCATATATGTAGTGGAAAGCTAATAATATAAGGAGGAGAGCCGTACGTACATAATAGTAAGAAACGGAGCCGCACAACAGAAGGAAAAAAAAAAGGAATTGAACAACGCACAACAACAGTAACAGACACGAGGAGAGAGTGAAGAATTTGGGTACCGTTCTTGATACCGTGAGAGAGCTTTGGAGCAGAAAAAGGAGACTGGAGACTCAGAATAATAATTTCTCTAATTTCCGGGTTATTTTTATCTCTGTAATTCATGACTCTAATTTCTATTTTATTGTTCTTTATGATTTTGGATAGCTAAATCCTCTTCTAGGGTCTAGGTGGATCTTGCTTGATTAGAGACCTTTTTATGTTCTAATTTCTGGTTCGAATTCCTGTTTTTATTTTAATTAATATTGTCCTATTGTTTTTATCACGTGATTAGGATTAGCTACCCTTTGCATGTTTATAATCAATTAGTTGATCAGCGACCGTACTGCAATTAGTTGGTGGACCTATAGGATAATTGGGGCTATAATTAGGGCATGACCAAACCATAATTTAGTCTTCCAATCATTAAACCTTTTTGCTCTTTATGCTTTTCCCGAATTTAAATTCTTGCATGACCAAACGAGGGTTAATTTAGGAAAAAGAATATTAATCGCGAATGACCAAACGGATTAATAGTTTTAGTAAAGGGATTGGTAATTAAGTAAAATAAGGGAATTCAGGTAGGATTAGACATAGGGGGAATCGAAGCTTGCAAGTGAAACCGTGATCCTAGGCCTCTCTCCATCGATTAAATCTAGTATTTTAATTCTTGTTATTTATTTCTTTTTATTTGTTTTCATTACAACTAAATCATTGGTTCGTCTAAACAATATATAATCTTGACTAATTTGGTACTTGTTAATTAGTCCCTGTGGATACGAGAATCTTTTATACTACTTCTGCGGTAGAATACACTTGCTCTAAGTGTGTTTTTAACGCAACAAGTTTTTGGCGCCGTTGCCGGGGATTAATTTAGCAATATTAAACGAAAAAGATTTTTATTGCTTTAGACATTTTTTATGCACTAGTTTTATTTTATTTTTTTTATCTTATTGAAAAAAAAAATACAAAAAAAGGCTGCTAATACTTTCCCAAGAGACCGCTGCAGTTCACCTTTTTTGCAGATAAAAGTTTAAATCATGGTTAAGACAATTGGAGATTATATTAGAGATACAGAGGCACAAAGGAATTTAGAGAAGTCATATTGGTATATGTCTCAATGTCAGATGCAAATTTCTCCTCCTCCTTATGAACCTTATTCAGACTATTGGGATGACTATGAGCCACCTCCTTATTCCTCCCACTGGGATAATTATGAGTCACTACAAGTGCAAAGGCAATAGGAGGAAAAGTCGGATGTCAATGAGGTCTTGGCCAAATTTATGCAGCAGACACCATGAAAATTTTGAAAGCCTGAATGGTCAAATCTCAAGTCTCATTGCTTTGTTATCTCAATAGGCCCAAGAAACTCCTTCACAAACTAAGTCGACCCAAAATAAAGAAGCTGAGCAATACAAAAAAAGTATTCCTACGAGAGATGAAGTTGTCTCCATGGAATATAATTTGGATGAAGAAGCTCTCAAGAAAGATGAGGAGACTCCTACTGAAGGGAGTCAAATCAAAATAGTAGCTCCTACTGAAGGGAGTCATATTGAAACAAAAGATCCTATTAATGAGAGCGGTTGTGAGGAGAATGAGAAAGATCCATTGGTTCTGGATTTGGAGAAAGAGGAGAAAGCGCCCATTTTTGGGCAAATTGTTTTAACCATTGGTGATGCTGTGATTGAGGTTCACCAGGGAAAGGTAACTTTAAGGAATGGTAAAGAAGATGATGTTATTAAAGCTTTAAATTTCAATGAAATTTTCTCTTCTTTAATTTCTCCTTATTTTGATGATGTGGTTGAAACTAACATTTTTTTGTGAATTAAAGATGCAGGACCTTTTGGAAAAAAATCTTATTTTGCAGGATCCTAGCATAGTGGTGGATGGAGATAAAATAAAAATTTCACCATCATTTGAAGTTCATCCACCACGTGGAAAAAGAAAGAACAATGTGAACCACATGGTTAGAAAGTTAAGAAGGTGTACTGCGTTAGATGTGAAATTTGCTCTTGGAGAACCCCCTGATTAAGCACCAACTATAGTCAGGCTCACGACGTTAAACAAGCGCTTCGCAGGAGGCAACCTGTGTTTTATTTTCAGTTATTTTTACTTTTAATTTGTTTCATTTTTTTTAGGAATAAGCTCAAACTACAAGCTCTCTCAGGGAAGTCACTCTTACTCTCTCATTTATTTATTTTTGTGCCAATTTGATATTTTGCATTGAGGGCCATGTTTTATGCTAGTGTGGGGGAGGATAGTTTAACTTTGTCAATTCATCTCTATTAATGCATATACCCACTACATATGTTGATAGCATTTTTTCTGGCTAGTTTTGGATATAGAAACTGAAAAAAAAAATAGAGATTTTGCCTTTAGGGGATCCCATAATTAATTTACTTGACAGACTTGTGCTTAATTGTAACTGTGAGGATGTCCTTAGGAAGCTGGTAATTAGCATTTGTGCCTGTTGAGTACTTTTTGTGAACTAGCTTCTAAATGTGAGATCTGAGCCTTCATAAGGGGATTGATACTAAATCAAAAAATTTTACCCCTTTTCTTTCTATGAGTGTGTTTCCCAATTTGTTACATTCTAGAATGTGTCTTTTGACCATTTCAAGGCGAAAATTGATTTGCATCATGTAAAAAGATTTGGGGAATTTAGGTATTTTTCTGGCCTCAGAATTGTTTGTTGAATTTATCCATTAGTTGCCCCATTTGAGCCTATTTGTTATATTTTTTCTTTGGTACCTAGATATAATTTTTTTTTTTTGGTAACCATTTGAAATTAAATTTGGAGCAACTATTGAAAGTTACAATTTTGTCCTGTATTTCAAGTGTCTATCTCATCGGGACATAAAAACAAAATAAGAGTGACTAATGTGGTTACAAGTACCTTTTCCTCTAGAAAAATGAAAAGTTAGAAAGAAAAAAAAAGAGAACAAAGGAAAGCAAGAAGGAGGAAAAGGCACATCAAAAGAATGAAAGAGCCAAAGGGCAAATCCAAAAAAAAAAAGTCTTCTCAAGAGCAAAAAGCAAATCAAAAAGAGCTGACTCAATAGAAAAAGAGTGAAGAAGTGAAACTAATTTGGAGTTTGGGCAAAAATTGTAAAATAGATAGGAGCTCCATATTTTGTTTCAAAGGTTACTATTCATTTCTTGTTTCTTTTTTTTAGCCCTTTGATTATCCCTTTCTTCTTATTTCCTACCTTGCATGAATTCACCCTGGCCCCATTACAACCCCTGAAACCCCATCTTTTGCATGCATGTGAACTATTTAGTGGAGATCTGGTCAAATTACAAACATATGGTAATGTGCATTTTGTTGAAACTTGAGTGTATTTTTCCCTAGTCCCTAAACACTTAGAGAGATTGTGAGCGAGTGCCTTTGTTCACAGAAATGTATTCTTCAGGGACATGAGACTCTAATTGGGCAACCTTTTGACATCTCATATGTGCTATATTGCCTATTGTCTGTCATTGTGCTTTTAACTTTGGGTCCCTTATTTCCTGTCTCTATTATTATTTTTGAAAAAAATTATTGATCCAGGAAATTTGCTTGAGGAGGAGAGCCGTACGTACATAATAGTAAGAAACGGAGCCGCACAACAGAAGGAAAAAAAAAGGAATTGAACAACGCACAACAACAGTAACAGACACGAGGAGAGAGTGAAGAATTTGGGTACCGTTCTTGATACCGTGAGAGAGCTTTGGAGCATAAAAAGGAGACTGGAGACTCAGAATAATAATTTCTCTAATTTTCGGGTTATTTTTATCTCTGTAATTCATGACTCTAATTTCTATTTTATTGTTCTTTATGATTTTGGATAGCTAAATCCTCTTCTAGGGTCTAGGTGGATCTTGCTTGATTAGAGACCTTTTTATGTTCTAATTTCTGGTTCGAATTCCTGTTTTTATTTTAATTAATATTGTCCTATTGTTTTTATCACGTGATTAGGATTAGCTACCCTTTGCATGTTTATAATCAATTAGTTGATCAGCGACCGTACTGCAATTGGTGGACCTATAGGATAATTGGGGCTATAATTAGGGCATGACCAAACCATAATTTAGTCTTCCAATCATTAAACCTTTTTGCTCTTTATGCTTTTCCTGAATTTAAATTCTTGCATGACCAAACGAGGGTTAATTTAGGAAAAAGAATATTAATCGCGAATGACCAAACGGATTAATAGTTTTAGTAAAGGGATTGGTAATTAAGTAAAATAAGGGAATTCAGGTAGGATTAGACATAGGGGGAATCGAAGCTTGCAAGTGAAACCGTGATCCTAGGCCTCTCTCCATCGATTAAATCTAGTATTTTAATTCTTGTTATTTATTTCTTTTTATTTGTTTTCATTACAACTAAATCATTGGTTCGTCTAAACAATATATAATCTTGACTAGTTTGGTACTTGTTAATTAGTCCCTGTGGATACGAGAATCTTTTATACTACTTCTGCGGTAGAGTACACTTGCTCTAAATGTGTTTTTAACGCAACAGGCACAAGCCCATCTGTGGCCTTCTTGCTCCCTATAAATAGAAGGGGGGATCCCCCTTATTTTGGACTGTTTTCTGCGAATTGCTCCGCTTCCGATCTTAAAGTCGTTCCGGAGCTTCTTTCGCCTTTCAGAGTTGTGCTGAATCTCGGTGAGACCTTTGCTGTTTGCGACCTGCTTCAAGTGTTCGACGAGCTTCCTTTTTCACAAGGTTAGTTTCCTCCTTTTCTTTATTGCTTCCGGCTTTAGATCGCGGTCGGGTCCTCTCCGGACCCGTATTTATAGATACGGAGTGGGGGTCGTCAGGTCGGGTTCCGACTTGGTTGTGGACCCACTATTTACGTATCAACCTGACTCGTCAAACCCCCATTTCTGCAGGATCGATCTGGCGAGGACGAAACAAACCCGACGGGTTGCTGACTCAGATCGCCCTAATCTCGCAAAAACAATGGCTTCCGGTATTGGAGAGTCTATGGAAATTCGTGCTAGTCCCCCCGGGTCGGTTGTTCCCGAGGTTCAAGACGGCTTGGGCTCTGCTCCTACTCACGCAGAAGACCGCGCTCCCCGGGTTCCCAGCAACGAGCCGGTGGATGAAGATAACACAGAGGTAGTGGTCCTTGATTCGGAGGATTCTGACGCCGAGCTCGAATGTGAAGAACAAGGAAGTACTAGCTGGAGCTCGGATGAGAGTGAGGCGGAGGTTGCTGAGAGTCGCAATAATGAAGACGGTCTAGGGCATCGCGGGGACCCCGCGTATGAAGAAGGTGATTCCGACCAATACCCACGAGCCGGAGTAGGGCCGATCGATGTTCTCTTGTCCCAACCTCTCACTGTTCCCCGAGAGTATTCATGGGTGTCGGAGACGTTGAGGGGGATTCCGTCCCTCTATAGGACCGGGGATGACATGAGTTTCTTTGTCAATTGTCTTTCCCGGAAGGATCAGATCTGGAACGTGGAGGGAATGGCTGAAGACCAACACGTAGCTGTCTGGCCGAAAGCTCTGAAATTTGTTATGTACGGGGTGACGATCCTTGATATGCACATTAGCCCCCCTTTCACCGCCTTTCAGCAAGAGGCTTTGGAGATCTTGAACCTCGCTCCTTCCCAACTACATCCCAACTCCTGGGCGTTCCTCCGGGCTTTTGAGTTGATGTGCATTCAATCTCCTGCAATCTGTTCTTCCACCTTTTCGAGGTCAACCGGAGGCATGAGGATGGCACCAAGGACCGGTGGGAGCACGTGAGCTTCCGGGCTAGGAGGGGCGTAAAGATTTTCATGCCCTATTCCGATTCTCTGAAGAATTGGAAGAATAAGTACTTTTTTGTCGAGCCCGTGAACGAGGAGGCAGTGAGGCACGTCGGCTAATATTCTGCGGACGGGAAATCACTGGAGTTCACTAAGTTTCAACTAGGGTGGTCTCTTTCTCATTTCAACCGGCGACCTCATTCGTACACCGTCAGCTTAGGGCGACTATCCCCAGTTGATCAGGACTCGCTGGCGATCTTGACGAATTTCGCCGACCTGATTGTCTACCGGGATCCCAAAAAATTCGGGGTTGACGTAGCCCGATTGGTTGGGGCCGGATCGAAATCTCAAGTGGCCGCCGTTCTTGGTGGGTTTTTGATAGATAACCCCGCCCATCATTTTTTGATTGCCGTTTCTTTTAACATTGTTTATTTTCCTTATTTTGCAGATAGCATGGGGCCTGACAAGTTCTCCCGCTTGGCGGCTCTTGCGGAAAGGAAAGCCGGGGTTCAGCAGGAAAAACCTGTTGCTGCCGTTCCGATCAATACAATCCCGGAGGCCAGCCTGGCTGGTGTAGAGGATCGTGCTGCTGATCTCTTACATCGGAAAAGGGAGCGCCCCCTGCCGCAAGCAGGCCCTGCTTCTACTTCACATGCTCCGGCCACCCGGGCTTCTAAAAAGGGTCGTCATGGGAAGCACCGAACTTCTAGGTCTTCCGGTTTTTCGATTGACGCCGACTTCCTGCAGAAGCACGTGGAGGATTCCCGGGTCGACCCGGTCGAGGCGGCTCTCAGGTTATTTCGGTACCTGGCCGATGTGTCCAAGCTTCAGAGGGTCGAGGCTGAGAGTCAGGGAAAAGGTGACCCCAAGTTCCGAGGTGTACTCTCTGATTTTTCTTTTTGATTATTTCTGTTCTTGACTTCCTTGTTTCTGCTATCACAGGGGCTCTAGTGGAGAGGGACAATGAAAGGAAGGCCCGGGAGGAGTTGCAGAAGAAATATGAGGTGCTGGAGAGGGACCAGACCGCGCTCAAGGCGGTTGCGGACAAACTTGAAAAGGAGAGGGACTCTGCCCTTAATTTGTGCATGGAACATGAAGTCCGAATCTCAGACCTTGAGAGTCAAGGGAGGCGGTCTGAAGAGGTGGTTTCTTCCCTGAAGGCCCGGATTCATGAACTCGAGGCCGATCTTGTGAAAGCGAGGCAGGCCCAGGTCGGGTCTAGCGTCGATTCCTCGTCTCGGATTGCTGAATTGGAAAAAGATCTCCAGGAGGCGCGTGCCAAGGCCGAGGCGGTGGAGAACGAGATGGTGGAGGTGGCCCAGATGGCTGTGGATGTGGCTGGGGAGAGTTTCGAAAAAGCGCTTGCTCAGGTCGTTGTTATCCATCCATCTCTGCCTTTGGACCGGGGGATTCTTCGTTTGGAGCATACCGTAGAAAGCGGGCGTGTTGTCAAGCCCTACCCTGACTCTGAAACGTTTGACGTCATTTACCCTCCCCCTTCCTTGCCGTGACTGTTGTTGATGGGGAAGCTCTGGATTAGCTGCTTTTTGGGCTCCGGGTGGAACCGGTGGGGGAGAAAAGCCCCGGGTTCCGGGCGGAACCGGAATTTGTAATATGTCACCACCTTTTTTGAACTAGAGGGCCCGGCCGTATCCGGGGTAATTTGTAATAGATATGTATTTTAATGTGCCTCCGGTTTCATATACCTCGGTTTAGTCTTTATACTGTTGTTTTACATTCGTGCACTTGCGTTTGATTCGCTCAAGTGGTAAGTGTCGCCTGAGGGGCAGTTTATCGGGACTCGGCCCAGATCGAACTCGTCCCTTAGGGTTGTGGCAACCTCGGCCAACTAGTTGTCTTACGTAACGATGATCGCCTTCGGGGCAGTTTACCGGGACTCGGCCCAGATCGAACTCACCCCTTAGGGTAGCGACAACCTCGGTCAGCTAAAAGAAGATAAAATAGGTGATAAAATCGGTAGACACCGCAAACATAATTGATAACATCGGTATACACCGTTCTTTAGATAAAATAAGAATAACGTTGGTATACACCGTTCTTCAGATAAAATGAGTTACAACGTCGGTATACACCGTTCGTTAGGTAAGATGAGAATAACGTCGGTATACACCGTTCTTCAGATAAAATGAGTTACAACATCGGTATACACCGTTATTTAGGTAAGATGAGAGTCAGCTGTAGTACTTTTTTAGTTTAGCGGCGTTCCAAGTTCTTGGAATCGCCTTCCCGGCCAAGGTCTCCAATTCGTAGGCACCTCTGCCGGTTTTAGATAAAACTCGGTAAGGTCCTTCCCAGTTGGGGGCGAGCTTGCCTTGCGCGGCGTTCTTCAAACCGACATCGGCTCTTCGTAAAACTAAATCACCGACCTCAAGGTCCCTAGGGATCACTTTCGAGTTATATCGTACTGCTACCCTCTGTTTTATTATTGCTTCTTTAAGGGAAGTCTGGCCTCGGACCTCGTCGACGAGGTCGAGGTTTTCTTTCAACGCCTGGCTATTGTCCTCCGTAGGTTTCGGGTGGAGTGTCCTCCAGTTCAGCTCCCCGATCTCTACCGGGATTACTGCCTCCGTCCCGTACGAAAGCCGGAAGGGGGTCTCCCCCGTTGAGCTCTGCGGGGTGGTTCTGTAGGCCCACAGCACGTAGGGTAGCTCTTCAACCCAGTTTCCTTTTGCTTCATCGAGCCGCTTCCTTAGTCCATTGAGGAGGACTTTGTTGGCGGCCTCGGCCTGTCCGTTCGTCTGAGGGTGTTCTACCGAGGTAAACCAGTGTTTGATTTTGAGGTCAAACATGAGTTTTCTGAAGCCTTTGTCGGCGAACTGCGTTCCGTTGTCGGTGACTACAACCTCGGGGATCCCGAATCTAGTCATTATATTCTTTTTGAAGAATTTGATGCAATTCTTAGCGCTGATGATGGCCAACGGCTCGGCTTCGATCCATTTGGTGGAGTAATCCACCGCCACTATGAGGTATTTGATCTGGCCAGGGGCAGTTGGGAATGGTCCCAAGAGATCTATTCCCCACCACGCAAATGGCCATGGCGAGCTTAAGCTGGTGAGCTCCGTAGGGGGCGCTATGTGAACTTTGGCGTGGATCTGACACTTACTGCACTTCTTTACATAGTTTCTTGCATCGGTCTCCATGATTGGCCAGAAATATCCCGCCCTTAACGCCTTTCGAGCCAGGGAGCGACCTCCAAGGTGTTGCCCGCAGATTCCCTCGTGGATCTCGGCTAAGACGTAGTCCGCCTCTCCTCCTTCAATGCATTTCAACAGTGGTGCGGACAAGCTTCTTCTATAGAGGCTTCCATTGATTATGGAAAAAGATGAGGCCTTCCTCCGAAGGATCTTGGCTTCGCTCGGGTCCGGAGGCTCGTTCCCCGTTCTGATATAGTCTATTAACGGCGCGATCCAACCCTGGCTTTCTTCAACTACATTAACAGAAAAGTTTGCTTTCGGGTTCAGGATGACGCTCGGCTTACTCCGTGTTTCCTGGATTATCGACCGGTGGTTCCCCGGAATTTTGGTGCTGGCGAGTTTGGAAAGTATGTCTGCCCTGATATTTTCCGATCTTGGAACGTGTTTCACTTCCGTGAATGTAAAAAGGGAGAGCAGCTCCTGCACACGGGTTAGGTACCTCTGTAAGATCGGATCTTTAGCTTCGTATTGTTTCCCGATTTGGGATACCACCAATAATGAGTCGGTATTTAGGGACAGCCGGGAGACCCTGAGGTCGATCGCAAGCCGGAGTCCAGCTATGCATGCCTCGTATTCCGCCTGGTTGTTTTGAGGTAGGGAAACCGAACGTGAGTGATACTTCGATTACGACGCCCGTCGGGCTTTCGAGCATTAGCCCTGCACCACTTCCTTTTGGATTTGAGGACCCGTCCACGTGGAGCGTCCATAACCCGTCCTCCGGGTCGGCGGGTGCCATCTCTGTGATAAAGTCGGCAAGTGTCTGAGCTTTCATGGCCGGTCTCGTTTCGTATTTGATCCCGAACTCGGAGAGTTCTACTGCCCATTTGATCATTTGTCCCGCTAAGTCGGGTCGGTGTAGGATCTGCCGGATTGGATAATTAGTCCGTACCACGATTTGATGGGCGATGAAGTAAGGTCGGAGACGGCGTGCCGAGATGAGCAGAGCAAAGGCGATTTTCTCTATTTTCTGATATCTCACTTCTGATCCATGCAAAGCTTTACTTACGAAGTATACCGGGCTTTGACCAGTTTCGGTCTCCCTGATAAGCACGGCTCCGATGGCCTCATCCGAGATGGCCAGATACAAAAATAGGTTTTCCCCTGGGCTTGGCCGACTTAGTATGGGCGGTTCGGATAAGACCTTTTTGAGCCGGGAGAGCGCCTCGTCCCGCTCTGGAGTCCATTCGAAAGTTGCTTCTTTCTTAAGCAGTTTAAACAATGAGAGTGATTTGAAGGCGGCGTTGGAAATGAAACGAGATAGTGCAGCTACCATACCGTTGAGTTTTTGGAGCTCTTTCTTAGTGGACGGGGTCCGCATTTCTGTTACCGCTCTGCATTTATCCGGGTTGGCTTCAATGCCCCTTTCCGTGAGATAGAAACCCAGGAATTTTTCAGCCCGGACCCCGAAAGTGCATTTTTCCGGGTTTAACCTCATATTGTTTCTTCGGATTTCAGTAAAAATCTCTTCCAGGTCGGATATGTGGAGGTCTTCCCTTTCGCTTTTTGCAATCATATCGTCGAGGTAGACTTCCACGTTACGACCGATCTGATTTCGGAATACCTTGTTCATCATCCTTTGATAAGTGGCCCCCGCATTTTTTAAACCGAATGGCATTACCCGGTAGCAGAAATTACCGCGGTCAGTCATAAAGGCCGTCTTCTCTTGGTCGGGGGAAAACATCAGAATTTGGTTATATCCGGAATAAGCATCCATGAACGATAGTAAACGAAAACCTGAAGCATTATCGACGAGCCGATCAATGCTAGGAACAGGGAAGGCGTCCTTAGGACAGGCCTTATTAAGATCGGTATAGTCAACGCACATTCGCCACTTTCCATTGCTTTTCTTAACAAGTACAGGGTTTGAGAGCCAAGTTGTATACTTGACCTCTTTTACAAAATCAGCTTTAATTAAATCTTCTACGACCTTGGTCGTAGCAGCTGCTTTTTCCTGGATTTGAGCTCTTTTGCGTTGGGCGACCCATTTTGCCCCGGGGTTGACCACTAGCTGGTGACAGGCGATCTCAGGGGGAATCCCGGGCATGTCTCTTGCTGACCACGCGAAGAGATCGGCGTGAGATTTTAAGCAGAGGGTGAGCTTTGCTTTTACTTCGTCGGGGAGATCGGATCCGATCTGGACAGTTTGGGTCGGGTCCTCTCCCAGCTGGATTTGCATGAACTATCCATCAGGTTGAGGTCGCCTAATTTTCTTCTTTAGCTCCCGTGCTAACTCGTCGTCGCTTTCTTCCTCGGAGCTGTCCGGGTCGTACCTTGCATCGAGGTGTGTGACGTTGACCTCGGCCGCTGGACCGGTTCTTTTCTTCTTTGGGCTTTTCTGAGTCCTTGCTTCTATGGGGGGAACCCCCTCCTCTGAGGCCTGCCTATCTGCCTTGACGTGAAGATAAAAACATCTTTGGGCGGACTCTAAGTCGGCATCAAGGGTGATGATTTGGTCACTCAATGAATAGAACTTCATCTTGAGGTGAACCGTTGCAGTTACGGCTCCGAGCCTTCCAAGGGTGGGCCTGCCGATGATACAATTGTAGACCGAGGGGCATGGCAGTACCAAGAATTTGGTCTTGACCGTCCTTTCTAGTGGCTCCTCCCCATAGGTGACCATCATTTCCAGATAACCGAGAGGTTTGGTCCGGGACCCGTTGAAGCCCGAAAGATCCGATCCTCGGTAAGGGGTGAAGTCTTCCTGAGATCTGTAGTTTTCTTACAAGGTCGATGAAAATGATATCAGTGGAGCTCCCTTGGTCGACTAGAATCCTTCTTATCTCATGGTTTGCCATGACCGCCCTGATTATGAGGGGTATGTGCTTATTTGGCTTGCCATCCAATAAGTCTCGGTCGCTGAATGCCAAGGGTTGGCGCTCCGGGCCTGAGCTAATCGCAGAGGTGGAAGCGGCACACATGACTTCCTTCCATTTTCTTTTCATCGTTTTGCCCGACGCCTCGTCGGGGTAGCCCCCAGATATCATCATCATTACAGGTCGGCCCTTTGATTTTCGAAAATCGCGGTCGTCCTCTGAGCTCTCTTCTCGTTTTTTTGGGGCTTTACCCTTCCGTTTCGGATCGGCTTCCTCTTCCTTAACCTCGGCCTCGTGCCTGGGTGTCTTAGCCACGTACTGGCTCAATTCTCCTTTCTTAATCAGGTCCTCAATGTCATCCTTCAAAGCATTGCATCGATTGGTGTCGTGCCCTTTGCTCCGGTGATACCGGCAGTACTTGTTGGATCTCTGCCCCGGCCTGTGCGGGAGCGGATCGGGGAACTTGACTTCTTTGAACTCAGCGTTCATACATTCCGCCAGAATCCTGGCCCTTGTTTCATTTAGGTCGGAATATTGCTGGTGTCGGTTCCGAGGTCGGAGCCTACTGTCGTTCCGGGTCTCCCTTTCATACCGGGCCTCTCCAACCTGACGCACCGGAGCCTCTTTTTCATACCGAGGCTTGCTCGTTCCGGGGTCGGCGTCTGACTTTCTTGCAACAGCGCCTTCTTCATGATCAATGTATTTCTGAGATCGCTGGAGGAACTCGGCAAGCGACTCAGTTTGGTTGATACCGACATCAATCTGAAATAGACTTCCTTCCCGAAGACCGGCTTCCATGAAGAACAGTCGAAACGAATCGTCCAAGTTCCGGACCTGAGCCGCTTCCTTGTTGAATCTTTCGATGTAGTCTCGGAGAGACTCGTTCTCTCCTTGCCGGATGGCTTGTAAGACTTTCCGAGACTTTGGTTTCATTTTGGAGTAGGCGAACTGGGCTGAGAACAGCTTTGCAAGCTGGTCCCAAGATGATATCGAGTTTGGCTTGAGGGATCTGAACCAGTCCAAAGCCAATTTCTCAAGGGTAAGAGGGAAGATTCGGCATTTGATCTCCTCTGGGACATTCCGGTATTGCATCATCGTGTCGAAGTAATCTAGGTGTCGGTCGGGATCGCCCGTCCCGTCATGCATCTTTAAACCCTCCGGGGGATTCTCTAAGTGCTTGGGTACCGGAAAATAGTCGATTTCCGCTTTAAAGGGTCCCTTCCGCGTCGTGGACCTTTCCCTCGGAGGAGGCCTCCTGATAGGGCGTCGGACAGGGGATCCGGGAGACCGAGGGCGCCGACATTCATGCCTCGGGGGACTTCCCCGGCTTATAGAGCGCCGCCTTGGGGACGAAGATGCTAATGATGAGCTTTGGTGAGTTGAGTCCCCAGGGTAATAAGTCTCGGTTGTGGGAGTTCCAGATCCTCGCCTCCCTCTTTGGCACGGTGGCGAGCGATGGTGGTGCCTCCTCCAAGCAGGGGATCGGTGACGTCTTTTACTGAAGGTTCTTCTGCTAGGAGAGTAGGTTTGAGGGGAAGACCGATCCGGGATATCTCGGGCCCGGACTTCGGCCATCTCGGCCTCCAGCTGGGAGTAACGCTGACTCCTTTGATCAGCCTCGGCCTGCCTTGTCAGCAGTTGGATGAGCTGTTGGATAGCATCGATCGGTACCGGGACAGTCGGGGCTGGAGGTGGAAACTGGTTTCTAGCGGAACTTATAGGAATCATCGCCCTGGATGAGTTCTGGCCGTGGGCCGAGCTGCGAGGGAGAGTAACCGCTACCCCCTCAGGGGTTTCTTGTTGCTGGTCGGGTCTAACCACGACGTTGGATACGTTTCTCCGTCGAAGTTCCGGAGCCATTGCTGACCAAGGAGGTTGGGGGAAAGACTAGAGTATAAGGCTCTCCCACTGTGGTCGCCAATGTTCGGTACCGTATCTCCGGCTATGTATCCGGTCTTAGATAAGTAGTCCGGTCCGAGATAGTTGGTACGTATGTCCTTGGTTAGTCCGAGTTGGTGCTCCGATCCGAGGTGGGGTGGTACCTGCAATGACACTCCGACGCTCAAGTCAGTGAGTGAGTCAATTACAAGTGAGAGTATGTGACAGATGAGTACCATTAATGATAGCAATCAATGCTTATTTATAGGAATCTGGAGTGGAGGAGGGCCATTGGATCTTGGTCTGCGATCTCCACCGTTGAATGAATTGGATCATTTGCTGTTGGGCCTTTTTGGTGGATTGGCCATTGAGGCTCAGTCCGTAACAATAACAAATGAGCCTTCGCACTCCAATCTCCCAAGCAAGACGCAAGCCTTTATAGAGAGCCATTAGTTCAGCATGTAAATTGTTAGACTCGCCCAAAGAACCAGCAAAACCAACTATCCAAGTACCATCATTACGCCGGATTAACCCGCCAAAACCAGCTGGACCAGGATTGCCGAAACTGCTACCGTCCACATTAAGAACCATGCAATCCTCCCTTGATGGGTGCCACGCGACCATCCTGGGAGGAGGAGAATCAATCTGCCGAGAGTATAAAGCCTTGACAATTAGGGAGGCAAGATTAGAAACTTCTAGAATCAATCGATGGAACGGGAACTCTTCCTTAGCGAGAACAACTGAATTCCGTTGCCGCCAAATCCACCACACTGCAGCAGCGAAAGCAGATGATTTATCCCCCGAAACACCATTCAGGAGCCAGTGATGCATAGAAGTAGTCGTGAAGAAAGATGTACTATTGAAACCAAGAGAAATCCAAAGCCTCTTTGGTATCGAACAATCCCTAAAGAGATGAAAACAATCTTCTGCAGCAGAATTGCAACGTTGACACATCGCAGTTGGAAGCATTCCTCTATGATTAAGCATGAAAGCCGTGGGAAGAGAGCCATGGCACAAGCACCAAAGGAGGATCTTGATTTTCTCAGGCAAGGCTGATTTCCAAATCCAATTCCAGGAAAGAGGGGAAGACACAGTTGGGTTAATATGCTCTATGAGCCATCTGTAACCGGCACTAGCAGAATAAATACCATCCAACTTATCTTTCCACACAACACAATCTTCCACTCTGGAACTCAAAATAGGGGCTAGACAAGTGATATAATTCTTGATCTCCAAAGGCAATGGTGTATAAAGAATGTCAAGATTCCATTGATTACCATTGAAAATATCATTAAGGCAAAGAGTAGTATCATGGATATCAACATAAGCAACCTGGCTAGATAGCTTTCCAAAAGGAGTCCAATCACTATACCAGAAGGAAGAGGTTCCGTCTCCAATGCGAAATTCAAAACCATCTTTCAAGACTATCTTTGCTTTGTGAATAGAGTTCCAAACAAAAGAACCTTGCACCTTAGGACTACCAATAAACGATCCATTTGTGTTGTACTTAGCGTGGAGAACATTAACCCATAACTTGTTTGGACGTTGTTGGAGATCCCAAACTAGTTTTCCCAACATTGCAGTGTTGGCCTCCCGAGCTCGCCGAATAGCAAGGCCACCCTGGATCTTAGGCTTTGTTAGCGTCTGCCAGCCAACTAAATGAATGCCTTTCTCAGAGTTTCCCTTCCAAATGAAGTCCCTAGTCATCTCTCAATTTGGTCACAAATAGATTGAGGAAGCCAAGCTATTTGCATATAATAAGTGGGGATTGAATTGAGGACTGACTTCGCTAAGGTGATCCTCCCGGCTTTATTCAGGAGTTTATTCTTCCAAGAAGCGAGCCTACCCGTTAGCTTGTCAACAATAAAAGCAAAATCAGCTTGCTGGACTCTCCCTTTGATTATTGGAAAGCCAAGGTACTTTTCCAAGGAAGGAGTACTTCTAATAGTTGTGATGTCGGTAAGCTTTTCTATCTTTTGCCTCTTAACCCCTGTTGAATAAAAAGCTCTAGATTTGTGTAAGTTTACCTTTAAGCCTGAAGAAGCACCAAACCGGTTGAAGAGGGCAGCAACTATCCTTGCTTGCTTAGAGGTTGCTTTAGAAAAGAGCAAGACATCGTCAGCAAAGAACAAGTGGGAGAGGGGTGGACCATTCTTAGCAATGGTGATCGGCTTCCACTTCTTATCAGCAACAGAATCCAAAATGGCATGCGATAGCTTCTCCATACATATATAAATATATTAAAAATATATTAAAAATTCCCAAATATATATTCCAAGATAGGAAATCTTGTGCTCTCTTCCTGTTCTCCCTCTCCCTCTCCCTCTCCCTCTCCCTCTCCCTCTCCCTCTCCTCTCTCTCTCTCTCTCTCTCTCTCTCTCTCTCTCTCTCTCTCTCTCTCTCTCTCTCTCTCTCTCTCTCTCTCTCTCTCTCTCTCTCTCTCTCTCTCTCTCTCTCTCTCTCTCTCTCTCTCTCTCTCTCTCTCTCTCTCTCTCTCTCTCTCTCTCTCTCTCTCTCTCTCTCTCTCTCTAGGTTACTGCAGCTAGAATGAATCCTATTCAAATTGCATTGAGAAAGACGTCAAATGCACTTGTTTCTGAACTTGGTTTGATCTCAAGAGAAGTAAGCTTAAATCTCTACTCTCTAGTTATGAATTATTTATAGAAATTGTAGGTTGAGGATCAAGAACTTATAGATTATAGATGTTGCAGCAGTTAGTGCAGGTAATGATTATGTAGTTGGAAACATGATTTCTGAAGCTTTGCATAAAGTAGGCAAAACAGAAGAGGTAATAACAATTGAAAAAGGAAAGTTTGCTGAGAATATTCTAGAGATAGTTGAAGGAATGCAATTCAATTGTGGATATCTATCGCCACGAATCGAAAAAATATGACAGTTGAACTTCAAAATATGACAGATGGAGATGGAGATTCAGCTGAATTATACATGTTTAAATGGACAACACTTCTCTTTCAACCAACAACACTTCTCATTATAAACTTAGGAGTTGTTGTAGGAATCTCTTATGCTATTAACAGTGGTTACCATTACCAATCTTGGGGTTCTCTCTTTGGAAAACTTTTCTTTGCATTTTGGATGATCATTCATCTTTATCCTTTCCTTATTGGGAGAGGATATTTGTTGTTGTTAAATTATTCATCAGAGGAGCACACATCCTTACATTTTTCATTATTTAAGGTTGTTACTTGTATACATCTTTTCGATTCTATATCTTATAAAATTTCTTCTAATTCGGTTTCAAAATAACATAAGTAACTTTTCCATCTGCAAACACTTTGTTATAGGTTTTATATTATAACGACCATTTTGTTATTGAGCTAAATTTGCATTGAAACTACAATGGAAGTATAGCTTCATTAGCTATTATGAGTTTATCACTTCTTATCAACTTTTCCAAGATTTTCCTGGTTTATTAACAAAAAAAGGTTTGCTTTTTTAGAACATCCTCAATGGAGAAACCCCTAATTAAGTTTTTAAATGGGTCCCACATGTACACATCAAGTAAAAATTCGTTGGATGTCATGCTTATCATCTTGCAGGTACGTCTTAGGTATTCGTATAGGCTGTCCATGTGACAAGGGCATACATGCAATGTTCGTTGGATGTCATGCTTATCATCTTGCAGGTAATTCAAGCCTATAAATGGGAAGGATGGTATGGGGTACAATGCTAACATGCATGTGGGAAGTCTTCAGGTATCCAAGGTATCACACCAATGTGTTGCTTTTTGCCATTTTGTGGGGCTACATGTATAGTTACCCAAATGCATGCATGCATGCATTGAGCATGACAACAATGTACTTTTGCTGGAGGAGGAGTTGACTTTGTAGAATAAAAAGCTAAAATCCAGGGAGCTGCCAATTAAAGCTCGGTTCCAGCTTGCAAGAGGAATAAGAAGCCGCTGTTGTCAGGGAAAAGGCTGCATCCTTACGGCAAAGCAATGGCATGTATGGAGCATGGTGTGAGGTTTCTCATCAATGTGTTATGAGTAAGAACCTTTTATTGTGGTTCAACTAATTTAAAATCATAGAATATGTATACAATGTATACAAAGAGTAAAATCCATGGTTTTGAATTTTTGTTGCTCAATGAAAGGAACCTACATATATAGCCCTTAATTGAATATCAATTTATCAATTCTCAGCCATGTACTAGCAACCAGGTGCATCAGAGAAAGATAAAATTTGAGGGCATTCAATCTTTGGGAGTCAATCTAATGAGCAAGTTTCATACCTTGAATGCAAATTCTTTCAATGAAAGTCATGGAGAGAGTTACTTAGATATTGCATCATCCTCAACTGCTGCTCCTTCAACATCAAGTCTACATATCAATATTGAATTTTGGCATCATTCACAAGATGAATATGGCTTGAACAATATGGGTTATGTTATTTATATGGCAGGCAAGTGTATTTTAAGTTTCGCATAGTAAAGAAAAATAATTAGCATCTTGATACTTTTCAACTCAATATCATACATCCCTTTATGGATTGGTGTTGATGTGAGTAGTGGTGTCACAGGTTATGACAAGTTGAGAATACTAAGAAGTAGGTTTGTTATCTTGGGATGCATCTAGATCAGATTTCGATGCAGAAAATGTACAAATGAGGGAAAAACATATAAGCAAATGTGCAGATGTAAGAAGGTTAATCGATTGGTAAAGTGTTATGAAGGAACTTGATGATGCATTTGCTGCCAGGTATTATTGTGTTATTTATTTTCATAGGTTTGGCTTGAGATCATCATATTTGATTTGAATATCTTCTAAAGTTGTGTATGAAATATCTGAGTTGTTCGGATATTGAATGTACTGCTCTTTATATGCAGAGTAGAAGTCCTTTTGAAACTCCATCAATAACCGTATTATTTCAATTTATTGGTGCACCTCTTACTTTGGTTTCAACCCTTGTAAAGAATTGAGTGGTGCCGTAAAGATTTGATTATACCAACCAGTATTAATGTTCAGAATTTGGGGGTGACCATGGCCCCACCAGGTTCCCCTGGCTCCGCCCCTGATTATGCCCATTGCCTTTCATTTCTATTTTTATTTACGTAATGAGATTCTGAGGAGCGAAAAATGTGTACAATGCATTATTCAAATTTTAATAAAAATAAAATGAAGTTAATAAAGTCTGATTTAGTTAGCAAAGACTATGTGGGTAGATTTACTCACAACAGTAATGCACATCGAGCATTATAGTTTTCATTTCTTTTTTCTTCTTTTCTCTTTTTAAATTTTCCTTCCCATCTAATGTATTTTTCCTGTTATATGTTATATGTTATATGTCATTAGTAAATTAATAATCAGCATAGTTCTTATGTGTTTATTCAGGTGATGTGAATGAAACACTGACCTAGGATTTGAGCGTCCAAATAGTTGCCGAAGTAGCAAGAGGCTTCGAGTATCTCCATGTTGAAGTTGGTGTGGTATACACCAATCTAATTCTACATTGTCAAAGTAAAACAAGCGAGTAGTGAAAATAGTGATGACTGAGTAGTATTAGACTTAAGGGCCAGGAGATGCATTATTGCTACATTATTTAGTAAACTATTTGTTGGGTTTAAAGTTGATTGCTTTATGACTTTTATCCAAGTGCCAATTTCTAAATGTAACAAAATGCCTTTTTTTTTGTGAGCATACAACGTAGATATAAGTTGACTTTATGTATATGATATTTTATTATAAGTGGGTAGATACCATCGGAATCTGTAGTGTCAATCAATATGAAGTATGTGCAATTATCATTTATTTAGTATGTTGGCAAAGACACTTGGATGAACAACTTTACCTTTTATGTTTCCCGTGAATGTTATCGTGTATTTTTTCGGTGCTGTTACTTGTGGTAGTCATTTGGAACGCTCTTAGCCAATATGGTACGTAGTAAGCATTTCACTAAATAATACTTCACGACTACCTAACTCTAGTGATAATTGATCATCAAATTGTAGACGCTCAGGCCCGTGCAGAGCACATGTGTGTGTCCTAGTATATATATATATATATATATATATATATATATATATATATATATATATATAAGTTCTAGACGTATATTAATTCACAAACGTTTGTATAAACTAAGTTCATATAAAGGAAGTGTATAAAAATTAAGTGGACTTTTATGAGGTTTAATTAGTGTACATAATCGTCAAACTTTTTTTTCACCGCAAACCAATTAAAGTCTACTATACGAATGACTTTTTATAAGGTTTCGCGATTGACCGAAGTCATAACAAATATTGTACAACAATAGTGTATATAAATTAAATCATTTTTTATTTTAAAATTAGAGTAAAGGCCCAAATTGGTCATTGACAAATTTTTCGTGGGACGAATTCGTCTCTCACAATTTTTTCGGGACACATTGGTCCCTGACAATTCCAAAACGGGACACGTTAGTCTCTCCATCCATTTTGACGTTGCCAGCATATCCAACGTCTCATACGTGGCACGTTAAGTGCCACGTGTCACGTTAAGTGTTTATTTTGGGACAAATAAGTCCCTGAATTTACAAATGCAAAAAGGGGACAAATTAGTCCCTAAAGTGGTATCTGGTATTCAAAACCAGAAAACCATTTACTGCTGTTTCTCACAGAGACAGAGAGAAAGCGCAGAAGAAGAAAAACGAAGAAGAGACGCCGTAGAAGAAGAAACCATTCTTGTAACTCAAACTACCAATGAACGAATAGAAATCAGAATATAAAATGGAATTAAAAATCACACACGAATCATGAATCAAAACAAAAAATAGTCAACAAAACCTACCTTCTGGTCGTTCTTTCTCTCTCAGCTGCGTCCTGGTGCTTCCTTCCTCCTTCAATGGCGAACACTGGTTCTGGTTTCAGAAACCATTGTTTTGATATTGATGAAAACCACTTTAGGGACTCATTTGTCCCCTTTTTACATTTGTAAATTCAGGGACTTATTTGTCCCAAAATAAACACTTAACGTGACACGTGGCACTTAACGTGCCACGTATGAGACGTTGGATATGCTGGCAACGTCAAAATGGATGGAGGGACTAACGTGTCCCGTTTTAGAATTGTCATGGACCAATGTGTTCTGAAAAAATTGTGAGGGACGAATTCGTCCAAAAAAAAATTGTCAAGGACCAATTTGGGCATTTACTCTTCACTTGGGGATATTTTTGTCTTCTAAAATTATTCCTCTTCTTCTTTGCAAGTGGTTTCTTTCTTCTCATTTCTCATTCTCTTTGAAGAGACAATGGAGAACAGAGAAGATTTGAGATCAATTCTACCATATCTACCACTGGTAATCCGTTCATCCTCGCTCTTTTGGCCATCCCAAGTCGTCGAATCACTCAAAGAACTCGAAACTCACCGAGTCAACTCAGGCCGCCTCTTATTCATCGCCATTTCTGAACTCAGAAACTCTCTTTCTCTTTTTTCCGAACCTTTAGCCCCTTCCTCTGCACACGGATATGCCCTATTCTTCGACAAGGTAATTCACTACACAGGTAACTTCACCCTTTTAATTAAACCTAAAAAAAAAATTCAATTTTGCATGTGGGGTTTTTAAAATTTTAAACATCAAAAAATTTCAATTCTGAATGTGGGTTTTTCAAATTTGGGCGTTTTGGGGTACATGGATTTTGAACTGTGCTATTTTAATTTGACTTTAATTGCTACCTACAATCGGGGTAAATTTTTTTAGACTCACAACCAAAGAATTTATAATATAAGTGATATATAAGGGGATTATTAGTTGACTCACTTATAATTGGTTGGTGGTGTAAAACATTTATACACAGACTATGTATATAAATTAAGAATACAACTTATATACAGTATTATAGCTATTAGCTACTAGTAGTCCTGTTCCTCACATAAAAAAACTAGGTAACTGCTAGAAACTACCCAAGAGGTGTATTTTTGTTAGCAATTGTTATAGCAGTTAGTAAAAAATAAACGGACACTTTCTCTCTGGAAAAAGATGTATAGTACCTATGCAACTGTACTTAAGTAATGCTCATAAATTAAATCCTTTTAATTTTAATAAAACCTCAACATTTCAATTGTGAATGTGGGGTTTTCAAATTTTGGTGTTTAGGGGTTCATGGGTTTTGAACTGTGCTATGAAATTCAAAATCCATGATTTTTTTTTTATTTGTTTGTTTCAGTTGATATCTAGAGAGGAATCTAGGAAGTGGTTTGAGGAAGTTGTCCCAACATTAGGAGATTTGCTTTTAAGGTTACCCTCTTTGTTGGAAGCACACTATGAAAATGCTGATATGGTTATTGTTGATGGAGAGGGAGACATTGTAAAAACCGGTCTTCGCTTGCTGGATTCACAGGAAGCAGGGATAGTGTTCCTTAGTCAGGTTTGCATGTTCTGTCAGTTACCAGAATTTATGTGCTTTCTTCTTTTTGGTATTATATATAGTTTAATTGCTACGCACTGCCGGTGAAAGGTAAGGTG
This sequence comes from Astragalus membranaceus, assembly GCA_039519185.1. Classification (NCBI taxonomy): domain Eukaryota; kingdom Viridiplantae; phylum Streptophyta; class Magnoliopsida; order Fabales; family Fabaceae; genus Astragalus; species Astragalus membranaceus. Next base: position 171,836,591 of record CM076848.1, on the reverse strand, counting down.
GTTACCAGTTGACTCATTCATAGTATGAATAACATGTAAGGTGGTTACCGGTGAAAGGTAAGGTGGTTACCAGAATTTATGTGCTTTCTTCACAACCAAGAACCATTCATAGTATGAATAACATGTAAGGTGGTTACCAGTTGACTCATTCTTTTTAATGATATCTCAACTTGTAATTGGTCGATAGTGTAAAACATTTATACACCGACAATGTATATAAGTTAAATCCTTATATTTATGATTTTTTATTAGCACACTTTTAATGGTGAAAGATTGTTTTGAAAATTGAAAACTAAAGTCCTCCTACAACTTGTTGAAATGAAAAAAGATGTTCCTCTTTAGTTTATGTGTTTTTATTGCAACATAAAAATTACTTGCTCTATAAATATTAAATAATGAGAATAATACAACTTGAAAGGGTTTTTTGTCTGCGATTGCAATCTGCACAGCGATATCCAGGTTTTGTGGTGTTTTCCCAAATACAGTGCGACTGTGATTGAGGCCACAGTACCCATATTTTGACCGCAATTCTCTTAAGTATCAAGGATCACGATGCAGTTATGATTTAAAACTACTTTTACAGCTACTGTCATAATTCTTGCATAACTAAAGCTGCTTCTACTGCTGTTGTATAGTACATTATCTTGACTTGCATGCTGAAGTTAATTATAGTTTACATTTTTGATATCTTGCTTTCAGGAGTTGATCGCTGCTCTTCTCGCGTGCTCATTTTTTTGTCTATTCCCAATCCATGATAGATATGAGAAACATCTCCAACCAATCAACTTTGATGAGTTGTTTGCGTAAGAAATCTTAAGTTATATCTTATTCACTTGTTCAATTGCTTGTTTTAGCCTTCCTTTTGATAATATTGCTTCTCCTGGCGGTAGCGTCTAGCAGTCAAAGATATTTGCCTGCTTGTGTGTGAGAGTGACTTAATGAAAGCGAAATAGAGGGATAGAAAGAATTGACCATATTGAAGGCTTATTAAATGCCTTGTTTCACATGTTATTACAAAATTTTGTTGAAATCCAGGAGATCTGCTATGCTTCTACATTTTCAGGAGTCTATATGATGATTACACTCAAAAACAGGAAAATAAGATCCAGTGTATCATTCACTATTTTCAAAGGATAAGCTCTGATATGCCTAAGGGTGTTGTCTCATTTGAGCGAAAAGTACTTCCCTGGGTAGATGATTCTGTTCACCATTCTTATCCAGATGCTAACTTTTGGAGCACTTCTGTCACACCTCTATGTAGATTTGAGGTAGCTGAAATTTGTTTTCAATTGTCCACAAAACAAATGTATTATCTTTTATTAATCCATTTGGTTTGTAATAGGTGATACTTTGGCATTTTATTAGGTTCACAGTTCAGGACTCATAGAAAATCACACAAGTGAAGTTATTGAAGTAGATTTCGCAAATGAATATCTCGGTGGTGGTGCTCTTCGCAGGGGCTGTGTACAGGTGCAATATGTGTATAATTATATTTCCATCTGTAGCCTTATATGCTTGAATTGTAGGCAATTGTGATAGCTTCTTTATAATGTAGATTTATATTTCCATCTGTAGCCTTTTATAACTAAATTTTATGCTTGTTTTATAGTGTACATTTTTCTTAGAATTTGGTTTTGGGTCTAACTCAACCCCAAAAACTCGCTTGTGGGGTGAGGGTTTCACTAATGACTATTGACGCCATATTTCTATCCAATGTGGGACTCCAACACCCCCCTCACGCCCAAGATGGACACGTGGAGCGTGAATAGGGGTGGACCTACCCTCTAATGAGGGGAGGGGGTTCAGTCGCACGCCTTCAAAAAATAAATTTACATTAACCGCCCTATAAAAAAGTTATTTTGCACGCCCTGAGAAAAGAAATTTGCACCCAAACCCCTAATTTTGCACCCAGTCACACACCACACCACACCACACCACACCACACCACACCACACCACACAGTCACTCATATCAATTCCTCTCCCTCCCGTGTGCATAGAGTACAATTATGAGTTATTAACTATATAATTAAATACATGCAAATTTTAGTTTTATTATATTTTTAGTGAGACCTGATTTTAAGAAAAATTGACCCTCTGACCTTGGGTCCTAGTTCCACCACCGAGCGTGAAGTTTGTTGGGTTGGACAGCAATAGATAGCCCACAGATGTTGATAGGCTTTGATACCACCTAGAATCTGGATTTGGGCGTAACCACAGTTGAGGCCATATTAGTATCCAATGTGGGACTCCAACAATTTTATATTGGCACCGTACGTCCTTTTGTATATTCTGTAGGTTGAGATATTTTTCTCACTTGAACTGATGTTAAATAAATTTGCTTGTAATTGTCTTATATAGGAAGAAATCCGCTTCATGATTAGTCCAGAATTAATTGCTGGGATGCTCTTCTTGCCATCGATGGAGGATAATGAGGCTATAGATATTGTTGGTGTGGAAAGGTTCTCGAGTTATACAGGGTTAGTGTTACTCAATGGATCTAAACTTTGTTATTGTTATTGTGAGCTTCCTTCCAAAGTAACAATGCTAATATCTCCTTATTTGTTTAGATATGCATCATCATTTCGATTTTCTGGGGATTATGTGGATGACAAGGATGTGGATTCCCTTGGAAGACATAAAACCAGGATTGTTGCAATTGATGCGTTATGTGGCCCAGGGATGAGGCAATTCAGGGCAAAATTTCTCCTCCGGTTTGTTAACCCTCATTTTTGTGGCTTTTGCTTTTTACGATGCAGATTCATTGTTATTGTGGATGGTTGAGAATATACAAACACAAATTATAATCTTAAATTCATTGTGTTTGCTATTTTCCCTTTGAATTTTGTAATCATTCATAAAGGTCTAATTTGCATCCATTCCTGCAGTGAGATCAACAAGGCATTTTGTGGTTTTCTGTGCCAATCTAAATATCGACAGTATCAGAAAATATCGCAAGAAAATGTATGCTCATCTTTACTGGTTGGTTTTTAGCATGACTTTCTAAAATCAACATGGTTTTTGTTGTTGTTTTTCATGTTGTTATTATTGTTCGTTATCTGCATTGAATTGATCGATGTTAAATCATCTGTTTTAAACATTCTTTATTTCTTCATAGTTTGATGCTGCTACCTCAACATCTAAGGATACAAGTGAAGGAATAATAAATTCATATGAGGAAATCAGAAGTTCTCAATATGATTACCATAGGATGGAGGAGAGCATTAATATTGGGGTTGCAACTGGAAATTGGGGATGTGGTGCCTTTGGAGGAGATCCTGAAGTAAAGACCATAATTCAGTGGCTTGCAGCTTCTCAGGTACTTTTATATCAACAGTATGCACCTTTTATTTTGTTCAATGAAACATGAGATATTTGCTGTGGTAAAAGGGACATTTATGTATCCTTGTTGCAATAATTTCTAGCTAAAATGAGGGAGAGTCGACGAATAATCTACGTAGTTACTTCTCGTATTCAAATACTTACAAATTACAACCGTTTTAGCCTTTTTATATGTTGGATATTTCTATGCAACCTTGTTATGCATGCTTAGTTGAAACATCCAAAATTTGATGGCCGGAAGACCATAAAAATCCGTATGTAGTCACAAAAGTTTGATGAAAGTAAAATATTAGAAATTGACTCAATAAATTAAATATTTAGCCTCTTGTTTCATTTTTGAATATTTTAGAGGTATATTTATTAGGAAACTGCAACATGAAGCAAATAGAAATTTTGGGGGTAGACTCTGCCATATTTCTTACCTTTGACAATATGACCACTTTAAATTGTTTCTTGGACCATATCCTGCAGGCTCTAAGACCTTTCATAGCATATTACGCATTTGGCTTGAAGGCACTGCAGAATATAGACAAGGTAACTTTATCTTTCCTTTCCTTCATATAGTTGCAAATCTCAACATTGATCGATGCATTCCTGATAAGCATCTTCACTGAAAAGAGGATTATTTATTTTCATATTTCACATTTGAATATTGAACATTTTTTTCTTCCATGATTATATATTAAGGGTGCGTTTCGAAGAACTTAGTTACAACTTTTTTAAGCTTATCATATGACATAAGCACTTAGTGTTTGAAGAGCTTATGAAAATAACTTATCGCATGTCAGTTGTTTTCAGCTTATTTTAATAAACTTCTCAAGATAGGTTATAAAAACAACTTATCGCATTCCTTCTTTGATTTTAGAAATGGCTTACGTAGAAGCTCTTATATTATAAAAACTTGTGAAATAATTGCTTAATTAAGTTGTTTACCCAAACACACCTTATATACTATTTGAAAATTTTCATCTAGATTGAGAGCGACGTTAGATCGCCAAGAATTATTTCCACTCAACTTGAACTTTTCTTGCTGTGGAGATTTCTCACTAGAGATTTTGGTTGATGTTGTGGCAGATTGCTCGTTGGATTTTGTCACAGAGATGGACAGTTGGAGATTTATGGAACATGCTAGTTGAGTACTCAACAAATAGATCTAAAGGAGAAACTAATCTTGGCTTCCTTCAATGGCTTCATCCATCAATACATGAAATGTAATATATAATTTAAATTTATTTGAAAAAAATTAGAGAATAGTTGCGTCGTTTTTTTCTTGGATCCATTTTTCTTGGTTTTCACACCAGGTCAACCCCATGTCCCATTTCATCTGTTGGACATGCATTGCTTGTCCATATTGTGACTATTCACCATATGACAGTAGTGAATTAAGAAATCATCACATTAAGACAATGTACAAACAAGATACTAGCATCATCACTCTTTCAAAAAGAATGCAAGGTAATTTAGTTAAGCAATTACCACTCTCTTCGTCTTGTACTAATGCTATGATTGGTTCAAGAGAGTAATAGGAAATAGAGAAAGAGGTGGGAGAGAGTAAGAGAAATGAGTGAAAAATAGAGTAGATTAAATAGGTTGTTTGGTGTGAGAGAAAGAAAAGACAATTTTATCTCTCTCTCTCTCTCTCTCTCTCTCTCTCTCTCTCTCTCTCTCTCTCTCTCTCTCTCTCTCTCTCTCTCTCTCTCTCTCGTTTGGTTGTAGAGAAAGAGAGAAGAGAGATATTTTATTTGAAAAAAATTAGAGAATAGTTGCGTCGTTTTTTTCTTAGATCATTCTTGGTTTTTACACCAGGTCAACCCCCCTGTCCCATTTGATCTGGTGGACATGCATTACTTGTCCATATTGTGACTATTCACCATATGACAATAGTGAATTAAGAAATCATCACATTCATCATCACTTTTTCAAAAAGAATTTCAGGTAATTTAGTTAAGCAATTACCACTCTCTTCCTCTTGTGCTAATGCTATGTTTGGTTCAAGAGAGTAATAGGAAATAGAGAAAGAGGTGGGAGAGAGTAAGAGAAATGAGTGAGAAATAGACTAGATTAACCAGGTTGCTTGGTGTGAGAGAAAGAAAAGACAATTTTCTCTCTCCCTTTCTCTTGTTTGGTTGTATCGAAAGTGAGAAGAGAAATATTTTATTATAAATCAAAAGACAACAATACTCTTACTTCAAAGGAGGGTGGGCATGTTAATGGTTGTGGGGGAGTGGTGCTTTCTTGGTGATACCAATTCTTACATTGCTGAGCTGTGGGGTGCTCTAGAAGGCCTAAGGATGGTGTGGACCAAAGGTTACAGGAATGTCGAGCTTCAATTGGATTCCCAGGTAGTTGTCTCCCTTTTGGTGAGTCGTGATCACGGTTCGTCGATTGGTCGGAGATTGCTCATGCGCATTAAACAGATGTTGCAACTGGATTGGAGAGTGAGAATCATTCATGTGTATCGAGAAGCCAATATGGTAGCGGATGCCCTTGCTACTCTGGGTTGCGAGTCTAGGGATGGATTGTCATTTAGATCATCCACCAGAGCATATTTTACATCTTTCGCATACTGATTGTATTGGAGTTTCTACTCCTAGATTCCTGTGTAATTCGTGTTTTTCGTTTTCGGGCTTTATGGCCCTATTAATATCAAAATACAATATCAAAATAGGGTGCTTCTAGGGTGAAAGAGCAAATTAAATCTTTCACCGATGAAACACTAAAATGACCGTTGGATGTAGTATAAAAATTCATCAATGGTTGAGATTTAATATTGGTTGATTCAATCTTAACCATTCATAGCATTTTAAACAATATCCAACAGTCAATTTTAGTATTTCACCGGTGAGAGATTTGATTTGCTCTCTCACCCTAGAAGCACCCATCAAAACAATAAGGATAAGATGGTTGTTATTAATCAATGTGTTTTTCTCCTTTATTTCCTATTTCTCTTTTCCACCAAACAAGAGAAATCCACCATCTCTTCCCTATTTTTCTTTGTCCTACCCCTCTCTTCCCTATTTCTCCCCAACCAAACAAACCATTAAGTGTTATGATAAGAATGTTTACATTTTTTTAATTGCTTTTCATTTAAAGATATGGGTATTTATTTTTATCTCAACTTTGTAATATTAGTTATTAATCTTTCTACGTAATTCCTACTACTTCAAGAAGATTTTAGTCAATACAAATAATTATAACTAAGAAATGATTGTAATTAATGATTAACTCTTCACTTTTGTGGATGTGTTTTTGTGTCGTCCCTCTCCCTCCTTCCCCTGTTTGTCACTTTTTACCCATATATTTCAAACTCATTCTTGCTCTCCTCCACCTGAACAATGATTATTATTGCTTTGATTATTGCGAGTTAGTTTTATTTTTCTGTAATTTTCAGGACTAAAGATGATTACAATTTTGCAATTATGGAAAAAAAGAATGAAATTAAACTAAAAATGATTGTAGAACAATTTATTTTTTATTATGCACTCGAGTTTACATACTAATATAGATGGAAGAAGAATCTTCAAAGTACAACAAGATTACATCGTGGATACATTAAAAGGAAAAAAAACTTGAGATAACAATACTGAATAGAGAACTAGCACGTATAAATGGAAGAACAATTGATCCTTAAATGATCAAAAATGATGTAAAATGATATGCTCAACAATGATATTTCTTTTCGTAAATTCATAATATCAAGACAATCAGCAACTTCTAAGATAACGCCAAGGTCCCGTTCCTGTTCCCATCCTGCATATGGAATTTTTTTTGTCAGCTTAGACGAAATAGTAAATAAACACCACACACATATCGTGCAGTTACACTTGAGAGCTGGCGTCCTCGTATCTCTAAAATTGTCAATGCAAAGTTTACCTCCAAACACCGGCAAACATGCGAAGACTCATATAGATGGTTAGTGCAATCCAAATCCCAACAAAACCTTTACTATGGTACAGAAGGAATAATGAAGTAACACTTGCTAATGATACCATCACCTGAAAAATTAGCATAGAAAATTGGTAAATAAATATGAAAAAATATGACAAAATATTATGAAAAAAATGTTAAAAATAAGGGCATGCAAACTTGCCAAGGAGTATGCGGAATAAGCAAAATCAGATGCTCCATAGTTCACACCATCAAACACAAAGGCTAATGAATTCATTGGTTGTGTAGCAGCAACAAACTGGAGAGTTAAATTAAAATTAGATAAAAACTCATAGAAAACATAATGAATCGAGTGAATCACCAAAATCGTTCATGAAATTGTAGCGCCGTGACATTATTAATATTTCTAAATAGTTCTTGAAATTGAAAATTCTCGATCATATTAGTTCTTTTTGGTCGGTCAAATTAGTTTTTGAAACTTTACGACATGGAATAATGTGATTGAGAATTTTCAATTTTAAGAAATTCTAGAGATGAAGTTATCTGAATCCTACAATTTCATGGACTAAATTGGTGATTAACTCGTAAAGAATCCATAGTGTCGTGCAAGGGAAATACCGGGATGCCGATTTTGATAAGGTGAATAACAAGAACACTTTTGGAAAAGATTCCAGCTCCAAAGAACAATCCAACTCCAACTACAAAAGAGAGTCCAACTCCCAAAATAAAACTCATTTGCAGTGCTCTTGTTGCAGCAGCAGTGACCTTATCATAGTCTTTCTCAGCAAAGGAACATGCTAGAATTGCCTGTGAGCCAGAGAAACTAGCCAGTTATGATTATCTAATCTTCATTTTATGTTTTTCACAAAGAGGAGTTTGAGAAGCTAAATGTATACAATAATATATATGGTATTGCTACATATTTCAATAAAACTAAATTATACTTTTGGTCCTTTTGTTTTCAAAAATTTAGACATTTAGTATCTGTGTTTTGAAATTCAAACATTTAGTCCCGTATTTCTAAAATTTAGCTATTTAGTCCCCGTATTTCAAAAATTTAGACATTTAGTCTTTGTGTTTTAAAATTCAGACATTAAGTCCCCGTATTTCAAAAATTCAGACATTTAGTTTGTGTTTTAAAATTCAGACATTTAGTTCCCGTATTTCAAAATTTCAAACACTCCGGTCTCCGTTTTTTAAATTTTAGACATTTAATCCCTCTATTTTAAAATTTTCAGACATTTGGTCTAAAAGTCCAAAAGGGACTAAATGTCTAATTTTTTGAAAACAACGGAACAAAAAGTATAATTTAGCTTAATAATAGTAATAATATTAAAAAAAGAATGGTTATGTACCTGAACTGCAACAGCTAAACCATCAGCAAGAAGGGATGATGTCATCCAAACTTGGAGGCATGTTTGGAATGCAGCCATAGGAATTGAACCTAACCTTGCTGCCAATGAGGCTGATAAGGTCACAACAAATGTCACAGCTACTACTCTGGCCAATAGCAGACCACCTATTGAAATTGAAACAAATCCCAACATGAATAAATTCTAGCATGATAATAAGGAGCACGGATCCCCTACTGCCGCATAATGGTGTTGCGCCAGCGGGGACCATCAGATTTAGAGAGTTCTCTAGATTCGATAATAAGTGATCAATGCATTTTGATTTGTATATTAATATGCGTAGGCTCTAATAATATTTTAAGCGTTTGCTTGTTTGGTTTAGCGGTTGGATTTTCACGTCCACCAAGAATTGCGGCCAGAATCCACGGTGAGAGAGAAGCTACTCTTTGAAGCTTCTTAGATGCGAGTTTGTGAAACCAAACGCGGAACCAAACACAGAAGTCTATGGTCGCGATTTCGATCTTGACATCAAGGTTTTTATGTCACCGCGACCCTGAATGGGTCGCATTAATCACATCTAACTACAAGTCTCCGCAATATTAAAGGTCGCAACTCGACTACACTCGTAACCGCGATTTTAAACCTTGGACTCTAATACCAACATGCTATGTTTAATGTTCTTCAGGCCTCTAGGATACCATACCATTTTTAAGAAACCTGAAAATCTGCAAATCCTTCATGCTTGGAGGTAGCAGATCTACTTTTCTCATTAATATCCAAAAGAGGGAAAATGCCATAATGTACCTAAAAGTAACAACATTTTGTTAGTTAAAAGTTTTGAGCATAAAAATGTTTGAGCATTATTATTAGCATATAACAAAGTAAGACTTACTGAGAGAGCACATGTGAAATAGCTGCACCTCTGATACCCAATTTGAAGTGAAAGATAAGTAGAGGATCCATAGCAACATTCAATGCATACCCAGAAACTGAAAAAACCATATTAAATACAAAAATGAACCAAGTTAGGGGAAAATACTAAGGAATTTTAAAACAAAACATCTGTGTTCCCTATGGTTTTTATTATGTTTCTTTAAATTTAACTCTCAAGGTGTCTAATAGGCTATATTTCATGACATATGAAGCACCGACACAGATATCGACACCGGACAAGACACAGACACGGATACGGAGACACCAAATTTAATCTGGAAAAATCTAAGTAGTTGACATGTCTGTGTCGGACACTGGACACTAGAAGTGTCGGTGCTACAGAGTTCGTGAAAAATAGATCATTTGAACCTACCAATGACATATAAAGGAGTTGTTGTGTCTTTGAACCCTCTAAAGATTCCTTGCATGGCCAAAGAGAGAAGCACCGCAGGAGCACCTAAGGATCTCAATCTCAAGTACTTTACAGCAGGGGTTAACATAGGAGAATCCTACAAAAAAAACAATAAATAATTTGTCCATTACCAAAAAAGCTCGGATGAATATACATAATGAAGTAAGAGAAAAACTCTTGTATCTGGCACAATAAATAATTTTACGGAATACATTTATTCAATTAACCTAAAACTGCATTTTTTTTTTATCAAACCTAAAACTGCATTTGTTTCTTATATATAGGATTAGAGGTGTCAATTTGGCGCCAAGCCCAGCCCCATTATTAATGGAGTTTTTTTTAGCCCCAGCCCACACTTTTAAATTTTTTAGTGAGTTAGGGCCAGGGTTTTGTGGGCTGGCACCCAAATTTTATTCTCATTCTTTTCCCACTATTTACACCTCCACTTTCATTCTTTCACCCCCTTCCTCTTCTCCCTCCCTCTTACCACCACCTCCTTCTCCCTCTCACCACCACTACCACCACCACCACCACCACCACCACCTCCCCACTCACCACCACAACCTTATTTTCTCTCTCACAACTATCACCACCATCACCGACTCACCACTACCACCTCCTTTTACCTCTCACCACCACCACCACTACCTCTTTCTCCCTCTCACCACCACCACCACCACCTCCTTTTTTCTTTCATTAAAAAACTGATTCACCTTTTCTACTTTCTATTATATTTATATACTAACCAATACAATACAATCATGTAAGCAAATATTACACGGTACGCACGCAATGCATCTTCGCAGTGGCTTTTAAAAAAACACAAATAAATAGGAAAATTAAAACGACACCACCGATTGCAAAAAAAAACATTAACTCAACATATATGAAAAAAACGATTTATTGATTTTAATTTGTCATTGAACATGTTATAGTAGATCGGTGATTTTATAATAAAAACTTTTACTTGTCAAAAAATAATAATAAAAATTTTTAATACTCTTTATTTTACTTTTTTAACAAGTTCAAAAAAGTTCATCAAATCATCAATTTTTTTTTACAATAACCATCACTTTTTTCCTTAAAAAAAATCATCAGTGTTTTTTACAATAACCATCACTTTTTTTCCTAAAAAAAATCATCACTTCTTATATTATTTCCAATTTTTTGTAAAAAAATAAATAATATTTTAGGGCCCGTGGGCTGGCCTAGGCCGAAGCCAACATAGGTCCGTAGGTAATTTTTCAGTTTCGTTGCATAAACAGAAAATTAAGGGCCTTGGGCTGGCCCTAGCCCACTAGGTCTTTTGGGGCTTGGGGCTCATGTGGGCTTTTGAAATGTAGGGATTTTGGGCCCATGGGCCTTTTGGCCCTAGGGCCATGTGGGGTTGGGCTGGCCCATGTGGACCAAATTGACAGCTCTCTATATAGGACCAAAGGGAGTAGTAATTTTCTTTATTTATAGTAAAGATAAAGATACATACCGATTTCAAACCCATTGCACCTAATAGAGGTTTAGCTGCAAATATAAGTGTTGCAGCTTGAATTAGACCAAGAACCGAGCCAAAAAGTAATGCTGTAGTTGCTGAAGCAATGTGCCTTTTCTTCTTTATAGATTTTGTCACACTCTTATTACCATTACTAGTAGTATCAAAGTTGCTTATATTTGAATTAGCATCTGATAAGAAAAAGATTTAAAATATCAGAAACCCAACAAAACTTTTCAATGCATTCATTTCTCTCATTTAAACATAGAAAGAGAAATAGGTAATGTACCATCTTCATTATTTGTCTCATTTTTCAAGGCCAAAGAATCTTTTGGAATCTCATTGTTCTCTTTGGATTCACCTGCTTCTATGTCTTGAAGCAAATGATCATCAGGCATTATTTCATTGGACTTGGTCTTAATGTTTTCATTGAATTGCTTTTCTGCTGCTTTGATATTGATTTTTTCAATAGTATCTTCCTCAGCTACAAATGAAGTTGTAATACTGACCAAAGGGAAAATTGTAATCCTTGAAGCTTGATTGAACAAAGCAATGGAAACTCCTGCTGCAGCTAGTTCCACCGGCCCTAAACACGATAAAAAAATGAAACGTTATAGCTTCAAACAAGCTAAAGGCAACAACCTAGTTCAAACAAGCTAGTTCCAGGATTTGAACCTGCGACCTCTGAATCGCAAGGCAACAACCTAACTGTTGCGTTAAGGCTCGCCCTCTATAGCTTCAAACAAGCTAAAGGGCATCCTAGTATACGGGGTCTGGGGAAGGTAGATGTACGCAGCCTTACTCCCCGGAAGTAGAGAGGGTGTTTCTAGGATTTGAACCAGTGACCTCCAGATCACAAGGCAACAACCTTACCATTGTGTCGAGGCTCACCCTCTATAGCTATAACTTTGTTTAATAGTAGTAAAACATCAAGATTTAGTGAGAAGAAAATGTACCTAAGTGGCCTATGAATGCAGTGTCAATAAGAGAAGCAATTGGATCAGCAGCAACAGCCAATGCAGATGGAAATGCAATCCCAAGTATCTCCTTAGCAAGAGAATCCATCTTAAAAACAAGTCTATATTCACATTAATACAACCAAACAAGTATTAGTATTTCTCAAAATTGCATAAAGAGACTTAGATTCAAATTGTCACATACTAGGTTGATAAGACAAAATAAAGTTACCTTGCATCTTTGAAGAAAACTGAGAGAGGAAGTTTCCACTTGTTGTTCTTCAGTGCATTATTTGAAGTACCATTCTCATCCATGATATCCTAAATCTTAGATGAGAGCTCAATCAAGAAGAGGAATCTTGTACAAAGGAAAGTAGATTCCCTTAAGAATGAACCAAATCTACACAATCTGCCAAATTTTGAGTATAAGTTAGTTCAATGTTTTGTACCATCAAAAGTATAAATAAGAAACATACATGTATGCCTATATTGCCATTTCTTAATTGAACCTTCCTCTAATGTGATTCACTGACACTACTCTCAGAAAATTTGGGTTGCACCTAAATCAAATCCTACAAAACCGACTTGTAATGTGAGTGGTACCTCTCACTTATATACTCTTTTTCAGGCCATATCACATTCGATGTGGGATTCTCAACGCCCCCTTACACTCAGACAGGACAACTGAAATGTGATCCGAATGACTGATAGCGGGTGGCCCAACAGATCTTGGATAGACTCTAGCTAATATCAAATTAGTTCAATAGTACAAAACCAGTTTGTAAGAGTGAAGAATGTCTCTCAGTTATAAACTCTGTTTCAGATCTTATCACATCTGATGAGACTCCGAACGATCGACTACCTCATAAAGTAACATTGCCTAACTATTTCCTAACGATGTAAGAGAACCAAAAGATTAAAAAATGTTGAAAATGGTTAGACAAAACATAGAAGAACGTGTGAGAAATAATAGTAATGCAAGAACCGTCCTCAGTTACATATACCCCCTGATAGAAACATAACAGAAAATCTATACAAAACAAGAATGTTAGACTAATAAACTATGATGTCCTTTTCGATGTTGCTATTGAGGAAAATGACGTTTAATTGTTAGACAGTAGAAGCTTAAACGCTACTACTGAGTAAGTAACTAACTCACATGACAATTATATATACATACTTGCTAATATTTTTGGACTGTGTTGAGTATATTTGTTGACCAATGGCCACAATTGAAACATTAATTTAGAGTAAATAATTAAATTGGTCTCCACAAAAAATACATACCAATCTGGTTACTATGAAATGAAAGTAACAATAATATAGTTCTTGAAAAATGAAAATGTCCATCAAATTAGTCCTTTACAGGACTACAAATATTTCTAAAAAATTATTACAGAACGACTAATTTGACTCGCATTTGAAATTTTGGAGGACCAATTTGATATTTTTCATTTTTTTAGTGACTTTTGGTCAAAAAAAAACCTATAACTAAATAGAAATTTTTGGTCAAAAGAACAAACTAATTGGATTTTTTTATAAGCCTACTTTTATTTTTATATTTATATTTGACTGATTTTTGACTATTTTTTATAAACTAATGCATATTTGACTGATTTTTTTTATAAGCGTACGTGTTTGGATTTAAATAATTAGTTAACTTTTTGTTTTATAATCCCATAAGAACTTTAGGAAAAAAAACAGAAACAATGATTTTTCTGGATTCCACTTTCTAATTATTTAGCTAGTTCCTCACAACATGTCAGGCTTTTTTTAATTATCCACTAAATCAAAATAAATCTAAAGAAATAAAAGCAGTTAGAAATAGAAAGTTGTTAATTCCTCATGTTGGAATCTTGTGTTCATTCAGAAATTATGAAAGCACGCGTAAACTTGGGCAAAGACAATTAGACAAGAACATAGGCAACTTATGGAAATTATTTTTATATATTCCAAAGAAAGCAATGAAAACTCTGCACTTTCATGATTGGAGTTTGGATTGAACAATAATATGTTCATTTGAAGTTGGGTTTTTAATTATAGTGACGTCTCTTAAAATATGCACTACTAAAAAAATAAAAGAAAACACTAAAAAACCCATCACATTTTCATAAAAAATGTAAGAAATAAACTCTTTAATTTAGTCCATAGGTTATTTTTCCCTCTATTCTATTTAATCTCTAAATTATGAAAACTTATTAAATAGTGTCTATAGTTTATCTATGTCCATCAATTTAATCCCTAAGCAACAAATTTTAGAGATCGTGATTGTCTTGATTAAGAAATGAAGATTTTCTTGATTAATATGCAGGGGTAATTAGGAGATCACGCAAAGAGGATGAGAGTGTGATCTTTAATAGCATCAAGATTGGTTTTTGTATGATTAATGAGATTACGAAGAACTGATGAAGGAAAGCCTGTCCATAAGTTTGGACAATTTTTGGCTGGATATTTTTGTGGTTAGCTAGGTTTGAACCCGAGATCTCCACTTTGTCTGAATGAGTTTACATGTGATGTTTGTTATTCCATCTGCAGACCAAAAAAAGGAAAAAAAAGAGTCTTTTTGCCATTTTATGGAGAACCATAGACATCAAATGGATTGCTAAGCTCGGCGCTGGCCATCCGGCCGCATAAGTAATTTGGAAACTTGATCACTTCTTTTTTTGTCAAATTAAAGCTCTTTCATGGGATTGGTTTATATGCAGAGAAGGTACGAAGGAATACGAGATTACAATTTCCACAATACTGTGTTCTAATCCGTTGGAATGCTTTCAAGCTTTATGATAGGAATTTGACGTAATGGGTTGAGGCACTCCTAATACCCCGTCTTAATGATATTTTTGCTTATAAGAAATAAATCGAATAGTTAATAAGCCAAAAATGGAAATTAGAGTTCAAGTGTGAGTGGTTAGTCCCGCGTCGACTACAAATGAGTTACATGAAGCATATATAAGAGAGTAGGACTCATATACCTATTGCCTACATTATCCCTCTCACTTTAAAAGTATAATTCTAAGATAATGATGGTATTGTTTTCATAAAAATAAAAATAATCCCACACTTTGTTTGCCACTGTCTCTCCACTATGTGCAAGATCAGTTTATTCTGCTAAGATAATGGAGGTTTTGTTATAAAACAAATTATATTTTTTAACGGTTAGTATTTAAATAATGCATTCAAAATTATATATTCAATAATGGATCGTACATATTTTTTAAAAAAAAACAAAAATAAATACATGATTTAGTAGAACAAAACAAATAAACTTTTATCATCAAAGTTTCAGAAAAAACTCTTTAAAATAACTCAAATTTTCATGATTTTATGGGACTCTAACTTTACTGAAATAAAGATGCATGGACCATTGGTAAGGAAGATATGTGTGATTAACCAAGCCATAAATTTTGTCAAAAAAAAAGCAAGCCATGATCAAAAGATGAAAAAAAGAAAAGTTTAAACTCGAGTTAGTTTTACTTTTTAAATGAAAATACTCAAAAATAAATGCTAAATACATGAAGAATTTATTAAAAAAGAAATTATTTTAATGTCCAACAAGTTAGATTTTAGAGAGTTGTTTTTTTTTTGTTTACTATAATTAAAATTAACTTTTTTTAATAAATCTTGAAAATGATTTTGAAAATACTTCTTATTTGAAGTATTTATTATTATTTTTCTTTCAAATTCTCATTTTTTTTAATAAACTATAAAAAAAACAGATGAAATATTTTTAAAACAACTGTACTAAATAATACTAATAGAAATGTACGAATGAGCCTAACAAAACACGGGGAAGCATAAATAGAGTCATTGTATTTTGGTGAGAAGTCATTGTATTTTAGACCACTACGGAATGAGAAAAGGAAAAGAAAGAGCTAAAGTTGAACATGTTTTGGCCTTTTAAGGGAAAATAAAAAGCCATAATATGTGCATTTAAATTTTGGTGGACCTCTCAAGCTAATCCCTACAAGGTCAAGTCGTCACGGTGGATCACACTAGTAGGAAAAGCATCCTAAGTTTCAATGTATGCCATAATTTTATCACACAACAACTCACAATTTTGTTTTTTACCATTTCATCTATTTAGAAAGTGTCGCGACGCTTTCAACGAAAGTTTAATCTCAACCTGTATTTAGAGGCAAATTTTGGATTGGCCAACAACTTGTTTGTCACTGCAGGAATCGAATCTTGGAGCACTAGGTCGACTTCCTATGTGTTAGGATAGCTTATTTTGGATTGAGCCAACTGTGTTGGTTAGCAAGTAATTGTTTATTCATATTACTATTCTTTAATTTTTAGTTTAAAACTAATCAAATGTTTGCTCTTTTTTTTTAATCGAAACAATTCATTCAAATGAGTACGAGGAATGCTCAAATCCTTCTACAAAAATGCCACACCGAATTTAAGCATTACAAAGGGAAACTTCATTCAAGAGAGTACAAGGGATACTCTAACCCTTTATGACGGATTTTTTTGTAGGCTTAAACAAAAATGACAAATAAATACCACACAGACATATTATCACACGGCCAAACATGGGTTTAAACCCGGACATCTCCATATTATTGAAATTATCAATGCAACTAGTAGTGGGAGGATATGTATAAAAAATTAAAAGAATAGTAGTGCAAAAAATTAATAGTATGTTATAAAAATGACATACGAGTACTACTACTATTTAATTAATCAAAGTAGCTAGTTAGAAGTAATGGAAGCTACGTGGGATGCAAGTTGCATGCAATTAACTTTAGTGATAAGACTAATTTTGCATTAAGTGTTGCCTTCTTTTTTGAGTAATGCATTAAGTGTTGTTGCTGATGCGACATTATAAATTTTTTATATGATAATTAGACATTATTTACTAAAGTTTGCTATAGTAAATTTGTTTTTTTAACTATAAATTTGTTTTTTTTGCCGCTAACATGTAAATTGTAATTTTTGATTAATAGTATGCATTCAACAAAGACAGTATTTTTCAATATATTTTCTTCCTAGTTACTAATTGATTAACAAAAAATTTCTTCATTTTGATGTCAAAAAAAGAATCTCCATTTTGAAGTACGGAATTGATTATTGATGAATGATGAATAGGATGAAACAAAAATACGTATCACTAACTATAAGAAACAATAATTGATATATATCGATAGTGTTTTCTGAGTGTGTTTGCTTTTGGTTTGTGTGATGTTAATTTAGACTTGGAAAGAATGAAGGACAAAAAACAATATGAGGTTACGCATCTTAATTGGATAAATTTTACTTATAATGTTTAAGGTTTGAATTTTAGAGTGTCGCTTTAAGTTAACCACTATATATATACATGACTTGAATGAAGTTTGATCATATAATATAAATGAGATGAAGAGGGAAACATAAAGGTACCATTGGAAGGAATTAGCATACCTGAATGTTTGATTGTTGAGCTGGGAGAGAGAAAGAGAGAGAGAGGGAGTGAATGCAAGTAGGTGCCTGGAGATTCTTCTCACTCACTCACTCTATAAAGATTTTTCTTACAAGATAGCAAAACCAACTGGCACCTCTCCCCTTTTATAAGTATCCTTTGCATGCCCCACCCCCCACTCACTCAACCTCCACCTCTATTTTTCTTGAAGAGTGATTCAAATAGTATATTATACTCGGAGATTTGGATTGAGTGCCTTTAGTAATAGGTGTCTTTGGTGCCTAGGCTTATTTTGGAGAGACAGAGAAAATATTCGAGGAGAGAGATAGACATAAAAGGTTAAAGGTATGGTGTCTTTCCTGCCCTAAAGACACACAATCCCTCCCCATTACTGGGTGCATCTCATCGATTTCTCCCTCCGGTCATTTTTAATTATTGTTTTTTTTGGAAGAAATTTTTTGTTTTTTATTTGTGATTTTGAAAACTTTTAGTTACATTAAGTATATGTTTTTCAATACCTTTAACTATTTATAGAGGGGAAAAATGTGATGAGTGATTAACAATTACGAGTATAATATGTAAAAAGAAACTTGTGATCTACACTATATTTACCAATACCTCCATATGATTTTACCAATACCCCCATTCTATCTAAAAGACACATCAAGTTTTTGAGGGTAAAAATGTCATTATACTCTATTTCTTCTTTTATTTTCTCTTTGTTCTTATACTCTCTTTCTTACTTTTCACTTTTTCTCTTACACTCTCTTTCTTCATTTTTTTCTCTTTCTTTTTACACCCTCTTTCCTCTTTTTCACTTTTCTTTTACACTCTCTTTCTTCTTTTTTTCTTTTTACTTTACTTTTCCCATAAATAATTATTCTCTTTCTTTTATCACTTCACATTAATTCTTTTAACTAAATTTCTAAATTTATACAAACACTACTCTAATTAAAATTTTTGAAGACTACTACTATAAACCTACTATCTAAAAAACAAGAAGACTTAATAACTATTTAAATTAGTAATTAATATTTAAAACAAATATTTCTTATTGATAATCTAATATCTAACTTTTATTATCTACTATAATCTACTAACCAACTAAAATAATCAATTGAAACTATGAGATAACTGCACTGATAAATAAAAAAACACGGGATAACTGCAGTGATATATAAAAAAACACTGGATTAATATTTGCCATTGATAATTATAATTTTTGAAAACTACGATCCAAAAAAACAAGAAGGCTTAATGACTATTTAAACTGATTAATATTTAAAACACACGTGACAAATATTTGTCACTAATACCTAAAAAAGGACAAATAATTGTTACTCATATATAAAAAAACACGGGATAAATATTTGTTATTGATAATCTACTATCTATCTTTTACTATCTACAATAATCTACTAATCAACTCAAATAATCAATTGAAACTATGAGATAACTGCACTGATACATAAAAAAACACTGGCCAACTGCAATGATATATAAAAAAATACAGGGATAACTGCAATGATACATATATATATATATATATATATATATATATATATATATATATATATATATATATATATATAAAACACGGGATAGTTGCACTGATATATAAAAAAAACATGGGATAACAACACTGATATATAAAAAAAAAACACTGCACTGATATATAAAAACACACAGGATAAATGCACATATTGTTTTTAAATGATACTTTTACATTTTTCGTTTTAATATTTATCAATTTTTTATTTGAAACTCTTTTTTTATCTACTTTAAATTTTTCTTTATTTTCACGGGGTAATGTTCAGACTATTTAAATATTGTCTAAATTCATTCATAAAAAGAACACGACAGCACCTGTCCGTATGCAAGTCATCCTCTATATTTTACAATTGATTTTAGATTAATGAGATCTCAAATTAACGTTTCTATTCGAGGTAATCGTATCGCGTAACACAATCGGCCTGTGCGGATGCACGGGTATAGTACTAGTTTTATCAAAAACAACAAAGTTTTTTAATTTCATTGGTTTTTGTAAAACAAACTTAAAAGACAAATTAAAATCAACGAATTTAGTATAAGGGGAATGGATTGAATGGATCTCTGCAAAGAATTTTTTGTGAAGTGAAATCTAAATCACTCATCGAATAAAATAAAGAGTGTTAGAAAACATTAAAAAAAGGAGAGATGATTGAACGATGAAGATCTAACACATGAGGAGTTTATGGTGAAAAGTTTACTAGAGAGATTCCTAATATTATCTGAGATTTTTTCACACAAATTAAAAAAAAAACTATAAATGAATAAAAGAGAGTAACAGTTATGCAAATTTGTCTCGACTATTGAGCAGCTCATCTGGTGAGACACAATGATGCTCACACGTACTTAAGCCCCATTATGGGTTCAAATTCTTGTGGGAGGAAAAAGAAAATATCACATGTGGGTAGATGTATCAACTTTGGCCCAACTGGCTGACCCGATTTCCCGATGTTCTGGCCTCGTTGAATAGAGACTCAAAAAAACTAGGTCATTTTCCCAGCCCAGTTGGCCCATGGGCCAGATTGGACTTGCTTTTATGGTTTTTTTAAAAGTATTGGACTGAGTCGGACTGGCCCAGTGTTTCGGGCAAGGCTGGTATAGAAAAACACAGCTCAATACATAAATAGGGTGGCCCAGCCCAACCCACTTATTACGTTTGGCCTAATGGGCCGAAATGAGTGACACCATCTGACAGCTCTACTTGTAGGGGTTAGATAGTCCTTGTGAGTGATAGATTTTATAACACGAGAGAGTGGCTAGTTTGTAACATACTGACCACCCTCTCGTGCTAACAATCCGTCACTCATAGAACTATCCACCACCCCCATTTGGTATTTCTTCCTTTTAAAATGATTTTATGATTAAATGAGAAATTTTATTTAGTAGATTCTCAAAAAAAATATGATTTTTAATAAATGTGCTACATGAGAAAGAAAAATAGAAAAATAATTTTCACAATTATAACACAAATAAGCTATTTATTTCACATAAAAATCTTTGAAATCAATCTCTAAGTATTTTTATCTAGCAATAATTATTTTAGAGCTCTTTTGGTACAAATTGTCTAAGAGAAATATCGTTTTTTTTCTCGAAAAACTGTTTTTAGTTGTTTTAATTGTGTTTGTTGAAGCTTTTTATATTTATCATATTATAAAATAATGATTTTGATTATTAAAATGTGAAGCTATTTTTAGTAGATTTAAAAAAATCCAATTTTTTCTTGTAAAAAAATCCGATTTTTTTTGACAGAAAAAAATCCGATTTTTAATGAGTGTGCTTCATGACTCATGTCAGACAAGATTAATTTGTTTTCCTTATTAAAAACAATCAAAAGTTAACTTCTTCTTCATATAAAAATATTAAAAATTAATCTCTAAAGTATTTTATCTACTACTTACCTCTTGAACATTTATGCCCCTAATCTTTCAATAAGTGGCACTCAATCAAATGAGTCTAAGCAGTTTTTGTAATAATTGAAATATATTAATAGTTAAAGACGAACAATTTTATGATTTCCTTTAATTTTGTTGAGTACCGATACCTCTAGGAAAAATTAACTTAAAATTGAAATTTATTTTAAAATAAATATAAAAAAATAATATGTGATTAAGTAATTTGGGCGAAGAAGTATACAAGCACAATAGGGAAAAGCATTTTCATCAAATTATTTTGTGGGTGAAATTAAAAGAAGAAAGAAAAAGAACCAAAAAGATGATCAAGTTATTTGTCGTTTATAGAGTTTCTCTCAACAAATAATTAGTATTTTCTTTATGAAGAGAAACAAATCAATATGATGTCCACTAACTATATATCACATATAATTGATAAGTTAGCTATAAGCTCAAATATATAATAATGTCTAACTTTAGACTACAAATTGTGGTGCTTCTTATTCGTCTGGATCAAAGCGTGTGCCCTTGTGGACTACGTGGGAATTCCATTAACCTCCAAATATATCCAAATCTTTGGAATTTAAATGTGTGCGACGACCTAACTTTCTTTGGTTTTTGAATATGTTATTTATTTACTACTACTTTGCATTGTGATTACATTTACGTGTAGGGGATTGCTTATTTTTCATAAATCTATATGCTAGAATTGTTTTACACTAATCTACTAGCTACTACTGTACCCACCGTTGGTTGTACATCGGCAATTTCGCGACATGAGAACGCCAATTTCAAAGTTTGAACCTATATGTGAGTGTGTTTTTCCCCGATAAATAAGTATTATTAATAGGATATTTAGTCTGGCATCATTTGCACACATCCTTCTATGAAGAGTTTGAGATGACACTCAATCATGTGTGGTTATGTAATAGTGTGTATGATATTTATTTATCATTTCATCTAAGGCTCTGTTTGGCAAAAAAGAGCGGATAGCGGATAACCTAGCTTATAGCGTTTAGCTGATAGCGGATTGAATTTAAAGTGTTTGGTAAAATTAGCGGGTAAACTAGCTTATAAATATAAAATTACATAAATGGACATTTGTAATTAATGCTAAAAAATGAGAGAGAAGATTCATTTAATAGAGGATAAATGAGGAATTTATTTAAAGTAATAAGGATAAAAATTAGAGAAAAAATGAAACGTTATAAGCTATAAACTCAAATACTACTTCAAGTAAAGTTTCAAAAAACGCTATAACCTAATCATGCCAAACACCTACAATGAGCTTATCCGCTATAAGCTAGCGGATTGGATTTGCCGGTCAGAGCCTAAGCTGAACATAAGAAGTATACTAGTTTTTTTTTTTGACAAATACTAGCTACTACTTGTATTTAATTATCATGTAATCTAACTACTCTTAGAGTTTAAAACAAGTTGTTGATTTGTTTTCTTTCTTGTTAGACATCTTTCATGACTCCTTTAACATTTAATAATTTACTCAAAATACTCATCAATTATGACTTCACTTATTTATATATG
This sequence comes from Astragalus membranaceus, assembly GCA_039519185.1. Lineage (NCBI taxonomy): Eukaryota > Viridiplantae > Streptophyta > Magnoliopsida > Fabales > Fabaceae > Astragalus > Astragalus membranaceus. The sequence continues at coordinate 171,813,846 of CM076848.1, read as the reverse complement.
TTTGTAGGTGTTGGAATTTCTTGGCTTTAGAGAGACTGAGATTTCTAGGGTACAGAAGGGGGAGAAAGGGGATAAAGTTGCAGTGACTAAAAGTAAAGGAAAAAATGCTAGGAAACAATAAGGAATGAATATCAAAATTTTTTATTCACATGTATAAGTTTTGTTACAAAGAATGTCACTTATACTAATTGACTTATATCACTTAACTATGGTTACAACTAACAACTGTTTTAACACACACTGGTTAACAGTTTCATAACAATTAAAACAATACAATGCTCAATTTACTAAAATACTTAATAGATTTTGACTAAGTTGAATTATTACATTTCACAATAGTTGATAATTCTAGGATGATGACACAAGTGTTGATAAGAAGTGGAAGAGCTTGGCTCTCCTTGACACTTGTTGCCTAAGTGAGTTCCAAGGACCAAGAGGGTTAACTATTATTGAAGGAGGGTTATTAGTGGTGCAAATGCAATATAGTGCATGTTTTGGGAGCATTATTTTAAAATTGGAATGAATATGTTTTTAGTTTTTATGATTATCCCAAATTTTGTTTAATCATATTTAGTCCCTCTTCATATAGTTTTGTAATTTTTATTTGGAGCGCTTTAAAAATTAGGAATAGGGAGCGCTTTAATTACATAAGCGCTACTTATTTAAAATGAATGAGGAGCGCTTCTTAAATAAAGCGCTACTGATATTCCTCAGCGCATTAGGCATGAGGAGCGCTTTTCAGGAGCGCTCCTGAGCGCTACCAAAGAGAAACAGCCAAGAGTAGCGCTAACATCAGTAGCGCCCGAAAGCGCTACTTATGGGGAAAAAAAAGCGCTACTTATTAAGAAATCTGTTGTAGTGCTTGTTTACCGCATGATTTCGTGGTAAACAAATGAATTCAAAATGCTTGTTTTAAAGAGGACTCAATTTAAACCCTTTGAGTCGTCAAGCTCACAGGTTCAAAGTGTATGATTAATTAACATGAATTCAAAGTGTAAAAGTGATGCTTTCAGAAAAGAACTCAATTACAATATCAATCGAATCATCAAAGGACTCGATACTGATAAAGCAGGTTGAATTCGTGAATAAAATGAGGGCTATGATTTATATACCCCCACTTGACCCACATACCCCCCCCCCCATTAAACAAACTTCCAATTTTACCCCTGACTCTTTACAAAAACCAAAATCTTCCTTCACGAGTCACCTATTTCCGGAACAGAAAGTAAGTCCATTTTTCGTTCTTCCCGGAAATACCAAAAAGTTGATAAATCCGTCTGGATTTATCCATAGGTGATAAATTCGAAACACAATTTGACTTTCGGATTCATCTCAGTTTAGTAAATCCGGGAAAAATCATAAGTGTTCATTTCAGAAATATCAATAGGAGATAAATCCGGAACACAATATTTAAATATGGATTTACCTCCTTTTAGGTATCTCCGGGAAAATGCATAGCAAACCGTTCCGGATTTACGCACAAACGATAAATCCGAAATGTAAATTTGGATTTATCGTTTATGCGTAAATCTGGAAGTGTTTTTTATTTTAATTTTATTATTTTAATTTTTTATTAATTATTTTTTATTTTATTGTAGTGACACACACTAGAGTCAGGGGAAGAATCCCATGGGGATCGCGCGAATTGGTATATAGAGGAGAGTCATCAGGCTTGGAGGCAGGGGAACATATAGTCGATCACGCTTCAGACCGACATAGGCGTGTAGAGAGAAGACAGGGCCCTACCTATATTGATCAGGATTCGGAGCCTGATCATGGAATGTATTATGAGGCTGCTAATCCTGATCAGTTTATGGCGGAGGCTGAGGCTGAGCAGAATCACGGTCCGAGGAGCTGGATCTGGGTCCCCGGGACCGCTCTCTTTTGACTAGAGTCGATGTTCATGTAACATCAAGACTCCGCATAGGAATGGTAATAGTTTTAATATTTTCTGCATTGTGGTTTAACATTATATTATATATTTGGCAAAATACCATTCGGGGTCCCTTAACATATGTTCAGTTTTTGATTAGGTCCCTTATGTTTTCCTGGTAACGAATATGTCTTTTAACTTAAAACATTGCACCGTCGTCCTATTTAACGTTTTTTCACTAACTTCGTTAAACAGTCTCTTATTTGACCGTTTGACTGCTGATGTGTATGCCTATGTGGCTAAAAATACTAGTTGAGTCATTTTTTAATTAATTTTTATTAAAATAAAAGAAAAATGAAATCCTTATTCATCTTCTTCAACCTCTATTTACTGCAATTCAAAAATGGAATCCCTATTCTTTTCTTTATCTTGAATTCAATAATTTCATTGCTGCAATGCATAAAACAGAACCAAACAATAATTCCCAGTGAAATATTATGGTGTCCACATTCCCCATTTTTTCTTATTATTTTAATTATTTTTGCATCAAAAATAAAAATTATTTGGGATTCAATTCTTTTGATTCAGAATTAGGGATTCAATTCGATACCCATAAACCCAAATCTGCCCAAATCTATACCATGAATTAGGGATTCAACATGATTCACAAACAACAAAAGATCCAAGTCTACTGCAACCACATCATAAACAATAAAGAACACAAGCATACTGCAAAAATACACAAGTTTTACAGAGTGGTCAATGGCACCAAAATGGGAGGGAGGGAGGGGGGAGAGAGGGAGAGAGAGAGAGAGAGCGCGTTTTCATAATTTTATTTTATCTTTAAAAAATATTAATTCAAATGCCAAAAAATAATGAGTCGGCCAAAATAATTGCTAGATAAGCATAAGAAAAAGCCACATCAGACACTGTTTAACGGAGTTGGCGTGAAAATGTTTAATAGGGCAATTGTGCAATGTTTTTAAAAGTTAAATGACTTATTCATTACCACGAGCTTATTTTAGCTTTGATAGAGAGATGGCACCCGGAGACCAGCTCATTTCACATATCCTTTGGTGAAATGACAATCACGTTGGACGACGTGTTCAACCTACTACATCAGTCGGTCACTGGCTCGTTCTTCAACCCACTAGGTTCCTTTAATGCTGACACGACCATTCAGGCTGGGATTGAGTTGTTGAGGATACTGCACTTAGATTTTTGTGATGGAGACAAACCAAACCAAAAGGGTCATATTTCAGGTTCAGCTTTTTAGAGGATGCCTACACAGCACACTTGCAAATGGGTAACTGGATTTATGCTGCACGGGCGTACCAACTGCTTCTGTTGGGTTTCACCATCTTTGCTTATAAGAGTGCTACCCATGTACCCGCAAAGTGGTTGTTGCTGTTTCAAAATTATGAGGATTGTGACTAGTGGGTGTGGGGTCCGGCTGCCTTCGCCTTTTTGTACGAACACCTTAATTATGGATCTTATTGGAAGACCTCTCAGTGTGGCGGTTACGTGACATTGCTCCAGGTAAAATTCGTTATTAACCTTCTTTATATTTAAGTTTAATTTTTTTAAATATCAAAATTAATTCATATTTATCTTAAGTAATTCCTTTCCCAGTCTTTCCATTTTAGGGTTTACAATAAATAGCTAATTTATTACATGATGTACACGCGTCCATTCGAATTAACTAACTAGTGATTCACCAATGGTTGGTGATAATCTATTGTCACCCCAGCCATGTTCTGTTGGATGCCTTCCACTTGTTCAAAAACCTTTGACAACTCCTAAAAACTGCTACTTAACGTCCTCTACACGTTTTGCACCTTAAACCTTAATTTAGAAACTTGATCAAAACGTGTCTTCGAACCTTTATGTGGTACTTTGAACCGCTGCAAACTTCGAAACTTCCTCCTCGAGCTATCATGACACTCGAAACTTCTCCTACTAGCCTGTAAGTTAGATAAATTTCAAACTCGAAATTTGTCTATAACCTAAAAAGTAGGTACAGAGAGTAAAAACAAAAAATGTAAATTTTATAGAAAAATAAGTTTATTTAACTCTTTCAAAATAGAACACAAAATGTCAATTTTATAGAAAAATAAGTATATTTAACTATTTCAAAATAGATTGGTGTTGGTCAACAGAATCTTGTTGGTGTGCATTTGGGTTGAGTACCACATTAAAAAAAAAATTGACCAGAATCTGGTATATGCCATTCAGTGGACTTGCCAAATAAAATGAATGGTATGGCTCTTATGATACATATTATACATATAAAAATTGTTTCATGCTTTTTCCAACCCCCTCCTACTCACCATACATTCCAAAACCTAAAATATTCTAAAATTACCCTCGCGTGGAACACGCTGGAAACCCCCTTCACGCTACATTTTGGAATGGTACGGCACATCAGTATTAAACTGGTTTGGCAAAGCAGTATCGAACTAGTTCAATAGTTCTGTTGTCATCATCTTAATTTCGCAGTGTTTAGGGGTGTGTGGTGAGTAGGAGGGGTCGGGGAAAAGCATGGACCTAAAAATTAATGTATAAGTAGCTTTATAATTTATAAATAACTCGTTTATTTGTTTATATATAAAACTCAAGTTGGTATTTCCACTTTCATGTGTAAGCCACGCGTTCACGCTATAAAATAATCTACTAAGTACTCTTTAGCGTGTGTAAAGTGAACACAATCTTTTTGATAAAAAAAAAAAGTGAACACGATCTTTCCCATCATGCCTTCACTAAATTATTTGATGTGTTGCATTGAGGAATATATATTTTGACTTAAATTAGGGAGAGACTCGATGCCTTTAGTTAATAGATGAGTAGTGATATTTGGATATTAGGATTTGATACTATATATACAAAATACATCTATCAATATATAAAGGGATCTAAGTTACTCTAAGAGTAACTCTTACCCGGAGTTACTTCACCTGATATCCCTTTATAGACATTAAATTTTACCAATCAAACCTTCAAATTAATAGTTTTAATTGAGTAGATCAAATATGAAAATTTTCTTAAAATTTTTAAAATATTTGATCTTTGATCAATTAAGTTCAATTTAACGTATATTATACTTTTCCAAATACAAGTGAAGTGTAACATCCCTAATTTTGTTAAATTCAATTTATGGAATTTACGAGTGATTTATTATTCGAGTGAAAGATAAATCATGTCATTGATATGGAATAGTCGAGAAAGCAATGTGTAGTGGATAAACCATAGAATTAAGGTGCAAGTTAGAGAGAACTTGGGCAAAAATAAGGTTTTAGAATGAATTAATAAGCCAAGGGTATTTTGGCCTTTTCCCAATCATTTAAACCCTCATCTGAACAGTATAACCTTTCCTCACTCCCACACTCTCATTCAGCAAATTGGAAACAAAATTGGAGAAGTGAAAGTGAGAGAAAGGAGAATTTAAGTGAGAATTGCACATAAGGGCAAAATGGTCATTTCCTTTCTTTTAAAACACCACAGCCCTTAAGCCATCTGATTCCCACTCTCTTGCCACTCAAACCAGAAAATAAAAATTCAGAAATAGAAGAATAGGAAGAGAGAGGAGAAGGGGCGAAGAAGAAGAAGAGGAGGAAGAGAGGCTTGGTGTTAGCTCATCCCTTCTTGCATGTAAGTTTTCCTTGTACCATTCAACTCCATTTTCGATCCTCTTTCCATTGACACCAATTTCAGAAACTCATTCCTCATCCTTTTCATTCTACCATTTTCGAGCTTGAAGCTCCACCATAGTCAAACCTTGAAGTTTTATCTTGCATGTTGTAAATGGAAGCTTGTAGGTGGTACATAAGGTGCAAGGTTCAGTCCTATGTCATACCCCAATTTTGTCCGGCTTAGGTCAAAACCCTAATTTTCCAAAAATATAAATAAATTGAAGAGCGAAGAGCCTTATGCACTACATTTAGGATCCTAGAAGGCATTTCAAGGTTCTTGAAATCGTTTTTAGGGTTAGAACGCACTTTTCGGGCAAATTAGGGTTTTAGAGCCAAAAAGGGTATTTTGGTCAATTATAACGGTTTTTTTTCTCTCACTTTCAAAAAGGCTCAAAAATATGTATAATTAAAAATAGAAATCTGAAATCAAAATAAAAAAATGAATAACAAAATAATATTGGATGCTTATGGTATTTTTAGAATTAGGGCTAATTCCTTTTAGGTGCTTTTTGCTTTTATCCATTTTTGGCCAAAGTAAGCACCAATTTCACAAGCAAACAACCTCCCTCACTCCACCCTCATTCCCTTCACTTCAGCCCCATCAAGTGCACATCACAAAAAAAGCCTTTCATCATGACAAGCACACCTTTGAGTCCAATAACATTCAATACACAACATATTTTTACCTTCCTTCTCTCTACACCACTAAATACACACTAATTTCTTCACCTCCTTCACTCCATCCTCATGCTCCACGCCTCCCTTCACTTCAGCCCCATCAAGTTCACTTCACAAAAAAGCCTTTCATCATAACAAGCACACCTTTAAGTCCAATAACATTCAATACACAACATATTTTTACATTCATTCTCTCTACACCACTAAATACACACTAATTTCTTCACCTCCTTCACTCCATCCTCATGCTCCACGCCTCCCTTCACTTCAGCCCCCATCAAGTGCACATGACAAAAAAAGCCTTTCATCATGACAAGCACACCTTTGAATCCAATAACATTCAATACACAACATATTTTTACCTTCTTTCTCTCTACACCACTAAATACACACTAATTTCTTTATTTCCCTCTCACAACCTTAAACCCATTAGATCTTTGGCCTCCCAAGGATTTGAATAAGGACAACTCACTCCTCTCCTCCCCAAAAAGACCCAAGAAATTCGTAGCCCCTCTCCTCTCCCTCACTTCCTCTTGTTTTTCTTTCATCTCAAAGGAACCTTCCCATTTCTCCTACACCAAAAAACCCTAGCACACCAAAAACCTCCCCTTTTCTCTCCCAAAACCGTGGCCTCCCCACTCCCTTCCTTCATCTATTTTTGATTTCCTCTTCACCCAAACACCACCATCTCACTTCATTCTCACCCCTCTTTCATATATCTTCTCCATTTTCCATTCAAGATCAAACATCATCATCAAGGAAGGTTTTCATCAAGCTTTTTTTTGGGGTTGGAGTTGAAGTTCCTTGGAGGTTCTTGTTGATTTGGTTTCTATTTTCTTCATCTCATTGCATTTTCTAGCTTGGATTTGAGGTAAAAACTTTCAAACCCTTGCATCATCTTCAACCTTTTTGCATTAAAACCCATTTTCCTCTTCATTTTGCATTTCACATATCATCATCATTTTGTTTAAAATGTAGCTTGTTGTTGTTGGTGAGAGGAGTCTTAAACACTATTGACAAGCACTTAGGGAGGCTTGGGTGTTTAAGGTGCCTCTCACTCTTGAATAAATGGAGTCATGTTGTTTTGTGTTGATTTATTGCATTTGTTGTGAAGTAAAATTGTTGTTTCATGTGTTGTTTGGTTCGCATATCCTAGTAAAGTTAGCTTTAATTTGATTTTGTTGTTTCTCTTTGCTTGATGGGGCTTAATCATGTTGTAGATATTTGATTTTAGTGTTTTCATGCTTAGATACTTGGTTTAGGTTTGCAAATTTCTTTTCTCACATAGATTTCGCACAAAGTAAAGAGTTTGAGAATAAATGTTGATTTGAGGTCTTAGTGTTTAAGTTATGTGATTAATTGTTCCTAAATCTTGTTAGTATCTTTTGCTTGCTTGATTTTGGGAGTTTGATGAATAAATTTATGGTTTGACTATGTATTGGTTTCGCAAGTCATGAAGAATAAATAGAGTTTTTATATGTTTGCTTATTGTCTCAAGTTGATGATATGCAATATGATTCTCACTTGTGCCTAGTGCACCTTGCCTAAAGTGATGAGGATTGTTCTATATGATTCAACCCTTTTAGTCTATATGTTGTTTAAGTTGATGATTGGCAAGAAGATTCACACTTGTGCACTTGCGCACACTAATTTAAGTGTTGAGGATTGACCAAAGTGATTCAACATGCTTTGGTGTTTTGATTGCTAAATAATTTGCTTGCTTATGCTTGCCTATGATCATGATTGAGGCAACTCTTTTCCTTAAGCTAACAATTTCATTGTCCACTCTCATATAAGAATATCATCAACACTTAGGTAGGTCAATTCCATACATTGCATCTTCCACTAGATGTGCATTTAGATCCCCTTGCGTTTTGTAGAAATATTTGAGTATGGTTCTCGCCTAGCATCTTCCACTAGATGTGCATTTAGGTCCAATCTTGCCTACTCTTGCATTTTTGCTTAATGCCAAATTCAAGTTCCTTCTTTGCCTATTTATGTGTTGTGGTTTAATATGTGTAGTCTAGGCTAGTGTTTGCTCAAGAATTCAAATAAGATTAATCGCAAGTTATGACCATGTTGTTGTTTGCCTAAGGATTCGATTTCAATGATTATGCCACGCTTGAATCTCCAAATCTTTTTGCATTCGTTGTTTTCTTTTCTAAATAGTTTAGCATGAAAATGGTAATTATTGACAATCACCCATAACCTTTGTTAGTTTGATTGTCCTAAGAGCCTAAGTTTCAAAAAAAGATGTTTTCATATGCATAAGCTACTAGTGATAATCACCCATAACCTTTGTTAGTTTGATTATCATGAACGCTTTCGATTTCAAAAGATATTCTCCTAAGCATCGAAGTCCTAGCAAGTGCTAGTGATGGCCACCCATAACCTTTGTTAGTTTGGTCATCATGGAGGCTTTCATTTTTCAAAAGAGATTTCTACATGCACTTAAGTGGGTTCTAGTAATGGTCACCCATAACCTTCGTTAGTTTGATCATTATGAACGCCTTCCACTTTTCAAAACCAAAGCAAAAAGACTTTCATTTTCAAGGCTCGTTAGAACTACGTCGCTTTGATTCCCATTTGGGATACGTAGGAGCGAGTCACATTCTCGTCAAGCGCAACCATAAAAAATTTTAGCATTTGCATAGCAAAAGAAAAAAGTTATTTTCATGAAAGAAAAGAATCACTTTGGCAAACCAAAATCACTTTCAGAACAAAAATCTTTTCCTTTCTAAAATCATTTTCAACCCATCATCGCTAGTGGCTAATCAGAACCTTTTTTCGTCTAGCCATTGGTGGCGATGTCTTTTTCCCAAAAGAACAACAAGCGATGATCACTCATAACCTTTGTTAGTTTGATCATTCATGCCAATCAATCTCTTTCAAAAACCACTTTCAAAAGAGCAAATAAAAAACGAGTTGCTACTAATAGTCAATCAGAACCTTTGTTCGTCTGACCGGCGGTAGTGACTCTCATTTTCAAGAGTACTTAGCGGTGATTACCCATAACCTTGGTTAGTTTAATCATTCACTAAATGCTTGCCCTATTTCGAAAACTCACTAAAAAGATAAAAAACAAAAACCTTTTTCAGGACAAAGAAGAACTACGTAGCTTTGAGTTCTCCATCGCACCGGGAGATACGTAGGAGCGGGCCATGTCCCATCAAGAGTTTTTTTCTAAAAAAACCATTTTCCCCCCTTTTCCATAATAAATAAAGATTTTCATTAAGATTTTTTTCAATAAGAAGTAGAGAGGCAAAATTAAGTATTTTCAAGTCAACACACTAAAACCACACATTTAATTAAAGGTTCCCTCTCAGTAGAGAGGACGTGTGGGGTGCTAACACCTTCCCTGCGCGTAACCGACCCCCGAACCCTATTATCTAGTTTCGCAAGACCAATCGCTTTCCAAAAAAGGTTTTCCTAATATTTTCCTTAATAAATATTGGTGGCGGCTTCATTGTCTTAGGAAAAGTTGTGAACGAGGAAGGTTCTCCCTCGGGGACTTTTTCGGGCGCAACAGCTGGCGACTCCACTGGGGACTAAAAAACATTTTTTTCAAAAGTGGGTCAAGCCTAATTAATTAAGTGTGTTGGTTTGTAGGATTGATTTGAACATCTTGCTTTGCCTCTATTCTTCCTCTTTTTCATAAGCATGTTGCATCCATATGCATTCTTCTTCTATGTTTGCTTTTGTTTAAAATAATAGATAGTTACTTCTATTGTTGTCGGCACCCTAGATTAGTTGTATTTGATTGATCTTGAACCCTAGGGTAGACGACATGTCATTGCTTTCTATTGTCTGGACTGTTCTGGATTTTCATTTGCAGGTGGGGTAGTTTTTAAGAAAATGCCCTTCGCACACACACACTTGTACCTTGAGATTATACGATTAGAGAAAGAGACCATAACCCAGGTCTGTTAGGATACCTTAGGATGAGTGGATTCGAGTAGTGGGAGCCCATCAGGACCTTTGTCCGTTTGGCTACTCACGAAAGTTTCAATCAGAGTTGTGCTCTTTCATGATGCTTCGTATCTAGCAGTTTGCTGCATTTACGGGGATTTTCATGAGAGGGACTGTGGCTCTGATGACCTTGGTGAGGGTGTGAATAGAGCTACATGAAAAGATTATCCCTAAAATACCTTAGATCATAGGTTCTACCCTCTTTTAGGTCACAAGGGCTTTCCAAATTGTGTGCTGCCTTATTGCATTCAGTTCAATCAATTTTTCCTTCAAATTTTTTGAAAATCAAAAAAGGATATGCTTTCCCTTTTCAATAAACGCCTATATGAGGTGGCATATAGTGTGAAAATTTTCAAATCACCACCTGTAAATATCCTCTTTCTGCAAAAACACAAAAAAAGCATCATTGCATCATTGCATCACTGCATTATCGCATCATTTGCGTTGCATAAAATTCCAATTTTGAAAAAAAAAAACATTCATCTTGCATTACATAAAGATAAAACAAAAAACAATTATCATCTGCATAGTATAAGCATTTCATTTATAATCATGCAAAAAAAATCCTCGTCAAGTTCATCCAAGATGAGACATTCATGCATAAGCATCATTTCACAAAAGACACACTAGAACTACGTAAGCTTTGATTCCCCATTACAATGGGGATACGTAGGAGCGGGTCATACCCCGTCAAGCACATCCTTTCTAAAACCTTTTTTAGATCATTTGCATCTCCAAATAATTTTCAAAATCATGTTCCAAAACTAGAAATGAAAAAAAATGAAAAGTTTCCAATGCATGCAACTTCTCTAAAACAAGGAAAAAAATAGAAAAGCTCTTCATGTAAAAGCTCAATGAGTAAAAGTGCGCCTTCGGATGACGAATGGTGATATCTCAAATTTGTTTATGCACTACAAATTTGAGACGTTACTCTACGATATCGGGCACTTTGACCCTATCAAGTGAGGTTTGTTTTCAAATAAGAGAATAAGTTTGAGTTAACCAAATGTCGAAGCATTGCAGTATATTGCATGAAGTATTGAGTCAGGATCCACTCAATGTTTCATGCAAGTTACTCAGAGTAACGACAATTGGTTGCCTCACGCCATCATTTTTTTTTTTAAAAAAAAGAAGATTTTGAAAGAAGAAAAGAAGAAAGGGTTACCGTTGTAGCCTTTCTCTTACCGGTTCATACGAAATAACGTACGGCCCGCATTTTCCAAAAAAAAAAGAGCTTGAATTATTGCCAATAAAAACCCTTTCATTTATCCTGCATACACGTAGAGCATCATCATCATACATAAAACAAAATTTTCAAAAAAAAGGGGTAAAAAGCAAAACTTTCAAAAAATCATCATGGTCTTTTCTTTTACCGGGCTACATGAGGTGATGTTCCCAAAATTTCAATCACCAAACCCGAAAAAATGTTTTCATCTTATTTTTTTCACATGCATGTCAAGTCGCATTATCGCCGTCATTTTCATATAAAGACATCATTTGCATTGCATAAAACAAAAACTTGATAAAATTCATACATGCATTTTTCTCTATCTCATTTAGGTTTGTCAGGATTGCATTCTCCGCACGTGTGTGTTTCCATTCACTAAGGCTTTTCTTCCCTAGTTTTCTCGAAAAATCCAAAAATCGTGTCTTATTAGAAGCGCGTCTCATGCATTATTGTTGTCCTTTTCATACATCATGAAAAATAATACATTAACCTCTCATCTTGCATGCATTTCCATTCAATAAAGATCATGTCTTTCCACGCATTTTTTAAAAAAAAAAAAAACATTGTGAGTATCATGCATTTCATTGCACAAAAAAAATGAAAACAAGAAAGCATCTCATTCATAATCGTGAACAAAAGTCATCATCAAATTTATTCAAAATGTAGCATTCATGCATCATTTCATTAACCGCATCACTTTGGTTCAAATACATCATCCCTCCATACATGCATCTTTCAAAAAAGGAAGGGGCATTGGCATTTCATACTTTGCCTTGCCTCTGAAAAAAAAAATCATCATTTAGAAAAAATATCCTTCCTGCATCTTTCATCATTCAAAAGAAAAAAGGGGCATTGGCATTTCATACTTTGCCTTGCCTCTAAAAAAAAATCATCATTTAGAAAAAAGCATCATTCCTGCATCTTTCATCATTCAAAAGAAAAAAGGGGCATCGACATCTCATATCTTGTCTTGCCTCTATAAAAGTCATTTTGAGAAGAAGCATCATTCCTGCATCATTCATCATCCAAAGATACACTGGCATTTCATATTTTGTCTTGCATAAAAAGAAAGCATCAAAAAGAAAAAACTTTTAGAATAATCACACTTTTCAAGTGAATATGCTTTCATGCATTTCATTTTCATCATGTATACATCATAATGTTTTCATCCATGCATTGCATACAACAAAAATGTTGTGATGAGAGACGAGATGTTCTTGCGAGGTAATCTTTCCTTTTGGGAAAAGTTTACCATCACTCATTTGCAAACTCAAGGTGTTCCAAGGCACTCAGTTTTTTTCACATCAATAGCTCATTTGTATTTCCTTCAAAAAAAAAGACATTACATCTCATCCATTCCATGATAAAAGACTGAAACAGTTCATCAAAAAAAAACAAAAAAAAAGGGTTTTCATATCACGTTTTAACCAATGTTAATTCTCTGTGAAGCGTTCTTCTAGTAAGCATGCATGCCACGTGCAGTTTCTCTTGTTTGAGTCAGTCAATCTCCTTCATTTATCATTGTTCCCCATCCAAGGCTAATCCCGCCCCGTCCACCCCTAAAGTGCATATTCTCTCCCATCAGTGCATACTTGACTTTTGGTTCATTCCCACTAACACTTCAAGTCCTCCATGCTGGGGCAATCCTGTGATCACTAATTTTCCTTGTCGGCATCATATTCCTTTAGTGCAAGTCTTTCTAAAAATATATATATATATATATATATATATATATAATAAATAAAAAAAGGTAAAACAAGCTCGCTAGGTTGAAAACCCGCAAAGGGCGGCCTAGGCAAAAAGGAGCGCCCGGTGGACTGAAAACTCGCAAAGAGCGGTCCAGGCAAAATTAGGGCACAAAAAAGGAAAAAAGAGCAAACACATGAAGATAGATAAATTATTGTTCTAAAGTTAAGTCTTATAGAAATAAGCCATCGGGATTTGAAATGAAGTTTGGCCATCTCCTCAAAAACCCCAAAATCCCAGAAAGTCCCTTTCCTACCCACCTTGAGCCAACAAAAACCAAAATCCAAAGATCACCCTAGGCAAGGATCACCCCAAATAAAAAAAACAGTGCATCACTTTTTATCAGCTCACCCGAGTCAAAGAAGGAAAAGAATCATAAAACAAGAAAAAAAGAAGAAAAAAAAGGGGGGGAAAAGAGAAAATCAAAAAAAGGGGATTCAAAAATGAAAATCCCAAAGCAAAAGAAAATACAAAAGAAATGTAAGTGGTGAGCTGGTACATGTTACCACAAAATACAAGAGATCCTTGTCTAAATAAACCTTCAAACACTTCATCATTCCAACACCTGGTTCCATAAACCTTCAAACACTTCCTTTGGCCTCAACATCAAACCCCTTAGTCATTCTACCATGAGACACGAATTTGCTTTAACAGAGCCCAAACAAGCCCAATAACCATCTTCCTCATAGACCATTAACCGTCAATCAACGCCGAAGAAGACCCGTCCTCTCCATCAACCCCAAACACTTCATTAAGCTCAATCATCCCCTTCTCCACATCACAGCCCTAAAAAGTCCATTCCGATCAATGACTAATTGCCTTCGTTTTCTCAAGTTTTAATTTTAGGACAAATAAGTTTATCTATTTGCGACGTGTTTGCTCAAAAGGAAAAAACAAATAGGCATGGCAACATAACCCGAACCCGCGGTTACCCACCCGACCCCGCCCCCGCCCCGAGTTTGACGGGGAAAACCCGCTTTGACTGGGGACGGGGTTGGGTTCGGGGATGTCGGTACCCACCCCGTCCCCGCCCCGAACCCGCTCGACAAAACATAAATTATTTATTTTATTTTATTATATGCATATTTACTCATTCATTTTGTTTCATAAATTTTGTTTATTTTTAATTTTGATCTATTTCCTATAGAAAAATCTATTTTAATACTTTTAACTTTATTTTATCATTGTATAATTATTATTATTTTATTTTATTAATTATTATACATATATTTTTTGTATTTTTCCTATAAATTGTGGCGAAAACGGGTACCCGCGGGGAACCCGTTCCCGTTTGGGACGGGGTTGGGGGATGCAAAACCCGACCCCGATAGAGGTAGGGGCGGGGACGGGGAATGCCAAACCCGCCCCGACCCGCCCCGTTGCCATGCCTAAAAACAAACAAGCAGAAAAAAGAAAGCTGCTCAAAAAGAAAAAACAAACAATAAAAAAAGGAAAGTTGGTAAAAAAGAAGAAGGACTTGCACTCCAAGATGCATTCGGGTTGCATTAAAACAAGGTCTAGTGGTCACCAAGTGGAGCCTCTCATCATACTAAAAGTCAAAACTTTCATTGCATTTGAGTTGTTCTTAAAGAAAACCAAAAGTGTGTGCTATGGGGCATTCCCTTCACCCCTCACTCCACTCAACTTTGGGGAGGTTTGTTCATTGCCCGCCCCATTCATATATTACCCTCAGTTCATAACCATCACCATAACTCTGTCGCCTTTCACAACCACACTCAAAGAAACCATTTGAAATGTCATTCGAAAGTGGGGCAAGCACGTTCCCATTCTTTCACCTCATTCATTCCTACAAAACCTCACCGGGGCAATCTCTCAACTCACTATCCTAAGCAAGGCCTTGTCATTCTAATTGGGGCAGCTTTGTCCTTGTTATGACTGAGGCAACATCAAACTTTATGGGTTGAGACAAAACCTCTTTTGATCCACCTTCCCTTTCAAAAGCCGAAGCATTCCCAGTTCATCATCTTCTACGCCCCTAGTTGTTGTCACCACAAGACAGGGGCAAACTATTCACTCATCAAAGACCTGAATTGGGGAAATCTTGTATCTCTTGATCCCTCACAAGCTTCGGCAATAGCCATGTCGGTCATTCCTTCACTTGCCATAAAAGTCCATGCCCTAAACCAATTCCAAGTTAACTGACTCATTCATTCATTCACATTTGCACTCCTATGCATGCTTACTAGACAATGCTTCAAAAGAGAGAGCACCAGTTGTTTACGTGATATCTAAAATTCAGTCATCATGGAAAGAAGGAGAAGACAAGTGAGGTGGTTTGTAAATTAAAACCTTGAGAACACCAGAGTTTGAATCAAATTCAATTTTTCAACAGAATGGTTAATAATCATCTCAAGCCCTTGCATTCAAAGTCTCGCATCTCATCATCACAAAAATGCTTACCTCATGCATCTAGGCATTATAGCATATGCATCAAAGCATTACATTTGCATCTTCACATTTTGTGCATTCATCACATAGTAAAAAGAAAAAACGTTCCACATCAGTTGCACCATATTAATACTTGTATTTCATAGAAGAAAATAGTAAAGAAGAAAAAGCAGAAATCTTTTCATTGCATTGGCATCATATTAATGTTCGCACTTCATAAAAAAGGAAAAGAACAAAATCATTGCATGTCATTCATCATTAGAGCATTACATTTTGCATCAGATATTTCATAGAAAAAGCAAAGAAAGCAAAAAGAAAACAAAGAAAAGAAACCACAAAAGCAACACAAAAACATTCCCTGTCATCCAGCATTCCATATCATTCATCATTTCACAAGCATTCCTTTGTAATTCAATCATCAAACATCAGAGCATTGCATCATATTAATGTTTGCATTTCATAGAAGAAGCAAAAAGAAACAAACAGAAGTTAGAACAGGAGCATTCCATTCATCAAAGCGTCAATCACCGCATACATTTGCATTCAAACATCAAAGCAATACAGTTGCATCACATCAATACTGGCATCTCATAGAAGAAAAGAAAGCTAAAACATCCCATGTTGTTCATCATTTTATTTCGCGTAATAGCAATATTCACATTTCATAGGAAAAAGGCAAAGAAGAAAAAGTTTTCCATTGCATGTCATCTGCCATTTCATCAAAACTCAAGAGCATTACATACCAAAATTTTGCATTTGCATACCAGCACTGCATAAAAGAGCAAAAGAAAAGAAATTAGAAAACAAAAAAGGGGATTAGAAATAAAAGAACAAAAGAACAGCAAAACAAATAAAATTCATACATTGCATTCATCAAACATAGAAAAAATTCGTGCAAGCAAAAAGAAACTCCTGCATCACATCACATTCATCGCATCAAAAAGCAATCATGGCATTTGCATTGCATGCATTTGTTCATTTTCAGCTGCAGGTACAAAAAGAGGATGAGCACTTCGGTGTTAGCCCTCGCCCCCATATTCCAGAAAATGCTCCCCCAAGTTGGGAGAGTTCAGAAGAAAAAAAGAAACAGAAAAGAAAAGAAAAGAAAAGAAAAGAAAGGGAGAAACAAAAAGAAAAGAAAAGAGAAAAAAAGGAAGAAAAAGAAAGAAGAGAAGCTAGAGAAAGAGAAAAAGACATATAAGAACAGGAGAAAATCATGCATTCATCAGACATAAGCAAAAGAAAAAGAAAATCATGCATTGCGTACAGACAAGAGAAGAAAAGGAAAATCATTACCTTCATCAAGCATATAAGAACAGTAGAAGATCATGCATCCATCTGACATAGACAAAGGAAATAAGAAACTCATCATTCATCATAAGAAAAAAGAAAACAGCAATCATGGCATTTGCATTGCATGCATTTGTTCATTTTCAGCTACAGGTACAAAGAGAGAATGAGCACTTCGGTGTTAGCCCTCGCCCCCAGATTCCAGAAAATGTTCCCCCAAGTTGGGAGTTCAGAAAGAAAAAGAAAAGAGAGAAATAGAAAAGAAAGAAAGAAAAAAAGAGAGCGCTCAAGCGCGCATTGCGGATTGGAGCACAGAGATCATCGCTCCCTTCTGCCCAGGTCTCACATCGTGTACGAGCAACACGATGGACCGCAGCCCCATGTGAGGTTCAACGGAATAGTTGTATCAAGCCTAAGATACAGTGGACGCCGTGCATTGATCTGTATATCAGTTCCGGAGCTGATAACGATCCCCCCGGTCGCTCGAAAAGGCCAACAGGAAGCGTGCTCCTCAAAGCCACGTGCAAACTCGGATTCGTCAAGAGTTCGTTTAAGAATTACAGGTTTTAGGCAGCCTGGGCAATTTACCGCTTTCTGCACGCCAAGTGCCCGTTTTACTTTTCTGTATGCACGCAAGTGCCCATGTTACCTTTTCTGTCTGCACGCCAAGTGCCCATTTTACCTTTTCTGTCTACACGCCAAGTGCCCATTTTACCTTTTCTGTCTGCACGCCAAGTGCCCATTTTACTTTTCTGCCTGCACGCAAGTGCCCATTTTACCTCTTCTGTCTGCACGTCAGTGTTCATTTACTGTTTTCGCATCAACACGAAAGTGTCTATTTTTCCAAAAACAAACAAAAAAAAGGAGAAATTCAGGGTTTCTCCAAATGGACAAAATTGGTATAATTTCTGAATTCTTTATTTCTATTTTACCTTCGAAATATGTCTCGCGCAATTCATATTTCTTGGTAAAATCCAAATAAAGAGGGGCAGCTGTCATACCCCAATTTTGTCCGGCTTAGGTCAAAACCCTAATTTTCCAAAAAAAATAAATAAATTGAAGAGCGAAGAGCCTTATGCACTACATTTCGGATCCTAGAAGGCATTCCAAGGTTCTTGAAATCGTTTTTAGGGTTGGAACGCACTTTTCGGGCAAATTAGAGTTTTAGAGCCAAAAAGGGTATTTTGGTCAATTATAACGGTTTTTTTTCTCTCACTTTCAAAAAGGCTCAAAAATATGTATAATTAAAAATAGAAATCTGAAATCAAAATAAAAAAATGAATAACAAAATAATATTGGATGTTTATGGTATTTTTGGAATTAGGGCTAATTCCTTTTAGGTGCTTTTTGCTTTTATCCATTTTTGGCCAAAGTAAGCACCAATTTCACAAGCAAACAACCTCCCTCACTCCACCCTCATGCCCTTCACTTCAGCCCCATCAAGTGCACATCACAAAAAAAGCCTTTCATCATGACAAGCACACCTTTGAGTCCAATAACATTCAATACACAACATATTTTTACCTTCCTTCTCTCTACACCACTAAATACACACTAATTTCTTCACCTCCTTCACTCCATCCTCATGCTCCACGCCTCCCTTCACTTCAGCCCCATCAAGTTCACATCACAGAAAAGCCTTTCATCATGACAAGCACACCTTTGAGTCCAATAACATTCAATACACAACATATTTTTACCTTCCTTTTCTCTACACCACTAAATACACACTAATTTCTTCACCTCCTTCACTCCATCCTCATGCTCCACGCCTCCCTTCACTTCAGCCCCCATCAAGTGCACATCACAAAAAAGCCTTTCATCATGACAAGCACACCTTTGAATCCAATAACATTCAATACACAACATATTTTTACCTTCTTTCTCTCTACACCACTAAATACACACTAATTTCTTTATTTCCCTCTCACAACCTTAAACCCATTAGATCTTTGGCCTCTCAAGGATTTGAATAAGGACAACTCACTCCTCTCCTCCCCAAAAAGACCCAAGAAATTCGTAGCCCCTCTCCTCTCCCTCACTTCCTCTTGTTTTTCTTTCATCTCAAAGGAACCTTCCCATTTCTCCTACACCAAAAAACCCTAGCACACCAAAAACCTCCCATTTTCTCTCCCAAAACCGTGGCCTCCCCACTCCCTTCCTTCATCTATTTTTGATTTCCTCTTCACCCAAACACCACCATCTGACTTCATTCTCATCCCTCTTTCATATATCTTCTCCATTTTCCATTCAAGATCAAACATCATCATCAAGGAAGGTTTTCATCAAGCTTTTTTTTGGGGTTGGAGTTGAAGTTCCTTGGAGGTTCTTGTTGATTTGGTTTCTATTTTCTTCATCTCATTGCATTTTCTAGCTTGGATTTGAGGTAAAAACTTTCAAACCCTTGCATCATCTTCAACCTTTTTGCATTAAAACCCATTTTCCTCTTCATTTTGCATTTCACATATCATCATCATTTTGTTTAAAATGTAGCTTGTTGTTGTTGGTGAGAGGAGTCTTAAACACTATTGACAAGCACTTAGGGAGGCTTGGGTGTTTAAGGTGCCTCTCACTCTTGAATAAATGGAGTCATGTTGTTTTGTGTTGATTTTTTGCATTTGTTGTGAAGTAAAATTGTTGTTTCATGTGTTGTTTGGTTCGCATATCCTAGTAAAGTTAGCTTTAATTTGATTTTGTTGTTTCTCTTTGCTTGATGGGGCTTAATCATGTTGTAGATATTTGATTTTAGTGTTTTCATGCTTAGATACTTGGTTTAGGTTTGCAAATTTCTTTTCTCACATAGATTTCGCACAAAGTAAAGAGTTTGAGAATAAATGTTGATTTGAGGTCTTAGTGTTTAAGTTATGTGATTAATTGTTCCTAAATCTTGTTAGTATCTTTTGCTTGCTTGATTTTGGGAGTTTGATGAATAAATTTATGGTTTGACTATGTATTGGTTTCGCAAGTCATGAAGAATAAATAGAGTTTTTATATGTTTGCTTATTGTCTCAAGTTGATGATATGCAATATGATTCTCACTTGTGCCTAGTGCACCTTGCCTAAAGTGATGAGGATTGTTCTATATGATTCAACCCTTTTAGTCTATATGTTATTTAAGTTGATGATTGGCAAGAAGATTCACACTTGTGCACTTGCGCACACTAATTTAAGTGTTGAGGATGATCAAAGTGATTCAACATGCTTTGGTGTTTTGATTGCTAAATAATTTGCTTGCTTATGCTTGCCTATGATCATGAATAAGGCAACTCTTTTCCTTAAGCTAACAATTTCATTGTCCACTCTCATATAAGAATATCATCAACACTTAGGTAGGTCAATTCCATACATTGCATCTTCCACTAGATGTGCATTTAGATCCCCTTGCGTTTTGTAGAAATATTTGAGTATGGTTCTCGCCTAGCATCTTCCACTAGATGTGCATTTAGGTCCAATCTTGCCTACTCTTGCATTTTTGCTTAATGCCCAATTCAAGTTCCTTCTTTGCCTATTTATGTGTTGTGGTTTAATATGTGTAGTCTAGGCTAGTGTTTGCTCAAGAATTCAAATAAGATTAATCGCAAGTTATGACCATGTTGTTGTTTGCCTAAGGATTCGATTTCAATGATTATGCCACGCTTGAATCTCCAAATCTTTTTGCATTCGTTGTTTTCTTTTCTAAATAGTTTAGCATGAAAATGGTAATTAGTGACAATCACCCATAACCTTTGTTAGTTTGATTGTCCTAAGAGCCTAAGTTTCAAAAAAAGATGTTTTCATATGCATAAGCTACTAGTGATAATCACCCATAACCTTTGTTAGTTTGATTATCATGAACGCTTTCGATTTCAAAAGATATTCTCCTAAGCATCGAAGTCATAGCAAGTGCTAGTGATGGCCACCCATAACCTTTGTTAGTTTGGTCATCATGGAGGCTTTCATTTTTCAAAAGAGATTTCTACATGCACTTAAGTGGGTTCTAGTAATGGTCACCCAAAACCTTCGTTAGTTTGATCATTATGAACGCCTTCCACTTTTCAAAACCAAAGTAAAAAGACTTTCATTTTCAAGGCTCGTTAGAACTACGTTGCTTTGATTCCCATTTGGGATACGTAGGAGCGAGTTACATTCTCGTCAAGCGCAACCATAAAAAATTTTAGCATTTGCATAGCAAAAGAAAAGAGTTATTTTCATGAAAGAAAAGAATCACTTTGGCAAACCAAAATCATTTTCAGAACAAAAATCTTTTCCTTTCTAAAATCATTTTCAACCCATCATCGCTAGTGGCTAATAGAACCTTTGTTCGTCTAGCCATTGGTGGCGATGTCTTTTTCCCAAAAGAACAACAAGCGATGATCACTCATAACCTTTGTTAGTTTGATCATTCGTGCCAATCAATCTCTTTCAAAAACCACTTTCAAAAGAGCAAATAAAAAACGGGTTGCTACTAATAGTCAATCAGAACCTTTGTTCGTCTGACCGGCGGTAGTGACTCTCATTTTCAAGAGTACTTAGCGGTGATTACCCATAACCTTGGTTAGTTTAATCATTCACTAAATGCTTGCCCTATTTCGAAAACTCACTAAAAAGATAAAAAACAAAAACCTTTTTCAGGACAAAGAAGAACTACGTAGCTTTGAGTTCTCCATCGCACCGGGAGATACGTAGGAGCGGGCCATGTCCCGTCAAGCGTTTTTTTCTAAAAAAACCATTTTTCCCCCTTTTCCATAATAAATAAAGATTTTCATTAAGATTTTTTTCAATAAGAAGTAGAGAGGCAAAATTAAGTATTTTCAAGTCAACACACTAAAACCACACATTTAATTAAAGGTTCCCTCTCAGTAGAGAGGACGTGTGGGGTGCTAACACCTTCCCTGCGCGTAACCGACCCCCGAACCCTATTCTCTAGTTTCGCAAGACCAATCACTTTCCAAAAAAGGTTTTCCTAATATTTTCCTTAATAAATATTGGTAGCGGCTTCATTGTCTTAGGAAAAGTTGTGAACGAGGAAGGTTCTCCCTCGGGGACTTTTTCGGGTGTAATATCCTAGAAGCTCAAAAACAAGCTACATTGTTGATTGAAGGGAGATTGGAAGTGTTTCAGCTACTGGTCTTGAGTTTGGAAGGAGTTGATTTCGTTTTGAAGCGGTTTGGACGATTACGGGGATTGTTCGAGTGGTCACCGT
This sequence comes from Astragalus membranaceus, assembly GCA_039519185.1. NCBI lineage: Eukaryota > Viridiplantae > Streptophyta > Magnoliopsida > Fabales > Fabaceae > Astragalus > Astragalus membranaceus. The sequence goes on along the minus strand of CM076848.1, from coordinate 171,791,782 downwards.
TCGGTTATTTCGCGTGAAGACTTGATTTTCGAAGGAACTCTTCAAACAGGTGATTTTTACTCACGTTTAGGGTTTTATGTTTGTTGTTGAAACGATTGGTTGAAATCGGTATTTGGATTTCGAAAGATTATTGAGTCGAAACCGTTTTTCGGAAAATAACGTTTTACGGTTTTTATAAAAATTATCTCGGTATTATGTGGATTTTGATTGTGCTGGAATGTGTTTGATTTCTGGTTGTGTTGTTGGAATTTTGATTGGGTTAAGGATTAGATACGATCGAAAAAGCTGAACGAAATAAACAAAGCGAAATGTGAATCTGCACAGGGCGCACGGTACCGTGCGCCCCTGGGCACGGATCGTGCGCCCTCTTCGGTGTTGCCTGCAAAAGAATTAAGCAGCGCGCACGGACCATGCGCCCCTGGGCACGGGTCGTGTGCATGCTTCTGTTACCGGATGCCAAAAATTTCGTTTCGCCGCTCCTTTCGTTTCCAAACCTTTTCTAATCTTCTTCCCAACCATTTGTGATGATTCTTAACTTATAAAACATTGTTTTTGACATGTTCAAGATGATTTTGGGAAATTGTCTTCAAACCTATAAATACTTTCAAAAAACTAATTAGGACTTACGTGTGCGAATAAAGGTTTTCTAAAAGAAACGATCCAAACAGTTTTCATTGTTGAGTCATAATTGACGTGGGATATTTGTAGTCTCATCTAGACCGGTTATGGTACCACGATATATAGATTATATCGAACATAAGAGTCGGTCCAATGAGGGTATGTTATATAAATTATATCTAAGTCAGGTGACGATCCGACTAATAGCATACTAAGCGGGGAAGGTCATGAGCCCCTACCCTAGGCCCTGGACGTTAGGTAAAGTACTAGCGGGGGTTTATCCGGATTGTGGCTGTTGCACGGCCGATGTTATGCTAGGTACAAGATTCGCCGAGATTGTGGTTGTTGCAGGGTCGGTGTTTCGATTGGTAAGCTTGTAATTATAAATTAACTTACAAGGCTTGGAAATAATTGAATAGCACATTATATGCCGAGATTGTGGTTGTTGCACGGTCGGCGATGGGCTACAGTTATATGAGCAAGTGGTTTATAAATTAAACTATGTTGCAACGGTTTTATAATTGAACCGAGTGATGGTGAAGGGTTACGGTAGAACTCACTGAGATATGTTATCTCACCCTATCATTATTGTGCTTTTTACAAAGCAACAGGGTAAGAGGAAGACAATGCGGCACAATTAGGCGACGTGCTTATGGAGATGCCGAAGACTTGTAGTCTTGAGCTTCCGATTATGTTTCTCTTGTTATTTTCTGTTATGGTTATGTAACTTGTATTGATATGAGTTGTATAAACCTATTCCGCTTCTCTGGTTATGATATTGAACAATAGACTCTGTATTCCTTGTTAATTTAAGAACCACGTTAAATTTTATGGACTTCAAGACAGGTTGATCCGAGATATTGTGTTTTATTATCGGGAAAAAATTTAGTGTGTTCAATATCTAAACAGGGATTGTGTCCTCTGATTGTTGACACAGAAGTGCATCTCAGTGTATCTACATGTTAGAAATATTGGGGTGTTTCATGAAATATGGACTATAAGATTCAATAGCTACGTATATTTAATTTCTATAATTTTTGGTATGCATATTAGGTTAATATAAAACTAGGCTAAATTATAGTTTTGGTCCCCCTATTTTCAAAAATTCAGACATTTGGCCCCCCTATTTTAAAACTCAGACATTTGGTCCCCCAATTTTAAAAAATCAAATACATTTAGTCCAAAGTGGGACCAAATGTCTTTAATTTTTTAAAATTGGGGGACCAAATGTCTTTGATTTTTTAAAATTGAGGAACCAAATGTCTTTGATTATTAGCTATAAAAAACTGAAAATTCCTCTTGGGACTAAATGTCTTTGATTTTTTAAAATTGTGGGACCAAATGTCTGAGTTTTAAAATAGGGGGACCAAATGTCTGAATTTTTGAAAATAGGGGGACCAAAACTATAATTTAGCCATAAAACTATTTAACAGTTGGATCGGTAAAATTTAATATGTATAAAAAATATTAAGTAGAGTAACTCTACAAGAGTATTAAATATTAAGTAGAGTAACTCTACAAGAAATACTCTTGGAGTAAGTTGATCCCCAATTATATATATAATACATCCAATTTCAGTGTGTTTTAAGTATGATGAGAGAAAAATAATAATATAAAATTAAAAACCTTTAAAATATAGACCGATGTTAAATTCTAATGTAAAATTACATTTCTCTTAATAGATTCCACTAGTAGAAAAAAAACTTTTAGCATATATTAGTGTCGGTGTCGTGTCGACGCTAAAATGCTCGAAGCTAAATCGTAGCATACGTCCCCTAAATTCAGATCGATGCTAAATTCATCAATCGTATTTTATTTATAGTTTGAGTTTTTTTAATCATAAACAAACTATAGCTTAACTCAAAAGCGCTTGGATGAGATGAGTTAGATATCTTCCAGTTTAACTAAGGTCTTGAGTTCGAATCTAGCCTTTAAAATGTATGGTAGCGTTAAAACTTTTGAAGAATAACTTTGTCATTCATTGTGGTCCTACCCTACTCGAGAGATTAGTCTTTGCAATTACACGCAGAGTATACTCTGCTTACACAAAAAATTGTAGCCGAAAAGTCTGTGTACGAACTTGACACATCAAAACTTTTCTTGAATTAAATTATATTTATCGTATTCTGGTCATGTCACTTTTTAATATTCATTCATTTCCACTTAGAGTGCAACTCTTAACGATAGGATAAGAAAAATTAATAATTAGTAGTGTTTCACAATATAAGCATGTTGGGAGCTCCTTCTTTCCCACTTCTACATTTAATTCATCTACAAATAGTGAAGCGTGCTTAGTGAAAATAAAAATGTTATAAAAAGAAGACACAAAAGGACATGAAGGGTGGAGTACTCTTTAGGTTTACTTAGTTGTATCCAAATTCACATAGAAATAGAGCTCATCTATTTGAAATATGGCTTCAATTGTTTACCTAGCAAATTGTCAAAGAAACAAATAATCAAACAATTGTAAATTCGATAATATATTGTTAGTGTGGAAATTTGGTTTCTTTGCAAAGTGGTCTATCAAAATCACCAAACACCAAATAAGAAGAAAATGTCAAGCAAACTGTGGACTCTGTTGGGGATAAACACGTTAAAGGGAGAAGAAAAGGAAGTGGCGGCGCTAAGGACAAGAGGAATGATTAGGGCAATATATTATTAGATAAAAGCTGCACTGAATTTCATAAAAGTAGGGTACAAATTACATGCTACTGACGTCTATATTTATATACAATGAAACAGGCCCAGGCCCATAATTTCGACTAGCCCATTCGACTGGCCCATTTCGACTAGGTTACTATTCACACCTATAAATTACAAGCAATAGAATTACAAGGCATATCTCAATATTCCCTCCTAATTCACATTGCTGAGTGACATCATTCCAAGCATTCTTCTTAGTTCTTCGAATCTTCCCTTTTGCAATGGCTTGGTCATTGCATCAGCTATCTGAAGCTCCGAACAGCAATATTCCAGATTCAGCTTCTCATTGCTGACTTGATCACGCAGGAAGTGATATCTGGTTTCTATGTGCTTCGACCTACCATGTGCGACAGGGTTCCTTGCGAGATCTATCGCAGACTTGTTGTCGATCAACAACTTCATTGCTTCGACCCTGTGCACTCCAATTTCGACCAGTAGCATGCTCAGCCAAGATGCTTGACATGCTGCAAAGGAAGAAGCTACATACTCTGCTTCACAGGAGGACAACGCAACTATACTTTGCTTCTTCGAGCACCAAGAGATGGGTGTCGATCCATACATAAAGACATACCCACTTGTGCTTTTTCGATCACTCCTGTCTCCACTCCCGTCGGAGTCAGTGTAGCCAAACACTTCATTACCATTCTTCGACACACTCTTGCTAGGGAACAGAATACCATAACTTTGTGTTCCCTTTACATACCTTAGTACTCTTTTTGCAGCTACCATATGAGAGCTTTTCGGCTTCTCCATGAATCTGCTGATCATTCCGACACTAAACATAATGTCAGGTCGAGTGTTGCACAGGTACCTTAGGGAGCCCACGATCTGTTTGAACAAGGTGGCATCTACTTCAATCCCTTCGTCGTCTTTCGACAGCTTGCTGCTAGTGTCTGATGGTGTCGAAACTTCCTTGCAGTTGCTCATGTCGAATCTCTTCAGGATATCAGCTGCATACTTCGACTGGTTCAGGAGTATACCCTTACTTGTCTTGGTAAACTCCATCCCCAAGAAATATGATAGATGTCCCAGATCACTCATTTCAAATTCTGACATCATCACTTTCTTGAAGGCTTCGACTTCGACTTCATTGCTGCCAGTTACAAGTAGATCATCTACGTACAGGCACAACAACAACTGAGTCGAAGTTCCATTCTTCTTCACATATACTCCATGTTCGTTAGTGCATCTAATGAACTTCTGAGCCAAGAGAAATCCATCAATTCTCTTGTTCCACGCTCTTGGAGCTTGCTTGAGCCCATACAGGGTCTTCTCCAGCTTATAGACTTTGTCTTCTTTACCCTTCGACTCAAAACCAGCTGGTTGACAAACATAGACTTCCTCCTCCAGAGGTCCATTAAGAAATGCTGACTTTACATCTAGTTGATGTAGGGGCCAGCCTCTATGACTTGCCAATGCTACTACCAATCTTATGGTTTCGATCCTGGCTACTGGGGCAAAGACCTCATTGTAATCCAAACCAGGTTTCTGCAGGAAACCTTTGGCTACTAGCCTGGCCTTGTACTTGGCCACTTCTCCATTGGGCTTGACTTTGGTCTTGAAGACCCACTTCACCCCTATGACTTTCTTTTCTTTTGGAAGTTCGACTAGCTTCCAAGTATCATTCTTCTCGATTGATTTCAACTCGTCAATCATTGCTTCCTTCCACTGCTTGTGACTAAGGGCTTGCTCCAGACTCACTAGTTTTGCTTCTGCCATTAGTGCAAAGTGTGTCAGGTCTCCCTCTGCTGTAATAGCAGAATCTGGGTAGGTTCGACAGCAATGGGTTCTTCTGGCTAGTCCAGACTCACTAGTCTTACTGATCTCTGCCTTTCCCTTTGCGACCTTCTTAAAGGTTCGACAGCAATGGGTTCTTCTGGCTCTTCAATTTCGACCTCTTCATTCTGATCATCTCGATCAGAGACTTCGTCGAAGTCCATCATTGTAGGTTTCTCACAGCCTTCTTCCCAGTTCCAATGTTTCGACTCATCTACTACGACATCTCTGCTTTTCACTATTTTCTTCTGCACAGGATCATACAGTTTGTATGCTCCTGTCGAATGATAGCCAACAAGAATCATTTGTTGTGCTCTATCATCCAGCTTGCTTCTTAGTTGCTCAGGGACATGTCTATAGAATACTGAGCCAATTATTCTGAGATGCTTGAAACTTGGCTTTCTTCCTAGCCAAGCTTCTTCAGGTGTCTTCCCAGTCAATCTCTTTGTGGGGCATTTGTTCAGAATATACACTGCTGTGGCTACAAGTTCTCCCCATAAACTATGAGGTAGTTTCTTCTCCTTCAACATACTTCTTACCATGTTGAGGATGGTCCTGTTTTTCCTCACAGCAGTACCATTGTGCTGAGGCGTGTAAGGTGCAGTGACTTCATGCACAATTCCTTCTTTCTCACAGAATTCGACAAATCCATGAGAATTGTACTCACCACCTCCATCGCTTCTAAGGGTTTTGATTGCACATTCACTCTGTTTTTCAATCATTACCTTAAACTTCTTGAATATTTCTAGTACTTCACTCTTCCTTTTGATCAAATACACCCAAGACATTCTAGTGTATTCGTCAATGAAGGTGACAAAGTACTTATTCCCTCCTAAGGAACATACTTCGAAAGGACCACAGACATCAGAAAATATCACCTCTAGCTTCTTCTCTACTCTGCTAGGTACTTCTCATTTAAACGAGTTTCTTGGTTGCTTCGACTTGCAACAACTCTCGCAAACTTTGACAGGTACTTTTACTGCAGGCAACCCATGAACCATCTTCTTTTCATGTAGTTGACTCAAGCTCTTGAAGTTGAGGTGGCCAAATCTTCTGTGCCACTTCCAGTGCTCCTCTTCGACAGTACTCTTGAGGCAATGTTCTTCGACTACTTGCAATTTGATCTTGAAGGTTCTGTTATTCTGCATTAACACCTTCAGGATCATCTTCTTGGTCGAATCGAACAGGCTGAGACTGTTATCACCCATTTCGACGGTGAATTTCTTCTCGATCATCTGCCCAATACTTAGCAGATTGCTCTTCATAGCTGGTACATAAAATACCCCTTGGATGTAGCACCACTTACCATCTTTCGACAGGAACTTTATGGTACCTACTCCTTCAGCAGTAACTCTACTGTTATCTGCAAACCTTATCGATCCTTTTGCTTATCTGCTCCAGTTCGACAAACCACTCCTTGTGACATCACATGTGATTTGAACATCCTGTGACGAGATACCATTCGACAGACTTCTCTTCAGTCGAATTTGTGTCAACCTTCAACAACAGTAATTCTGGGTCAGTAGCTGTCATGAATGACAATTCTTCATTATCATTGCTGGCAATGTTGGAGGCATCACCAGTGTTTCCACTGCCCTGCCACACACACATTGCACAAGTATTTTGAGCATCGTAAGTGAATCCACTTATACAAGTGTTCCCACTATTTTGCTCGCTACTTTCAGCAATTCCTTCATCGAGTCGAATCTCATCTTCGACAGCCATCAGCATTAACTCCTCTAAGTCTGAGTCTGAGTCACCATCATTAGCAAACTTGGCTTCTGCATCTTTATCCCTAGGAACTTTCTTGTTTTTACACTTGTTCCTATAATGCCCAAATTGCTGACAGTTATAACACTGAACTTTCGACAGGTCTCCCTTCTTCTTGTCGAAAGATCCTTGTTCTTTCTTCTTACTGCTTGATCCCTTTTCTCTACCCTTCTCCTTGTTGCCTGCCTTCCAATTTCTCTTAGAGGAGTATGAAAGCAAGGCTTGTTCAGTTTCTTTCTCTGAACTTCTCTGTCTTATTCTCAATTCATGAGCCTCTAAGGAACCCTGAAGTTCATCTAACTTCAATGTATCTAGGTCCTTAGATTCTTCGATAGCAGTAACAACGTAGTCGAATTCCAGGGTTAAGGATCTGAGCACCTTTTCGACTTTATTTACTTCAGTCATAGTTTCACCATTACCTTTCATTTGATTAGTTAATGCTACTAACCTCGTAATGAATTCTCCAATCGATTCTCCATCTGTCATCTTCAAGCCCTCGTACTGCTTCCTGAGCGACTGTAGACGTATCTTCTTCAGCCTATCTGCTCCTCCATACGAGTTCTTTAGGATGTCCCAAGCTGCCTTTGCTGAATCACAGTCGATGATCAGGTTCAGGATGTTGGAATCAACGCATTGGTGAATCAAAAACAGCCCTTTTCCATCTTTCTTCCTCAGCGAATGGTGGTTGTTCCTCACCGCTTCAGTGGCGTTTGCTGCCAAGGGTGGAACACCATCATTCACGACATCAAGAACATCTTGATATCGAAACAGCACCTTCATCTGCGCACACCAACGTTCATAATCCTTTCCGTCGAAGATTGGGAGGTTCCCCAGAATACCTCCACCAGAGTTGTCTCGCGCTGCCATGAATCTTGATAGATTTTGTAAGGATCTAACAAGCTCTGATACCAGTTTGTTGGGGATAAACACATTAAAGGGAGAAGAAAAGGAAGTGGCAGCGCTAAGGACAAGAGGAATGATTAGGGCAATATATTATTAGGTAAAAGCTGCACTGAATTTCATAAAAGTAGGGTACAAATTACATGCTACTGACGTCTATATTTATATACAATGAAACAGGCCCAGACCCATAATTTCGACTAGCCCATTCGACTGGCCCATTTCGACTAGGTTACTATTCACACCTATAAATTACAAGCAATAGAATTACAAGGCATATCTCAATAGACTCAACTCAACATATGGAGCGAAGTTTCTCGCCATGAAATGATGATTTAATGGAGTGGTGTTTGGTTGGAAAATTAAGTTTGAAAATGAAATACAGATACACGTGAAAAAGGTGAAGTAAAAACAGTAAGAACTAGAAAGCAATAAGAGAGGGAAGGTTCAGAAGAAAAACATTGCAAAAATTGAAAACGTGAAGGAAAGTAAATTGCCGAAAGGAAACTGAACAGAAATGTAAATGAAAACTTTAAACTGCCAGCGTGAATTAAAAGCAGGAAGATAAATCTGACGGAAAATTAAACATAAATTAAATTTGCATTGAAATTAAGGGCTTGTTTGGGAGTTTGGAGAGGAAAGGAGGGGAGGACTTAAAAATATAGCTAGGAAGGATAAAAGACAAATGGAAGGAAGGATGTACATACTATCAACTTCAATGGAAGGAAGGATAAAAGACAAATATTTCTATAGCTTTCTCTCTACTTCACCCCCTCCCAATCTGCTTATGAGTGTGAGATGTGGAGAAGTTCTCAAATATCCAACTTGGATTAATCAAAATAGATATATATTTATAGAAAAACCTAAGTGTAACAGCCTATTAGCAAGTGCGACATGTCTATTTTCTTGTTACCTCCATTCTAATATATGAGCAAAATACTACTATATTAAGAATCGTATCCACGGGGACTTGGTGATATGTCTTCTAACCCATTCAAAAAATTGTAAATATCTTTTAGCGCACTAAAAAAGAATGTTGCTTTGAAATTTGTGCAAAAAGTAAATAAAGACTGAAATGTAAAAACTTAAAGATAAAAGCGTTGAGATTTGACTTCACTAACTTTATTTATATATTCTTAATTTACCATATAACATTTTATCTTTGTTTCACATTTATCATATCTTCCAACTGTGTTGACCCCTCACAGACAGCGAAATCATCAATTACTGAACTTAATAGCATTAAGACTAGATAAACAATGTGGCTGAAAAACTAAACCCTATTCCTAGAAATTTAGCTTAACATATAATAAATTTTAGTACATGAATCAAAACCAATTTCCCAATCTATCTTCAACTCTTATAATCAAGCCATAAGTGATCAAAATGCAGCTAGCATTAAGAACAAGAATAAATCACTAAACTAAAATAAAATGGAAAATATATGGAAATCAAATGAATATATAAATAAAAGTATAGTTACATCAAATCTCAGCTAAGAGAATTTAGCTACTCATTTTCATGAAAGCTAAGATAACATAGAAAAGCATTGAGAAAAACCTCTAATAGAATGCAACTTCTGATTTCTCTAGACCTCACAACTTCTTTCAAGGGTATTTCCTTCTCTCTTCTAACAATAAACCCTAATTCTCTAGCTATTTCTAACTTGAACATAAGAGTATCAACTGTGAAACTAATTTTTGAATACTTCACCTTGAACCTCTATTTATAGTTTTGACATAGACGCTAAGCGAGGTAAAGTCTCTAAGCAATTCTTCCTTTCTTCTCAACAAAGAAATCTTTCTCTAATGTAAGGTAGTGCATTTGAGTAGTTGCTAAGAGAATATTAGTCGCTAAGCGACTTTCTTGACACGTGGACGCTTCTGATTGGTTGTTCAAACAGTGCCATTAATACCAGGTGATGCGCCTGTTTCTCACTAAGTGACTATAAGTCGCTAATCAACTTTTATTTTTCTTCCAAGGAAGAAAGCTCTTAGAAATATCTTCGCATTGTCTTCTTTTTACTTTCTGACCCTTTTTTACACCTCCAGAGTGATTTCTTTACCTAAGTATAGGTAAAGTGAAGAATTTGTACTTGGTTTTGAGTTATTTACAAAATTAGTTTAAGTTAGACTATCATAAAAAAAAACTTAAGTTGGAGTAAAAAGTGATTATTTGATAATAAATAATTAAATAAGTGCTCCAAATTAGTTTTTCTATTTATGTAAAATGAGCACTTATCAGTCACCCCGGTTAAAGAGGCTCCCTTGTTGAGTTCCAACAAGGTATGCATGTTTTAATATTCGCTAATTTTCTCTCTCGAATTTTACTTTTTTTAGTAGTTCTTCGCATTCTTACACATATGACATAACATTTCCGTCTACAAACGTTAAGTTATCTGCATATTTAACTAGGATAACATTTTCTTTAAAAAAATATCATCTGAAGTTCGCGTTCACTGCTCTAAATGTCATGTGAACACCGTTAATACACCATTCCGCTTAGTATTAACTATTTTTTTATTAGCAATGAACTATTATTAAAGGGAGTACAAAAGGTACTTCAACCCGTTAGATAATTACACTGCATCTTATACAATGCATGCAAGACCGACAACGCATGATACTTATATGCGAATTTATCAAACTGTAGCATGAAGAACTAGTAGTAAATGGGGCGGTTTTGCTTGACGTAGGAAACCTCAAATTTGTATTTGAATAAATAACAATTTAATGCTTGACTATGTATTTGATTACATCAAGTGATCATTAGTATTTTTTTTCTTTTACCTGTCGTTGTTTGAGTTCTGATAGGCATAGTATATACTGCCATTCCCACTCTTTGATCCTGCAGTACAGTATACAATATTCAAATTTGATAAATGCTGTTAGCAATAGCTGTAAGACATATTGAACACTTAAAATTTACGGATATTGGGAAAGATGTGGTGCATTCTTCTGCAGAAGGGGAATGGCAATAAGATAATAAAATTTATCAGTGCAAATGTCTTTTCCATGTTGACATAATGAGCTTATATATAATCTTGTAATTAACTTCAGTCCACTATCTAGTACTTCCACTTTGTATAACATATTTCCTCCATATAAAATACAGCTTAGAACATACTTTGCTTTATAATACCCTTTTATCGCTTAACCCACGAATCTTCATTTTAATTAGACAAACTATAGATTATCTAGAGAGAGAAAAAACTAATTTCCTTAGTAAGTGGTTTAGAGAACCTTTTGTCATACGTTAATCGACAACATTTATTGACGTCACGATCTATTATTATTTATTAAGACTATATTTTTTTGGGTTCCTTGGTACAGATAGATACCATGGTAGATTGTTGGGTGTCAAATTCTAAATTTAGTTTCGACAAAATAGTGGTGGTGTACTTTTGTTTGAAATACCAAATAAATTTTAAATTTTAAATTTTAAAATTTTGTTAAATATGTTTTTGTCCCTATAAAATTTAGTTTTTTGGTTTTAATCCATCAAAAAAACTTTACCTACTTTTGGTCCTCAGATTTTTTGTCATTAATTTTAGTCTTATGACTTTTAGTAGCACTTCATGATTTTAATAGCGTTTTTTGGACCTTTTATAGCGCTTCGAAGCACTATTAAAAGTTGCGAGGGACTAAAACTGATGAAAAAGAACTTGGGAGACCAAAAGCAGGTGAAACCTTATTGAATGACTAAAACAAAAAAACCTCAATTTTATAGGGACCGAAAAATATATTTAACCCTTTTAAATTTGGTTGAGTGGTTAACGAACTTTATTCCGATTTGACTAATACTTGGTTTCGATCTTCAATGATGGAATTATTTGGAGTCACTTACCTCTCGACCGAACTTCGAATTAGGCAATGCCCATTTTCTCTGGAAGTTAGAGTGGGGTCGAAAACCTCTAAACCAAAAGTTGCATCAAGTGATCTAATTAAGTAAAAGACGTCCCTTGATTGGGATTAGATGAAACAACATATATAGTTTATATTTCCTAGAGATACACTCTAAGAAATCCACAACCATTTGTTGAAGACATTGTCCGACATAGCCTTTGTCAGTAGACAACTTCCATAAGTAAAACTTAGTTTACGAAAAAGGTTTTCGAGAGATCTAGAACTTTATCTGAGAAGATTCTCCCATCACTAGTAGAAAAAAGACATTTAGCGTCGGTTAAATTGGACATTTAGCGTCGGTTATCGCCCGACGCTAAATCACCCGATGCAAAATGTCATACATTTAGCATCGGTTATTTAACCGACGCTAAATGTCACATTTAGCATCGAGTGTTCAAATAACCGATGCTAAATGTTCATTTCATCACTGTTTTTGCTGTCTGAAAATGACATTTAGCATCGGTTATTTGAAACAACCGATGCTAAATGTCCTGAAAGTGACATTTAGCATCGGTTGTTCCAAATAACCGATGCTAAAAGTCATTTTTGATAAAAAAAATGACATTTAACATCGGTTGTTTGAAACAACCGATGCTAAATGTCATTTTCTTGATAAAAAAAAAGACATAAAATGTCTAGTTTCTTTTTATACATCCCTCACAAAGTACAACATCAAAGAGCTTAAAAACTAGTAAATGAACTGAAATCAAAGAGCTTAAAAACTAGTTTCATTATTTCAGTATACCAGTTTCATTAAAAACTAGTTTCATTATTTCAGTACAGCATCAAAGAGTTTAAAAACTAGTAAATGAACTGAAATCAAAGAACTGAAATCAAAGAACTGAAATCAAAGAGCTTAAAAACTAGTTTCATTATTTCAGTATAAAAACTAGTTTCATTATTTCAGTCAGTATACCAGCCAATCAATATACAACTCACTGATCCAACTATTTCTTCTATTACATCAAAGAGCTTAAAAAATAGTAAAGACACCAATCAATATGAAGCTTAACTTCATATTTCTCCTTCAAACATAAATCAGCTAAATCAATTGTTTCTTTTAATGTCTTTGACATAACCTGCAATTGTTCCTTGCAAAGAGCATTCTTTGAGAAACATGGATGACTTGATAAATCTGATAATTTCAATGGAATCTGTTATAATCTTGAAATTATCATTTTCCATCTACCAGGAAATCCTTTAACTTCACTTGCTTTTTTAAGAGCAATAGGAACAAGTTAATTTCTTCGCATGTAACAACCAGTCTTCTGTTGAATTTTCATCAACCACCATGATTTTGATTTGGTAGCAGCACAATAGATGATTTCAAGAAGCTGGAACAAATGAAATGACTAAGATGCCAATTTGGTAATAGAAAAATGAATGATTATAAAGTTGTGGAGCAGTTGCAATCATCATAAAATAAAATCCTTAAATTATAAAGTAAGATTCCAAAAGAAAAATTCTGAGGCACAAAAAAACAAATGGACCAAGTCTAACATCTTAACAGCTCCAAGAATCTCTTATGATCAATTCACACTGAAAACATGACTTGGCTAACAAATCTGAAGTACCTAAACATGTCCCAGTAGTCTTTTCTGTTACTTTAGCTAGTCATCATTAAATGTCCCTAGCAAATTATAATCACACATTATACATCACATCTGTTACTAATAATAAATACTATAAACTTAAATTACTAATTTAGCCCTCCAGGTACAAATGTAAGGTCTTCTTTTGGGGGATATATTGGTCAGTATAACAAACAAGTGTGTAACTTTACTTTTCAGCATGGCTATGAGTATGACACATATCAACGGTTAAGAGAGGATGAGGATTGATGAGGAAGCTGTGCTTTCTTTCTTCTATTTCTCCTCATAAATATGAGAAAATGAGAGGCTTTCCTTCCAAAAAAAGACACAAGTCTCTATCCACAGTTGTATTGTATACTCGTGTACGTAAAATCAATCATCACCAGAAAAATAAAAGCAATTAACTAGGATTTCAAGCAAAAAAAATTGTTTACAATAACCTTAAATCAATTTGATTTGCCAAATATTCAAAGAATTCATAGCCATTTCCATTGATTCTGATTATGTAACGCACAAAACAAAATATAGGAGCAAGTTACAAAAAGACAACATATAAATCTTCACAAAAAGAAAAATAGAAAAGGAAGCAAAGAACCCCAAATAATAATAGTAAATTGGAAAAAGGAAAAGCATGAAGGAACAACCAACCTTAAAGAACCAGTAACTGAAAAGCTTCTCAGTAATTATCTTCAAACTTCACAGTTAACTCTCTTTTTCTCCCTCTATAACAGAAAATGTGTTGAAAGGATCAACAACCAACAACCCCAAGACTTTGCTTTGACAACTCTCAAAGAGACAATCCTGTTATCCTTCCTTTTACATGTGTATTATTACCTGCACAATTAATCAAATTCACAATCAATTACAATAAAACCAATAGAGATGCATCATATTAAGAGGACAATCAACAGAGAAATTGTGAAAGGCCAATCAACAATTTTTAGCAGGAAACCAATAGAGATGCAAAGCTCGGATCTACGAAAACCGACATAATTGGGTTCATGCAGAACCGCGGACCAACCTAAACAAGTAGTTTGCATACATAGGTTAGAAGAGTTTTAGGAACTGACAGATCAAAATATAAACTTATAAGCCAATTTGCAGACCTCAATCAATGTCATTTTATCAAGGCCTCCTCGAGGTAATTGGTCTGACTCATTGTGAGGAACAGAGATCTGCATCAGAATAAAGATATGGTTTCTTATTGCTCAACAAGTATCAATGATAAGATGGATCCAAAAATAAGACAAACATTGTAAAGCCATGCTCACAAGAATGCAAGTGTACTTGAAGAAAATGATATCACAAGAATGCAAATGCAAACACAAACCTGATCATTTCGGAACCATATATGGTCGTCAACTATTGAAAAAACAAAAATGTGGTCATGAAAAGGCTTGGCCTTTCTATGGTTCTTTGGTGTTTCAAATATCTGAATGAAAGAAAGACAGAGTATGTTAGCAATAATCAAAACTCCGTAAACTTCTATTATTTCGAACACACAAAAAAACAACATAACATACACAATACATAGACCAATCTCGGATCTACAGAGATGCTAAGCAGAAATTAATCAACAGAGAAATTTTTGGCCTTTTTATAACAATAAACAGAAGGATGAGAAAACCGAGTTATATCAATTTCTTTCGCTATCTGATTCAGAATCAAAACACAGGGATAAATAGTTAGGGTTTTACAGAATTAAAAGAAAATGAAATTGGGGGTTTTACAGGATTTTCTTGAGTCATCAAATTTAGCAATAAACCAAAAGTGAAATTAGGGTTTTAAGAGAAACGGACCAGATCTGTGAAAAATAAACCAAAATTGAAATTTGGGTTTTAAGAGAGAGAAACGAGTGAGGAAAGGGAGAGGGAAAGATTTTCACCGTTATCCTTGTCCGCGAGCACAAGTTGTGGCTGCTGAGATCCTTCTTCTCCTTCCATGTATTTCCTTCGCTACTTCTTTTTCCTCTCCTTTCGTGTTTTTCCTTCTCTTCACCCCTTCTTTTTCGGTGAGCACAAGTTGCGATGATGTTGTGAGGCAGAGGAAGAGGGATAGAAGCTTTGGGAAACAATGTGAGGAATATGGAGAGAGTTCAGAGAAAGAGGGTTGAGAACAAGAGTTGAGAGCCAGAGAGAGAGTTCAGAGAACGATAGTTGAGAGTGAGCGAGAGTTGAGAAAGCGAGAGAATGTGTGTGATGGAAGAAAATGGAAAAAACAAAACAGGACATTTAGCATCGGGTGTGTAATATACCCGACGCTAAATGTATTTGCTTTAGACTTTTAGCATCGGGTGTTTTAAACACCCGAAACACCCGATGCTAAATGTCTAAAGCAAATACATTTAGCATCGGTTGTTTAAACACCCGACGCTAAAAGTAGGCGTGAAATATGAAATCTTCCATTTAATTACAAAAATGCCACCGGTTCAATATTTAGCATCGGCTGTTCAAACAACCGACACTAAATGATGCTTAATAATGTCGTTTTTCCACTAGTACGTGCATTTTGAATGTCCCAGATAAACCAAAGTATTGCATATCAAGTCTTTCGTATTTCGGGTTAGGAACTCCCTGCTATAGAAAATAGAGATTGAAGAAGGGAGGTCGGTTGGTCGGGTGGAAGCAATACCAACACATCACACACCTAAACTAAACACAAATACCATAAGCGAACGAAAAGTCACACGTAGCAAATAAATGTCTATCATACTCCAAGTACACCCCACAAGGACACAAGTTGTAGCCTCAATGTCAAATATAATCCCCATCTAAAATAGGTTAACCCAAGATGAGAGCCTATTCAAGAAGATGCGCCAATAAAATACTACAACCTTAGGTGGTGCACAACTTTTCTCTTGTTTATCCGGGACAAAGCCTTCTAACGACAACTTCAAGTTCGTTGAAGGGCTTTTAAAGGACAATAATACATGCACCGAATTAACATCGTAGAAGCCATTGTTACTAGCCTCCAAGATCCACATATCCAGCTAACGAAATTTTTGTTAGAACCAAAATGATTGGTTGCTTTAAATCGCTTAAGCTTTTGCTGATAACAAACGATTGTGAGTAAATAATTTGTCACTAGAATATCTACACTGAGAACCTTTAGTTTCTCCTTAAGAATACATTTCATCCACCCAGAAAAGGAGGACGATGTCCAATTCCCCAAGACCAGCCCTCTAAGTTCCTTAATTATGGCTTAACTAGTAGTTTTTGAACTAGAAAGATTTCGGATCCCCGTAAGAGGAATCATATTTGAGGACCATAGGGAAATGATTAGAAAGATCACTTGATAGAGACCATAGGAAAACATTTCCCCAAATATCAACCCACTCGCCAGACACCATCTAGGATACTCAGAGATTCCATTTCTAAGTTGAACCTAGGTAAACATCCTACCCGACAAAGGTAGATCCATGATGCTCAACTCATGCAGGAAACCTCAGCTTTTTCATTCCATTGATCTGGTGCCTCCACCCACCAATGCAAAACTTGGCACTCTATACGGTCTCCTACAAATTTAAAATTCCCCGCCGTGCATTAAAGGCCTCTCTCTCTCTCGAAACCCTTTTTTGACAAGGAGGTTTTCTTAAAGGTTACGTTTTTCCACCTAACTACATTTAGAATATACACTTACTCTAAAACATCTTACCTTCTCCTCATCCCACTCTAAACAAACACCTACGTAACCTTTCCCCAATAGAAAGGTAAAAATTATAGATCCCTTTGTTTTATCCCAAAGCAAAAAGATTCTACCACTAACCACAATTGATGGAGACCAAGGCGAATTAACATCAATATTCCTCGAGAGGTAGTGGCAAAGGCCTCAAAGATTTTTTTCATCTTAATTTCTTTGATTGCAATGTAGTCCAACTTCTCCGTATGGACTTAAACGAAACAGAGAATACAGTGAGAGAAAGAGATTCAACAGAATTTCATCTTATTTTATTATTGAATATCTGATTGTACAATGGTGTATATTTACATTATATGCTAACTAATCCTTCTCATTATCAGTTACAACCGTGTAACTAATTCTAGCATTCTGTTAGCTTATTTGCTGAGTCAGATTAATTAGTTCCATGAGCTGAGTCAGCAGCTGAGTCATCAGTGAGAGTGTTGTGAGTCGACTTGGTTGACTTGCTCAGTTTTGCTATGTTCTCTATATCATTCCCCGGTCAAGCTCAGGAAGGCTTCTGACTTTGAGCTTGTCTCTGAGTTGTAAGAAGCTAGATGTTCCAAGGGGCTTTGTTAAGATATCCGCAATCTGTTGAGATGCAGAAACATGTTTTACAATGAGTGACTTGGCAACAATCCTTCTCTCACAAAATGAATGTCAAGTTCAACATGTTTTGTTCTTGAGTGCAAGATAGGGTTATGAGTAAGGAGAACTGCAGACAGATTGTCACATAGGACTGTCACATAGGACTGTTTGGGTTTGATGAGGCACATGCAATTCAGTTAGCAGTGATTGAATCCACATTAATTCCGCAGTTGCTTGTGCCATGCCACGATATTCTGCTTCTGCACTTGAGCGAGCAACAATTGGTTGTTTCTTTGCACTCCAAGTCACTAAGTTAAGGCCAAAGAAGACACAGAATCCTGTTGTTGATCTTCTGTCATCTACATCACTGCCCCAATCACTGTCATAGTATACTCTCAATAATAAATTGGTGTCTGGCAGACCTGGTTGCATGAGGAGCCCATGATGTAGAGTTCCACTGAGGTACCTTAGTAATCTTTTAGTAGCACACCAGTGAGATTCAAGTGGGCTAGATAGGAACTGGCAAAGTTTGTTAATAGAGAATGCTATTTCAGGCCTTGTTAGAGTTACATATTGCAGAGCACCAATGACAGATCTATACTAATGTGGATTTTTGAGATGGTATGTACCATGTTTGCTGAGTTTTGGGTGTGTGAGCATGGGAGTTGGCATGCTGTTGCATTCAGTCATGTTCACTTTCTGTAGTAGATCCTGTATATATTTTGACTGTGTTATCAGAACAGAGTCATTTGACAGAGTTTTGAGTTCTAGCCCCAAGAAGTAATCTGGTTTGCCTAGTTCTTTGAGAGCAAATGTTGTATTCAGCTTGCTGATCAGACTATGAATGAGCTTCCTTGAAGTCCCTGTGATGATGATGTCATCCACATATACTTAGGCATACAGTGTGATTCCCTTGGTTGAGAGAACAAAGAGGGAGGGGTCACATCTGCTGGCCTTAAAGCCAAACTGAAGAAGAACTTGAGTGAGTCTCTCATACCAAGCACGTGGTGCTTGTTTCAAGTCATTAGGGGTGTTCAGTGGTTCGGGCAAATCCAAACCAACCCACAATCCAATCCAAACCGATATGTTTGGTTCGGATATTTTTCGTGTTCGGGTCAAAATCGAACAAATCCAAACCAACCCGTAGTTGTTTGGATCGGACAACGGATTTTAAAAATCAAATCCGCGAACCCGAACCAACCCATATTACGTCATAACAATTTTGTAATTTTAGATGTACACGATTTTATTTGCTTAGAATTTTTACCTTAATAATTTATGATTAAGTTGTAAAATTTTAATACTATGAATGAGAAGCCTATTAGTGGATTTGAGTTTGATTTCGTGTGATTTTCAATTTTTTTAGCTATTTAAAGTGTTGGAATATCATAAAAAAGTGTTGTTTTTTATATTTTAGAAAATTAATATTTTAGTGAATGACCCATGAGCCCAATCCAAACCAACCCGTCCAATATCGGTTCGGTTTGGTTCGGATTTTGGAGGAAACAATGTAAAATCCGAACCAACCCAAACCGAATAATTATCATTGGTTCGGGCAACGGATTTGGTCAAATCCGATCCAAACCGACCCACAAACACCCCTACAAGTCATATAGGGACCTTCGGAGGCGACACACCTGTGATTTATCAGCTGATTCAAACCCTGGTGGTAGCTTCATGTATATTTCTCCAGTTAGAAAACCATTGATAAAAGCATCGTTGATGTCTATTTGTTGCATTTCCCACTTGTGAGTTAGAGCTAGGGTGAGAATAATCCTGATGGTTGCAGGTTTGGCCACAAGGGAGAATGTTGCTCCAAAGTCTTTGCCTTGAACTTGGTGAAAGCCTTTGGCCGCAAGTCTTGCCTTGTACTTGTTTAAGGTGCCATCAGGGTTTTGTTTCACACGAAAGACCCACTTGTAGCCTATGGCTTGCCTATGTGAGGGTAGTGCAGTCAAGGACCAAGTTCCATTCTTCATTAGTGCTTCATATTCAACTTTCATGGCTTCATGCCATGTGGGATCCGTGAGGGCTTGCTTGACTGTATTAGGCTCTGCCACAGTCAGGAAGATTCTTGGTTTCAAGTTTCCAGTTTGTGATCTTGTTACCATGTGGCGTTTAGGAGGAATTGGGGTGGTAGAGGATGGTGCTGATTGTTGTGTGGTGGAAGGTGCTGGTGTAACAGTTGTAGGTGTGCTGATTGTGGTTGGTGTAGGTGGTAGTGGTGTTTGTAGCTGAGGTGGTGAGGCACAGGGTATTGGTGTTGCTGCAGGGTTGTTGGTTCTGGTATGAGGTGTTTCTATGTTGGCAGAGTTGTTGTTTTGCTGTGAGAGGGTTGTGTTTGAGGTTGTTGGTGTAGTTGGTGTTGTAGAGGGAGTGGGTAAGAGGTGAGTTGAATTGTCATTGGGAAAATTTGGTGAAGTATTTGTGGTTGATGAGGTGGTAGTGAAGAGGGTTGGGTAAGGCATTTTGTTTTCATCAAACAGAACATCTTTAGTTATGTATATATTCTGCCCTCAGGGCTCAAACATTTGTACCCTTTGTGCTGGGATGACAGGCCAAGGTTAATGCATTCTGCACTTCTATATTGGAGTTTGTGTTTGTTGTAAGGTACGACAGGCCAGGGTTAATGCATTCTGCACTTCTAAATTGGAGTTTGTGTTTGTTGTAAGGTCTTAACAGTGGGTAGCATGTGCAGCCAAACACTCTAAGGAGTTTGTAATTGGGGACTTTGTTGTGGAGAGCTTGGTAGGGTCAGCTAAACTTTGGGTGGCTTGAGGTTGGTAGCCTGTTTATGAGTTGTGTGGCTATAGTAAAGGCATGATCCCAATAGGTTGTTGGTAATGATGCATGAGCTAACAGGGCTAGTCCCATTTCTACTATGTGTTTGTGTTTTCTCTTAATTGTACACTACAAGAATTTCGTGAATTACCGGCGGGATATTTCCGGCGGATTAAATCCGCCAATACATTTCCGACGGATTTTCGCAGTTTCTGGCGGATTGTTTTCACCAGTAACTTACCGGCAGATTTTTCAGGTGTTTCCGGCGGATTTTATTTAGCCTGTAACTTACCAGCGTGTTTTTTTAGGTGTTTCCGGCGGAAATTATTCACGAAAAAAATTTAAAACAAATCCGCCTGTAACTACATGTTCCGGCGGATAATTTCCGTAATTAAAAAAAAATATTTAAAACAAAATCCACCGGTAAGTACGGGTTCCGGCGCTAATATCCGTCGGTATTTTCTGTAATCCGTCGGTAATTACGAATCCCTCTGTAATCCATAAAATCCGCCGGTACTTTCTGGTTCTGGCGGATTGCTTTATGGGAAGTTTTATTCGGATCGTTTACTGAAATCCACCGGTAAAGTCATAAAATTCGCCGGTAGCCGTCATTTCCGGCGGAATCGCAAAGTGAGCCGTAGCTTTATATATACGAAATCTCTCTACTCCTTTCACAAATTTATTATTTCACCACAAATCTCTCCACTCTTTAATTTCTCACTCTTCTCTTCTCAAATCTCTCCTACATTCTAAATCTATTCACAAATCTCCACTTCATTCGAAATCTCTCACTCTTCTCTTCTCACATAAACTTTATTTCTCCAATATGTTCTCTTCCCTCTGCGAGATGATCTTCTTAAGTTTTGTTTAAGGTATGTTTTTTAAGTGATATTTGATTGTTTTAGTTAATATTTAGTTTTTGAATATGAGTTGTTTAATATTTTTTATGTTATTATTTGTTTTGCATTTTATTGGAGTTTGGACTTTGGAGTTTGCTTGAAAGTTTTGTTCAAAATTATTTGTTATAAAATTATTTGTTATAAAATGTTATTTGAAGTTATTAGCTGAAATTTTTTGCGAAAATAAAATAAATTTAATTTGTTGTGTAATAAATAATAATTAGATTGTGTTTACACTATTTGTCTAATAATTATCTGAAATTTTTTATATTTTTAAAATACGAATTATTTTAATGTATTAGTTAAAAACAGAAAAATTATTAGTTTTTTTTTTATCAATTGGAAAGGAAAAAACAACAAGGCGAAAAGAAAAGAAAATTATTTCCTACAAGTCTCTACTCCCAAAGCATCTCCAAGAAGCTTTGAAGAGAGGGTCGGGGCAACGATCCCAACGGATCCTATTACCATTCAAATCCGCTCCATGTTTTGCTAGCCAGGCCGCACAACTATTGCCTTCACGAAGATTATGGTTGAAGCTCAGAGACCAAGCAAAGTTCTTGAAATTCCTGATAGTGTCAATCAAGGGAGCATAAGGATGCTCTAGATTAACACCGTCCTTAATAAATTGGAGAGCAGTTTGACAATCACTCTCACAAATTACCTTGCGAAATCCTTCGTTCCACACCATAAGAAGACCATTAGCAATAGCAAACAATTCAGCATTAATATTAGTTGTGATACCACAATTACCGAAAAATCCAAAATGCCAATTCCCAGTATCATTGCGAAAAAGACCTCCATAACCTGATCGACCGGGATTCCCGAAGCAGCTACCTTCCACATTAAGCTTGATATAGTCAGTTGGAGGGGGTGCCAAGAAACCATACGCTGCATGGGGGTTTTAAGATTGGAACTGAAAACACGTTGAATCATCTCAAACTCAGTAGCAATTCTGTTAGAAAGTTGCCAAGCATGGCATTTGGTGTCATTGAAAACCTCATCATTCCTAGATCTCCAAATGTGCCAACAAGAGATAATGAAGAGGGGACCTGATAAGTCTTTGGCAAGAAGAGAGAACCAGTGCAAAGGATCATCACACAAGAAGTCTTGTTTGGAAATAAAAGGAGAGTTCCTCCAGATATGATGAATTGAAGGACAATCCCTTAGAGCATGAAGTATGGATTCACTATCAACACCACACCTATGACATGATGAGTCATTTGAAACATGATGTTGGTTTCGCATCTGATTGGTTGGAAGGCTACCATGAAGGACCATCCAAGAGAAAAACTTGATATTTTCAGGGAGAGGCAGTCTCTGAAGCCAAGACCAAGGACTAGTGGTCAAGTCGGTAGGCACGACTTGGGTCAAGAACTGATAACCACCCTTCAAAGAATAAATACCATTTGTAGCAGTGTTCCAAATTCAAGATACAGGGCATTTGGCACAAACAACGGAGGTAGTCACCGAACCCTTAGCTGGAGTGTCGATGACCATCTCCCTTAACATATCAGATAAAACAAGGCTTAACTTCTCAACACATGCAGCAGCAATAAAACTATGGGTAGCACCAGTATCAACAATAACAACAAGAGGAAAATTATTGATATAGCACGTACCTCGAATCTCGTTCACTACATCAGACTCAGCCAGAGCGAACACCTTTCCAAAGGACTTCTCCTTCTTGGGTTTCGAACACTGTGTACTAACATGACCACTCTCCCCGCAGTTGAAACATACCACTTTTCTCTTATCACATCCGGAAGATATATGCCCCTCTTGTCCACACCGATAACATCTCTTCTTATCCCCGCTTGGGCAATCTGGACTTTTATGACCCACTTTCCCGCACGAGTAACAAGTAACACTGGCTGCAGCATCTCCCCCACTTCGCTTAGGCCCACCAACGAACTTACCCTTGCCCTTACCAGCAGGCGCTTCATATGGCTTACCACGACTAGAGAAATTCTTTTGTTTTTCTTTCATGACTCTGGAGAAAGCATTATTGTCCTCTTCAAAAATTCTGGCGCTATTAACCAACAATGGAAACACACGAATCTGCTGGTACCCTATGGCCCTCTTAATGTCAGCACGCAACCCATTTTCAAATTTGATGCATTTGGAGAACTCCGCACCCTCTCTATCATAATGAGGGTAAAACTTAGACAGCTCAGTAAATTTTGCAGCATACTCGGTTACCGTCATGTTGCCTTGCTCAAGTCTTAGAAACTCAACCTCCTTCTTCCCGCGGACATCCTCCGGGTAGTATTTCCTCTTGAATTCTCTCTCAAACACAGCCCAGGTAATCCCCTCATTGGCAGCCGTCAACCCCTGACTAGTAGTCCTCCACCAATCATAAGCCTCTTTCTTCAACATATGGGTGCCATAGCGAACCTTCTGGGCATCGGTGCAATCCATAACGCGGAAGATCCGCTCCATCTCACTAAGCCACTCAAGGGCACCATCAGGATTATACCCGCCTTCAAAAGCAGGAGGGCTCTCACGCTGGAACGTAGCCAAACTACGCGTCCCATCTCCAATAGCATTGGGTATGTTACCCACAACTCCAGCTATAGCCTGCAAAGCAGCAGCAAGTGCAGCATCGTTCCGTCCTGCCATTCTAGTACTGCAACAGAAAACAAAATTTAGATACGAGTAACCAGACTCGAATGTTACTCGACTCGACAACTTGACCACCGGCCGGACAGACCGAACTGCTCTGATACCACTAATGTAACACCCCGTTTTCTACCCCTTTAATTTGTACGTCATTATCAGAGTGCTTTCGTTTTCAAAAATAATAATTTAATTAGTAGAAAAGAAATGTCACATCTTCATTGATAAAACTCAGCGACTACGCCATTAACATTCGTGCAAAAACGCATTCGTCACAAAAGTCGAACTTCAAAATTAAATCTCATCACAGCGGAAATAATAGCTCACCAAAATCGCTCAAACACGTCTCACACATCAATAAAATTATTAAAACAGTTAATTAAATAAGTCATCAACTTCAACCCCGCCCCCTAGGTGTTACAATATCAGAGAGCGACTCAAAACATCTCAACAGCTATAAGGGAAGGCGGCATGTCCTTCAATCGGAGTCACCTGCAGCGTTGCCACAATAGAGCAACATTCCAAGCAGAAGGGGTGAGAATTTTCAACAAAATATAATTAAACATACAGCTGAGTAATATGAGCAAACCATCACACAACATCGTCACTAATATCAACTTCATCGTCGTTACACACAACACCAAACAAATTCACAATTCACGTCACCCGTCATAAAAAAATGAATGCGCATGAAGATGCAACCCACACCTGGGCATATGCATGATGGTACCATACTCGTCATAATAAGCCACTATGGGCACACCGTCACTGTTTTCTCGTCATAAATAAGCCACTATGGGCACACCGTCACTAAGAGGCCGAAGCCTATTCGTCATAAGATGCACATGCTATGAGACACTATGGACACATGTGCAATCACCAAAATTTACTCACCCGGAGTACTCATCATCACCACCATAAGACACTCATAGAGTGTATTCGTCATAGCCATCATATTAATATCACCACTCTTCACAAACAATCACATTCAAAAATAATGTAACAACATCTTTAAAATTATGGAATAAACATTTCACTTTCATACTTAGGAAGCGCCACAATTAAATTTGGGAAGGGCATCTCATTTTCCAAGTAGAAGAAAACCTCACATTTTTAACCGGAAAAATAGTAATAGTATCAAAGTCGAATTTACACACTCTTCTCTTTTACAAAATACAGAAATTCGGTTAATAAAACGCAACAAATCGGAGCTGAAAAACAGTGGCCATTATTTGCGCAAAACAGTAGCAATTTTACACTAAATCGAAACTGAAACAGTGGCCATCATTTGCGCAAAAACAGTAGCAAATTTACATCATATTGAAGCTGAAAAACAGTGGCAATTATGCGCAAAAACAGTGGCATCTTGACATCAAATTGAAGCCGAAAAACAGTGGCAATTATGCGCAAAACAGTAGATTTTTATAGGCTGAAACAGCAGCAAAAACAGTAAAAACAGCATCATTTTTCTTTAATAAAAACAGCAAAACAGCAATACATTTTAATGCCAAACAGCAATATAAAAATTCTGCAACAGCAGCATTTGTTTTCATAGAAACAGCAACAACAAAACTTTTAATTGACAAACAGCAACATACAAAATAAATTCTGCAACAGCAGCATTTGTTTTTATAAAAACAGCAACAACAAAACCTTTAATCGACAAACAGCAACACACAAAATAAATTCTGCAACAGCAGCATTTGTGTTTATAAAAACAGCAACAACAAAACCTTTAATCGACAAACAGCAACACACAAAACAAATTCTGCAACAGCAACATATCCATTTAAAAAAAAACAGCAACCATAATTTCTGCATAACAGCAACATATCCATTTTAAAAAAAAACAGCAACCTATAATTTGAAGTTCATCTTTTTCCTATCATAGGGCAATTCGCAATTCGTCTCCTCACATCATAAGGAATTTCGCATATCAACACAACAATTCGATCCATTACTTCTATCAATATATATAAGTTGCGAAATTCAACTACTCCCACAAACCCACAAACCCTCCATATACTCAATTATATTAAATTGGAAACGCTCACCCTTACCTCAAATTTTGTATGCCCGAAACCACGATGAATGCGTCACGCGCAAAACTCCGCAACACGACGAACCAAGGTCCAAAATTTCGCAACAGCCCCCTTCCTCCTCTTCTAACCAATTCGCATCCATCACATAGTTCATGGGGCAAAATCGAAACATGGAAAGGAAGGGTTTGAGATCACCACTTGGAAGAGGAAAATAAATGGAAGGGAAAAGGATCAATGAAGGCTTACCTAAGCCAAGATGAAGACAAGATCCTCTCCTCCTCTAAGCTTGAAGTCGCGCCTCACCCCTCTATTACTCTCTCAGATGCGCTGATTTGCTCTCCTTGGTGGAATGAATTTAGTTTTTAGGTTTTTGAGATAATTGGAATGGGCTTGGGTCACTTAAGTGGCTTGGGCTCATTTTTCACACCACTCTTTTAATTCTTTTCGCCTCCTACAATAAAACAATCATACATAAATTATCCCACTTAAATAAATATTGTATCCCTCCAATAACTTAATTTAATTAGTAAATTAAATTATTTTAGGGCGTTACAACTCTCCCCCACTTAGAGAATTTCGTCCTCGAAATTACCTGAATCAAATAACTCTGGATAGGCCTCTTTCATCTTACTTTCCAATTCCCACGTCATGCTCTCGCCTACGGCTCCCAACCAAACCACTTTCACTAAATTAATCTCTTTGCCTCTTAACACTTTTACTTCACGATCGTCAATTCTAACTGGCATAGTCTCCACGGTGAGATTGTCCCGCACTTCAACATCATCTAGTTGAATCACATGAGACGGATCCGCAACATACTTCCGAAGCTGCGACACGTGAAACACGTCATGCAAGTTTGAAAGGTTAGGTGGTAGGGCCACCCGATATGCAACATTTCCAACTCTCTCCGTAATCTGATACGGCCCGATGAATCGAGGAGTCAACTTCTTTGATTTCAGTGCTCGACCAACACCAGTCATAGGCGTGACCCGCAAGAACACGTGGTCACCAGCTTCAAATTCTAAATCTTTCCTTCTCTTATCATGGTAGCTCTTCTGCCGACTCTGCGACGCTTTCATTTTCTCCCTGATCATCTTTACCTTCTCAGTAGTCTCTCTGACCAGCTCCGGTCCAAGTATTAAACTTTCCCCAGGCTTCTGATGCTCGACCTTCGATTTCTGACAGGTCAAACACGAATACACAAAATGCGCCACATCGCGCTTCAACCCAGGCCACCAGAACATCTTCTTCAGATCTTGGTACATCTTCGTCGCTCCAGGATGGATACTCAATTTACTCTTATGCCCTTCCTCAAGAATTGCCTTTCTCATCTCCTCATCTTCGGGAACACAAATCCTCCCACGATACCTCAATACATTTTGTGTATCCATCACGAAGTCTTCGTTCTCAGACTGACCGATCCCACTCATCAGATCAACTAATTTCACATCTAATTTCTGCGCCTCTCGGACACTCGCCATAAAATCATTGCCAATTTTCAACATACCTAACCTGACACTCTGAGGCGTAACTTCACACACTAAACTCATGTCCCTGAACTGCTCAATTAACTCAAGCTCTCTAGCCATCAACGCCGACATGTGTAAAGTCTTCCGACTCAGCGCATCCGCAACCACATTCACTTTTCCCGGGTGATAACTCAATTCAAAATCATAATCCTTCAATAGTTCTAACCACCGGCGCTGCCTCATATTCAATTCTTTCTGGTCAAACAGATACCGTAGACTCTTGTGATCACTGAACACCTCAAATTTCGATCCATACAAGTAATGCCTCCAAATTTTTAATGCGAATACCACAGCAGCAAGTTCTAAGTCGTGAGTAGGGTAATTCTTTTCATGAATTCTCAATTGCCTAGACGCATAAGCGATCACTTTCCCATTCTGCATAAGTACACCACCCAATCCCAACTTAGACGCATCACAATAAACCACAAACGGTTCCACCGGATTAGGCAGGGTCAACACTGGAGACGTAGTCAACCTCTTCTTCAGCTCATTGAAACTTTCTTCACATCGGTCATTCCAAACAAAAGCCCTACCCTTGCAGGTCAATTGAGTCAATGGCAGAGCCAACTTCGAGAACCCCTCAATAAACCTTCTATAATAGCCAGCCAACCCCAGAAAACTCCTGATTTCAGTAACTGACTTTGGAGACTCCCATTGCAACACTGCATCAACTTTGGAAGGATCCACCGCAATTCCCTCACTAGAAATCACGTGACCGAGGAAACTGACTTCTTTCAACCAAAACTCACACTTGGACAGCTTCGCATACAACTTTCGATCCTTCAGAATTTCTAGCACCAGCCTCAGATGTTCCGCATGCTCCTCTTCTGACCTAGAGTAAATCAGAATGTCGTCAATGAAAACTACCACAAACTTATCCAAGTACTCACGGAAGATTTGGTTCATGTACCCCATGAATACCCCCGGCGCATTGGTCACACCGAAAGGCATAACGGAATACTCATAGTGCCCATATCTTGTCCTAAATGCCGTCTTCTGGACATCTTCATCCTTGACCTTGATCTGATGATAACCAGACCTTAAGTCAATCTTGCTAAATACTTTAGCACCCACTAACTGATCCATCAAGTCATCAATTCTTGGCAACGGGTACTTGTTCTTGATCGTAACTTTATTTAACTGCCGATAGTCTACGCACAACCTCATACTACTGTCTTTCTTTTTCACTAGCAACATTGGGGCTCCCCAAGGTGACACACTCGGTCTTACAAACTTCTTTTCTAATAAATCTTCAAGTTGTTTCTTCAACTCTGCCAACTCAGATGCAGACATTCTATATGGCGCCATAGACACAGGCTTAGTGCCGGGAACCAGGTCAATAGCAAACTCCACCTCTCTCTCTGGTGGTACATCCGGAATCTCGTCAGGGAACACCTCAGAAAACTCACGCACTACCGGCAACACATCAATCTTCGCTTGGCTCTCAGCAGACAACGACGCCAACAGAGAAAACAGCTGAACCTCTTCTCTCATCACTCTATGCAGCTGACCCGCAAATAACAGACCAGACTCCCCTTCAGGCGACTCAAAACTCACGGACCTCTCTCGACAGTTGATATGGACATGGTTATCAACTAACCAGTCCATACCCAGAATGACATCCATTCCACTCAGCGGCAAACAGATCAAATCAATTAAGAATTCTCTACCATATACAGATACAGGGCATTTGGCACAAACAACGGAGGTAGTCACCGAACCCTTAGCTGGAGTGTCGATGACCATCTCCCTTAACATATCAGATAAAACAAGGCTTAACTTCTCAACACATGCAGCAGCAATAAAACTATGGGTAGCACCAGTATCAACAATAACAACAAGAGGAAAATTATTGATATAGCACGTACCTCGAATCTCGTTCACTACATCAGACTCAGCCAGAGCGAACACCTTTCCAAAGGACTTCTCCTTCTTGGGTTTCGAACACTGTGTACTAACATGACCACTCTCCCCGCAGTTGAAACATACCACTTTTCTCTTATCACATCCGGAAGATATATGCCCCTCTTGTCCACACCGATAACATCTCTTCTTATCCCCGCTTGGGCAATCTGGACTTTTATGACCCACTTTCCCGCACGAGTAACAAGTAACACTGGCTGCAGCATCTCCCCCACTTCGCTTAGGCCCACCAACGAACTTACCCTTGCCCTTACCAGCAGGCGCTTCATATGGCTTACCACGACTAGAGAAATTCTTTTGTTTTTCTTTCATGACTCTGGAGAAAGCATTATTGTCCTCTTCAAAAATTCTGGCGCTATTAACCAACAATGGAAACACACGAATCTGCTGGTACCCTATGGCCCTCTTAATGTCAGCACGCAACCCATTTTCAAATTTGATGCATTTGGAGAACTCCGCACCCTCTCTATCATAATGAGGGTAAAACTTAGACAGCTCAGTAAATTTTGCAGCATACTCGGTTACCGTCATGTTGCCTTGCTCAAGTCTTAGAAACTCAACCTCCTTCTTCCCGCGGACATCCTCCGGGTAGTATTTCCTCTTGAATTCTCTCTCAAACACAGCCCAGGTAATCCCCTCATTGGCAGCCGTCAACCCCTGACTAGTAGTCCTCCACCAATCATAAGCCTCTTTCTTCAACATATGGGTGCCATAGCGAACCTTCTGGGCATCGGTGCAATCCATAACGCGGAAGATCCGCTCCATCTCACTAAGCCACTCAAGGGCACCATCAGGATTATACCCGCCTTCAAAAGCAGGAGGGCTCTCACGCTGGAACGTAGCCAAACTACGCGTCCCATCTCCAATAGCATTGGGTATGTTACCCACAACTCCAGCTATAGCCTGCAAAGCAGCAGCAAGTGCAGCATCGTTCCGTCCTGCCATTCTAGTACTGCAACAGAAAACAAAATTTAGATACGAGTAACCAGACTCGAATGTTACTCGACTCGACAACTTGACCACCGGCCGGACAGACCGAACTGCTCTGATACCACTAATGTAACACCCCGTTTTCTACCCCTTTAATTTGTACGTCATTATCAGAGTGCTTTCGTTTTCAAAAATAATAATTTAATTAGTAGAAAAGAAATGTCACATCTTCATTGATAAAACTCAGCGACTACGCCATTAACATTCGTGCAAAAACGCATTCGTCACAAAAGTCGAACTTCAAAATTAAATCTCATCACAGCGGAAATAATAGCTCACCAAAATCGCTCAAACACGTCTCACACATCAATAAAATTATTAAAACAGTTAATTAAATAAGTCATCAACTTCAACCCCGCCCCCTAGGTGTTACAATATCAGAGAGCGACTCAAAACATCTCAACAGCTATAAGGGAAGGCGGCATGTCCTTCAATCGGAGTCACCTGCAGCGTTGCCACAATAGAGCAACATTCCAAGCAGAAGGGGTGAGAATTTTCAACAAAATATAATTAAACATACAGCTGAGTAATATGAGCAAACCATCACACAACATCGTCACTAATATCAACTTCATCATCGTTACACACAACACCAAACAAATTCACAATTCACGTCACCCGTCATAAAAAAATGAATGCGCATGAAGATGCAACCCACACCTGGGCATATGCATGATGGTACCATACTCGTCATAATAAGCCACTATGGGCACACCGTCACTGTTTTCTCGTCATAAATAAGCCACTATGGGCACACCGTCACTAAGAGGCCGAAGCCTATTCGTCATAAGATGCACATGCTATGAGACACTATGGACACATGTGCAATCACCAAAATTTACTCACCCGGAGTACTCATCATCACCACCATAAGACACTCATAGAGTGTATTCGTCATAGCCATCATATTAATATCACCACTCTTCACAAACAATCACATTCAAAAATAATGTAACAACATCTT
Source organism: Astragalus membranaceus (assembly GCA_039519185.1). Taxonomy (NCBI): domain Eukaryota; kingdom Viridiplantae; phylum Streptophyta; class Magnoliopsida; order Fabales; family Fabaceae; genus Astragalus; species Astragalus membranaceus. Next base: position 171,760,508 of record CM076848.1, on the reverse strand, counting down.
TAAAATTATGGAATAAACATTTCACTTTCATACTTAGGAAGCGCCACAATTAAATTTGGGAAGGGCATCTCATTTTCCAAGTAGAAGAAAACCTCACATTTTTAACCGGAAAAATAGTAATAGTATCAAAGTCGAATTTACACACTCTTCTCTTTTACAAAATACAGAAATTCGGTTAATAAAACGCAACAAATCGGAGCTGAAAAACAGTGGCCATTATTTGCGCAAAACAGTAGCAATTTTACACTAAATCGAAACTGAAACAGTGGCCATCATTTGCGCAAAAACAGTAGCAAATTTACATCATATTGAAGCTGAAAAACAGTGGCAATTATGCGCAAAAACAGTGGCATCTTGACATCAAATTGAAGCCGAAAAACAGTGGCAATTATGCGCAAAACAGTAGATTTTTATAGGCTGAAACAGCAGCAAAAACAGTAAAAACAGCATCATTTTTCTTTAATAAAAACAGCAAAACAGCAATACATTTTAATGCCAAACAGCAATATAAAAATTCTGCAACAGCAGCATTTGTTTTCATAGAAACAGCAACAACAAAACTTTTAATTGACAAACAGCAACATACAAAATAAATTCTGCAACAGCAGCATTTGTTTTTATAAAAACAGCAACAACAAAACCTTTAATCGACAAACAGCAACACACAAAATAAATTCTGCAACAGCAGCATTTGTGTTTATAAAAACAGCAACAACAAAACCTTTAATCGACAAACAGCAACACACAAAACAAATTCTGCAACAGCAACATATCCATTTAAAAAAAAACAGCAACCATAATTTCTGCATAACAGCAACATATCCATTTTAAAAAAAAACAGCAACCTATAATTTGAAGTTCATCTTTTTCCTATCATAGGGCAATTCGCAATTCGTCTCCTCACATCATAAGGAATTTCGCATATCAACACAACAATTCGATCCATTACTTCTATCAATATATATAAGTTGCGAAATTCAACTACTCCCACAAACCCACAAACCCTCCATATACTCAATTATATTAAATTGGAAACGCTCACCCTTACCTCAAATTTTGTATGCCCGAAACCACGATGAATGCGTCACGCGCAAAACTCCGCAACACGACGAACCAAGGTCCAAAATTTCGCAACAGCCCCCTTCCTCCTCTTCTAACCAATTCGCATCCATCACATAGTTCATGGGGCAAAATCGAAACATGGAAAGGAAGGGTTTGAGATCACCACTTGGAAGAGGAAAATAAATGGAAGGGAAAAGGATCAATGAAGGCTTACCTAAGCCAAGATGAAGACAAGATCCTCTCCTCCTCTAAGCTTGAAGTCGCGCCTCACCCCTCTATTACTCTCTCAGATGCGCTGATTTGCTCTCCTTGGTGGAATGAATTTAGTTTTTAGGTTTTTGAGATAATTGGAATGGGCTTGGGTCACTTAAGTGGCTTGGGCTCATTTTTCACACCACTCTTTTAATTCTTTTCGCCTCCTACAATAAAACAATCATACATAAATTATCCCACTTAAATAAATATTGTATCCCTCCAATAACTTAATTTAATTAGTAAATTAAATTATTTTAGGGCGTTACATAAAGCATGTCAAAATTCCAAGAACTATATATTTTGATAGATATCTTTGACAGTGTAGTTAGTGTCATGGATATCAACGTAAGGCACATGATCACTAAGTCTCCCACTATGAAGCCATCTTTCATACCACAATGAGACATCCCCACTACCAATACGCAAGGTGTAGCCGTCCCTGAGAAGATAAGATGCTTCACAATAGACTGCCAAGTATAAGAGGTCCATGTGCAAGTAGAAATTATTAGTTATTATTTAGGAAAAATAAAATAAAATAAATTTAATTTAATTTGTTGTGTAATAATTAGATTGTGTTTACACTGATTGTATAATAATGATCTGAAATTTATTATATTTTTAAAATACGAATTATTTCAATGTATTAGTTAAAAACATAAAAATAAATTATCTGAAATTTTTTGTATTTTTAAAATACCAATTATTTTAAGGCTTAAATATCACTTACCCCCCAGCAAATATCACTGTTATCCATTTACCCCCCTGCAAAAAAAAACTCTCAAAACAAACCCTGTAAAATGTAACTGTTTCCAGTTACCCCCTGCTGTTAAATTTTCTATTAAATGTTAACAGTGATGACGTCAGCACTAACGTCAGTGCCACGTGTCACCATATTATTGGGCCTCTGTGACACGTGGCACTGAATTCCATGTCAGCTCCTATGTCAACAATGCCACGTCAACAACCAATGGATGGCTGCCACGTGGCACTGTTGTTAAATCAAAATAAATCTTCAAAATGGCTGAATTGGGTGTTGAACTCGTGACCCCTTACTCACACCCACACCTCCAAACCACTGAGCCACCTTAGTATCTGTGAATATTAACTCACCTACAAATATATATTACATTATTCGAACTTAATTTTTTAAAAAAAAATCTTGTGTTCATCTTCGCAAATTACTGAATCTGTTCATCTTCATCTTCGCAACGAATCCAATTCATCTTCATCTTCGCAAGTCGCAAGTTTCCTTTTCTTCTATCTGTGTTTCTGGGTTGGTTTTCGTGTTGAATCAAACGAAGCTTTTTTGCATAATTGAAGAATTAATCGAAACCCATAAATCAAACGAAGCTTTTATGCATCTGTATAAGAAATGAAGCTTACATCTGAAGAATCGAAACCCATAAATCGATTGTTTACATCCTTCGTTTTCCTCTTTCTTCGTTTCCATCCTTCGTTTTCCTCTTTCTTCGTTTCATCCTTTGCGAATCCTTCCATCCTTCGTTTTCCTCTTTCTTCGTTTCTTCCCTGCGTTTTCCATCAAATCGTTTCTTCTCTATTTCGTTTTATTTTTATTTCGTTTTCGTTTTCGTTTTCTAGATCTGTTTCGTTTTGACTCCATCTGGATCTGTTTCGTTTTGACTCCATCTGGATTTGTTTCGTTTTGATTCCATTGAAACGATTTTGATTTCGTTTTCGTTTTCTAGATCTGTTTCGTTCTGGGAATTTCTTGGAATTTGATTTAGAGAGGAATTGATCTTTGATGATGAATTTGCGTTCTGTGATGAATTTGCCATCTGTGATGATTTTCTTTTATTTTTCTTTTTGTTTTTTAGATGCTTACCAAGAAAGATGATGAATGATGAAGATGAACGTGAATGCTTACCGAGATTTTTTTTTTAATTTTCGTTTTCAATGTTGTAATATATATTTGTAGGTGAGTTAATATTCACAAATACTAAGGTGGCTCGGTGGTTAGGAGGTGTGGGTGTGAGTAAGGGGTCACGAGTTCAACACCCACTTCAGCCATTTTGAAGATTTATTTTGATTTAACAACAATGCCACGTGGCAGCCATCCATTGGTTGCTGACGTGGCACTGTTGACATAGGAGCTGACGTGGCATTCAGTGCCACGTGTCACAGAGGCCCAATAATATGGTGACACGTGGCACTGACGTCGGTGCTGATGTCATCACTGTTAACATTTAACAGAAATTTTAACAGCAGGGGGGTAACTGGAAACAATTACATTTTGCAGGGTTTGTTTTGAGAGTTTTTTTTGCAGGGGATAAATGGATAACAGTGATATTTGCAGGGGGTAAGTGATATTTAAGCCATATTTTAATGTAATTTGATGTTATTAGCTGGAATTTTTTGTGAAAATAAAATAAATTTAATTTGTTGTGTAATAATTAGCTTGTGTTTACACTGATTGTATAATAATTTTCTGAAATTTTTTATATTTTTAAAATACGAATTATTTTAATGTATTAGTTAAAAACATAAAAATTAATAGTTATTATTTAGTAAAAACTATTGATGTTATAAGTTGGATTTATTCAAAAAAAATAAAATAAATTAGATTGTAATAATTGTTTGTTATTTGTATATTTTTAGATAAAATAAATTTGAAATATTATTATAATATATTTATATATACATATATATATATAATATTAGTAAAAAAAAGTAAAATTATTAGTAAAATAAAATGCTACCATTATTATTAAAAAATGTTACCATTTACTAAAAAATCAAAATATGAATATATATTCAAAACTAATAGTTAATAGTTTATTTAACTTACTTTGTATTTGGTCAAACATAAAAATACCAATGTGTATTGTTCTAATACACATATATGATATATGTTGTGTAGTATATATATATATATATATATATATATATATATATATATATATATATATATATATATATATATATATATATATATACACACACAAAAATGGATCGTAGTTGGATGTATGATCGAATGTATCCTGGAAGAGCTGGGTTGAAGCGACGTTTTGTACAATGAGTTGAAGAGTTTGTTCTTTTTGCTAAGCGCCAAAAAGAATTTGAGCGACAGGGTGGAATTAGATGTCCTTGCTCCAAATGTTTGTTTCGATCTATAAAAAGGAAGGTGATGTTCGACTTGATTTGTACAATAATAGGTTTAAGCCAAATTATTGGACATGGACCCGACATGGTGAGGCAGCAACCGGAGTTCCTGCGATTTATAATGTTCCTGTCCAAGTAGAAGGTCCCACATCAAGTCCAGCCGTAGAAGCTTCCACATCAAGTAGTAATCCAACGACTACGGGATATCAGCCGTTTGATGTTGTTCAGGGGATGATATCTGATGCTGTCGGTGTAAATTTGGATTTCGAAGAACCACAATATGATGCTGAAGAAGTTCCAAACGAGGAAGCTCAGAGGTTTTATATGTTTTTGAGTGAGACAGATAAACCATTATTTGAAGGATCTAAAGACTCTAAGTTATCAATGTGTGTTCGGTTGTTAGGTCTTAAGTCTCAATTTAACGTTGCGGAATTGTGCATGGAATACATGACTAAAATGATGTTGGATGCAACCCCCATTAGAGGACTTTTGCCGCAGAGTTATTATGATGCAAAAAGATTGGTATCGAAGCTTGGTTTAAATTCCATAAGAATTGATTGTTGTGTGTCTGGTTGCATGATCTATTATAACAATGAGTTTGGCATAAATGATGGAGAGTTGCTGGAATGCAAGTTTTGTCAAGAGCCACGGTATCGTGTCAGGGGGAAAGGGACAAGCAGAAGCAAACAAGTTCCAAGGAAAGCAATGTTCTATCTGCCGATTATATCAAGGCTGAAGAGGATGTTTACTTCAATGGAAACAACGGGTAAAATGACGTGGCACTATGAAAATAGAAATAATTCTGGTGAGTTACGTCATCCATCTGATGGTGAATTACGTCATCCATCTGTTCAGCTTGGTTTATGCTCTGATGGTTTCACACCATATTCAAGCGTCAACAACACTGTATTCTTGTTAGCCAGTTATTGTTACCACGTACAACTTTCCTCCTGAAATGTGTATGTCTAAACCCTACATGTTTTTAAATGCTATAATACCAGGGCCAACTAATCCAACAGCTGGTGGTATTGACATATATTTGCAACCTTTGATTGATGACCTAAAAAGGTTGTGGAATGGTGTTTTAACTTATGATGCACCACGTAGACAAAATTTCATGATGAGGGCGGCTTTAATGTGGACCATTAATGACTTTCCTGCGTATGGAATGTTGTCTGGATGGGGGACACATGGTAAGATGGCGTGTCCGATTTGCATGGTTGACACAAAAGCTTTTACTCTTAAATATGGAGAAAAACCCTCATGGTTTGACTCGCACCGTACGTTTTTACCTAGCGATCATCCTTTTAGAAAGCAAAAATATACATTCATCAAAGGGAATGTTGAAACAGCTGAACCTCCTCGTAGGTTGACACCAGAAGAAGTTTGGAACAGTGTTAAGGATATCCCTCCTGTGGAAGTCGTTGCGGATGTTGTTTCTCGACCAGATGGTTATGGACTATGGCATAATTGGACCAAAAAAAAGCATTTTTTGGGAACTTCCATATTGGAAAGATAATCTATTGAGACACAATCTCGATGTAATGCATATTGAAAAGAATTTTTTTGATAACATATTTAACACTGTTATGAACGTGCAAGGTAAAACAAAAGACAATGAGAAGGCTAGGAAGGACGTGGATCACTACTGTAGGCGAAAGGATTTGTTGTTGGTTGAGCAAGCTAACGGTAGGACATTGAAACCCAAAGCCAATTATACTATAACTACAGAGCAAGCGAAAGCAGTTTATCGGTGGATTTGAGTTAAAAATGCTAGACGGTTATTCTTCCAATTTAGCAAGATGTGCCGATGTGGATAATGGGAGGTTACATGGGATGAAAAGCCATGATTGTCATGTATTCATGGAGGGCTTACTTCCTATTGCCTTTAGTTCGTTGCCAACACACGTTTTGAATCCGCTCATTAAAATAAGTCAATACTTTAAGAATTTGTGTTCTGCAACGCTAAAAGCGGATGATCTTACAAAAATGGAACAAGACATCCCACTTATCTTATGCAAGTTGGAGAGAATATTTCTGCCTGGTTTCTTTGATTTTATGGAGCATCTTCCTGTTCATCTCACATATGAAGCTAAACTTGGCGGACCTGTCCAATACAGATGGATGTATCTGTTTGAAAGGTTAGTTAATATATGAAAGAAGTTTAATATATATATATATATATATATATAAATTAGATGATTATTAACGTATCATTCTCTCTAGGTTCATGGGATTTAAAAAGATCAGTTAAAAATAAAGCTAGAGTTGAAGGATCGATATGTTCTTCTTACTTACACCGTGAAACAACCCATTTTTGTTCTTATTATTTCAAGATTGAATTTGCTCCTAAAAGTAGTCGAAATGAAATGGAAATTGAATGTCCAAGACATCATTTAGCTTTGTCTGTCTTTTGTCTACCTGGCCGTCATTCTGGAAAGGAGTCAATTCACTGGCTAACAGAAGAAGAGTTAAATTCAGTCCATGTTCATGTCTTGATAAACTGTACTGAGGTCCAACCATTCATTGAGTATGTATTTCTCAACCTAGCTATCTCAATTAGTTAATAAAGTACACACTTGTGTAACAATTGATAATTTCTTATTAGGGAGTTTGTGTCATCAGAGGAAGTAAGTGAAGAACAATCTTCTGCTCATATTCATGCGCATTTTCCAATGTTGTTTAGGCAGCATGTTTATTCCCTCCCGCCAACTCCTACCAACCAACACTTGAGGAACTTATCCGATGGTCCTCGAAGATGTGTTAAAGAATGGCACACATACTTTGTCAATGGATACAAATTTCAAACTAAGGAATGGACAGAGGGCAGAGAAACGGTCAATAGTGGAGTTTGCATGAAGGGTGTCACTAGGAGAGGCGAAGATAATTTCTATGGTGTGGTTGAACACATATATGAACGTGCGTACCCTTATCTAGATTATAGTCAAAAGGTGGTGGTTTTTTATTGTAATTGGTTTGATCCGTCTGCCTGAGGAACAAAGTTTAATCAAAAGTCAAATACAGTGGACATTAAAATGAATAGTAGATATCAACTGTATGATCCGTTCGTCATTGCACAAAATGTGAGACAAGTCTATTATGTCTCTTATACATCAACACGGACTGATCGGCGTGGTTGGTGTGTCGCAATTAAGACAAAACCAAGAGGTCACATTGAGACAAATGATGACACAGAGTGGAAGACGTGCCATATTAAATGGATGAAATATCCAATGTAAATGAAGTGATTGAAGTTGAACACATTACTCGTTTATGTGATGTTTCAAACACAGGTGATGAAGTTAATGAAGAAGAAGATACAGATCATGAGGAAGCAACCGATCATGTCGTTTATGTAATTAATTAATTTGTTGTTATGAAGTAACATTTATATTTATTAGACTTGATTCATGTATGTTATGTTGAACCAAGGGTAAAACAGTCCTTTATTTTGAATGATAACAAATTACATATATCTACTAATCTTTCACATTGAGCAAAGTGCAGGACTTAATTTAAAAGGAAGAAGACTCAAAAAGGAGAAGCTTGAAGAAGAAGCATCATAAGAAGTTCAAAACCCTATTTTGTGTCTAAACCTTTTTTTAGGACTCTTTGTAAAGGTCCTATCACCTAAAGTGTGTGACACTTTAGATATTGAGAGAGATGATCTTTTCTAATCATACATGATGCATAAAAAAGAATTTTGAAAAGTATTTCAAAAAATAAATTGCATGGTGAAAACCAAACCCTAGAAAATATTTTTTGAAAGTCAAAACCCTAAAAAATGATTTTGTGAAGGTATGAATCGATTCCTCCTTGTTTCCTTTGATGCATGAATCGATTCATGACTTCCCTAAATCTTGACAACATGAATCGATTTATGCCCTGCCAATTCACTCTCATGTGAATCGATTCATGACTTCCTTTTTTGATTGACAATGCATCTAGCCTAAAAGAGAGCCACATTTCTTTCCTAAAATAAAAGTGTGAATCGATTCCTTCTAAATTGCCTAACCTCATGAATCGATTCACAAGCCAATACCTTACCTTCCATATATTTGTGTGAATCGATTCACACTTCATAGTGTATCACCTATGAATCGATTCACTCATTCATAAATGAAAAATGACAATTTTATCCTTTTTCAAACCTATAAATAGGTGTGTGTTTTCAATTCTAAATTCCAACACCTATTCTCACAATTTCTTCTCTACTCTCTCATATTCGAATCTCTATAGATCTATTACTCTTCATTGTTTTATTTTTATAAGCTTTTGATTTTAAATTGTTATATCTTTTTTCAAAAGCTGTTTATAGATCTAGATCTGAGATCCTGTGCTCCAACTGTTTTGAATCTTGCTTTTCAAAAAGCTTTGTTTTTCAAAATCATATCTATATTTTTTAAAAGCTTTCAAGCAACCTCAACTTCTATTGTTATATCAATTTTGAAGTGGTTGCAAAAGCAAGATCATCCCTCATCTTATAGAGCATCCATAATATCCTAAGATCACTCATCTCTCTCAGTTTCTAAACTGACTCATTCTCTGAAGTGATTGGATCATAGAACTCTATTGTGTAATTTATTTTATTTCAAGGTGTTTTTGAAATCCTGGGCTTTGTACTTGGGTCTCTCAATCAGGTGATTGAGTAGGTGGTTTTTGAAATCCTGGGCTTTGTACTTGGGTCTCTCAATCAAGTGATTGAGTTGGTGTTTTTGAAATCCTGGGCTTTGTACTTGGGTCTCTCAATCAAGTGATTGAGTTGGTATTTTGAAAACCTGGGCTGTGAACTTGGGTCTCTCAATAGGGTTATTGAGTTGGTTTAGATATCCTTAGCAAGAGTGCTTGGGTTCTCAATTCAGGGGAATTGAGATTCACTTATATTGGGGTCGATTGTTTGTATCAAACTCTCTTCAATATAGTGGTTACTAAGTCCAAGGGTTGAAAAGCCTAAGGCCGAGGACGTAGGGGTTTTATCCCGAACCTCGCTAAATTGCTGTGTCTCTCACTCTTCTCTATCTCTTTATATTTTGCACTTTATTTGCTTATAATATTATTATCATATACTTGATATAACTGCTTATCATATTCTCAATATAACTGTGCAAATATATCATATTGTAATCTTATCCTGATCTCTCTGTATCCTTCTTCTCATTATCTATTTTATTGTTGTATACAATATTGATCTGTCCATTCTACTCCTCTTCTCCTTCTATATTGGTCAAATATTCTTATTCCGCATTTAATCCAAACCAATATCGAAAAAGTTTTTTAAATTGAAAAAGAATCCATTAATCACCTATAACCTTATTCACCCCCCCCTCTAAGGTTACTTTATAGACTCTCAAGTCTAACAAGTGGTATCAGTAGCTAGGAATTGCATATTAGAGCTTTACATCTCGCAATTCTAAATTTATCCTTTACATATCTGTAATTATGGGTTCTTTCATGAAAGAAGGAATGTCCTCTAATAGGCCTCCTCTATTTGATGGTACTAACTATGATTACTGGAGTAGTCGTATGAAATGTCATGTGCAGGCAATTGACTTCACTCTATGGAGAATCATAGTGGATGGTCCTCTAATCCCGATGAAGATCAAGATCACAAAACCAGGTAATACTGATGGTGACACTTCAAAAATTCAAGCCACCGGCAAAGCTGAAGAAGTACCGGTGGAAGACATCTACACCATCGACCTGAGTGAGTTAAGAAAATCTGAGCTTGACAAGATATCCCTAAATGCAAAGGCCATGAATATCCTTCATCTATCACTCTGTGAAGAAGAATATGGTAGAGTAAAAGGGTGTCAAAGTGCAAAGGAAATCTGGGACTGCCTACAAGCCACTCATGTCGGGACAAGCCAGGTAAAAGATTCTAAAATTAGAATTCTCACCTCTGAATATGAAAGTTTTAAAATGAAAGAAGGTGAGTCTGTCGCAGCAATGCATCAGAGATTAAATTTAATTGTAAACAACTTGAGGGCCTTAGGAAAGAAATACACCAACAAGGATTTGAATGGAAAGATCCTTGAATCCTTAACTGGTGAATTCTTCCCTAAGACTTGTGCTATAACCGAAGCCAAAGACATTGGCACTTTACCTCAAGAAGACCTTATTGGATCATTGCTAGCCTTTGAGGTAGTATTGGCTGCTAAAAAGAATCAAGAAAAGGAAGTGGTGAAATCTCTTGCCCTTGCTGCTAAAACTCCTAAAGTAGCAAGGAAACAAAGTAAGTCTGATGAAGAATCTGATGATGAAGACATGGCTGAATTATTTGAAGAATTCATGAAATTCAACAAACTTGAAAAGAGAAATAACTCAAAGAAATCCAAGAAAGCTAAGAAGGCTACATGGAACAACTATTCTGACAGTGAAGAAGAGGAAGTTGCAAATGCCATCTGTCTCACGGCATGTGAAACACCTAAGGCTACTATATGGGATTGTCTTGGCTCTGATAGTGACACAGACGAAGAAGAGCAAATTGCAAATGGTGTTTGTCATATGGCAAATGACTCATCTAAGGTAAGCCTTAACTCTTCTAGTCTTTCTGATTCTTCTATACATGATGATCTATCTGATGGTGCGTATAGTAGTCACGATTTAAGTGAGGCTTTTGATGCTCTCTATTCTGAATATGAAACTCTTTTGTTAAATTCTAAGAAATTGGCAAAGAGTAACAAAAGCATGCTCACTCAAATTGAGACACTTGAAAATGAAGTAGATAGATTAAAGAATGAACTACATAAATCTGTCAACCTTGAGTTTCTTGAGCTTAAACAAAATTTTGAAAAAGCCAAGGTTGAAAATGAATTTTTGAAAGAATCTTTGAAAAAGTTTGAGGTTGGTGAAAAGACCTTAACCAAGCTACTTCACTCCCAACATGAATATGTTGATAGGAGAGGTATTGGGTACCAAGGTAATTCCACCACCTCCAGCTCAAACAAAAATATCACATTTGTAGCTTCTACCTCTAATCATAAACCTACTATCTTCAAATGCACATATTGCCAAAAGGGAAACCATAGCTCCTCTTCATGCCCCATCCGTAAAATATGTGAGCTTGGAACCCTTGTACCTACTTGGAAGAAACCAAGGTGGATTGTGAAAGCAAACCCCTTGATGACTAACCCCAAAGGACCCAAAGAGAATTGGGTACCAAAATTTTCTACTTGATCTTAGTGCAGGTATGCTACAAGGTATGGGGGACAGATCAATACCTTGATAGCAGAGACTCAAAGTTCATGACTGGAGACGCAAAAAGATTCTTAATACTCAGAAACAGCAGTCATGTGACCAGTAATATCAACAATAGAGGAAGAATCACCGGTGAAGGTTAGATTGGAAAAGTTCTATTCACCTTAAGAATAATTTATCACTTGTGTGAAATAAATTTTCTTTGTGTGCATCAAAGTTTTTTTCTTCTCTCTATTGTGCTGGATTTTGTGATGCAACATATTTTTTGTTAAAAATGATACCTATATTGTTGAACCAAGGATGATTATCTTGGGTATCATATTTTTAAAACCATGATGATCCACCCTCTTTTTACTAAAGCCTTGCATTCTAAAATTATTAAGGGGGATCACCAAGTAAGGGGGAGCATAGCATGAACTACTGTTTTTGATATATCATATGCTATGCAATACTGCTTATTTATTATGCTAGTTTATAAAATGTTTTTTCACCCCACCTCCTTTTTGATGAAAACAAAGGGGGAGAGAATATTATTATGCATGTTATATATGGGGAGAAAATATTATGCTCATGTTATATGTGGTATTATGCTGATTATTGTTATGCATATGCTTAGGGGGAGGGGAGCCTTTTTTAAGATTTTTAATCCCTATGCATAATGTAATTTGTTATCATCAAAAAGGGGGAGTTTGTTGAACCAAGGGTAAAACAGTCCTTTATTTTGAATGATAACAAATTACATATATCTACTAATCTTTCACATTGAGCAAAGTGCAGGACTTAATTTAAAAGGAAGAAGACTCAAAAAGGAGAAGCTTGAAGAAGAAGCATCATAAGAAGTTCAAAACCCTATTTTGTGTCTAAACCTTTTTTTAGGACTCTTTGTAAAGGTCATATCACCTAAAGTGTGTGACACTTTAGATATTGAGAGAGATGATCTTTTCTAATCATACATGATGCATAAAAAAGAATTTTGAAAAGTATTTCAAAAAATAAATTGCATGGTGAAAACCAAACCCTAGAAAATATTTTTTGAAAGTCAAAACCCTAAAAAATGATTTTGTGAAGGTATGAATCGATTCCTCCTTGTTTCCTTTGATGCATGAATCGATTCATGACTTCCCTAAATCTTGGCAACATGAATCGATTTATGCCCTGCCAATTCACTCTCATGTGAATCGATTCATGACTTCCTTTTTTGATTGACAATGCATCTAGCCTAAAAGAGAGCCACATTTCTTTCCTAAAATAAAAGTGTGAATCGATTCCTTCTAAATTTCCTAACCTCATGAATCGATTCACAAGCCAATACCTTACCTTCCATATATTTGTGTGAATCGATTCACACTTCATAGTGTATCACCTATGAATCGATTCACTCATTCATAAATGAAAAATGACAATTTTATCCTTTTTCAAACCTATAAATAGGTGTGTGTTTTCAATTCTAAATTCCAACACCTATTCTCACAATTTCTTCTCTACTCTCTCATATTCGAATCTCTATAGATCTATTACTCTTCATTGTTTTATTTTTATAAGCTTTTGATTTTAAATTGTTATATCTTTTTTCAAAAGCTGTTTATAGATCTAGATCTGAGATCCTGTGCTCCAACTGTTTTGAATCTTGCTTTTCAAAAAGCTTTGTTTTTCAAAATCATATCTATATTTTTTAAAAGCTTTCAAGCAACCTCAACTTCTATTGTTATATCAATTTTGAAGTGGTTGCAAAAGCAAGATCATCCCTCATCTTATAGAGCATCCATAATATCCTAAGATCACTCATCTCTCTCAGTTTCTAAACTGACTCATTCTCTGAAGTGATTGGATCATAGAACTCTATTGTGTAATTTATTTTATTTCAAGGTGTTTTTGAAATCCTGGGCTTTGTACTTGGGTCTCTCAATCAGGTGATTGAGTAGGTGGTTTTTGAAATCCTGGGCTTTGTACTTGGGTCTCTCAATCAAGTGATTGAGTTGGTGTTTTTGAAATCCTGGGCTTTGTACTTGGGTCTCTCAATCAAGTGATTGAGTTGGTATTTTGAAAACCTGGGCTGTGAACTTGGGTCTCTCAATAGGGTTATTGAGTTGGTTTAGAAATCCTTAGCAAGAGTGCTTGGGTTCTCAATTCAGGGGAATTGAGATTCACTTATATTGGGGTCGACTGTTTGTATCAAACTCTCTTCAATATAGTGGTTACTAAGTCCAAGGGTTGAAAAGCCTAAGGCCGAGGACGTAGGGGTTTTATCCCGAATCTCGCTAAATTGCTGTGTCTCTCACTCTTCTCTATCTCTTTATATTTTGCACTTTATTTGCTTATAATATTATTATCATATACTTGATATAACTGCTTATCATATTCTCAATATAACTGTGCAAATATATCATATTGTAATCTTATCCTGATCTCTCTATATCCTTCTTCTCATTATCTATTTTATTGTTGTATACAATATTGATCTGTCCATTCTACTCCTCTTCTCCTTCTATATTGGTCAAATATTCTTATTCCGCATTTAATCCAAACCAATATCGAAAAAGTTTTTTAAATTGAAAAAGAATCCATTAATCACCTATAACCTTATTCACCCCCCCTCTAAGGTTACTTTATAGACTCTCAAGTCTAACATGTTATTCATCATTTATATATATTTGTTGTTATGAAATAACATTTATATTTATAGTCATGGCATTGGGATCAGGATCTGATCATGACTAACCTCATGACTCACCTCCATCGGGATCATGGAGGAGAATTTCTACTTCTTTACGCGAGCGTTGTCGTCGTCAAGTTCAGGTCGTTGTTAGTGGTCCATTTGCGCCTCCCCCTAGTACGGTTGATGGCAGTGGACCCAGCACACTAAGTCGCCCATTTGTGCCCCCACCCGGTACTGACATACCTCCGAAAGATGCAAATGGGATACGCATGTATCACATTAATGATGAGGTGGTTGAGGTTACGTCTGACGGTCGTATCGTAGTGAAGGTTGCTTGCCAGCAGTAAGTATTTATTAATGATATTTGTTAATGATATTTGTTGGATTTATATTAAAACTTTAAATATAAATAAATTATTATATAAAAATTTATCCTTTTTATGTACAAGTTTATTCCTAAGGATGGCATCCGGCACAATCACAAATATTATCAAGGAGAATTACAATAAACCCTAGATTCATTGGACAGAGATCTGAAAAGATTTGGATGCCAAAAAGACGATGTTTAATGCTTTTAGAGTAAGTTGTTTTACGAATTACTTAATTTTCAATTATATTATTTTGTTGAATTGATTAATTTATTTTTATTAATTAACAAGTTAATTAAATTTGTTTAAATAGCAAAAAAATGGCATGGCTTCCAGAGGAGTCGACAGAAGTTGAGAAAACATTTCATAAAAGAGCTTCTCACCGTTTTTCTGAAATGCTCCGGATTGCGCGCAATAAGGATGAGAAGCCGGCGTGGATCGACGATTCTGATTGGCATGAGCTCAAATTGAAATCGGGCGACCCTAACTATAAATCCAAATGTGAGAAGGCCAAGAAGAATCTTGCCTCTGAAAAGGGTGGTTGCATAAACACGGTTGGTTCTATCAATGTTGCTGAACATCTCAAACGCTTGGTAAATTTATTAATTGATTAAATTTATATTATACATACGTATTTTATATTTTATTAAATAATATTAAATAATAACTATGTATATAGGAGGCACACCTTGGTCGGCCAGTTACTTTACCTGAGTTACACCGCCACCTTCATGCGCGAGAGGGGACGGGAGAGTATCTCGATGACCGGTCGAGGAATATTCAGGTAAATAATGTTTATTATTTAAATATTTTTTTATTATATTATATATTACATACTAATAGTCATTCATTTATTGGTTGTTACTTTCAAGAACATTTCTCTGATTAGCAGACAAGGTACCGTGAAACTCAGCAGAGTAGTGGCAGCATTGAGATTGATCCCACTGAGGGAGTCGAGCGGCTTATTATGCTTGGCAGCAATCTATTGGGCTATCAAAAAGTGGTCGTTTAGTGGGAGCTGGTGGTATGGGCCCGTCTGCTTTCCAAAATTCCATTATTCTGAATCTAAGGCCATCATCTTCCTCAGAAAGAAGTACTGGTCGCTCTCATGTTCCTACTTCTTCAAAATTGTTGTGGTTGCTGATATCTAGTTCTTCACCAGTAGCAGCATTTGAAAAACCGCCGGTAATTGAAGAAGTAGGAACAATGCTGGTGAAGAACTAGATATCAGCAACCTCATGTCAACCTCTGGTTTTTTAAATATTACCGGCGAATTTTTAAATATTCGTTTATTTCATATTATATATTACCGGCGGATTTATTGTAATCTCTGACGGAATTTCCGCCGGTAATTTCCGGTGGATTCTCGGAAATTACCGGTGGTTTTTCAAATGATTTTCCAACGGAATTTTGACTGATTTCCGGCGGATTTTCCGTCGGTAATTTCTGGTGGATTGTTTGTCGGAAATTCCGCAGGTAACCGTTACCGGCGAACGAATTTCCGGTGAATTTTGGCCTTTTCCGGCGGATTCCGCCGGTAATCCGTGAATTTCTTGTAGTGGTACCATTTTGACTGGATGTATAAGGACAGGTGAGTCTGTGGTGTATACCTTGGGCTGTGAAATGTTGTGTGAAGGGTCTAAACTCGCCACCAAAGTCAGAATGAACAGCTTTAATAGTGGCACCAAACTGTGTTTTAATCAATGCTTGAAATTGTGTAAAAGCAAGCAAAGCACCAGACTTATTTTTAAGGAAGTATATCGAAGTAAACTTAGTGAATGCATCAACAAAGGCAATGTAGTAATTGAAGCCAGACTTAGAAGGTGATGGGGAAGGTCCCCACAAGTCTGTGTGTATTAACTCAAATGGTTGAGTGTGTGAAGTGGTAGATGCAGGTGAAAACAATTTGTGTGATTTGCCCATGCAACAAAACTTACACAAGGGACTTTCAACTTTATTAGACAATGGAATATTTTACAACTTTAGAATAGAATTGACTGTATTGACATTAGCATGACCTAAACGTGTATTCTACAAGTTATATTCAGTGACAGATTTATTTGAGCTATTATCAAGTGCTCTAGTGACAGTGTTAACAGAAGAATGACCTATATGTGATGATTTGTGAGAAGACTTTAGCTGAGACTTGAGCTTCACTCTAGGCTTGATTGCTACCCGGAATGGAAATGTCTTGAAGGAGTAGAGTCCATCACTACCTTCCACACCTTTGGGCAATACACGCTTAGTTGCCTGAGATTTCACGAGGCAAAATTTAGGATGAAATTCAAAGAATACTTTGTTATCTCTAGAAAATCTGGATACCGACAACAAGTTCTTTTTGATATGACGAACATGAAGTAATTTGTTCAGTTTTAGTCTAACTCTAGGATCAAATGGAGATCTAAAACTAGCAGTGCCTACTGATTTAATGGGAATTTCTTGGCCATTGCCCATAGATACTTGTGTTGTGCCAGTGTAGGGTGTGCTAGTGTGAAGATTATTAGAGTTAGGGGTGACATGGTGAGACGCATCATTGTCGTTGTACCAATCCACATTGTTCTGGTTGCTGATATCTAGTTCTTCACCAGTAGCAGCATAGTTGACATGAGGTTGAGAAGTGCTTGGCTTGTCAGCATCATCTTTCGTGGCGCTGGTTTCGCCTCTTTTGGCTTGATTCTGCCTTGAGTTGTTGTTGACTCTAGGTACAAAGTTTTCATTGTATCTGTGCCAGCAATCTATCACAGAGTGACCGTATTTGCCACACAGTTGGAAAGTAGGTCTTGTACCTGTATCTGCTACAGCAGTAGTGCTTTGGCTTTGCCCGCGGCCACGACCACATCCTCTGAAGTTGTGACCACGACCTCTGTAGTTGGAACCACTGTGACGTCCTCCATAGGAGGCATGAGCAACATTAGCGCTAACTGGTGCGTTTGACAATTCTTGGCGATGCTTCTCAAATTGTGCCTCTTACACGAGTAGGAGCGCCTCAATTTCTGAAAGTGAAGTGGAATCCATCATCATCATCATCATCATCACAAAAGGATTGTACTCCTCGGGGAGTCCAGCATGAAGAACATCGATCTTGTCTTGATCTGTGATGTTTTTACCAACTGAGAGTAACGAATCGGCCAAACCATGAATTCGCATGAGATATTCAGTGATTGAACGATCTGCTTTCTTCGTATTTTTGAATTCAGATCGCAGTTGACGAACTTTCGCCTTGAGATGTGAATAGTAGTGTTTGTGAATCCGATCCCAAACCTGATGAGCATGTTTGCATGTGAGTACTCGTGGAAGCACCGATTCAGAAAGTGTGGATAACCAACCTGTTGCACCCCGAAAAATCCCCGGTTTGGGTTTCTCAATGTACAACGTGGAAAATTTTGGAGCCGCCACCAATATTTTAATTTTAAGACCAAAACATTGAAAAAAGGTCTTTTGGACAAGGCGGATGGTCTTTTGAAAACTAGAGATATAGGTTCGGGGGTCGATTTCGTGCGAGGAAGGTGTTAGCACCGCGCACGTCCTTTCTACCGAATGGGAACCTCTAATTAAATGTGTGGTTTTAACGTTTGATTTGAAAAATACCTAGATTTGCCTATTTATTTCTTGTTTGAAGATGAATGGGAAAACTTAATGCAAATTTTATTTTTGGTGAGAAAGGGGGGAAAAAAAGGTTTTTAGAAAAAGTGCTTGACGGGACATGGCCCGCTCCTACGTATCTCCCGGTGCGAAGGAAAATTCAAAGCTACGTAGTTCTTGGTTCTTTTTGAAAAGTTTTTGTTTTTTATCCTTTTTTAGTGAGTTTTTGAAATAGGACGAGCATTAGCAAATGATTAAACTAGCAGAGGCTATGATGAATCACTACTAAATACTCAAAAAAGAGAGTTGTACCGCTAGTCAAACGAACAAAGGTTCTGATGGACTATTGATAACAACTTGTTTTTATTATCTTTTTTGAAAGTGATTTTCGAAAGAGATTGATTCGCACGATGATCAAACTAACAAAGGTTATGATGGATCATCGTTTATTATTCTTATGAGGAAAGGACATTGCCACTAATAGCTAAACGAACAAAGGTTCTGATGAGTTACTAGCAACAATGGGTTTGAAAATGATTCTTTTTATTTGTTTTATGAAAATGATTTGTTTATGGTTGCGAAAAGTATTTTTATTCGTTGCGCTTGACGAGGACGTGACTCGCTCCTACGTATCCCAAATGGGAATCAAAGCGACGTAGTTCTAATGAAAAATGTTTTTGAAAGGGTTTGAAAGGGGGGGGTTGAATCATCTGAGACCATCTTCATCACTTAGAACATGATGCACTAGGCATAAGTGGGAATCACATGATTCATCAACAATGGACAATAATATACAGGAACAAGTAAATAAACACTAAAGCTAAGCAGAATCACATAGGGCAGTTTTGGCACGGATCACAATAATTAAATAATGACAAATGTAAAGACAGAAATACCTCTAATGAAGGCGGATCTTACGACTTGAAGAATGCAACCCCAACTAACTCTTAGCGAAGGATCAACTCTGACGGACCAACGGAACGAATAGAGCAACAAAAAAAAATAAAGCGTAGAAGAGTTTTTCTCTAAAATGTGAGAGATTTCGAAAAATGGGTTTTTTCTCTGATCTAGTGAAAATGTGTCTGATCTGAAATGAAAAATGAGCGTCCTATTTATAGGAAATCAGATTTGATCTATTTTAGGAAATGGAGTAATCGATTAGTTGCTTAAATTACTTGAGAGATGTAATCGATTATTGGCTCATTGATTTTCAAGTAGATAATCGATTACATAGCATATATAATCGATTAGGTACTTTCCAGGTTTGTTCATAATCGATTATGGTGTTTAGTCATAAAAGGGGATAATCGATTATGCTCCTGAACACTTTTCAGGAGGATAATCGATTATAGGCTTGAAGAAAAGAAGTGTGTAATCGATTAGGCACTTTCCAAAATCATAGAAACCTTCCAAAATAGGTGATAATCGATTATGGTCCTTAGTGAAAACATGGGATAATCGATTATGCTCCTGAATTGTTTCAGAGTAGATAATCGATTATCCCCTTTGATTTTCAGAGTGGATAATCGATTATCCCCTTGATTTTCAGAGTGGATAATCGATTATTTGCTTGAAGGAAGGATATGATGTAATCGATTGAGTGCTTCCTAAAAACATGGATAACTTCCTTATTCATCAAGGATACATTATATGCATGATAAAATCAATTTTATACTTTCTAAAAAATATTTTCATGCATGGGGCTTATTGAAAAATATTTTCATGCAAAAATTATTTTTATAGACCCTTTTGTGAGAAATGACCAAAATGCCCTTTTTGACCCTAAAAACCCTAATTTCCCAAAAAGTGCATTCTAACCCTAAAAATGATTTCAAAAACTTTGGAATGGTTTCTAGGACCCAAAATGCAATGCATAATTTATTATATATTTTTTCGTGTGGAAAATTAGGGTTTTGACCTAAGCCGGACAAAATTGGGGTATGACAGGACCCAAAATGCAATGCATAATTTATTATATATTTTTTTGTGTGGAAAATTAGGGTTTTGACCTAAGGCGAACAAAATTGGGGTATGACAGCTGCCCCTCTTTATATGAATTTTAACGAGGAATATGAATTGGCCGAAACATATTCCAAGGTAAAATGAAGATAAAGAATTCAGAAATTATACCGATTTTGTCTACTTGGGGAAACCCGAATTTTCCTCTTTTTCTTTTTCTATTTTTTTTTAATAGATGGGCACTTTCGTGTCGCTGCGAAAACAATAAATGAACACTGACGTGTAGACAGAAAAGGTAAAATGGGCACTTCCGTGCAGACAGACAAGGTAAAATGGGCACTTGCGTGCAGACAGAAAAGGTAAAATGGGCACTTGCGTGCAGACAGACAAGGTAAAATGGGCACTTGCGTGCAGACAGAAAAGGTAAAATGGCCACTTGCGTGCAGACAGAAAAGTAAAATGGGCACTTGCGTGCAGACAGACAAGGTAAAATGGGCACTTGCGTGCAGACAGAAAAGGTAAAATGGGCACTTGCGTGCAGACAGAAAAGTAAAATGGGCACTTGCATGCAGAAAGCGTTAAATTGCCCAGGCTGCCTAAAACCTGTAATCCTTAAACGAACTCTTGAAGAATCCGAGTTTGCGCGTGGCTTTGAGGAGCACGCTCTTCCTGAGAATCTCTGGTCTTTCGAGCGACCGGGGGGATCGTTATCAGCTCCGGAACTGATATACAGATCAATGCACGGCGTCCACTGTATCTTAGGCTAATACAACTATTCCGCTAAACCTCACATGGGGCTGCGGTCCATCGCGTTGCTCGTACACGATGTGAGACCTGGGCAGAAGGGAGCGATGATCTTTCTGGGCTCCAATCCGCAATGCGCGCCTGAGCGCTCTCTTTTCTTTTCTCTTTTTCTCTTTTTTTTTTTGAACTCCCAACTTGGGGGAGCATTTTCTGGAATCTGAAGGCGAGCATTAACACTGCGGTGTTCATCCTCTCCCACTTGTCTGCAGTTGGAAAATGCACCGACGCATGCAATGCAAATGCCATGATTGCTTTTTTCTTTTCTTTTTCTTATGATGAATGTGATGCAAATGTCTGAATTTCTCTTTTCTTTACTTTTTATTATTATTTCCTATGTATGATGGGTGCATGATTTTATGCTTGGGGAATGTAATGCATGACTTTATTTGTTTATTGCTCTTTTGCTTTTTCAATCCCTTTTTTTTTTCATATATATTTTCTTTTTGTGCTCTTTTGCTCTTTTGGCTTTTCCTTTGCTGGTCCGATCCACTCGCGGGACTTGCGTCATGAGACACCATGATTATTTATGATAATTATTCGGGAGCCGAGCTTTGTCCTCTTGTTTCAATACAATCAGCGCTTCTTATTTGATTTTTGTGAGCTTACTTGACTGAAAGATCGTCTCTTTTTGTTGTCATTTTCAAAAATTTCGCAATGATCTTAATGCTATGACTTATGCACATTTCCGTGATTTATTTATCATCTACCATAAAACGTAGTTTAAAAAATCAGAAATGAAAAGAAAGCAATGATAAGACAGCAAACTGATAGAGTGAAAATTTTGGACTTTTATTCATACGGGAGTCAGACGCGCAGAATGTCACGCTGACTGAAAATGGTACATTGGAAATTTTCCTGAAACTAAGAAAAAGAAAAAGGAGAATGGACGCAGCAGATCTTATGAATATTCTTTGCCTCTGGAGCGTTTGATGCCAACCGCTCATACTTGCAGCCTTGATCACCCTTTTATCCAAGCTTTTGGAAGCACTGCTTGCCCCTTTTCTTTTTATGTCCAACTTTTTGACCCTAATTTTTGCCTGGATCGCCCTTTTGGGTTTTCAATCCACCGGGTCGCTCAATTTTGCCTAGGCCGCCCTTTCGGGTTTTCAACCTAGCGAGCTAATTCTTGCTTGGCTCATCTTTCTCTTTTTTCTTTTATTTTTCTCAGGCGTAATAATTCTTGACTGAATCTGAATTAACTGGGTTTCTGAGTTCTTCACCATCCATGTTGGTGAGTATCAATGCTCCTCCAGAAAAGGCTTTCTTTACCACATATGGTCCATCATAGCTAGGAGTCCATTTCCCCCGGGGGTCACTCTGGATAGGCAGGATATTCTTGAGCACAAGGTCTCCTTCGCTGATTTCTCGAGGGCGAACCTTCTTGTCGAAGGCTGTCTTCATCCTTTGTTGATACAAATGACCATGACACAGGGCAGCAATTCTTTTCTCCTCGATGAGATTCAGCTGATCCCGACGAGCCTGGACCCATTCTGCTTCTTCCAACTCGGTTTCCATCAGCACTCGTAGAGAGGGTATCTCAACTTCAATGGGAAGAACTGCTTCTGACCCATACACTAGAGAGAAGGGGGTTGCCCCGGTCGAAGTGCGTACTGAGGTGCGATACCCGTGCAAAGCAAAAGAAAGCATTTCGTGCCAGTCTTTATAGGTTACTACCATCTTCTGCACGATTCTCTTGATATTCTTATTGGCTGCTTCGACTGCCCCATTCATCTTTGGACGGGAGGGAGAGGAATTGTGATGTTTGATCTTAAACTCTGTGCACAATTCTTTCATCATCTTACTGTTTAGATTGCTACCATTGTCCGTGATGATTTTATCCGGGATACCATAGCGACACACCAGGTCCTTTTTTACAAACTTGGCAACCACAGAACTGGTTATGCTGGAATATGAGGCAGCTTCAACCCATTTGGTGAAGTAATCAATTGCAACTAGAATGAAGCGGTGCCCGTTTGACGCCTTGGGCTCTATGGGACCAATGACATCCGTGCCCCACATTGAAAATGGCCAAGGTGCAGTCAAGACATTTAATGAAGCCGGTGGTACATGTATATGATCAGCATAAATCTGGCATTTGTGGCACTTTCTTACAAAACTGTAGCAATCTGACTCCATCTGCAGCCAATAATAGCCAGCCCTTAATATCTTCCTTGCCATAGTATGCCCGTTGGAATGAGTCCCGAACGAGCCTTCATGCACCTCACTCATGATCCTTTCTGCCTCCTTCTTCGCCACACACCTAAGGAGTACTTTATCATGATTCCTCTTGTAGAGCACCTCGCCACTCAAGAAGAAATTCATTGACAGCCTTCTAAGTGTTCTTTTATCCTTTTCCGATGCCCCTGGAGGATACTCTCTGTTCAGGATATACTGCTTGATGTCATGATACCAAGGCTTATCATCTTCATTATCCTCGAATGCTGCGCAGGAGTAGGAGTGTGCTGGCAAACCTCGATGCTGGATCCTGATCTGGGTTAAGTTCTTATCACAGTTGATATTAAACATTGAAGCTAAAGTGGCCAGTGCATCAGCCAGTTGATTCTCTCTACGAGGAAGATGTTGAAATGTGATTTCTTCGAAGGGCTCAACCAATTCTCGAATGTAATCCCGGTACAGTATCAACTCGGGATCTCTGGCTTCCCAATCTCCGTTCACCTGATGGATAACCAAGGCTGAGTCTCCGTACACATCTAATCTTTTGACTTTCCAGTCTAGAGCTGCCTGAATACCCAGAATACATGCCTCGTACTCCGCAATATTATTTGTGACATAGAAGCTCAGTCTAGTAGTGAATGGCATGAAGCGATTGTCAGGGGACACCAGCACTACCCCAGCCCCGTGCCCATAACTGTTGGAAGCACCGTCGAACACTACTTTCCACCTTTCATTCTCTGGGGATTTTCCTTCTTCAAATAAAGCCATAATGTCCTCATCTGGGAAATCACACTGCATCGACTGGTAATCTTCAATAGGCTGATGTGCCAGGTACTCAGCTAACGTGCTACCTTTGATGGCCTTTTGAGTGACATAAAGAAGATCATACTCTGACAACTGCATTTGCCATCTGGCAATTCTTCCTGTAAGCGCAGGCTTCTCGAAGATATACTTGATAGGATCCATCTTTGACACCAACCAAGTGGTGTGACTTAACATGTACTGCCTCAAGCGATGAGCGGCCCAAGCCAAGGCGCAACAAGTCTTTTCTAGTAACGAATACCCCGTCTCACAGTCGGTGAACTTCTTGCTCAAATAATAAATTGCGTGCTCCTTCTTGCCAGTTTCGTCATGTTGTCCTAACACACAACCCAATGAATCTTCTAGCACGGTCAAATACAATATCAACGGCCTGCCATGCACCAGAGGCATTAAAATAGGTGGATTCTGCAGGTATTTCTTAATCTTCTCGAAAGCCTCTTGGCAATCATCATTCCACTTAGTCTCTTGATTCTTGCGCAGCAATTTGAAAATCGGCTCACATGTGGCAGTTAACTGGAAGATAAACCTGGAAATGTAGTTCAGTCTTCCGAGAAAACCCCGAATTTCTTTTTCTGTCTTAGGAGTAGGCATCTCGAGGATTGCACGCACTTTATCTGGGTCAACCTCTATCCCCTTTTGACTGACAATAAACCCCAATAGTTTTCCTGATCTCACCCCAAAGGTGCATTTAGCCGGATTTAACCTGAGCTTGAACTTTCTCAACCGTTCAAAGAGCTTCCGCAAATTAACGACGTGCTCTTCATCTGTTCTGGATTTTGCGATCATACCGTCCATAGCTCTTTGGTAAGTAGCGCCGGCATTCTTCAACCCAAACGGCATGACCTGATAGCAGAACGTTCCCCAGAGAGTTGTGAAAGTAGTCTTCTCCATATCCTCAGGAGCCATTTTAATCTGATTATACCCCGAATACCCGTCCATGAAGGAGAAAAGGGAATGCTCTGCTGTTCTGTCTACTAGGACATCAATATGAGGCAAGGGAAAATCGTCTTTGGGACTGGCACGATTCAGATCTCTGTAATCAACACACATTCTAACTTTTCCATCCTTTTTGGGCACTGGCACAATGTTAGCAACCCACTGTGGATATTTGGCTATGGCTAGGAAACCAGCGTCGAACTGTTTCTTCACTTCATCTCTGATCTTTAAAGACATCTCAGACTTCATCCTCCTTAACTTCTGTTTAACCGGAGGGCACTCAGGCTTGACTGGCAGCTTGTGCACCACTATATCAGTATCTAACCCGGGCATATCCTCATACGACCATGCAAAGACATCAACGTAGTCACGCAGGAGTTGAACCAACTTCTCATGCTCACTCTTTTTCATTGAAGTGCCCACCTTGACTTCTTTCGTTTCGCCCTCTACGCCTAAATTGATGATCTCAATAGTTTCCCCATGTGGCTGAATAACCTTTTCTTCTTGCTCAACCATTCTCATCAATTCTGGAGGCGTTTCCCAGTCATCCTCAGCATACTCCTCGGCTTGATTAACGGGGTAATCAAAATTAACATATGAACCGCTGGCATCATTATTTTCAGAGGTATTCATTTTAGATCTGCATTTGCGGGAATAGAAAGCAATGAACAAGCAAAAATAGAGACACAAAATGAAGACGCGAAAAAGGCTATTTTTATTCATTTGAGAATTCAAAACTACATTTCATTGATAGATGATAATAAATAAAAAACATGCATGCCCTTATGAAAAGGTCCTAATGCCTTGGGCAGAGCCAAAGGATTTGCATTACAAAGATCATTACTTTGAAATGAAAACGACAGGGAAATTAACGATCTTCCAGTTGCCAATTTCTTCTCCTGCAGTACTGCGACGAACCAGGCCCCGATCCTCGCTTTCTTCAACTAACTCTTCCTCAATGACAGCTATCTGATTAGGGATCAGCATGCCAGCACTCCTGAAATTCTGCTTGAGGTCATCTACGGGGACCATCATCAACCGGGGTTCTCTCCCCTGAAGCTTAGCCAATCTCTTCTCACGCTTTTCCTCAACCATTCTTCTCTTATCAGTTGGAGTGGGCCAATAACCTAACCCACGTCTGTCCTTGTATTCTCGCAGATGCACAGGTGACAGAATTCCTTGCTCAGATCTTCCTAGCCCCTTCCCAATCTGATAGCCACTCTTCAGCATAACTTTTGCCACCATAATATCAGCTTTGGACCACTTGGGCACAGGTACTGGGGATTCTTCACTTACGAACACAGCGTTCGCAATTTCTAAGGATTGAAAGGCGAATTCGAGGGATTCCTCTGCAGCTTCAATATAATGAGAGGGGATAGGTTTGCTGATTGTGAACTCCTCCTCCCCACAGACAACTACAAGCTTATCGTCGACTATAAACTTGAGTTTTTGGTGAAGTGTCGAAGGGACAGCGCCTGCTGCATGGATCCAAGGTCTCCCCAAGAGACAGCTGTATGAGGATTCAATGTCCATAATTTGAAAAGTCACATAGAACACCTCAGGCCCTATTTGCATTGGGAACTCCATTTCCCCTATGACTTCTCTCTTAGACCCATCAAAGGCTCTGACCAGGGTTGAACTGGGTTTCATGTAGGAACAATCCACCTCTAACTTGTTCATCGTTGATTTGGGCATAACATTCAATGAGGATCCATTGTCAATGAGAACCCTGGAGAGTGTATATTCACCGCACTTCACTGAGACATGCAACGCCTTATTGTGCCCCTTCCCCTCTGGGGTGAGTTCATCATCAGTGAAAGTAATGTAATTAGACGCAACGATGTTCCCAACTATACCATCCAACTGATTAACGGTAATATCTTGGGCGACATGGGCCTCATTTAGTACTTTAACCAAGGCGTCACGGTGGGCTTCTGAGTTTAATAGTAGGGACATGATGGAAATTTTGGTTGGGGTGTGGTGTAGCTGATCCACCACTTTGTAGTCACTCTGCTGCATTATCCTCAAGAATTCAGCAACCTCTGGGTCTGACACCCTCCTATTTATTATAGGCTCCGACTCTACATTCTTTCCTTTTCGGACCCTCTCTTCTGTTGCCTTAGAGGGATTCTCTTCCTGAGCTTGGGGAACATACACACGCCCACTTCTAGTTACCCCACTACTTCCTGCAATATTGGTGATGTCAAGAGCAGCTCGAGATCTCGGAGTTGGAATTGGCGCACTGTAGTTCCATGGGACATCATTCTTCTTCTGGCTAGGACCCGGAACTGGGATCACAATAGTCTTTGGTCTTGCCACAGCCGAATTCTGACTGTATGGCACCTCGATAGGTCTCTTCACATCTCTACCCTCATCTGATTGGAAGGTCAGAACATGCTCCTCTCTCCCCTGTATACCCACCTGGATGATGTGGCGGTCCATCAGATCCTGTAACACCACTTTGAATGCTTCACATGCTCCCACACAGCTGACGTTAGTACAGACTCCTTTCTGAACACAACCCATTCCAATAATCCCGCTTTTGCACAATTCTGCATGAATGACTTCTAGGGGAGTATGAATATCTTCTGCTGATCTGATTATGGACTGCTCTTTCATATCCATGATTGCATTAATGGCATGCTTCCCATGGCCGGGCAACGGGTTAGTCGCGATATTTGGATCCTCCTGCTTGAAAGTTATGCCCTTTTTGTCTACCAAGTCTTGCACCACTATCTTGAAGGCTTTGCAATCCTCCACAACATGCCCAACTGCTCCTTCGTGGAAAGCACAGGTACTATTGGGGTTGTATCCTCTGAAGTAAGGTGGTTGGACAGGTTTCATGGGTCTTGTGTTGATGAGCTTATTGGTGATGAGGTAGTTAAATAGGTCTGTGTATGACATGGGAATTGGGTCAAAGGTTGTTCTGTTTTGATAGGTTCTTTGGTGGTTGTTTTGGTTGTTGTTTTGGAATGGATGAGCTGTTTGTGTGGGAGTGGGGACTGGGATGTTAGGTGGCTAGTATGGTGGGTTGATAGTGATGGTATTGGTTTCCCCCTCTTTCTTTTTGGGAAAGCTGGAGAATGGCTTCTTTTGGGAGCTCATGTTACTTGTGGACCCCTGTGCAATCTTTCCACTTCTCAATCCGTTCTCCAATCTCTCTCCCACAATCACCATATCTGAGAAATTGGATGATGCACTGCTGATCAGACGATCATAATATAGCGGTGGCAAAGTTTTCATGAACATAGAAACCAATTCCTTGTCTAAAAGAGGAGGTGTGACTTGTGCGGCCAAAGCCCTCCATCGCTGGGCGTACTCCTTGAATGATTCATTGTCCTTCTTGCTCATATTCTGCAGCTGTGTTCGGTCTGGTGCCATGTCCGTATTGTATTGATATTGCTTGAGGAATGCCTCTGCTAAATCCTTCCAGCAGCGGACTTGGGATGGCTCTAACTTCATATACCAATTAAGAGATGCCCCAGCAAGGCTATCTTGGAAGCAATGGATTAGTAATTTGTCGTCACAGGAGTAGGTAGACATCTTCCTACAATACATCGTCAAGTGGCTCTTTGGGCAGGTCGCACCTCTGTACTTGTCAAAATCGGGGACCTTGAATTTTGGCGGCAACACCACATCAGGAATGAGGCACAAGTCTCTGGCCTCCCTAGCCCTGGAGCCAAAGCCTTCAATCATTCTTAGTCTTTCTTCTAACATCTGGAACTGCTCTTTGGTCTGTTGGTGCTCAGCGGAATAGACTTGAGGGGAATGACTTACACCATAAGGAGGTGGAGGCATTGAGTGCTGAACCTGAGGGTAAACGGAGTTTCCGGACACAAAGCCTTGAGTCTGCGGAAAGGCAGCTGGCTGTGGAGTGAGGTTCTGAGGAGTAGGCTGAGGTATAACAATTGAATGCGGGATCTGAACCTGGGGTTCACCAGTCATTCCTTCCGATCCGACAGGCGTTGGCTGTACATTCTCAGCCATCGCCCCGGGACTAGCTCCTGGGTTAGCCCCTTGATTTGGAGGACTATAGCCCAAAGGAAGGCCATAAGGAGGCCACTGAGCAGCTTGGAAGTCATTTCCATTCTTCAAGGACAACAGGAGTCTCATCATCTCATTCATCTGTGCTTTCATGGCATTCATTTCATTTCTCAACTCAGGATCCTCTTGACTGGAGCTACCAGGAGCTGAAAGGTTCTGATTCTGCACCTCGGGGCCTTGGCCTGTTCCGTTTCCATTCTCTGAGCCTGAAACTGGAGGATTCTGATTCTCCGGTTGAGGTTGATCGGGGTCACTTAAGATTGCCATTCTTCTGGCCTGTGAACGTGTCCAATATGAATGTGGTCGCACCAGCTTGCCTTATCTTCTGTTTGAATTGAAAATATTTTTATAAGCAAAGGAGCAAATTAATGAATGCAATGTAATGCACACGATTTTTATGTTATTTGTTGTTTATTGCCGGGAATCATAGTGCAACTTGCTCTTGTCATAGGTGTATATTCAAATATTTTCCAGAACATAACGCGGCTGGGATCAACAAGCGAGATAAGCATACTTCATTCAAGCATCATTTCTTTAATCATCCCAAGGGAAGAACAAGATACAATATCCTTAAATGTGCAATACAACGCTTTGAAAAGAAAAACACAACATTCTTTAAGAAAAGAAAAATTACAATTTCCTAGTGAACATTCTAAAAAAAGAAATTTAAATCTTAAAACCCTATTGCCTTCATCTTCTCTTGGTTCCTCTTCCTTTTGCTAGCTGCAGCAGCTTCTCTTGCCCTTTCCATGAGTTCCTCAGCAGAGACCTGCAGTACTCCACGAATTCATATACTCGCACCGGAGTGTTGTAAGGCAGCATCTCAGCTTCTGCCTTTCTCAACCTCTTGGGAATATCCCTCACCGCCTGGTTAGCCAACCATGCCAATTTGGAGAACTTGTTCTTCCACTGTTGAATTTCTGCCCTCATCTCAACTATGATCTCTTGCTTTTCAATCCTACCCATTAGCTCGAGAAGACGGTATTCCCAGTACTGACTCTCCTCTCTCACCTGTCGGTAAGCATCACTGATGTGCCTCAGATTCCTTCTTAGCTCGTCTGAATTCTCTTGCTCCATCCTTAAAGCCTGCTGATACTCTCTAAGGATGTTTACAATGGCATCTCTATCTTGTCTGATGCACCCTATTTGACTTTCAAGCTCACACGTCACAGACTGAGACTTTTTCTTGAATTCCTCTAGTGATTCCTTTGTAGTTCTCTCACTTTGCGCAGACTTCTTGAACAACTTCCTCCATTCGTTTGCTCTAACCATGGCCTCACCCACCTTGGCATTCGATCTTTTCAACTCATCTTTGGCACCTTTCAGATATTTCTTCAATTCTTGATTACTTTCCTCTTCTTTCTTAAGTTTCTTGCTGCTTTCTTT
This sequence comes from Astragalus membranaceus, assembly GCA_039519185.1. Classification (NCBI taxonomy): domain Eukaryota; kingdom Viridiplantae; phylum Streptophyta; class Magnoliopsida; order Fabales; family Fabaceae; genus Astragalus; species Astragalus membranaceus. Next base: position 171,730,142 of record CM076848.1, on the reverse strand, counting down.
GAGAGCTTCGGCCTTGCGCTCGTTCTCGTTCTCTAACTTTCTCTTCTCAGAAATTACTTTCCCCAACTTATCTTGTAAGGCTTTCTTTTCTTCTTCTTCTACCTTGAACAAAGCAGACTTGACCTCACTTAGTTCTTTGAGACTTGGAATGTGAAGCTCTGGGACTTCTTTCCCAACTGACGATGAATTCTGACGAGGCGGGGCAACATTTTGAATTCTTTGGTGAAGCCATTGGTAGAAAGTAACATCGCCCGTTTTCTTTGTGATCTCCACTTTATCCTTGTAAACTACACCCTCCCAAGCCTTTGAAATTTTCTGAAGCAAGCCTTGATTCTTTGAATCTTCCTTATCGAGAAAAATTGGGGCCAACATGTCTTCAGTGGGTGCATTCTTCATAGGATACCCAAGCTGTCTGATGGTGAGAGAAGGATTGTAATTGATGTAGCCTTGGGTTCCCATTAAGGGCACATTCTGGAAATTGCCACACCGGAACAGTATTGAAGGCCTATCTTTCCAACACGGATGTTTGAACCAACAGACTTTGAGAGCACTGAGATTCTCTAAAGTGTGCACCCATTCTTGTGCACATCTGGCTTCTACATCACAACACAAGGCATATTCTACTAAGTCCGCAGCTTTCGTCTTATGAGTGACCACATGGTTGAGGAACCAGGTGTAGAGAACATGGAAAGAGCAAGCAACCTTCTTCTTTCCTAACACACGGCGATGAGTGAAGGAATAGTAGGTATCTGCAAGGATTGCTGGTACAGGGTTAATCGGATTTTCTTTACTTATGAATGCTAGAAAAAGCCCAATAGCGGTCTCATCAATGAACTTCTCGACCTGAGGGAAAAGGACGATCCCGAAAATAGTTAGGGCTAACAGCTGCTTGAAAGGACCCCACTTCTTATTCTGGGCATAAAACTTCAACAAACCTTCGAAATAACTTAGCGGAAAACCCTTGATACGGTTCTTTTTTTCCTTATGAAGCTCTAATTCCTTCACACTAACTCTGGTCTGAATACCGATGTTTCTGATATTGGTAAGGTGCTAACTCTGTTTTCGAGAACCCCAGAATCTGTTCATACTCCTCGAGAGTTGGTGATAACTGAAAGTCTTTGAAGAGGAAGAATCGAATGTCCGGATCATAGAATCGGCTGAGGGCCATAATAGCACTCTCTTGGACATCTAATTGTAACAATCTGAGGAGGTTACTATAAGCCTTCCCGAATAGATCCCTCTCTTCTGACTCCATCAAGGAAACAAACTCTTTCAAACCCTCTACATCTACTCTCCTGACAACCGGAAACCTCGAATTAAGTACAATCTCGCTTCTTGATGCCATGTTGCTTTATCTCTCCCGCCTAAAACAAGATTCCAAGTTACTTTACAATCCCGGCAAACAACTTAGATGCGTGACGAATGAGTTTCAAAATTGGGTTTTATTTAATGCAGATGATGCAAATGACGTAATGATGCAATGGTGCCACGATGCATGATGTGATGATGCTTCTTTACAGAAAGGGGATATTTACAGGTGGTGATTTGAAAATTTTCACACTATATACCACCTCATATAGGCGTTTTATTGAAAAGGAAAAGCACATCTTTTTTGATTTTCGAAAATTCTGAGGGAAAATTGATTGAACTGAATGCACGATGCAGCACACAATTTGGAAAGCCCTTGTGACCTAAAATGGGGTAGAACCTATGATCTAAGACACTTTAGGGATAATCTTCTCATGTAGCTCTATTCACACCCTCACAAAGGTCATCAGAGCCACAATCTCTTTCACGAAATTCCTTGTAAATGCAGCAAACTGCTAGGTACAAGGTATCATGGAAGAGCACAACTCTGATTGAAACTTTCGCGAGTAGCCAAACGGACAAAGGTCCTGATGGGCTCCCACTACTCGAATCCACTCATCCTATGGTATCCTAACAGACCTAGGTTATGGTCTCTTTCTCTATTCATATAATCTCAAGGTACAAGTGTAGTGTGTGTGAAGGGCATTTTCCCTAGCACTACCCCCACCTGAAATGAAAATCCAGACAGTCCAGACAATAGCATGTTGTCTACCCTATGGTTCAATATTATTCAAATACAGCTAGCCTAGGATACCAACCACAAACACATTACTTACTTCAGAAAGGGAGTTGAGAAGAAGGGACATGGGGATTGGAAGAATGCATGGGCATAAACGATAAAAGAGAGGGAATAAAGGATGAGACAGGGAACACCATAGAAGAAGACAAATGTATACGCCTACAATCAATGATAAGAAAGAAAGGCAAACAAGGTTTTAATCAAATCAACAATACATTAAACCACACATTTTAATTAGTTAGGCTTGACCCTCATCTTTTAAAAAGTGTCCCCAGCGGAGTCTCCAGCTGTTGCACCCCGAAAAATCCCCGGTTTGGGTTTCTCAATGTACAACGTGGAAAATTTTGGAGCCGCCACCAATATTTTAATTTTAAGACGTAAACATTGAAAAAAGGTCTTTTGGACAAGGCGGATGGTCTTTTGAAAACTAGAGATATAGGTTCGGGGGTCGATTACGTGCGAGGAAGGTGTTAGCACCGCGCACGTCCTTTCTACCGAAAGGGAACCTCTAATTAAATGTGTGGTTTTAACGTTTGATTTGAAAAATACCTAGATTTGCCTATTTATTTCTTGTTTGAAGATGAATGGGAAAACTTAATGCAAATTTTATTTTTGGTGAGAAAGGGGGAAAAAAAGGTTTTTAGAAAAAGTGCTTGACGGGACATGGCCCGCTCCTACGTATCTCCCGGTGCGATGGAGAATTCAAAGCTACGTAGTTCTTGGTTCTTTTTGAAAAGTTTTTGTTTTTTATCCTTTTTTAGTGAGTTTTTGAAATAGGACGAGCATTAGCAAATGATTAAACTAGCAGAGGCTATGGTGAATCACTACTAAATACTCAAAAAAGAGAGTTGTACCGCTAGTCAAACGAACAAAGGTTCTGATGGACTATTGATAACAACTTGTTTTTATTATCTTTTTTGAAAGTGATTTTCGAAAGAGATTGATTCGCACGATGATCAAACTAACAAAGGTTATGATGGATCATCGTTTATTATTCTTATGAGGAAAGGACATTGCCACTAATAGCTAAACGAACAAAGGTTCTGATGAGTTACTAGCAACAATGGGTTTGAAAATGATTCTTTTTATTTGTTTTATGAAAATGATTTGTTTATGGTTGCGAAAAGGATTTTTATTCGTTGCGCTTGACGAGGACGTGACTCGCTCCTACGTATCCCAAATGGGAATCAAAGCGACGTAGTTCTAATGAAAAATGTTTTTGAAAGGGTTTGAAAGGGGGAGGTTGAATCATCTGAGACCATCTTCATCACTTAGAACATGATGCACTAGGCATAAGTGGGAATCACAAGATTCATCAACAATGGACAATAATATACAGGAACAAGTAAATAAACACTAAAGCTAAGCAGAATCACATAGGGCAGTTTTGGCACGGATCACAATAATTAAATAATGACAAATGTAAAGACAGAAATACCTCTAATGAAGGCGGATCTTACGACTTGAAGAATGCAACCCCAACTAACTCTTAGCGAAGGATCAACTCTGACGGACCAACGGAACGAATAGAGCAACAAAAAAAAATAAAGCGTAGAAGAGTTTTTCTCTAAAATGTGAGAGATTTCAAAAAATGGGTTTTTTCTCTGATCTCGTGAAAATGTGTCTGATCTGAAATGAAAAATGAGCGTCCTATTTATAGGAAATCAGATTTGATCTATTTTAGGAAATGGAGTAATCGATTAGTTGCTTAAATAACTTGAGAGATGTAATCGATTATTGGCTCATTGATTTTCAAGTAGATAATCGATTACATAGCATATATAATCGATTAGGTACTTTCCATGTTTGTTCATAATCGATTATGGTGTTTAGTCATAAAAGGGGATAATCGATTATGCTCCTGAACACTTTTCAGGAGGATAATCGATTATAGGCTTGACGAAAAGAAGTGTGTAATCGATTAGGCACTTTCCAAAATCATAGAAACCTTCCAAAATAGGTGATAATCGATTATGGTCCTTAGTGAAAACATGGGATAATCGATTATGCTCCTGAATTGTTTCAGAGTAGATAATCGATTGCCCCCTTTGATTTTCAGAGTGGATAATCGATTATCCCCTTGATTTTCAGAGTGGATAATCGATTATTTGCTTGAAGGAAGGATATGATGTAATCGATTGAGTGCTTCCTAAAAACATGGATAACTTCCTTATTCATCAAGGATACATTATATGCATGATAAAATCAATTTTATACTTTCTAAAAAATATTTTCATGCATGGGGCTTATTGAAAAATATTTTCATGCAAAAATTATTTTTATAGACCCTTTTGTGAGAAATGACCAAAATGCCCTTTTTGACCCTAAAAACCCTAATTTCCCAAAAAGTGCATTCTAACCCTAAAAATGATTTCAAAAACTTTGGAATGGTTTCTAGGACCCAAAATGCAATGCATAATTTATTATATATTTTTTTGTGTGGAAAATTAGGGTTTTGACCTAAGCCGGACAAAATTGGGGTATGACAGGACCCAAAATGCAATGCATAATTTATTATATATTTTTTTGTGTGGAAAATTAGGGTTTTGACCTAAGCCGGACAAAATTGGGGTATGACACAACCAAGTGAAGATCATCTGATCTTGGACAAGCCATTTCTCATACTCCTCTGAGAGATTTTCAGCTTTGTGATCTGCTTCAGAGTTGAATTGTTGAGGGATTGTTGGATTGACCAGAAATCGATGCAATTTGTAAAATGTAATGATACCAAAAATTTGTTGATTCCACATTAGGAAGTTCTTATCCTCTAATTTGATGGATAATTTCGGTGCAGTGGAGAATCCATGCGAAGTGTTTGATGCAACACCACCGAGAGCGAAAACGTTGTAGTTGACTTCGGAGTTGGTGATTTCATCGGCCATGGTGAAGCTTGAGGATTAACGCGGAGCTGGTGAAGGATCGAAAATGGCGAATGATACCATAAACGAAACAGAGAATACAGTGAGAGAAAGAGATTCAACAGAATTTCATCTTATTTCATTATTGAATATCTGATTGTACAATGGTGTATATTTACATTATATGCTAACTAATCCTTCTCACTATCAGTTACAACCGTGTAACTAATTCTAGCATTCTGTTAGCTTATTTGCTGAGTCAGATTAGTTCCATGAGATGAGTCAGCAGCTGAGTCATCAGTGAGAGTGTTGTGAGTTGACTTGGTTGACTTGCTCACTTTTGCTATCTTCTCTATCAGGACTAGACCAAAACAGATCTTCCACTTCTTCACCCAATCCCCCAAGCCCCTAATTTTCAAAGAGCCTACAATCATTAGACATCCTTAGCCCCACCCTTAAGATCTTCACCAACCAGTATCTTTCTTCTAGAGCCACTAACATTGGCATTGTAACGCCCCAAAATAATTTAATTATTTATTTAATTAAGTTATTTAAGGCTTACAATATTTATTTAATTTAATTAAATAATTCAAGTTTAATTATTTTATTTTGTTTATTAGGAGGTGTTGTCACGGATTGAGTGGTGCGAGCAAGGGCCCGTGATCCACAATTAGGCCCGTGGCCCATTGCCTTGTCAAGTATTCGACTTCCAAGGGGGTCTAGGGGTTAGTTTGCATTTTGTTACTCTATTGGAAAAATAAGAAAAGAAGCGAAAAAGAGAGAGTGAGAAGAGGAGGGTTGCGAAAGGAAGAGGAGAAGAAGAAGAGAAGGCGAAGCACTTAGGAAAGAGGAGGAGGCTCGTTGGTGACTTGCATTCTTCCCTTGGAGCTTGGCTAGCAATTCGACTTCCATAAGGTTAGGGGGTCCTCTTTTTGTGCTTAATAATCTATGCGAATTGTGATTGCTTAGGGTTAGGGTTCTAGGTTAGTTCTATGAATGATTTGTGATGTTAATGATTAATTCATAATATTGTGATGCTTGATGATTGAATTGCTATGTTGAAAATCGCATGATTGATGTTGAATTGTTGCTAAATGCGAATTGGAGACCATATGTTTGAACATATGATTGTTTGGTGATTATTTGGTGAAATTGAGAATCACGGTGACACTTTAGTAATACACATGTAATTGAGCGTTTTGATGAATGTAATTTGGTGAATGAAAGTGAAAAAAATTCTGTTTGGGAGCCCCTAGGCGCCTTGGGCGCCATATGCATGTTGCTGGAATTTTCAGTGTTGCGCCTTAGTCATGGGCGCCAGGCGCCCAGCAGTGTGCTGCGCCAGTTTTCCAAAATTCTGTTGCTCTGTGTTGCCATTCTGTGTCACTGTGTTGCTGTGCCTGTTGCCCCTGTGTTGCCATTCTGTGTCACTGTGCTGCCAGTTTTGGCGCTTGTTGCTTGAGTCATGGGCGCCAAGGGCCCCAATGCCTTGGTGATAGTTTTGTAAAAATTGTTTTCAGGTTTTCATATTCAGGTAAAATGGCTCATGAAAAATGATTTTGGACAACAAAAGAGTTGAATTGCGTATTTTCACTAGGTGCCTAGTGCATGGGCGCCAAAAATGATGTTCAGTTTTTGATGAAATTTTCATTGGGTTTTCATGTACTGAGCATTTGGCTCGTGTAAAATCAATTTCGAAGAAAAATAAATTTTGTTGCATGCTGGCCTTAGGCGCCTAGTGCCTGGGCGCCGTGTTGCTGTTGTTCCCTGGGCGCGCCTATGCGCGTGTTGCCTTCCTGGGCGCCAAGCGCCTGTGCGCGCTGTTGCCTCCTGTGCGCCAAGCGCCTAAGCGCGCTGTTGCTTCCTGGGCGCCCAGCGCCTATGCGCGTTGTTGTTCTCTGGGCGCCACGCGCCTGTGCGTGTTGCCTTCCCTGGGCGCCAAGCGCCCATGCGCCAAGTGCTGTGTTGCCCCTGGGCACCCAGCGCCTGGGCGCCAGTTTCCAGAATGTCTAAATGTTTTCCTATTTTGTTTTTAATGTAACTTTTGACTCGGTTATCCAAATTTAACGGTTCAAAATGCGTTTCGAAGCTAATTTCAGGGTCTATCCAATGATCTCAATTTTATGCAAAAATAAATTATTTTACTGGTGTTTCTGGGCTGATGGTGTTCAAGTGTCCAAATGGCTATTTTTACCCACTTTCCCTATGTCGTGTCAATGTCCTAAGTTGGTCTATTTGAATTGGTGTTGGTGTGAGTGGTGAGCTGAATTGGTGAGTAATGATGAAGTGAGATTGGTGAGCAGAGGCTTCGGCCTAATTTTAATTTGGTGAGTTGATTAATGCACTATGGTGAGATTAGAATTTAAAATGGTGAATTGATTGAATTGTGGTGTGTTGTGATGCATTCTCCATAACACCTCATGAAGCATGTGCATTATTGGTGAGCAGAGGCTACGGCCTAATTTTATTTGGTGAGCAGAGGCTACGGCCTATTTGTATTTGGTGACGGATCCGACATGCATGTACCCGTGGAGTTTGGGTTGCATTACATGCATAATCATATATTGTATAGTGCTGCTTGGAAATTGAATGCTGATGTGATTGTTTCCATTGTTGTGAATTGGTGTGCCTGGTTTCCTTTTCCTATGCAGTGCTTAATTCCCATATGTTATTAATTAGGAAAAGAGACTCACCCTACTGCTTTTATGTTGCTTCTTATGTCGGCAACGTGCAGGTAATAATGAGTGAAGGATTCCTATATGCCTTCGTCTGGTAGGAAGTGTCACGCTCTGATACGTAGCACCAGGGGGGTGTCCTATGTTTATGCATTATTTTCTTAAAACTGCTAGATTTTGTTGGTGATGTACTGGTTTTAATTTTAGAACTCTTTATTATTCCGCTGCTGGTGGTGATTGGATTTAGTTGATGCGAACTAAACGTTTTCTTATGGTGCTATGTATCTTGATTTTTATGAAGTAAGTGCAGCACTCGCTTGCATTGTTTTAAAAAAAAAAAAAGAGACTCTGATTTTATTAAAAGGTAAAGTTATTAGAAAAGGGGTGTTACAGGCATCATCTAGCTCTAGCCCACACAACCTAACATTCTAGCTAATCCTTAGAACTTTTTTGCCTTAGTGTGAAAACTAGAATGTTTAGAGACCTTTTTATGTTATTATTTCTTATTTGAATTCCTATTTTTATTTCGATTAATATTGTCCTATTGTTTTTATCACATAATTAGGATTGATCATCCTTTGCATTTAAAAAATCATTCAATTGATCAGTGATTGTACTTCAATTAATTGGTGAAGCTATAGGATAATTGAGACTAGAATTACTGCACGCACCAAACCTTAGTTTTATTCATTCAATATTTTTGTACTTTTTTTATGCTTTTCTTGAATTTTAATCTTTGCATGACCAAACAAATAATTAATTTAGGAAAAAATATTAATCATGAATGACCAAATGGTAGCTCTAGAAAATGGATTGGTAATTGAATAAAAATAAAAGAATTCAGGTATAATATTTAGACATAAGGGAGTCAAAGCTTGCAAGTGAAACCATGAACCTAGGTTTCTCTTCGTTAATTCACACTTTTACAATTTCATTCTTATTATTTATTTTTTTTTATTTTTTTTTCACAATTATTTCAACTAATCATTAGTCTAAATAATAAACAATGTTAACTAGTTTGGTACTTGCTGGCTAATCTTTGTAGCGACGATAACTTTTTATACTATTTCCATAAAAGAACGGTTGCTTTAAGTGTGTGTTTTATGCAAGGTTTTAAAAACCGGACCGGACCGGCCGGTTCAACCGGTTGAACCGGGAACCGGACCCCTGGCCGGTTGGTTCAACCCCATTTGAACCGCAGGCCAAAGAACCGCCCAAGAACCGGATTGAACCGCCAAGAACCGCTTTGAACCGGGAAAGAACCGGGAACCGAACCGGGTTGAACCGGTTTGAACCGCCCGAAATGCAATTTTTTATTTTTAAATTTACTTTTTTCTCCAAAATTTAATATTTTTTATTTTTTATTTAATAAATTTAATAAATTGAACCGGTTGAACCGATTGAACCATGAACCGGAGGTCTCGCCGGTTCGATCTCCGGTCCGGTTTTAAAAACATTGGTTTTATGCAACTATACCAATTCAAGGATGCGGGGTAGCAGACGAGACATTACCACCGCTTAGGAAGGGACCAAATCAATTAGGCCCATTAAGGAATCCAATTCAAGATATGTCTCCATGGAACTGAGAAGTGCAAGGCCACTTGGCCCATAGATTTTTTTTATCTGGCCTAGGAAGAAGACCCCAATTCAGTCGAGTTAAATAATTATGTTTCTTGACCAAAAATAATAATAATTATGTTTGTAAAGATGTTTTTGAAAAATATTGCAAAAGAGGGAAGGGGTAGAGGCCCTTGCTTGCCATGTCGTAAATTCGCAAAAAAAGTTTCAACTTATATTTTTTGCTTTGCAGATAGAATGACAAATATCACTCGTAAACTCACACAAGTAAAGTGGAGATACTAAATTCGAACCCAAATAATCATAGAAAATAATCAATCTAACAACCGGTTGTGCTATGCCTTACAGATAGTTGTTTCCCCCTATATGAAAAGAGTTTAATAATAATGAAAATTAAGAAATCTCTGGAGCAGATTATTCTCAATTGTCTGCCACATTACTCAATATTTTATCTTCTGTGGACAAATTATTAGAGTTTTGATTGTGCAGGAACGTACAAAACTAGTCCGGCTTCCACTACTGGCACTCATGTGTGACTGAAATGTTGTTTGTGAAATGAAATCTATTAGTGGATAGGTGGAAAAAACTTTTAATGTTGCATATATTGCTTTCAGAATGGACATTGAGAATATTATCAACAACAAACAAAAAAAGAATGAACATTTTTTTTTATAGTCAATGTTAGTGGGGTGGGGGAATGTCAGTTTTCGGGTTTAAACCCGATACCTCTTTCTTGCACTCATTCAGTATCTCTTAGCTCGCCAACTAAACTACATTCTTAGAATAAAAAGAGTGGACATTGAGAGTGTACAAAGTTCAAAGAAGGAACTATTAATTTCCACATATATTGTTGAGAAATTTATGATTAATTGGCATGACAACCTCAACATTTAATGGAGTACTTTCCGTCAACAAAAGTACAACAAGCATTTAAGTTTGAGTGTACTACTACCTGTTCAAATTATAGCAAGTACCTCCAATTAAGGCCACATGCAATAGTCCTTTTATTATAAATGTAAAAACTATATTATCAAAATAAGTAATTATTAGTTTAATTAATTTAAAGTTATTATAAAAAAAGTAAATGATATATAAATAAATATATTAAAAATATGTTATTTAGGATTTTTTTTTAAAATATGATTGATTATCTTTAGTGTTTAATAACAAAATCAAATTATAGAAATAAAACTTCTTAATTATAAGTTCATAATTTCCTGTGTAAATATCATCATAAGTACATAAATTTTTCCTACTTTCTAAAAAATGATTTTTTGTGACTAAAATTTGCGGCAGAAGGGCAACCGCTACTAGATTACTTAGTGGTGGTTAAAACTGTCACTATTCGACAATTTCGACTGCCACTAAGTACCAGATACCTTGTAGTGAATTAATCTTTTACTGTTTTACCCTCACTTTATCACCACAATTTCCTAAAAGTACAGGAAATCTACTTTTTTGTGGAACAAAAGTGTAATTAAAAAATATGGAGACTAAATTCAAGAAATTTAAAAGTATGGAGACCAAATTCGTGAAAATAAGTTCCAAAATCATGGATTTGTTTTAGTACAAAGAATCAAAATTGAAAATAAGCTTTTTAATAAATTATTAAAATGATTTTAATAATTATGATTATTTTTTTAACTTTTTAACATAAATTGTTCCTTGTAATCATATCAGGTATATACATATTATTATTAAAAATATATTATTTAATTACTATATATATAATACACCCATCATTGTTTTGTAAGACTATGAAAATGATTATCTATCTATCTATATATATATATATATATATATATATATATATATATATTACTATTATTTTATTGAAAAAGTTAAACAATGAAATATAACAATTAAATAAACAGAGAGTAGAAAGAACTACTCCAACCCATTACTAGAAAAATACATTTTCAGATGGAAATTTCTAACAGAACGGATTCTGTTTGAAATCATATTATAATTCGGATAGATTTGGGACGGATTTTGAACAAAAAAATTTTTAGACAGATTTTAGAGAGACGGAAATTTCGAACAAAACGGATTCTGTTTGAAATCATATTATAATTCGGATAGATTTGGGACGGATTTCGAACAAAAAAGATTTTAGACAGATTTTGGATGCATTCTGTCTAAAATTTGTTTGAAATTCGCTCGAAATGGGTTGGGACATAATTTGGACGAATTACTTGAATTTGCAACGAGTGTTTTTTGAATTGGAGACATTTTGTGCGAAAACCGTCACAAACTATATATCCGTCCCAAATCCATGCAAAAACATTTGAAATCTATCCCAAATCCTTTTTAAAAGTTCGTACGAGATCTCCCTTTTTCTAGTAGTACGTTACCTTCAAATGAGTAGAAGGGACTATTCCAACCCAATAAATTAACGGGGAGTGGAATCACAAGCCACACCTATATCAAATAACACCCCCACTTACTATTAGACTAACCCCTACTAATGCACTCTAAGGGGGTCTAATTCATACAAAAAAGAATACTCCTTTGAAACTCTTGCAAGTAACCACCTCCAAAAAAGAATACTCCTTAGAAGAGTATATCGAATACAAGCAATCTCCCAAGGGAAACCACACAAAACACAAGAAAAATCTTTGGTGTCTCCAATCACACACCTCTTTGAGATATGTTTATCTTAGATGGTAGACTATTCCTAAAATGCTGCCAAGTAAACAATATTTATGTCAAGTTATATTTGAACCTTCCTCAACTATGCTTATAAATTTAACATTTATGTCAAGTTATATTTGTCTGGAAATATAAATATCATAACATTTATGTGGTTCTTGCATCGTAATTGTACGTGGCTAGACTTATACTTTCTTCGTTCAAATGATACTCTCTCTATTTCACAATACATGTCAGTTTTAAAGAATAAAAATTGTTTGATATTATTCTACTTGTCGTTTTCAAAGTTCAATACTATCTTACCTATTATTTTATCAAAAATATCCTATTTGTTTATCGCAGAGAGAAACAGTTAGTAACCCTAGGAAATCTGCCAAGTAGAGCATGACAAGATTTATATATATTCAGGAAGTCCCAATTCAATCTCCACTAGTATTCTTGGGGTGAGCTAAATAAAATTTTCTTTGCAAGTACTCAAAGAGTCCGAAGGTTTTCCCCGCCTTGGATTGAGACGTCGTCCTTTCACCCTAAAATTTAAAAAAAAAACAAAAAAAAGAGAAATAGCTAGAATGATATAGTAAATAGTTATAATATTATAAAAAATGCAAATAAATCCATAAAAAATAATAAAATTAAATAATTTTTGTTCGTATTTGTATTAAAACTTTACAATATCTACTATCTATTTAAAAAAGATAGGATTGTTTAAATTACCAAACTACCCCTCATCTATTTTTAAAAAGTTTACTATTTATCAGTTATTGTTTTGCTTTTAGGTTATGGCGGAAAAACATAATAAGTGATCAGTTTAATCTCATTTCTATAAATACATATCAATATTTTAAATCATTCGTATCAAGCAACACGGTATGACCATGCTTATGTACGAGTATAGTGTTGGTGTTAAAGGAAGGGTAATTTGCAACGAACAAAGCGACGAAGGAAAAATAGAACGATCCAATCGTAAATGGTCTGAATGACATATTAGGTTGCACGCTGAGATGAGACAGCCACTTTCCGAAAACCAGGTAGGATATGTTGTGTGGATGATATATTGAGCTTCATTTCTGTCGTAATGATGCCAACATGGATTAGACAGTTGACACATAACAACTTCTCCCATGAAATGAAACCTTCAAAATGCATGCCTTTCACCATCTCAAATCAATTCTCTTTGCTTAATTTCTTATCGCATTCATTCATGCTTTTCTATGTTTTCTAATCAATTCTCTATGCTTTTCTATGCTTTTATACGCACGAGTGTTGTCATGTTATTTTTATTAATAGACTTAGACATAATTTAATTAGTACGAACATTACTCCATGAAAATCAAGACTAATTTAAAGTAGATAAACAAAGAGTTTCAAATTGTAATTGAGTTAGTCTGAACATTACCCCGTGAACATTTACCAGCAATATGTAATATTTCCCGTAGAGATTAGAAAACAAAATTGTATAGAAGTTTCAAATTTTCCAAATTGTAATTTTCCCGTAGAAACTAAATAATACTTATTGATAGAAAAAAATGGAATATTAAAAATGAATGAGACATGTAGATGAAATTAAAGTATATATATTGTGAAAAGAGAAAAATGAGATAGAGTTAGAGGAAGAAAGAGGAGGAGAGAGTGAAAAAAGGTGTGAGAATGATTGAAAAAGTTTGAAAAAATATGAGAGAGAGTGATAAGTAATATTTCCTGTAGAGATTAGAAAACAAAATTGTAGTAAAGTTTCAAATTTTACAAATTGTAATATTTTCCGTAGAGACTAAATAAAACTTATTGACAGAGAAAAAATAAAATATTAAAAAAATGAAGGAGACGTGTAGATGAAATTAAAGTAGATATATATCGTAAAAAATACAAAAAAAGAGATAGAGTTAGAGGAAGAAAGAGGAGGAGATAGTGAAAAAATGTGTGAGAAAGAGTGAAAAAGTTTGAAAAAGTATATGAGAGATATTGAAAAGTGAAAAAGTTTGAAAAAAGTGTCATAGAGATTGAAAAAGTTTGAAAAAAGTGTGAGAGGGGGGAAAAGTTTGAAAAAGTATGGGAGAGTGTGAAAAATTTGAAAAGTGAAAAGGTGAAATTACATAAATATCCTAAAATTGTTTAGTTGGGAAAATGGTAATATTGATATTTTGGTACTAGGTTAATGGTATAGATAGATAATCTTTTGGTAGTAGGTTAATAGTATAGATAGATAATAGATTTTGTTGATTGTATCTTTCGTACATGTGTAGTACTCTCTCTCTCTCTCTCTCTCTCTCTCTCTCTCTCTCTCTCTCTCTCTCTCTCTCTCTCTCTCTCTCTCTCTCTCTATATATATATATATATATATATATATATATATATATATATATATATGAATTTTATATTTATGGTTGTTGAAGGAAAATATGAAGAGAAAATAGTAAAAATTACGTGTCTACTTGACTAAATTAAAAATGAGAAGAAAAAAATAATCTAGGTAATAAACTAATAATTATATTTCTACCCATATAACTATGAGAAGCATTTGAAGTGGGTATCACTATCGAAATTTGAGATCGACAAACAAAATTCGAATGTGTTCTGGATTGGGCCACGAGGCCCAACTCCAGCAAGGGACTTTGGATCAGCCCAATGGCTAGGATCCATATCCACAATAAATCAGCCCATTTATGTCTATCATGCCTCAACAGCTCAGATACATCTGATCGATCCAACGACTAATAGCCGACACAGATCCCTATAAAGGCTGACCTCATTCAGCTGACAAAGGTACGTTATTCATTCCCTACATCAGTCTGATTCTCACATAGACTCGAGAGTCTACATAGACTCGTGAGAGGACCGTAGACTCGACTCGTAGACTCGTAAGTGATGTGAATCTAATTGATTCCACAACAAATAAAGGATCTAACCAAGTGATTTCTTGAATCAAATAAGACTAAAAGATAAAGGGGAAAAGAAACATACAATTGGGATTAGGCAAGAAGACGGAGAAATCGCCACATCCAAGAGGATGATAAGATCAAGGTGGAATCACCACAAGAGTAAGAGGCTCTTTATAAGACTCAAATTTGGTTCTAAGAAGAACCCTAGAGAAACACTCTCTAATCTCACAATATCATAAAATGATCAAAAGGTCCCTTACATGAAGCAACACCAATCCTTATATAGGTAGGGTTTGGCCATGGCATCACAAGCAAAATAAGGCCCACATACAAGCCCAAAACATGGCCCACTAGTTTAGCACATGCCTACATATTTAAAACCCAAGTTTCAAACTTAAAGTATAGTCTATTACAATTAAAAATAAAATAAAGTTCATCCTATTTTTAATAAAAATTAAATTATCTCGATGCTCTTGTGGTCCGCATCATTCCCTCCTTCTTGAAGAAATTCGACCTCGAATTTGATCTCCGTTGTAACCTGCATAAAGAAAGAACTCAAATAAATACCAACGTACCCCCCGGGGTCAAATGGAAATTGGGAAAAATCAACACATTTGACAAAGATAAACAACAACCAACTCCATGCAATAGTAATCAATGAAAAGTGAAAGTTAGGAAGCAACTTATACCTTTTGGAGTAGATACCTATAACCAAATTTACCTTTGTTTGCTTGAACATTGAAATAACAACATTGTTTCTTTCTCCTTTCAAGGTTGGAGGAATAATTGACCTCACATGAGGACTCTCATTTTCAAACTTAGGCAATAGGCACGAGTTAAACCATCCCATCATCAAATTTGCAAGATTTTCAAGCACACGGGAAAAGTAAAACTTAAGCAATGCAAGACAAAAGTTGTTCATCATGAATTTAGAAAGCTTAATTGATTTGATACTTGTGTAAGGAATCAAACCAAAAGAAACTTCATTCGGATTAACTTCTTCAAGAACATGGCTTTCCTTGGAAACTTGCAACTTGGGAGTAGCACCATAAAGCACCAAACCATGGGGTACCTTTCTTGAATATTTATCCCTATGCATGCTCAAAAAGAGATCAACAACACTTGGGAAATTGTTAGTGTAACAGCCCAGGTCCACCGCAGCGGCCACCCCGGTCCCACTGTTACCTCACGATCTTCTCTACCCCTCTTGTAGAGTTTTTGCCTTCCGTGGGAATCGAACCTTGCACCTGAGGCATAAGTGCAAGTTAAACCCCCTTCCCACTACCAATTGAGCGCAATGTAACACCCCTTTCTACCCGTCAATTTGTTTATAAAAATCAGAGTTTAAAAAAAATTTCGTTCATAGGGAATGTTACACATACTTCAATAAAACGTCACTTATCAATTTTAAAACAGCTTAACTCAAAAGTCATACATCCACGTAGCACGTCACAATATCAGAATCTCAAGCCTCATTTTAACGTCGCTTATAAAACGCAACATAACAAAACCAACTACGCAGCGGAAAATAATTAAAACATAACAGAAGGGTCCACATGGGCATAACAACCAGAAAATCATTAATAAAATATCGAGTCCGTTTCCCCCCTGAGTGCTACGTATCAGAGCATGACGACTCGACTCAAGAAGTGAAGCTAAGGCATTCACTGGGAATCACCTGCACGTTACCAACACGGGGGTAACATTCAAACAGGAAAGGGTGAGCATCATTTCAATCCATATAATAGAAAATATGATAAGTACTAGTCATAGGCTACGCACTAGAACAATCAGCATCCAATACGCTAAACATCCACATCACCGTCATCATTCACATCATCTACAATAACTCATCTCATGTCATGTAGGCTTATGAAAATGCAACCCACTCGCGGGTATATGCATGAGGTACCTTTTCACAAAACGTCGCTTAGCCCTTAAGGCCTCATCGTCACTTAGCCACTCAGGCCCCAAAAACGTCACTGGGTTTAATGCATATGGGCATGAGACACTATGACATGCACCACTCACAATACACAAACACACATTTATTCAATTCACAGTCAACTATGTGACCCGTCACTTACCGGTTTGCTCGCAAAGAGCACAGCACCTGTCAAATTCACAATCAGCACATAACGTCACTAGGCCATTTGGACCTTAACATCACTTAGCCCTTCGGGCCCCAAAAACGTCACTGGGTTTTCATCATCACTTACACATAATTATCAATCAACTCAAATAATAGCCACTGAGGGCGAAAACGTCATTTGACTAGCCACCAAGGGCATCCTTGTCATTTACACATCATTATCATTAACTTTGGCCACTAGGGGCAAAACAGTCTTTTACACGTCATAAATAATAATAATAGCCATTAAGGGCGAAACAGTCATTTAACTAGCCCTGAAGGCATCATCGTCAAAATCATCATTTTTGACATTACTTCGCTAAAACTGTTGTTTATACACCAAAAGGGATTTTTAAGGAGCTTCATATCATTTTTCAATGTCACTGGGACGATCACCGGGGACAGCCACTTGGGCGCCCACAAATAGTCAGAAAATAACAATTTTCCATTTTAAAAATTGGACCCATAGATAGACAACGTAAAAAGCTTCACGACACTTTTCGAATCGTTCAAAACGGACGTCTGAGTCAAAAGTTATGATAAAAATCAGTTTGGGAAAAATTAGGCAACATTCTGAAAATTGGCGCCTTAGGCGCCCAGGCAACCAGGCAACACAACACGCCACAGGCGCCCAGCGCCCAGGCGCGCACAACGCAACATGCAACACAGCGCCACAGGCGCCCAGCGCCCAGGCGCGCACACACGCACAACACGACACGACACGGGCGCCTAGCGCCCAGGCGCACCCACACGCGCAACACACACGCCTCAGGCGCCCAGCGCCCAGCACAGGCGCTTAGCGCCCAGGAAACAGCAGCAACATCCAGAATTTTGTTCAACAATTTTTCAACACTAAAAATTGGTTTCCTAACAAATTTTAAAGTGTAAAAACTCAATTTTTCCAGCAACTAAAAACGCACTTTTCTCATTCAAAATCACCAAAACTCAATTTATCAAAACTCAATTAAACAAAACAACATCACTAACACCATCATGGCGCCCTAGGCGCCCAAAACACCTACAACCCTTATGCGACTTCACTTCCAACAATTCAAACGCATAGATCAACATCATATTTCTCAACTCATACGCATAACACCACCAATAAGGCAAGATCATAGATCACAACAAAGCAATGAATCAAATTCGCATATTCTCATAATGAACATACATGAAAGTTAACATCAAGAACTTCAAGAAACGCAAAAGAACATCAAGAACATCATGGAGTCTAGGAGAAACCTTAGATCTAGGGCCTATCATAAGATTTATTAGATGGAAGGATAGAGCTCCCCTAACCTTTTCAAGAAGAATTCGATGCCTAGGATGCAGTCACCTACAGATCCACAGCAACAACGGAGATCTCCTTCCTCCTTGATCTTCGAATTTTCTTCTCCTTCTCCTCTTGGCCGCCTTGCTCTCTCTCTCTTTCTCACGCTATTCTCTTTCTCTCTTGCTCTCTCTTGAACTTTCGCAACAATGAGCCAACAACCCTAACCCCCAATCAACCTAGCCACTTCGCATACATTGGGAATCATGGGCTTGGGCTTTCCACTCAAGCCCAAGTCATGCAAGTGGCGCCTCCACACCCTCCTAATACCACCAACATTAATAAAATTCTAATTAATTACATTATATCAAATAAATTAATTTAAATCCCCAATTACTTAATTAAATAAATTAATTAAATAATTTTAGGGTGTTACAGTTAGCATAAGAAGACAAACCATTAAATGGACCTTCAAGTTTAAGCATAGGTCTTACCAACAATGCTCTATTGACCTCAACCCCCCTTTTTAAGAGATTTTTATTTTTCCTCACTTCTTTCTTTTCATTCCTTTTATGGTCTATCTTTGCTTCTCTTTTACCACACTCCTTTTCATTTTCTTTCAACTCTTTTTTTTCTTTTTCTATTTTAAGTTTCAAAGCCAACATGTCTTCTTTAGCCTTCTTTGGACTAAGAGAGTGAAGAGTAAATTTAATTTTATTGTGAACAAAAGTGTATATATTGGATTCACCATCATGAATAACTTTCCTATCAAATTGCCATGGTCTCCCTAGCAATATGTGACTAGCCTCCATGGGTGCCACATCACATAAAACCTCATCACAATATTTATCAATGGAAAATGATATCTTGACTTGTCTATTTATCTCTAATTCTCCATGATCACTTAACCATTGCACTTTATATGGACTAGGATGTGGAGTAGTTTCAAGATTGAGCTTTGACACTAACCTAGTACTTGCAACATTTGCACAACTACCTCCATCAACTATCAAAGAACATACATTTCCTAGAATGAGACACCTAGTGTGGAAAATGTTATTTCTTTGTGAATCATTCTCATTTTTATCATAGGCTCCAACAAAATTATTAACCATGAACAAATCTCTCTCTTGAGGTTTTTTCTTACATTCACTCTCATTTGAACTAATGCAATCATTTTTCCTTGTGTTGTTGCTCTCTTTTTGAGCATGCATAGGGATAAATATTCAAGAAATATACCCCATGGTTTGGTGCTTTATGGTGCTACTCCCAAGTTGCAAGTTTCCAAGGAAAGCCATGTTCTTGAAGAAGTTAATCCGAACGAAGTTTCTTTTGGTTTGATTCCTTACACAAGTGTCAAATCAATTAAGCTTTCTAAATTCATGATGAACAACTTTTGTCTTGCATTGCTTAAGTTTTACTTTTCCCGTGTGCTTGAAAATCTTGCAAATTTGATGATGGGAATGTTCTGTACCGTACATTTAGACCGGTATCCGATCTTAGACACCAAGTCTGATCCGAGGTAGTTGGTAGTTAATGGTCTTGATCGACCGAGCTCCGCTTCCGATCCGGGACAGGTGGTACCTGCGAGGACACTTCGACGCTCAAGTCAGCCAAAGAGCTAATTAGAGGTGAAGAGTAGGAAAGAGTGTGTCCCTTTAATGAAGCATTCAATGCTTATTTATAGAGTTTGGTGGTGTTAGACCTGATGAATCAGGACCGTCCGATCTTGCGCTGCGATCTCAACCATTGGTTGATGGATCTACATTTGGTGTTGGGCCTCATTATTGTGGATTGGGCCAATCCATAACAGTTGCCCCCCAAGTCGGGTCGTCTTGGGGCGAGCTAGACTTGATGCCTTATATGGACTTCGTGAGGGTTTTTGAATTTGAGGTCAGACCTTCGTGGCGACCGTCTCCAAGGCCGGGCTTATAGCTACAAATAGGGCTGCCCCCAGCCTCGGAGTGCCCGAGATACGGGTCTGGGCAAAGATCTTCGAGGCCGGGCTTATACCAGCAAGGGTGTCTACCACCAGCCTCGGCAATATTAAAAACGTGACCAACTAAGGGACTCGAGGTGCCAATTTAAAGTCGCCTTCAGGGAAGTTTACCGGGACTCGGCCCAGATCGAACTCGCCCTTCAGGGTAATGGCAACCTCGGCCATTCAAAACGTGACCACCTGAGGGACTCGAGGTGTCAATTTAAAGTCGCCTTCAGGGCAGTTTACCGGGACTCGGCCCAGATCGAACTCGCCCTTCAGGGTAATGGCAACCTCGGCCATTCAAAACGTGACCATCTGAGGGACTCGAGGTGTCAATTTAAACCCTGCCTCGGGAATTTTTCCCGGCTTCTGGAAAGTCGCTTCGAGGAAGAGGAAGCTAGAGACGAGCAGGGCGTAGGAATCATCAGGAGTTCTGATCCTAGGTGGAGTTCCGGTCTTAGCGTGAAACTTTAAGGCGATCGCTCGACCGGTCCCAAATCCTTCCATCCAACCTCGGAACTTACTTTTACTAAGCAATAAATGTGAGGAAAACTGTAGTCGACCCATATATATTAGATGGTTAAACATTTACAAAGTCGGATTACATCACGCCCGTCGGCTCATTCCGAGACCTAGGAGAAACGTGGTCTTCCTGCGTTAATCCCTTCTTCATGATCGATATACTTCTGAGATCGCTGGAGGAACTCGGAAAGCGACTCAACTTGGTTGACCCCGACGTCTATCTGAAATAGACTTCCTTCACGAAGGCCAGCCTCGATGAAGAAAAGACGGAAGGAGTCGTCGAGGTTCCGAACTTGAGCAGCTTCTCTGTTGAATCTCTCTATATAGTCCCGGAGGAGTTCATTTTCTCCTTGCCGAATTGCCTGCAATACCTTCCGAGATTTAGGCTTCATCTTCGAGTGGGCGAAGTGTGCAGAAAAGAGCTTGGCTAACTGATCCCAAGAGGAGATCGTATTCGACTTAAGAGCCCTGAACCATTCTAGAGCCGCCTTCTCTAGAGTAAGGGGAAAGGTTCGGCACTTTATCTCCTCTGGAACGTTACGGTATTGCATAACCGTGTCAAAGTAGTCGAGGTGGCGGTCCGGATCGCCAGTCCCATCATGCATTTTCAAACCTTCAGGAGGGTTCTCCAGGTGCTTTGGCACCGGGAAGTAGTCGATTTTCGCTGTGAAAGGTCCTTTACGCTTTGCCGACCTCTCAAGGGGTGGAGACTGTCGGTAGCCATACTTGCCGGGGGATCCCCGCGAGCTAGGGCGCTGACGTTTCTGCCTCGGAGACATTTTCAAATTTCCGGTACGTCGCCTCGGAGAAGAAGAAAACAGGAACGAGCTAGGCCGAGGGGAACCCTCAGGACCATAGGAATCATCGGTGGTCCGACTTGGGGGAGTCGCTGACCCTCGCCCTCCTCTACACCGAGGTGGAGTGCGGTGATGGTATCTCCTCCAAGCCGGAGATTGGTGGCGGACGCGGCCATGAGTCGTTCCACTTGAAGAGTTGCGCAAAGAGGAACTCCGATCCGGGATGTTACGAGCCCGGATCTCAGCAATCTGAGCTTCTAACTGGGTGTAGCGTTGTCTTTCCTGTTGGTCGGCCTCGGCTTGCCGATTTAGGAACAGGACGAGCTGTTGAACAGCATCGACCGGTACCTGGACGGTCGGAGGGGGAGGTGGAAGCCGGTTCCGAGATGGGCTCCCATGAACCATAGCCGTAGCCGAGCTTCGAGCATGCACCGGGCTAAGGGGTAAGATGACCGCCACTCCTTCCGAAGTCACCTGCTACAGGACCGGCCCTTCACCGACATTCAGGACAGTCCTATGACGTAAGGTCGGAGCCATCGTCAATCAAGGAGATGGGAGAGGAACTAGAGTACAAGATGCTCCCACTGTGGTCGCCAATGTTCTGTACCGTACCTTTAGACCGGTATCCGATCTTAGACACCAAGTCTGATCCGAGGTAGTTGGTAGTTAATGGTCTTGATCGACCGAGCTCCGCTTCCGATCCGGGACAGGTGGTACCTTCGAGGACACTCCGACGCTCAAGTCAGCCAGAGAGCTAATTAGAGGTGAAGAGTAGGAAAGAGTGTGTCCCTTTAATGAAGCATTCAATGCTTATTTATAGAGTTTGGTGGTGTTAGACCTGATGAATCAGGACCGTCCGATCTTGCGCTGCGATCTCAACCATTGGTTGATGGATCTACATTTGGTGTTGGGCCTCATTATTGTGGATTGGGCCAATCCATAACAGGATGGTCTAACTTGTGCCTATTGCCCTAATTTGATGATGCGGACCACAAGAGCATCGAGATAATCTAATTTTTATTAAAAATAGGATGAACTTTATTTTATTTTTAATTGTAATAGACTATACTTTAAGTTTGAAACTTGGGTTTTAAATATGTAGGCATGTGCTAAACTAGTGGGCCATGTTTTGGGCTTGTATGTGGGCCTTATTTTGCTTGCGATGCCATGGCCAAACCCTACCTATATAAGGATTGGTGTTGCTTCATGTAAGAGACATTTTGATCATTTTATGATATTGTGAGATTAGGGAGTGTTTCTCTAGGGTTCTTCTTAGAACCAAATTTGAGTCTTATCAAGAGCCTCTTACTCTTGTGGTGATTCCACCTTGATCTTATCATCCTCTTGGATGTGGCGATTTCTCCGTCTTCTTGCCTAATCCCAATTGTATGTTTCTTTTCCCCTTTATCTTTTAGTCTTATTTGATTCAAGAAATCATTTGGTTAGATCCTTTATTTGTTATGGAATCAATTAGATTCACATCAAGTGGTATCATTGAGCTTTCTCCATAATCATATTTTGTTTGTTTCAGATTTCTGGAAAAACAAAAAAATCGTAACCATACTTTATCTTTACCAATTCACATGAATTCATCATATGAATTCATGTTGTTGATGTTAGCGTGAAAAAAAAAAAGTGATTAGCTGTTTTATTTTCAATACCTTGCTCCGCGTTTTGTTCTTATTTTCAGTCCTGATCTTAGTTATAAAAAAAAAAGGTTCCTTGGTGGCCTCACGTTCTGTTCTTGTGAGTACCTATTTGTAATTTAATTCTAGTTACAAATTAGAATTTTGTGTTATTTCTTCGTTACTAGCTCAAATCTGGAAATTCAAAAGCCTAAATTGATTAAAAAAAAGAGGAGTTCAAATATTCAAAAAAAAAATTGAAAAAAAAAGTGCTGAAAAAAAAGTGATTCTTCAAAAAGTGTTTCTAGAAAAGAAAAAACAGGCAAGTATAAAAAAAAAGGGGCAAATATCCAGATTTGGGGCATTGATTATTCATACTTTTTGCAAATAGTTACCACCATATCCTTCCTTGCTATGTCTCTTTCAAGCTCTATTTGGTTTAGCCCTTCTTGTTAGCTTTTCTTGTGTGTGTTTTTTTTTTAATCCTTAGTGGTGTCTTAGAGTCTCATTTCGTCATTTTTTGGCCTCATGAATGATACACTCCATTGTGTGCATCCATAAGTGCATTTAAGTTTTCTACATTCTTGATTGGGCAATTGGTGGGTTCTTTGAAGAGCTTCATGAGTGGCAATTTTTAGGGAGTGGAAAAAGGCAAGTGTGAACACTGGAGAAAAAGCCAAA
Organism: Astragalus membranaceus; assembly: GCA_039519185.1. NCBI lineage: Eukaryota > Viridiplantae > Streptophyta > Magnoliopsida > Fabales > Fabaceae > Astragalus > Astragalus membranaceus. The sequence continues at coordinate 171,706,389 of CM076848.1, read as the reverse complement.
ATTTGTGTGAAACACGAGTGACACTTTCTTTGAGTGAAACACTTAGCGAGTGGTGAGGTCGTTTTTTTTGCTACTTTTTATTTTGTTTTGTGTACTTGTAATCTGGGAATTTCAATATGGGTGACTCTTCATCTACTTCCCCAAGGACGGCTTCCCTTATCCATCATATGACTAGAATGTTAGAGGCTCAAGCCAATCTATTCAATGATAAAGTCAATGAATTGAGGGAGGAATTTGTGCAACAAAGGGAAGTTACATCCCCACATGGAAGACTTTCTACTATTGGTGAGTATGGTGATGAATCTGAAAGGGATGAACGGTATGAACATCATAGGCATATGAGAAGGCATAGGGGACATGGAAGGCGCCATAGGAATCATAGTGGTGATGAAAGAAGGCATAGAAGGCATGATGATAAGTATGAAAGTGGCAAAATTAAATTTCCCTCATTCCATGGGAAAAGTGATCCGGATGCTTATTTAGATTGGGAACTTAAGATGGACCAATTGTTTGAGGTTCATGATATTCATGAAGATAGGAGGGTGAAGTTAGCTTCTTTGGAATTTAAAGATTATGCTTTACTTTGGTGGGACCAAAATGTGAAGGATCGGAGAAGGTGTGGTGCTAGAGAAGTGGATGATTGGGAAGATCTAAAAAGCATTTTGAGAAAAAGATATGTTCCCTCCCTTCATCATAGGGATTTACACCAAAAGTTCCAAAAGTTAAAGCAAGGGTTCAAAAGTGTTGAAGATTATTACATAGACTTTGAAACTTTGAGAATTCGATCCAATACAAGGGAGGATGAAGAAGCTAAAATAGCTAGGTTTCTTAATGGCCTAAGCTATGAAATAAGGGATGTGGTAGAACTCCAACGTTTTGAAGATATTGAGGAGCTTGTCCATCAAGCTTCTAAAGTGGAGCAACAAATCAAAAGAAAATCCAACTACAAAAAATATTCCTCAAGCAAGGACAAAGATGCTTCACATTGGAAGGATAAACACAAGAGGGAGGGCTCAAAGTCCCCCCAAGGCCTCCACTTCAAAGGAGGGAGGTAAGTCTTCTAACCCTTTTAAACTTTCATCTTCAAGTTCTTCATCCACCAAATGTTTTAAATGTTTGGGAAGAGGTCACATAGCATCAAATTGCCCAAATAAAAAAACCATGATTGCAAGAGGCAAAGATGTTTATGAAACCGCTTCCTCATCATACTCTTCCCCTTCGCAATCCTCTTCAAGTGAGAAAGAGAGTGATTGTGAATTGGCCCCCCTTAAAGGAGATCTTCTCATGATAAGAAGACTCCTGGGAGTCAAAGTAAAAAAGCATGATGAGTCTCAAAGAGAAAATATTTTCCATACAAGATGTTCAATTAATGGAAATATTTGCTCTTTGATCATTGATGGAGGAAGTTGTACAAATGTGGCTAGCTCTAGATTAGTCCATAAACTTGATATGAAAACAACTCCCCATTCTAGGCCATACAAATTGCAATGGCTTAATGAAAAGGAAGAACTTTTGGTTGACAAACAAGTCTTGGTTTCTTTTAGCATCGGTAAATATCATGATGAAATTTTATGTGATGTTGTGCCTATGGAGGCGGCCCACCTATTGTTAGGTAGGCCATGTCAATTTGATCGTATGGTCATACATGATGGTAGAACCAATACCTTCACTTTTATGCATAAAAAGCATAAAGTGACTCTTTTGCCTCTTAGTCCCAAAGAAGTTTGTAACAACCAACTTGCTTTGAAACAAAAAAGGGAAACAGAGAAAAAGGTAAAGGCCATCTTGCATGCTCATGAATCAACTAGCCAAGATTCTACCCATAAGGTGGAAAGTGTGTTTATTAGAGAACATGTTGTTAGGAAAACATTGTTGGCAAGACAACCTTTGTACTTTCTCTATTGCAATGATATGTGTTTGTCTTCTTTGCCTAATGTTTTGCCTGAAGAAGTGGATTGCCTTTTAAAAGAGTTTAAGGATGTTTTCCCTAGTGAGTTACCTCAAGGCCTACCCCCTTTTAGAGGCATCGAGCATCAAATTGATCTCATTCCTAGTGCATCTATCCCTAATAGGCCACCATATAGGGTGAATCTGGAACAAACAAAGGAAATAGAAAGTCAAGTTCAAAAGCTTTTAGCTAATGGATGGGTTAGGGAAAGCCTAAGCCCTTGTGCTATGCCGGTGATACTTGTACCTAAGAAAGATGGTACTTGGCGCATGTGCACCGATTGCCGTGCCATAAATAACATTACCATTAAGTATAGGCACCCAATACCTAGACTTGATGATATGTTAGATGAATTGCATGGTGCATGTGTCTTTTTCAAGATTGACTTGAAAAGTGGCTATCATCAAATAAGATTAAGAGAGGGGGATGAATGGAAAACCGCTTTTAAGACGAAGTTTGGTCTTTATGAATGGTTTGTCATGCCTTTTGGTTTGACTAATGCCCCTAGCACTTTTATGCGTTTGATGAACCATATTTTAAGGCATTTCATTGGAAAATTTGTTGTTGTTTACTTTGATGACATCCTCATTTATAGCTTGAACATGCATGATCATATTGAACATTTGAGGAGTGTCATGAGTACACTTAGGAAAGAAAAATTGTATACAAATTTGGAAAAGTGTACTTTTTGCAAAAATGAAGTTGTTTTCTTGGGGTTTGTTGTGAGTGCACAAGGTGTGAAAGTGGATGAAACCAAAATCAAGGCCATCGAGGATTGGCCCACACCTAAGTGCATGAGTGATGTAATGAGTTTTCATGGTCTTGCTAGCTTTTATAGGCGCTTTGTGCCTAATTTTAGTACTTTGGCCGCTCCTTTGAATGAGATAGTTAAGAAAAATGTTCCATTTAAGTGGGGACAAGAGCAAGAAGATGCATTTAATGCTTTAAAAGAAAAATTGATAAATGCACCTATCTTGGCCTTGCCTAACTTTGCAAAAACTTTTGGAATTGAGTGTGATGCATCTAACATTGGGATAGGGGCTGTTTTGTTACAAGAAGGACACCCCATTGCATACTTTAGTGAGAAATTAAGTGGAGCACACTTGAATTACTCCACTTATGACAAGTAATTATATGCATTAATTAGAGCATTGCATACTTGGCAACATTATTTGTTTCCTAAGGAATTTGTGATACATAGTGATCAAGAATCCTTAAAGTACCTAAAGGGCCAAGGTAAGCTAAATAAGAGACATGCAAAGTGGGTTGAATTCTTGGAACAATTTCCATATGTCATCAAACACAAGAAAGGGAAAGCTAATGTGGTAGCCGATGCATTTTCAAGGAGGTACTCTCTAATCTCTACTCTTCAAACTAGACTTCTTGGTTTTGATCATATTAGAGATTTGTATGCCTTGGATGTTGATTTTGCTTCTCTTTTTCATGATTGTGAGCTTATGGCACATGACTCTTATTATAGACATGATGGTTATTTGTTCAAGGGCCATAGACTATGCATCCCTAAGTGTTCAATAAGGGAATTGCTTGTTAGAGAGGCACATGAGGGAGGTTTAATGGGTCATTTTGGGGAGCATAAAACTCCATGACATGTTGCATGAACATTTCTATTGGCCTAAGATGAAACATGATGTGCACTTAATTTGTTCCAGGTGCATAGTTTGTAGGAAGGCTAAGTCTAAAAGCATGCCTCATGGTTTATATACCCCCCTCTCTATTCCCTCTTCCCCTTGGGTTGACCTGTCCATGGATTTTGTTTTGGGCCTACCCAAGAACAAACATGGCCGTGATAGCATTTTTGTTGTGGTGGACCGTTTTTCTAAAATGGCCCACTTTATTCCTTGTCACAAGGTTGATGATGCATGTCACATTGCTAACTTGTTTTTTAAGGAAGTTGTTAAATTGCATGGAGTGCCCAAATCCATTGTGTCGGATAGGGACTCAAAGTTTTTAAGTCACTTTTGGAAGACCTTATGGGCTAAGCTTGGAACTAAGCTACTATTTTCTACTACTTGCCACCCTCAAACGGATGGTCAAACCGAAGTAGTCAATAGAACCTTAGGAACCATGCTTAGGACTATTTTAAAATCTAATTTAAGGGCATGGGAAGAATGTTTACCTTTTATTGAGTTTGCATATAATAGGGTGTCTCATGGCACTACATCTTATTCTCCATTTGAGGTAGCATATGGTTTTAATCCACTAACCCCTCTTGATTTGATTCCATTGCCTATAAGTGATGAAGTGTTACATAAGGATGCCGAATCCAAGGCACAATATGTGCAAGAGCTACATGCTAAGGTCAAGGAAAATATTGAGAAAAAGGTTGATCATTATGCAAGGAGTGCCAACAAGGGCAAAAGAAGAGTTATTTTTGAACCCGGTGATTGTGTTTGGGTCCATCTTCGGAAGGAAAGATTCCCTTCCCAAAGAAAATCCAAACTCCATCCTAGGGGTGATGGTCCTTTTCAAGTCTTGGAGCGCTACAATGACAATGCATACAAGATAGACTTGCCCGGTGAGTACAATGTAAGTGCAACATTCAATGTGAGTGATATTTCCCCTTTTGATGTAGGTGAGCATGGAGACCTTGGAGGTCACTCTCATGAAGATTCAAATTCGAGGTTGAATTCTCTTCAAGGGGGGGGATGATAAGGACATATTCAAGAATTGGCACTAGGACCAATAACAAGAGGGAGAGCAAAGAAGATTAAAGAGCAATTAGAGACTCAAATGGCTTATTTGCTTGATGATAGCAATAGTTCTAAAATTACTCATTGTCCTATAAATCTTTTAATAGTTGATATTGTTTAGCTTTCCTTTAATTATAATAGTTTATATTTAAAGTTTGGAAACTTGGGTTTAAATGTGTAGACATGTGTTAAACTATTTGGGCCATGTTTTGGGCTTGTATGTTGGCCTTATTTTGCTTTTGTTTCCTTGGCCAAACCCTAGCTATATAAGGGTTGGTGGTGCTTCATGTAAGTGACCTTTTGATCAATTTTATAAGATTGTGAGTTTAGAGCAAGTTGCTCCTTCTAGTTCTTCTTAGAACCTCCATGGATCTTATCAAGGGCTTCATTGTGCTTGTGGCGGTCCAACAATGGAATTTATCATTCATCCTTGAATGCGGCATTCCTTCATCTCCTTGAATCATTCCTTTCTAGTGCACCTTTTGTAAGTTCTTCCCCTTTTTAGTTTGTTTGTGTTTGAACAAAATTATGATTTATGGAAGGATCCTTGGATTTTTAGTGAACTTATATGTCTAGTTCACATCAGTAAGAGTCTATGAAAAAAAATACACTAAAAAAATATGAAAAAATATTACTGTAGTGTCAAACAGTATCAATAACAATGAAGACATTTCATCAATAACAACAAAATTTATCAAAATTTTCAACATTCCAACTTCAAACACCAAAACTAAGCAAAATAATAAAGTATGTAGATAACAATTCCTATTAGATAAAACTCCAAGTTTCTTTAAAAGCTTTTCTCTAATTTCATGATATGAAGGAGGTTTGTAACTGATTCTATACCTCCCAATCATGTCAAACATCTTTGCAAACTCCACATTTTTAATACAATTGAAAGGAATAGCACTTGTACACATCTTAGACATAATGAGCTTCCTCTACAAGTTAACCTAAAACATAGCGTTTTGGGCTTTTTTAAAAAAAAATTCAATTCTGTGATAAACTCGTGAGTCAGAACGAGTCTAAGCGAGTTTATGAAGATTCCGATTCTACATGAAATTTGACTCGTTGGGGCATCATAAACTCGTAAACTCGTAGAATCGTACGAGTTGACTCGCGATTCTGACAACCATGGGAGTGACATTGCAGGTACCACACTCGGGGACCACTCAGAGACCCGACTTGGTCAGCAGGAGCCCTACCTATTACCATCCTGGTCCTACTCGAGGTAACGTAAAAAGTATAGATCAGAATGAAATCAAACATGAAGAACAAAAAACAATTAGCAAAACTTGAGGTATCGATTAGATTGTCTTTAAGAATTTATTCCGCTCACTAAGCACAAGTTCCCCAAAGTAGAACAAGTTTGTCCTGGTGAGACTGATGTTAAAAAACAAGAGCTGGTGATAGAAACTTAAGAAGGCAGAGGGGACTAATGGGCAACAAGTTATTATTATAAATCTGGTCCATATAAGTCAAGTTTGTTTTGGGGGCTAAAACTAGGGTTTTTGGATAGGCCTTTCAAAAGTCAAAATATTTTTACAAAAATAAACTCAAGAAATAAAAAATGATCTCAAATTGTTATTGCACGTGCAGTGCAATTTGGAGGATTTGCACAAAGCCCACACATTTGGGCCCAAGCTTGTGTGCGTGAACCCGCACATTTGGGCCCAAGCTTGTGTGTGTGATCCCACACATGTCTCATGTTATCTTATAAGCCCAAATCATATGTTAGCCTACAAACTATTAGAGGTTTCAAGGGCTAGGCAACGTGGGACTTCCTACTTTTGAAATATCCTTCAAAAACTACAATAATCCCCCACATATTTCAAAAATGTGAAAACTTTTAAGAGATAAATAAAATCAAGTTTTCCTGGGTTTCCATCTTGGATGTAGCGCATCAGACATGTGTAGGCAAGTTATACGAACCAGATATTAGACGACTAAGACTTAATATACAGTGTATTTGTGTAGCCAATTATATGAACTCAAGGCACTTTATGTAGACTAGAGGTCTACTGCTTACACTACACCCCCACATTTCTCGCTAATATGTCATTTTGCGCTAAGAGACCACAGTCTCATACAAGCAGTCCTACTTTACTCTCATGTAGGTGATTTCATCAAGTGTATGATGGAAATCTTACACCACGGGTAAGGGATTTGAAAAGTATGAAGAGTTTATCCTCTCAATAATGCAACATCTAGCACTTACACAAAAAACTGTCATAGGAAAATGATAAATATACAAATTAACTTATAGTGCGAGCAAAATTAATAGGTGACTTACTTTTACCATATTGAATCTTCCTCATGAAATATTCAATCACAAAAGTCGGATTCCCATGATCCTGTCACTTGTTAATTTCAATTGGCTCAAGTTCCATTTGCAACACACCAATTACAATTTTCTTATCAAGATCAATGTGTGCATATAATAGTAAGTTTGTGTGTTTATTTCGCAATTAACATATTTTAATGATATATTACTTTTTATACTTTATTTTATAAAATATTAGCTATGAGTTATTATTTTTATTTTCTTGAAATATTAGCTATGAGGTGTTAGTTCAGTGGTAAGAGCTAGCCTTATATCCTCAAGGTGCTGAGTTCAAATCCCCTCGGGGACAGTTGTAAAATGGCCATTAGTGCCACTTTGATTAATAAAAATTTCCCCCTTCCCCAATTTTTTAAAAAAAAAAAAAATGAGTGTAGAAATGAGTCTGGTATTAAAAAGGAGTTAAAAAGGGATTAGAGAACAAAAATTTGGGCATGTTCACGTTCAGCCCAAGCCCGTGTCTTTTTTAAAAAGTTATGCTTGTTGTAACCTCACTTTTTCTTCATGCACCCCTGGTACCTTATGTGAAATGCAACGATCAGATCTTTGGAAACCCTCGGCTCAACAACCTCCTCTCGTTGTCTTCTTCCTCGTTTGGCCATGGAAAGGTCCCAAAGTTTACTATCCAACTCGAAATCATAATTTACCTTTTGGATTCCTCGCATCGAAATATTTGAAAAACACTAGTCTTTTTCTTGTTTTAGTGAAGTTGATGTGAGACCCATTGAAAGTTTGTTTCAGTCCCTCCAGTTGTAGTGCTTTAATTATAAAGAAATTACATACTAGTGTCTAGCTAATTCTAGCTTTAGTTTTGCTATTTGGAATCTTTTTTTTACAATGGATAAGAAAAGAAAAAAAAAAGCTAAGACCGAACAAAAGAGACACCTAAAGCATTAGCTAATTAAAAATTCTCAAGCTCCCCGGAGGCTCAATAAAAACTCTAAGAGGATAATCACTTCTAGCTCCCACTTTAGCCAAGTAGACCGCACGCTAATTTGCTACATGATAAGAATGTTCCACTGTCACCTCCCAATCACCTTGGAGATGCTTCCGCAGAGTTGCAATGTCATTTCCATGCTTGTGGCATTATCAGCCTCTTTGATAAGACAAAGAGTTTCCATATAACAACAGACTTTACGATAACCTCTCTCCCAACATAGCTTGATCTTGTGTACTAGAGCACAAATCTCCTCCTAAAGAATATTAGACACTCCAACAGTCTCATTAAAACCAAATGAGAAAATGCCATCAAAGTCTCGAACAAGGCCCCCAATTCCTGAAACTCTTGGATTAGTTATGGCACTCTCGTGAACGTTCAAACCAACCCAACCAATAGATGGTTTGATCCAAGAAACCTCATTATTGTGCGGGACATAACGTGAGTAGGAATCTTAGCTCCATCAAAAACCACCTTGCTCACAAATGATGCGGACTACAAGAGCATCGAGATAATCTAATTTTTATTAAAAATAGGATGAACTTTATTTTACTTTTAATTGTAATAGGCTATACTTTAAGTTTGAAACTTGGATTTTAAATATGTAGGCATGTGCTAAACTAGTGGTCCATGTTTTGGGCTTGTATGTGGGCCTTATTTTGCTTGTGCTGCCATGGCCAAACCCTACCTATATAAGGGTTGGTGTTGCTTCATGTAAGAGACATTTTGATCATTTTATGATATTGTGAGAATAGAGAGTGTTTCTCTAGGGTTCTTCTTAGAACCAAATTTGAGTCTTATCAAGAGCCTCTTACTCTTGTGGTGATTCCACCTTGATCTTACCATCCTCTTGGATGTGGCGATTTCTCCATCTTCTTGCCTAATCCCATTTGTATGTTTCTTTTCCCCTTTATCTTTTAGTCTTATTGAATTCAAGAAATCACTTGGTTAGATTCTTTATTTGTCATGGAATCAATTAGATTCACATCAAGTGGTATTCAGAGCTAATACTATTGTCCTCTTGAATCCAGTAAAAAAAAAACCAAAAACATAAATAAATCTGCCGCTTTTGTTCTTACCATTTTGCATTTTTTTTTCGGGTGTTCTTTTCTTTTGTCTCTTGATCTTTGTGATTCACGCATGTTAGTAGTGCTGTGATACAATTGCATTCATTAACACTTGCAAATCATGTTTCACGTCTTCTGTTGTTGGGTTTGTGGCCAATTAATTTAAAGTATGAAATTTTGTGTCGCCAGTAGAACGATTTGTGTTTTTCCTTGAAGCTTATTGTTTTGGTCTTTTTGGGGTCAACAATAAATTGTTATTTTGGATTCCACTTGTGTTGTTAGTTGATTCTTATGTGTGGGAAGGTTTACTCAGTTGATTCCTTGCTGTAATCTTGGTCAAATTCGAGTATTTAGCTGCTGGAATTTCTCTGGAAAAAAATCCAGAACTTCATCTTCTTCACTTGCAATAGTTTGATCTAAAATTTTGTTTGCAAACTTGTTTTTGATGTTATTTCTTCCATACATGTCTGATTCTGGAAATTCAAAAGCCTAAATAGATTAAAAAAAATAAGAATTCAGATATTCAAAAAAAACTGAAAAGATAAGTGCTGAAAAAAAGTGATTCTACACAAAAGCACATATAAAAAAAAGCATATACTAAAAAAAAATCTAGAATTGTTCATTTTGATACATCAATCATTTTTGCATTTTGTTGCTTCTAATAAACATTGCAAGTTGATTTTAGTATCTTACCATCCACATATTTGAACCACTTAGTCATTTAGTTTTATTCTTTTTTTTTTGAGTCGTCTCCTTGTTTATCTATTTGAGTGTGTCTTCCTTTGCTTTTCTTTCTTTTGCGTCTTTTAAATTCCTTAATTTTGTCTTTGAAGTTTTATCTTGTCTTTGTTGCCCTCTTGAATGATAACTTTCATGTGTGTTTTGTCACAATTGTGTAGAGGTTTTCCACAAACTTGATTGAGACTTGTTTGATTTGTTTTAAGAACTTGAAGAGTTGCATTAGGGAGTGGAAAAAGGCTAGAGTGAACATTATAGAAAAAGCCATAATTGAGTGACATACACGAGTGATACATTTCTTGAGCGTAAACACTTAGTGAGTGGTGAGGACTTTTGTTTTTGTTATTTTTTTTATCATTGTAGTACTTGTTAGCTTGTTAAAGTCATGAATAGTTTGGACTATAAAAAAGAATGTGTTACAAACACACTTAAGAAGTATAAGGTTGGTGATTTGCTCCGGAAGATGCATGAGAGATATGAAGAGAATGTGAGAGAGAAAGATAGGAAGTATAAAAAAGAAAAAAGCTATGAGAGGAGAGATAGAGAAAAAGAGAGAAATCATAGAGATTATTTGAGAGAAAATGAGTTGAAAGAAAAAGTGAGCATTCCAAAGTTTCATGGGAAGAGTGACCCCGAAGCATATCTTGATTGGAAGCTTCAAGTAGAACAAATTTTCTCTTGTTATGATGTTAGTGAAGAACAAATGTTGAAGTTGGTTGTGTTGGAGTTTAGAGATTATGCACTTATTTGGTGGGATCAAGAAAAAAAGCTTAGGAGGAATTGTGAACTTGAGCCTATAGAAAAATGGAAGGATTTGAAGGCCATGATGAGGAGGAGGCATGTTCCTTCTCATACTCATAAGAATTCGTGTGGCATATTGCATAGGCTTACTCAAGGAAGTAAAAGTGTTAATGAGTACTTTGAGAAGTTAGAAGTGGCTATGACTAGAGCTAATGTGGAGGAGAATTTTGAGGATACCATGGATAGGTTTCTTGATGGTCTAAATGAAGATATAATGGAGGATGTTGAGCGTCACCATTTTGTAACAATTGAAGATATTGTCCACCAAGCCGTTAAGGTGGAAAGACAATTGCAAATAAAGAAGACCTGTAAGAAATCCCCTTCAAATTACCACTCTTCAAGATGGAAGAACAATTCCAAGAAGGAGGGGTCTCCACCCAAAAGACATGATGTTGCAACATCTAATGGTAAAGGTACAAATTCTAACTCTTCTTCTTTAAACCCTAAGTTAAAGAACATGAAATGTTTCAAATGTTTAGAGTATGGGCATATTGCATTAAATTGCCCAACTAAGACTTATGGTACTAAGGAAAAATGGGTACATTAGTTCACATGAGAATGAATGTAAGGAAAATCTTCAAGAGCGAGATTTGTTCATGGTTAGTAAATTTTTGGGAGCCTATGAGAAATATGAGAATGATTCACAAAGAAATAATATTTTCCAAACTAGGTGTCTCATTCTTGGAAATGTATGTTCTTTGATAGTTGATGGAGGTAGTTGTGCAAATGTTGCAAGTACAAGGTTAGTGTCAAAGCTCAATCTTGAAACTACTCCACATCCTAGTCCATATAAAGTTCAATGGTTAAGTGATCATGGAGAATTAGAGATAAATAGACACGTCAAGATATCATTTTCCATTAATAAATTTTGTGATGAGGTTTTATGTGATGTGGCACCCATAGAGGCTAGCCACATATTGCTAGGGAGACCATGGCAATTTGATAGGAAAATTAGTCATGATGGTGAATCCAATATATACACTTTTGTTCACAATAAAATTAAATTTACTCTTCACCCTCTTAGTCCAAAGAAGGCTAAAGAAGACATGTTGGCTTTGAAACTTAAAATAGAAAAAGAAAAAGAAGAGTTGAAAGAAAATGAAAAGGAGTGTGGTAAAAGAGAAGCAAAGATAGACCATAAAAGGAATGAAAAGAAAGAAGTGTGGAAAAATAAAAATCTCTTAAAAAGGGGGGTTGAGGTCAATAGAGCATTGTTGGTAAGACCTATGCTTAAACTTGAAGGTCCATTTAATGGTTTGTCTTCTTATGCTAACAATTTCCCTAGTGTTGTTGATCTCTTTTTGAGCATGCATAGGGATAAATATTCAAGAAAGGTACCCCAAGGTTTGGTGCTTTATGGTACTACTCCCAAGTTGCAAGTTTCCAAGGAAAGCCATGTTCTTGAAGAAGTTAATCCCAATGAAGTTTCTTTTGGTTTGATTCCTTACACAAGTGTCAAATCAATTAAGTTTTCTAAATTCATGATGAACAATTTTTGTCTTGCATTGCTTAAGTTTTACTTTTCCCGTGTGCTTGAAAATCTTGCAAATTTGATGATGGGATGGTCTAACTTGTGCCTATTGCCTAAGTTTGAAAATGAGAGTCCTCATGTGAGGTCAATTATTCCTCCAACCTTGAAAGGAGAAAGAAACAATGTTGTTATTTCAATGTTCAAGCAAACAAAGGTAAAATTGGTTATAGGTATCTACTCCAAAAGGTATAAGTTGCTTCCTAACTTTCACTTTTCATTGATTACTATCGCATGGAGTTGGTTGTTGTTTATCTTTGTTAAATGTGTTGATTTTTCCCAATTTCCATTTGACCTCGGGGGGTACGTTGGTATTTATTTGAGTTCTTTCATTATGCAGGATACAACGGAGATCAAATTCGAGGTCGAATTTCTTCAAGAAGGAGGGAATGATGCGGACCACAAGAGCATCGAGATAATCTAATTTTTATTAAAAATAGGATGAACTTTATTTTACTTTTAATTGTAATAGGCTACACTTTAAGTTTGAAACTTGGGTTTTAAATATGTAGGCATGTGCTAAAATAGTGGGCCATTTTTGGGCTTGTATGTGGGCCTTATTTTGCTTGTGATGCCATGGCCAAACCCTACCTATATAAGGGTTGGTGTTGCTTCATGTAAGGGACCTGTGGTGTGGTGCAAAGTAATAGTTGGAGGTGCAAATCAAATAATTGCTGATTGGGCTGTCATTTTCATTTGGGCGTCGCAGTGCTTTGTTCGTGGGCCGGGTCCTTTCTTTGTCAAAACAGAAGCTGAGTTTCATATATCTCTCTGCTTCGCTTCCTTCTTTAGAATATCTCGCGTCCTCAGAATCAGAAACGCAGCGAGAAGCGAGTCGCGTTCATTGAGTGGAAATTGAGAGAAAATTAAAAGAGAGTGAAGAATTCATTTTGTCAATTGCTGTTTCTTCTCTTCTGTGCTTTTTCTCTTGTTTTTTTGATCAAGAACAGCGACGGTTTCCAGTAAAAGAAACCGATTCAACTTGTAATCATCGATTCATCATAGTGGAATTTTGCTCGGATTCAGACCCCCAGATGTAGGAGAAATCCGAACTGGGTTATCAAATCTTGGTGTTCTTCCTCTTCTCTATTTCGGTTTACGTTCCCTGTTTACGTTTTCTGAAATTCGTTTTAAAGCTTTTCTTGTTTATCCCAATTCCGGGTTCTTTGCATTTCGATTACTGTCTTGGTTTCTTGCCATTTATTTCTTTTAATTTCTCACGGTTCTGTATCTTTTTGTTCTTTCGGTTCTGTTTATGCTTTTCGGTTAATTGTGTATTTGTGTTCTGTGTTTGCGATTTGGTCTCTGGAAATAGCTGCTGGTCTTTGTTGTTTAATTCGTTTCAGGTACAACAATTGGTATCAAAGCTTTGGTTCATGATCATGAAACGATGGTTTCAACAAAGTACGAAGTCGAGAAGTTCAATGGGAAGAACGACTTCGGGTTATGGCGTGTCAAGATGAAAGCAATGCTAGGCCAACAAGGTCTCGCGGGTGCGCTACTTGGAGAAAGGGGCTTGCCGGTAAAGATGTCAGCGGAAGAAAAGGCGGAGGCTTTAGAGAGGGCACACGGTGCGCTAATCTTGAGTCTTGGTGACAAGCCTCTCCGGGAAGTGGTAAAAGAAATCACGGCAGCAACTATTTGGAAGAAATTGGAAGGCTTGTATATGGTAAAATCAACTGCCAACCGTTTGTATTTGAAGCAAAGAATTTACACCTTCAAGATGAAACCGGGAAAGTCCGTAGAAGAGCACATTGACGAATTCAACAAAGTCATTCTTGACCTCGAAAATATTGATGTCAAGATTGATGATGAGGATAAGGCTATCTTACTTGTAAATTCTTTACCTAAAACATATGAACATCTCACCGATGCTCTACTTTATGGTAAGGAAACATTAACCCTTGATGATGTGCAATCCGCACTAATATCAAAGGAACTTAAGAGGAGATCCGAGACTAAAGAAGAACAGAATGAAGGTCTATTTGTGAAAGGGAATTTTGAAAAGAAATGCAAGAATAAGAAGAACAAGAAATGGGATAAAGAAAAAGGTAAGAAGGACAACAAGTGCTATATTTGTAAGAAAGAGGGTCATTGGAAGAAGGATTGTCCAAAACGGAAATCCAAGAAAAATGGTGATTCCACTGATGATGAAGGAAGCGTCTCAATTGCTTCCGTGTACTATGTAGGAGACGTTTTGATTGCGGAAGAAATCATAGGGTCAAATTCCACCAATGAGGAAATATGGATTTTGGACTCTGGCTTTGGTCAACATATAACTTCAAGAAGCGAAGTTATAGGGTATTGTGATGGTGATGTGTTGATGGCCTCTTCATCCATCAACAAAGATCACTGGGTGTTGGATACAGGTTGTTCGTTTCATATGACCTCCAATAAGGAGTGGTTGATTGGCTATAGTCAAGTGAATGGCGGATAAGTGGTAATGGGAAACAACACAGTGTGCAAGATTGAAGGGATAGGTTCTGTGAGACTTAGAATGGATGATGGCACTATAAAGATACTTCCGGAGGTGAAGTATGTCCCTGGTGTAAAGAGAAATTTAATATCTCTTGGTATGCTTGAAGCGGCGGGTTGTTCTTTTAAGGGGGAAGATGGTATTATGAAGGTGGTCAAAGGCTCTCTAGTGGTTATGAGAGGATATAGGGATCATGGCATATACATTCTCAAAGGTACAATAATTACCGGTAGTGTAGATGTGGCTACCTCAAGCACAGAATCGGTGAGTTCCGAAAGGGCAAGGTTGTGGCATCAAAGACTCGTGCATGTGAGTTCTAAGGGTATGCAGATATTGGAAAAGCTTGGTGTGTTCGGAAAGGACAAGCTTGGAGGGGTTACCTTTTTGTGAACATTGCGTATTTGGCAAGATGCACAAGGTGGGGCTCAACACGGGACAACACAATACGGAAGGCTTGCTGGACTATGTGCATAGCGACATTTGGGGACCGGCAAGGATTCCCACTCTTGGGGGAAACAGGTATTTCATTACTTTTCTTGATGATTGTAGTAGGAAGGTATGGATTTATCTTTTGAAAACTAAGGATGAAGCCTTTAAAACATTTAAGGAATGGAAAAGCTTAGTTGAAAATAAAACCAATAGAAAGGTTAAGGTGCTAAGAACAGATAATGGCTTAGAGTATTGTAATGATGTGTTTACAAATTATTGTAAAGAACATGGAATCACTAGGCATAGAACTGTTAGCCACACACCTCAGCAAAATGGCATTGCTGAGAGGATGAATAGGACCATATTGGAGAGAATGAGGTGCCTTCTCTCCAATTCTGGGATGCCTATTAAATTTTGGGGCAAGGCCGTCTATACGGCGTGTTATTTGATTAATTTGAGCCCCTCCACCGCTATCAAAATAAAAACACCTCAAGAAATTTGGTTAGATAGGACTCCTAGTTATGATCATTTGAAAGTATTTGGTTGTGTTTCTTATTATCATGTGAATGAAGGAAAGCTAATCCCTAGGGCAAGAAAATGGTATTTTGTTGGTTATCCTGCAGGTGTGAAAGGCTATAGGATATGGAGCCAAGAAGACAAAAAATGCATCATTAATAGAGATGTGAAGTTCCAAGAAGCAGAATTGTTCAAGGGGACTAGAGACAATCAAGAGCTAGTTGAAGACAAGCAAGAGCTAGAGAGTTTTGAGCTTGAGGTGGAGCATGAAGCCACTAACAATGCCCCACCCCAAACTCAAGAGGTAGTGGAGCCGGATCTGGGACATCAAACAGATGGTGAAGACAGTGATCAAGATCCCACGGATTACAACTTAGTCAAAGATAGAAGCAAAAGGGTGGTGAAACCTCCCCAAAGGTTTGGCTATGAAGATATGGTAAGTTGTGCTCTCTATACCGCGGAAGAGGTTATTAATGAAGAACCAATGAACTACAATGAAGCTATTAATCACAAGTATAGTGATAAATGGGTTGTTGCCATGACCGAAGAAATAAATTCTTTGGATAAGAACAACACATGGGAACTAGTTCCTAAGCCAAAAGGAGCTAGGGTGGTTGGTAGCAAGTGGATATTCAAGAGAAAAGAGGGAATTCCGGGAGTTGAAGAATCAAGGTTCAAGGCAAAGTTGGTTGCAAAGGGGTACACTCAAAAGGAAGGTTTGGATTACAACGAAATTTTTTCACCGGTAGTCAAACATTCTTCTATTAGAATCATCTTGTCTATGGTTGCTCACCATGACATGGAATTGGAGCAAATGGATGTAAAAACCGCATTTCTCCATGGAGACTTGAAGGAAAGTATCTTAATGCAACAACCGGAAGGTTTTGAAGCCAAAGGGAAAGAAGATTGGGTGTGTCATCTAAAGAAGTCTTTATATGGACTCAAACAATCTCCTAGACAATGGTACCTAAGGTTTGATTCTTTCATGACAAAGAATAAGTATGTTAGAAGTAAATTTGACTGTTGTATTTACTTCAAACATCTATCTCATGATAATGGTATCTACTTGTTATTGTACGTTGATGATATGTTGCTTGCAAGCAAGGGTATGGCTCCTATTGTAGAATTGAAGAATCAACTTAAAAGTGAGTGTGATATGAAGGATCTTGGTCCGGCTAAGAGGATTCTAGGTATGGAGATAACAAGGCACCGGGACAAAAGGAAGCTAGTCATATCTCAAGAGAGTTACTTGAATAAAGTGGTCAAAAGGTTCAACATGTGTGATGCTAAGGCTACCTCTTTGCCCTTAGCACCACACTTCAAGTTGTCTAGCACTCAAGCTCCTACAAATAAGGAGGACAAAGAATACATGAAGGCAATTCCATATGCCAATGCAATTGGTAGCATAATGTACTCTATGATTTGTTGTAGACCGGATGTAGCTCAAGCAATGAGTGTGACAAGCAGGTTTATGGGAAATTCTGGCAAGGATCATTGGCAAGCGGTCAAATGGGTTCTAAGGTACTTGAAAGGGACAACCAAGGTTGGTTTGGTGTATGGCAAGGGTGAAGAAGATGCAAAGGCGGTTCATGGTTTCGTAGACTCCGACTATGCTAACGATCTTGACAAAAGAAGATCGTTGTCCGGATATGTGTTTACCTTGTATGGAAATACTATTAGTTGGAAAGCGAGCCTACAACACATTGTGGCATTATCAACTACCGAAGCGGAGTATGTTGCTCTCACAGAAGCAATCAAGGAGGGATTGTGGATTCAAGGTTTGGTAAGTGAACTTGGCATAAGTGATGATCTTGTATGTATATCTTGTGATAGCCAAAGTGCTATTCACTTGAGCAAAAACCAAATGTACCATGAGAGAACCAAACACATAGATGTTAGGTTCCATTTTGTCACGGACATTGTGGAGAAAGAGGAAGTCGAAATTGTCAAGGTTCACACAAGTGAGAACCCCGCAGATATGCTCACCAAACCGGTTCCCGTGAGTAAGTTTAGGCATTGCCTAGACTTGCTTGGTGTTGACATCAAGTAAGCGATGTCATGGTCTTTGAATTCGAGTTGAAGTTATTTTTCTACTATGATGGAGTTTGCACCAAGGTGGAGATTTGTGGTGTGGTGCAAAGTAATAGTTGGAGGTGCAAATAAAATAATTGCTGATTGGGCTGTCCTTTTCATTTGGGTCGCGCAGTGCTTTGTTCGTGGGCCGGGTCCTTTCTTTGTCAAAACAGAAGCTGAGTTTCATATCTCTCTGCTTCGCATTCATTTTGTCAATTGAGTGGAAATTGAGAGAAAATTGCAAGAGAGTGAAGAATTCATTTTGTCAATTGTTGTTTCTTCTCTTCTGCGCTTTTTCTCTTGTTGTTTTGATCAAGAACAGCGACGGTTTCCAGTAAAAGAAACCGATTCAACTTGTAATCATCGATTCATCATAGTGGAATTTTGCTCGGATTCAGACCCCCAGATGTAGGAGAAATCCGAACTGGGTTATCAAATCTTGGTGTTCTTCCTCTTCTCTATTTCGGTTTACGTTCCCTGTTTACGTTTTCTGAAATTCGTTTTTAAAGCTTTTCTTATTTATCCCAATTCTGGGTTCTTTGCATTTCGGTTACTGTCTTGGTTTCTTGCCGTTTATTTCTTTTAATTTCTCACGGTTCTGTATCTTTTTGTTTTTTCGGTTCTGTTTATGCTTTTCAGTTAATTGTGTATTTGTGTTCTGTGTTTGCGATTTGGTCTCTGGAAATAGCTGCTGGTCTTTGTTGTTTAATTCGTTTCAGGTACAACAAGGCCTTTTGATCATTTTATGATATTGTGAGAATAGAGAGTGCTTCTCTAGGGTTCTTCTTAGAACCAAATTTGAGTCTTATCAAGAGCCTCTTACTCTTGTGGTGATTCTACCTTGATCTTATCATTCTCTTGGATGTGACGATTTCTCCGTCTTCTTGCCTAATCCCATTTGTATGTTTCTTTCCCCCTTTATCTTTAAGTCTTATTGGATTCAAGAAATCACTTGGTTAGATCCTTTATTTGTCATGGAATCAATTAGATTCACATCACAAGGCACCAACGCTTCCACAAGACAACCAAGAAGAAAACTCCAAAATCCTTAATCTCTTTCCTTACCCAGTCAATAATGTCCGTTTGATCCGAAGGGAAATATTAGAAGCGAAACATGCCCTCCACACTACAATGACATGGTTGAACTCAAAACAACCAATGAATAATTGTTTCTTCCTGTAAATTACAACAAGGACAAAGGAGGTTAGTAATAATTTGTCTTCTGACAAGTGTTTGACGAATAGACAGTGTTGCATAACACAGTTGACGGGTGATAAACTGGGTGCTATTTGGAATCTTTTACGGGCCCTCGGATATATTTTGGATTTTACTTTTCCCACACCCCCTCCTACTCACCACACACCCCCAAACCCCCTAAATCCCTAAAATACCCTTCAATTAAAAACATTTCATCTCTCACTCTCCCTCCCAAACACTCTCAACCGAACCCTAACGCCTCCCCCACCCCAAATTCGATTTCTCACCCTCACTCTCCCTCTCAATCTCAACTCCACCATTTTTGAAGCTTCAATCTCGCATTCTACGCACCAGGTACTCCCTCCCTCACTTTCCTGTCTTTCCATTTCATCGTTTTCATTTTTTCTGCATATGCGACGCGTTCGGTTGGCCTTCCCCGAACGTTTCTGGGAACGAAGGTGTTCGAATGAGGTCATGCGAACACCTTTCGAATGAGGCCATGCGAACACCCGTTCGAATGGGGTTGTTCGAACACGTGCGAATGCTTCTGTTCGAACAGGTGCGAATGATGCTGTTCGAACAGGTGTGACAGTAACAGTATTGTTTCTGTTATTTTGCTGATTATGTTGCTTAATTGGTTTAATGGTTGTTGTTTCAGATATGGTGAGGCATCGTGGCGGTAGTTCGCAACAGCCGGAGCGTAGGCCACCCCCGACGGCTTCCGAACGCAAACGGAGGCAAGATGGAGCTGAACCTTCCCGGAGGGGTAGGCGTAGGGACGTCCCTCCTCCCCCACCGGAGGTTGATGATATTGTCCGGGATGTTGAGCGTGATGCTCAATTTCCGGCATATGAGCTGGCCGGCCCTTCTGGTCATGCACATGAGGAGGGAGGTGCTCAACATGAGGAGGATGTTGAGCCTCAGGAGCCTGCTGCTGCTCCTAGGGCTACATTCCCATTCCCTGGTGGACCTGTTGATGGTTCTGTCTTGCCCACATACGGGTCTCATATTTTGACTGAGTTCTATGCTGGCCGGGTAAGTTATTGTTATATAATAGCGTGTTGTCAATTTTGTTTCTTATTTTGTTGAACATATTGGCTTATTGTGCCGGTGTCATTTGTCAATGCAGGTTCGGCCGGACATAACTACGATTCCACATGGACCGGTTAACCTTGTGGTCCATGCTAGGATCAGGGAGACTCTTATCCTATCGGGGTTGTTCCCTCTCATAGGACTTGGTTTTCCCCTCACTCACAAGGGGCTGCTGAACGCATTCATAGAGCGTTGGCAGCCGGATACATCATCATTCCACCTTCCTGTGGGTGAGATGTCTATCACCCTTGATGATGTATCCCAGCTGCTACACATCCCCATCACGGGCCAGTTCTATGACATGCCTGACTGGACTTCGTGGCAGGGGAGAGCAGCTGCTGATTGACTATTTGGGGGCCACCCCCCAAGATGCTGCTGAACAGACTTCTGCGCGAGGGTTGTCAGTTGGTCTTGTATGGCTGAGGGATCATGTCTACCACCCAGCCATAGCTGAGCAGAGGTGGCATCATGCTGCTAGGGCCTATTTGCTCTATCTTTTGGGCTGCACATTGTTCGCAGACAAGTCAGGAAGCAAGGTTAAGCTTGGCTACCTAGGTATGCTTCTTGATTTGAACAATGTTGGAGACTACTGCTGGGGGGCAATGGCCCTTGCCCATCTTTATGATCAGCTGAAGGATGCTTCAAGAAAGAAGACGAAGAAGATGGCTGGTCATATGGCTCTACTACAGGTATAAAACTTACTTTTTTTTTTTATAAGTTTGCTTTAGGTTTACTTTCAGATTTATAATCAACCAATGATATGTTCATTACAGGGTTGGATTTTTGAGCACTTCCAGAGTGCCAATTTTACATCTTGGGTGGTGCACCCAGAATATGTTGAGAGTATGCCACGGGCGAAGAAATGGCTGTGTAGGGATGGCCCCGGGGCCATCAAGTCACACACCATCAGACTGTGCCTTGACCGGCTACACCGTGAGGAGGTCACCTGGGACCCCTACACAGGCCATAGGCAGGAGAGACCCTTTGAGGAGCTGGGCAGGTTCAGAGGGTTCATCCGGAGTGCTGGCTGTATGGTGAGCCATTTGCCGGATAGAGTGGTCAGACAGTTTGGCCAGGTACAGCACATCCCGGAGGAGCCCAGACCTGCAAATCGGGCCGTCTGTACTCTCACGGAGTGTGATGAGAGGTGGACACAGTTCCAGGACCACTTGGTGGCGCGGGGGCCTCCCTGTGTGCCGTACTCCTCAAACACGGTGCCGGGCTACTTTCCATGGTTTTCTAGGGTCTCACATCCCTTTGCCTTCCCTGAAAATTATGTAGAGCTTGTGGATGAGCCGGATGTCAGTGTGGTACGTGTTTTTTATGTTAATTACAGTAATAAGTTTCTTCTACTTATTTAAATCTACTTATTTAAATAATGTTATGTTATTTGTTTGACAGATGCTGCCAGAGCTCCTGGATATGGTGGATGAGATGGATGGGACCATCAATGATAATGTCCCAGAGCCAACCAGGAGCGTCTTTCAGCGCATCAAGAGGTTGCTCAACCCCTTCCGTAGGCTTAGGAGGAGGATCGTCAATGTGTATCAGAGGAGGGGGCGCAACACCCAGTAGGGGGGGATATTTGTATAATTTAACTGTTTGGAACTTTTGTATAATTTAACTACTTTTGATATTATTAAGTATTTTTGTAATGTCATCTACTTAATTTGGCGCAAATTTATTGCCTTTTTATTACAAACCATAACCATACATGAAATACGAAAGACGTGAAATACGAAAGACATAAAACCAACATAAGCAAACAACTAACTAAGAAACTAGTGTTTCGGTCGTCCCTGTTCCAGAAGATAAATGATCTCTTCTGGAGTGCGTATTGTGTCCACGTACAACTCTAAGACTTGTCGCCCCATCGGAAGTGTAGCATGATATTCCATCATGGTCCCAACGTCGTCATCGTTGCGGATCTCCATAACTGTAAAATAGCCAGTCCCGTAATCAAGCCGGTTGTACTTTCGGTAACGTATACGCGCCACGTCTTTACGCCACGCTCCCTCTGGACGAATCTTCCTCTCAGCCTTTTCCTTCAGTTGGGCGAAGGTGATGTCCTTACTCATCCTGCAGAATACATGGTTAGGACAACGAAACACAACACCATGTTCGTCGGTGGTGACAGTCCCATGGTGATGAAGGGCAGTTAGGAATTTGGTGGATGAGTACTGGGTTGAGCACAATTGCCATTCCATTTCAGCTTGGTTGTAGCTGTCAAGAGGGAGAGTAGGTTTTGGTGAAGAAGCAGATTAGGGTTTGGTGAAGAAGGTCTGAGGATGTGAACCCCCTTTTATAATAGGCATGGTGAAATGTCAGCCGTTGATTTCATTTTTAGATCACAAATCTGAGCCGTTTAAATTCTATCCGTTCAGACACATTTTTCAAAGGGATTGACATCCACTCCTTTATCTGACACACATTTGACTGATTGTAAGCCGTTGATCAAAACTGTCGGTGGAATCTGAGACGTCCAATATCTGTCGCTCTGCAACACTGGTTCGAACAGCCTCATGCGAACATATTCGCATGACCACATTCGAACCTGTTCGCATGACCCCATTCGAACAGATGAAAAACACCCAAGAGGGTGTGTCCCCATATTTAACACACGCGAATGGCCGCGTGCGAACCTGTTCGAAGGCCCGTGTTCGAACAGGTGAAAATTCGTGAAAAAAAAGAGGTTTGGCCTGGCCTTTTGATCATTTCACACCCTTATGGGGTGTGTTTCGAGTAGGAGGGGGTGTGGGAAAAGCAAACGCCTATATTTTAACATGAGTGTAGAATGAGTTTGGAATAGCAATTTTTATACCCCCCACAGCTGGCTGTTATACCCCCATCAATTCTTTTTATTCCCATTTTACCCTTGTCAATTGTACTGGGTATCAGAAATTAAAATTTTAAACGGATTTACCTCGTTAAAAGATAAGTCTGTATTTAAAAAAATGTATAACGAAATTATCTCTTTATTAGATAAATTTGTAGTTAAAAATTGCATAACGGTTTTATCTAATTAAGAGATAAATCAGTAGTCAAAAATTGAATAACGGGTTTATCTCTTTATTAGATAAAACCGTAGTTGATTTTTTAACTACGAATTTATCTAATAAAGAGATAAATATATTATTCGATATATAACTACGGATTTATCTTCTAATTAGATAAATCAGTTATTCAATTTTAAACTATAGATTAATCTAATAAAGAGATAAATCTGTTTTTTGTTAAAATTTAATGATTAATTTATTTAATTGTTTAACAGACATAGTTTTGACGGCCAAGAACCCACAGACAATTTTGATCAACGGTCCACTTTAATTCGTCTTGATGACTGTGCTAAACAAATGAGTGGATGAAATTCGTCTTGATAACTGTGCCTCAACGGATTGATTTTAAACGGTTTAGATCCCATCAACAATATTGATCAATTGAGGAGGAGTGTCACCATGATCGATATTGGGTTCGTGAGGAAGAATCACTGAGTGCAAGTTAAATTGACTCCTAAGTGTCCATTGCCTCTAATTGTTATTCACTGGGAGCGTTTTGCATTAGACGAGACTAATACATGGTTGGGACCATATTTAGGGTGAATCTTAGGCATGGCAACAAAACCCGTACCCGTAGGTACCAACCCGAATCCACCCCGATTTGATGGGTTTTTCCCGCTTTGACTGGATTTGGATTTGGATTTCCCGATATCAAATTACGAGGACGGGGCGGGTAATGGGGATATAGGTCCCCACCCCGAATGTACAAAGTTACAATATTACCCCTCTTATATTAGAAACCCTCCACATCTCAACTAAACTCTAAATTTCTTTGTTAGCGCTAACGCCTCCCTCATATATTAGAGGCTTTGATGTGTGCTAGAAGTTGGTTATGGAGTAACGAAAACAGCAGTATGGTTTTAATATTGACTAGCGCTAACGCCTCCCTCAATGTTGTCTTCTTTCTTTCTCTAAATGCTATTACCGTCTTCACTCTTCAAAGTGGAAAGTAACACCACTAGTCAATATTAAAACCATACCGTTGGGTATGGGGATGGAGATCAATAATCCATCTCTGTTGGGTTTGAGTAGGGGAATGGGGAACTATATGGGACTCGGGGATGGGGATGGGGAATGCTAAATCTGTCCCCGCCCTGCCCCATTGTCATGCCTAGCGAATCCACCAACTAACCCACTTGAAATTGTAGACTTAGCAGTTGATTTAGATTCTGATTGATATGAATATTTAACGCTTTACATTATAGTATAATTATAATATAATATATTTTGGATTTATATGTCTTATAATTTTTATCAAAAACATAATTTAATTTTTTTTAATGTATTACGAATTTATCTATTTAGTAGATGAATCTGTAGTTGAAAAATGAACTACAGATTTATCTATTAAATATCTGTAGTGCATTTTTCAACTACAGATTTATCTATTAAAAAGATAAATCTGTTGTTAAAAAAATGTAAACGGATTTATCTTCTTAATAGATAAATCCGTAGTTAAAAAATGAACTACGGATTTATCTATTTAACTGATAAATTGATAGTTCATCTTTCAACTACGGATTTATCTACTAAAGAAATAAATCCGTTTACATTTTTTTCACAACGGATTTATCTTTTTAATTAATTGATAAATCCGTAGTTCATTTTTCAACTACGGATTTATCTACTAAATAGATAAATCCGCATAGAGAAAAATTACAGGGGTAAAATGGGGATATATGAATTTTGTGGGGGGGGGGTATAACAGCCGTGGGTATAAAAATCACTATTCATGAGTTTGTTATTAGAGAAGAAAGGTTAGGCATTATATTCAGCCCGAAGCCCATGCTTTTTATAAAAATATTATGCTTATTGCACCCCTATTTTCCTTCGGGCACACCTTGTTACCTTTTTTTTTGACAAACACACCTTGTTACCTTATATATTGTTAATCATTTTCTACCTTGAAAAGCAGCGACTAGATTTTAGAATAGCATTGCCTCAACCTACTCTCTTTGTTTTCTCCCTTGTTTGGCTCCCGACACTTACCACTCAACTCAAAATAGTCCCCTAAACACGTTTCTTGTCGCGTTTGTTACTCATTGGCAAAACGTAATTGCCTTTTTCACATGAGTTGACCAAGTTCCTTTCAGTGATCTTGACCCGAATTGTTAGCATACTTATTTCGTCGACCTACTTCTATGTAATGTGTGGTCGAGAAAAGTTCATCAGATGCAGCAAGCTCCCAATGACTTGGGCATACTTAGATTGATTAACGTGATCACCTCTTTTATTATTTGAGAGTTAGCTTAATAAGGAATACTCATAGGCAGTGGCGAGGGATAATGGGGCCTGGGGTAAGTCATGGTACCCTTCAAAAAAATAGATTTTTTTCTAGATACTACTCCCTCTGTCCCTAATTATTAATATTAGTACTAAATTATCTTGGTATATGAAAAGCTAATATTGAATGTTTCTATACACAAAGTGTAATTAGTGTATATTCCTTTACCATATTGTAGTTTATTAAAAATTGTCCGAGTACCACCACCCCTTTTTTTTATGAAAAGCACCACCACCACATATGAAGACAATTTAATATTTATTACATTATTCTAATTGAAGCGGTAGTAAATAAAACACCTAATATTAAATTGTTTTAAATATAAACAGAGTTGAAATTGTCTAAAAAAATGTGACTAATTGATTTATGCACTTTTTTTATAAGCAATATTAGTGAGGGAGGGGGAATGTTAGTTTCCCGAGTTTGAACCTGAGACCTCCTTCTTGCACTCCTTTGGTGCACTCTTTCGGTATTTCTTAACTCGCCAACGAGCTAACTACTTGAGATATTTATGCTATGATGGTTAAATTTAAAAGAATTTATGCCTTTTTTCTTTTTTGACATAATGCATTTTTCAAAAAATTGAATCTTTTGTGTCAAAAAAAAAATTGTATCTTTGATAAAAATATATATGACTTTAGTAAATTTCAATTATAATATTTTAGTAAGTAGTTACCGCTCCACTTAATATTTTGGGCAAGTTCCTCATTGCTCATCGAGTTAGAATTAAGACGACCAAACTCTTTAGTTTCAACATAGTGTTTTTGGGATAGTCTTATACTATCACCCTTCATATTGAGTCTAACACCCAGCATTGCTCTTTCCTCGCCCATGTCTTTCATATCGAACTTAGATGCAATAAAATTTGGCTCTACTTATAATATTAATATAAGTGTTAGACAACAAAATTATTCTCTAGAATATTCTTCATAATATTCTCATTAATTAGTATAGCATTAATAGGCATTAATAGACATTATTGCACATTATTGTATAGTTGACCATATGATGTATATATTGCACATATCAATGAGAATAAGGCATGCATCATTTCTTACATGGTATCAGTAGTCAGTATCTGATCCTAAGAAAACCCTACCTGCCCTCACAATACAGCGCCTCCCTCCTTCCTTTCTCCTACCTTCCCTTTCGATCTCCTCTCTCTCACATCAATGGCGGACCAAACCAAATTCCACCCCGCTCTTGCTGTCAACAACATCAAGAATTTCATCCCTATCACTTTAGAGATGGAAAAGAGTCATTACTCTTCTTGGGCAGAGTTGTTCAAAATCCACTGCCGAGCGTACCAAGTGATCGACCACATCATCCCACCTACTTCCAAATCCTCTGACACAAAAAGAAAAGACTGCTGAAGCCGATCCAAAACTTTGGTCTCACTTGGACGCTATCGTCCTTCAATGGATTTACGGCACCATATCCAACGATCTCTTGCACACCATTTTGCAACCAGATTCGATCGCACAACAAGCATGGGAGCGACTGTAGAGCATTTTCCAGGACAATAAGAGCTCACGCGCTCTCTACCTGGAAAATCAATTCACTCACGTTCATATGGATGACTATCCAAACATCTCGGCATACTGCCAAGAACTCAAGATGCTTTCTGATCAGCTTTCCAATGTTGGTGCACTGGTCTCCAATCAGCGCCTAGTTCTCCAACTAATTGCGGGTTTAAATGAGAACTATGATGGTGTTGCTACTTTCATTCAGCAGAGTGATCCTTTACCCCCCTTCTATGAGGCACGATCGAGGTTAATCCTTGAAGAAACTCGCAAAGCAAAGCAGGCTGCCTCTGCCGCCAACAACGCTGACACCGCTCTTCTAGCAACCAACCATGCCACTGATGATGCACCAAGTGCCGGCCGCGGTCACAGCTCTCACGTTTCCTCTGGCCGTGGCAACAATGGCCCGAAACGCGGCCAAAACCGTGGACGAGGACGCCATGGTGGAAATCGAGGTCGAGGACGAAACAACAATAACAATGGACAACAACATGGTGGAACATCACAGCAGCGCCAATGGCAACAATACCCGTCCCAGTGGATGCCGTACCCACCGTGGGGACCTTGGGGTCAACAACCATAGGCCACTCCTGTAACACCCCTTTTTCTACCCAACGGTTATTAAAAAAATATCAGAGTTTTTCGCGCCAAAAGAGTGTCACATTTTTTTCGAACCGGAAAACCACTTCGCAAACAGAGTACTTTAATTATAACTAACTTCTTTTCAAAAACATGCAGCGGAAATAAAAAGGTTTAACTTGGTAATCATACTTCAAAAGGTTTACAACTTAGAAAGGCATATACATAACACATAAGGAAAGACACAAGGACAACCCTCCCGAGTGCTACGTATCAGAGTCGACTCGACCATACTAGAAGAAGAATCTCTAGCCATCTTCAGTCACCGTCACCTGCAGGTTGCCGACATACGAGGCAACACGACGCAGTAGGGTGAGTCTCACTACATAGATAATAATAGATAAAACAAGAAACACAGTATAATAGGCACACCAGGGATACCATCAATCTACTACACCAATAATACAGTTACACCAAATCCAGTTACGCCGAATACTGTTACACCAAGTACCGTCACACCAAATACAGTTACACCCAGAATACAGTTACACCATTAGTTCAAGAAGACGCAATCAAACACAGGACGTGTATGCAATGTATGAAATGCAACCCAAAACTCCACTGGGCATATGCATGTGGATCCATCAACACCAATAATTTGCCTTGAGGGAACTCACCAAAATAAGGCCGAAGCCTTCTGCTCACCAAAATAGGCCGAAGCCTCTGCTCACCAAAATATGCACATGGTTTATGTGACGCTATGAACAATGCACCATACACACCAAAATCACCACAACAATGCGATAACATGTGCACCAATAATTTATTTAACTCACCAATAGTTTTATTAACTCACCAACACCAAAAGAAAGGTCATAGACCATTGCCTTGAGGGCACTCACCAATAAACTCACCAATAATTTATCTCACCATTTTATATACATCACCATTATACATCTCCAAAATTTCAGCTCTAAGGATAGCACACCAATCACACCAAGCACAATTAATTACGCGACTACATTGTCACCAAAGGACTAAACAACACCCATAGGGACCAAGACAGCACATAGAGTAGCAGCAGCAATATAAACAGCAGCATAAAATCCCACAAAATTCGGAGCAACAAACCCCACAAAATTCGGAGCAACAAATCCCACAAAATTCGGACAGAATTATTCGTCATTTTGAAATCAAACCTTCTCCCTCATTTCTCAATGAAATTTAGCGAAATCAGTGCCTATTCAGTAGGAAATTAAGTCTACTTTCCAACAAAACAAACCCCATAACTTTTAGACGAATAGAACACTCACGACCATAGATTTACTGAACCTATATCCAGATTGTTTCCAGAATCTTACCCTAACTTGTGAAATTCATATCTCGAGCTACACAACTCTAAACGCAACCAAACCAGTGCCAAATTAACAAGCATTAAGTCTATTTTCCAGAACAGTAAACCACATAATTTTTCAGTCAACACAACGTTCCCAGTTACCGAAATACTGATCCTCTACCCACATCGTTCCCAGAATTTTAACCTAACTTGTTTCACCTATAACTCAAGTTTTACAACTCCAAATGCAACCAAATCAACGACAAATTAACAAGCATTCAATCAAGTTTTCGAAATGACAAACCACATAATTTTTCAATTAGTAAAACGTTCTCAGTCACTGAAATACTAAACCTATGTCAGAACATCTCAAAACAGTGAATTCAACAACACAAACAACCATCACACTTCAGCCACCTATAGATATTATAAACATCAACAGCAATTTAAACAACTACTCCTAACACCTAGTACCCATGATTTCGTGGTTTATAAATTATTAACTATGAACGAGAGCCCCCTTACCTCATAAT
This sequence comes from Astragalus membranaceus, assembly GCA_039519185.1. Taxonomy (NCBI): domain Eukaryota; kingdom Viridiplantae; phylum Streptophyta; class Magnoliopsida; order Fabales; family Fabaceae; genus Astragalus; species Astragalus membranaceus. The sequence continues at coordinate 171,677,224 of CM076848.1, read as the reverse complement.
TGAAGAACACCTATCTCTTGGTGAGCAAGCTACCATCAAAATTCAGCAACTAAGATCCTCCTCTCCCTCCTTGGTGCATGCGAAAACTTCCTCTCTCTCTCCTCTAGGGTTTTGCGCCCTTCTTCTTTCATCTCTCTCTTATGGTTTCACGCCTCTCCTCTCTCCAAGCCGTCCCACTCTCTCTATTTTTTTCTAAAGTGTTGGAATGAATCACCAAACCCTAAGATTGGCATCTTATAGGCGCCTAGCTTAATGGACATGGGCTTCCACTTAATGACCTAATCATGGGTTTCTCCTAATCCACTTCAACTCGCCACCACCATCTAAAACTAACCCTAGGTCCAATTAAATAATTCTATTTATTTAACTCTCAAAACCCTAAATAATTAATTAAATCAATTAATTAATTATCTCCTACCACCTAAACCTCATTTAATTAACTAGAAAATTAATCTACTATTTTCGGGCTGTTACAACTCTCCCCCCCTAAAAAGAATTTCGCCCTCGAAATTTACCCGCTGAAACTAACACTCTCCCACTAACAATCACACACAGTTCACACAGCAGGGAATGTCAAAAACAAGCTTGCCAATCGTCCCCATGGACTCCGCCTCCTCCCGCACGTCAGCCCGGAATCCTTGCCAATCGTCCCCAACAAGCTTTCAACGCTTATGGGCCTCCTTCACAGCATGCATGCCCCCACCGACATTGATGCGGCAATGCAAAGTTTATCTCTGAATGTTCCTGATGAGACTTGGAACATGGACACAGGCGCAACATCAACCATGTCAGCATCCCAAGGTACTCTCTCGTCTTATTCTAATTTGAGCAATAAAAATATTACTGTTGGCAGTGGTCATGAAATTTCAATTCATGGGTATGGACAAACAACTTTAAAACCTCCTCACCCACCCTTCATTTTAAAAAATGTTTTGCATGCCCCTAAACTTATTAAAAACTTAATCTCTGTTCGTCGTTTCACAACTGATAACTGGGTGTCTGTTGAGTTTGATCCATTTGGATTTTCTGTGAAGGATTTACAGACGGGGATGCCACTAATGAGATGTGATAGCACTGGGGATCTATATCCAATCACCAACACTCCATCAACCACCACTCCATCAACTTTTCCAGCTCTTTCTCCTGTTTTATGGCATAACTGTTTGGGACACCCGGGAGCACCTGTTTTACACTCCCTTACAAATAATAAATTTATTGACTGCAAACACTCTTCATGTTCTTCTGTTTGTCAATCTTGTGGTTTTGGGAAACATGTTAAGTTGCCATTTTATGTTTCAAATTCTTCCACTACCAGACCTTTTGATATAATACATAGTGATTTGTGGGCATCTCCAATGTTAAGTTCCGCCGGTCATAAGTACTATATTCTTTTCTTGGATGATTACACTAATTTCTTATGGACTTTTCCTATCGGAAGAAAATCACAAGTTTATTCCATTTTTTTGTCCTTTAGTGCATTCATTCAAACTCAATTTCAAATGAATATCAAATGTTTTCAATGTGATAATGGAAAAGAGTTCGATAATGAGGCCTTTAACAAATTTTGTCACACTCATGGTATGTCATTTCGCCTTTCTTGCCCATATACCTCTCCACAAAATGGCAAAGCCGAACGCAAAATAAGAGCCATCAACAACTTGATCCGAACTCTCCTTGCCCATTCATCCATGCCACAGTCATTTTGGCATCATGCACTTCACATGGCAACTTACCTCTTAAACATCCTCCCAACCAAACTCATGTCAAATTATTCCCCCACTCAAATACTCTATCATAGAGACCCATCCTACACACATTTACGAGTCTTTGGGTGTTTGTGTTATCCTCTTTTCCCCCTCCACCACAATACACAAATTACAACCTCGGTCCACCCCTTGTGTTTTCTTGGGATACACAAGCCATCATAGAGGATACAAATGTTATGATTTGTCAAATGGAAAGATAATCATTTGTAGACATGTCTTTTTTGATGAGTCCAAATTTCCTTTTGCCAAACTACATCCCACCCCATCTCACACCTATGATTTTTTAAATGAAGGTTTACATCCATTATGGCATCACCACTTATATACTCAACCCACCTCACCAAATCAAACACAAACTGAGACAAATACCACACCACAAATACCACCAGCCCACGAACCACCCTTGCCCACCTCTCCACGGCCTCCTACCCCACCGCCAGCCGAACAACCAGCCCTCTCACCTCAAACGCCTCAACTTCCACCTAGCCCAGTGCCGACCCAAACAAATCTTCCCCCACCTCGGACCATCGCAACACGCAGTATGCATGGGATTCATAAGCCCAAACGTCAATTCAATTTGACAGCCGCTATTGCACCATCACCCCTTCCCCGTAACCCAAAAGTTGCTTTGTCCGACCCAAATTGGAAAATGGCCATGCTAGACAAATTTGATGCTCTTATTAAAAATAAGACGTGGGAGTTGGTTCCCCGTCCTTCTGATACTAATATTATTCGTTCAATGTGGGTTTTCCGTCATAAAAAGAAATCTGACGGTTCTTTTGAGAGGCACAAAGCCCGTCTTGTTTGTGATGGAAGGTCTCAACAGGTTGGTGTGGATTGTGATGAAACGTTTAGCCCAGTGGTGAAGCCGGCAACTATCCGGACAGTTCTTAGCACTGCTCTATAAAAATCTTGGTCCATTCATCAGTTGGATGTTAAAAATGCATTTCTGCACGGTAAGCTCGAAGAAACTGTATACATGCATCAACCGATGGGTTTTCGAGACCGGGTTCATCCCGGTTATGTGTGCTTATTGAAAAAATCTCTCTATGGACTCAAACAAGCCCCTCGTGCTTGGTACCAACGGTTTGCTGATTATGTTTCAACTATCGGTTTCTCACATAGAAAATCTGATCACTCATTGTTCATCTATCACAAAGGAGCTGACACAGCCTACATTCTACTATATGTTGATGACATAATTCTTACAACATCCTCTACTGCTCTTCGTAATACCTTTATGTCACTCCTTGCTTCTGAATTTGCTATGAAAGACTTGGGTCCTTTGAGCTATTTTCTGGGTATTGTAGCTACACGACACGCAGATGGGATGTTTCTTTCTCAGCGCAAATATGCCGAAGAAATTATTGAGCGAGCCGGCATGAGCTCTTGTAAGCCCTCCACAACACCGGTCGACACTAAGGCCAAACTCAGTGCATCTTCGGGTCCTCCGTACTCAGATCCCACCCATTATCGAAGTTTAGCAGGCGCTCTACAATATCTCACCTTCACGAGACCGGATATATCCTATACTGTACAAAAGGTTTGTTTACATATGCATGAGCCAAAAGAAGCACACATGCATGCTCTTAAAAGAATTGTGCGCTATATTCAAGGCACCCTTGACCATGGCTTACATTTTGACAAATCTTCCGTCTCAAGTCTTATTTCCTACACGGATGCTGACTGGGGTGGATGCCCCGATACTAGACGCTCCACCTCTGGATATTGTGTTTTCTTTGGAGACAATCTAATCTCCTGGTCCTCTAAGCGTCAACCAACTTTGTCTCGATCCAGTGCTGAAGCAGAATATAGAGGCGTAGCTAACGTGGTGTCCGAGTCTTGCTGGCTCCGGAATCTTCTTTTTGAATTACACTACCCGATCGATAAAGCCACTTTAGTCTATTGTGACAATGTCAGCGCAATATATCTCTCAGGCAATCCTGTTCAACATCAGCGCACCAAACACATTGAGATGGATATTCACTTCGTTCGCAAGAAAGTGGCTCGTGGACAAGTTCGAGTTCTTCATGTTCCATCCCGCTACCAAATTGCTGACATCTTCACCAAAGGACTTCCGCGCATACTCTTTGAAAATTTTAGAGACAGTCTCAATGTACGGCAACCTCCCGCTTCGACTGCGGGGGTGTGTTAGACAACAAAATTATTCTCTAGAATATTCTCCATAATATTCTCATTAATTAGTATAGCATTAATAGGCATTAATAGACATTATTGCACATTATTGTATAGTTGACCATATGATGTATATATTGCACATATCAATGAGAATAAGGCACGGCTCTTAAAACAATTTGGTGAATAACAATTGATTATAAATAGATGCCAAGGCTCTTAAAACTCGAATTGATCCGTCAAAAAAAACTCGAATTGAAGAAATTTTTATTATTGGAGCAAAAGTATCAAAATAGTATTTTGTTTTGTAGAAAACCATTTTGCTGCTAATCTAGTTTTATATTTTTCAATAAAATGATAAAAACAATTGTAATCCATATTTTCATTTTTAAAACAAAAAACAACATACATTAAAAATAAAAAGAAGAGGATGGACAAAATTGGGGAGAGAGAAAGAGAGAGATGAATGAATTTCAAAGTTGATACTTATTGGTGTGTTTACATCTTGTACATCTATATAACCCTGGCACTAAATAACAACTTACAATATTCCACATTATTCCTTGTGTTGTACACAATGCTACATACAATTTCAACTAAAATCTTTATTCTGCCTCTTTGACATTCTAAATGACCACTATTCACATTCCTCTTGTAAGATATAGGATCCTTTGATTATTGCATCAATTCCCAAAAAATGACTCCAACTGCTTCACATGGAAACCATTAGAGGACTCATACAATGCAAGAAACCCCAGGCCCACTCTATACACATACTGCAATAATTTCATTGCAGAAACTACCACATCACTCATTACAATTTGAATACAATTTTGTAAAACAAGAAAAGAAAACAATGTGTAACAAGATAAAATATAGAACAAGCAAAAAGGGTTTTTCTTTTGTTTAAATTTTGGAAGAACTTTTTAAGATGGGAAAGAATGAATGGGAGCCCAAAATTCCCTAAAGTGGGTTTTGGGTCACATTGAATAGTGAAGGCACGAGTGTATACAAGAGACGAATCTTGATCCTTTGTCGCACTGCACACGATGTAGCCGCTGCAGAGCTTGTGGATCTAGGTTTAGAGTTTCTCTAGATCCAACAACTCCGCAGCGGATATCATATGCGGTACTTTAAAGAGTTTTGAATCTGAAAGGGACACAAACAGAAGTAGAGAGAGAGAGAGAGAGAGAGAGAGAGAGAGAGAGAGAGAGAGAGAGAGAGAGAGAGAGAGAGAGAGAGAGAGAGAGAGAGAGAGAGAGAGAGAGAGAGAGAGAGAGAGATCAGGGGGAGGAAAAAGGGAGAGGTGAATAGGAATTCAAAAGGACATTAAACTTGGAAATCAAGGGAAGGGAAATAGGATATGTCTTGCATGAAGCCCTCTAAGTCCCATTCTCCCAATCTTAAGTTTTCCCCATGACCATGATTTTCAAACCCAAACAAATCCTCTACATTGGAGTTTGGAATTTGACTAGTATTATTGAAGCAACTATTATTGAAGTGGTTGTTGTTATGGCTTTTCAAATTATGATCAATTGGGATAGCACCATTTTCTTCAATACTTGATCTACTTTGTAGTGGAGGAAGGGAAAAGTCATTTTCTAACCCCATTTTATTATTCTCCAAAACCCCATAATCACTATGAAGCCCAACAACATCATCTACCATATTATTATTGCCAACTTGGGTTAAGCATGAAGGCATGTCAAGGAAACTAGACATGTCATAACGATTGGTTGATAATATGGAGAAGGGATCATATTGGTCAGCTAGAACCATTGCATGCATGTGCATGGATTGCATGGATGATGATGATGTTGATGATGAGGAATCCATGCATAATGTCATGAGTTCATTATGTTCATTAATATTTGGCATATTGATATTCATATTCCCACCCAAAATATGATCTCTAGGTTGATCTGATGAATCATTGCTGTTGTTTGGTGATGAAGTGGAGTTGTTGGTTTTCAATCTCTTTTTCAATGTGGAGTTCCAGAAATTCTTGATTTCATTGTCTGTGCGACCTGGTAGACGTGCTGCAATCTGAGACCATCTGAGATTTTCCAAAGTGGACATGGTTAATTAGTTAGAAAGAAAAAGAAAATAAAAGACCAATATATATACAATTAGTCATTCTAATTTTCAGAATATAAATTCTATCTTTTCATTTTTTATATTATACACTTATATTAATTTTAGGCAAATTCTAGAACAGCACTTGATAAGTGGTCTATGTACACTAAAATCGTCTATAACTTTGGGGACAATATCGAAGTTGCCTCTAAAAGCATAAGCTTACGGTCCTCCATGTCCTTATGATTGAGGTAATGGACCTAATCGGTGTTGCTTTGACAAAAACAAAGAAATGAATATGAGTGCCTCAAAAATCAACTTATATTTGTTTTCTCTTGTTTGTATCGATCCAACACAAATCAGGTTATAATCTTAGCAGTGAGTGCGGGGAGAACGGTGAGCTTATGCTTCTAAAAAGTCTTTGTCGCTATAACGATGTTATTTGTGTCATATCTACTCTTCTTAGTATAGAGTTATGTGAATCACTAATTAATTTGATTCTTGAAACTATAGGGGGTCGGACAATTTGGTCCCTCAAATTAGCGAAACTATAAATTGACCTCTAAAATTAAAATTTACGATCGCATTAATCTCTATTGGCCGGACAATTTTAGAAACTAAATTGACCGACCCGAAATTGATGGGGGAATTTCACTTTTAGAGACTATTTTGAAATATTAATAATTTTAGAGGCTTAGTTAGTACAGTTTCAAGGATTCACTCATTTAATATAATTGATGATATATCTTTGTCAAAAAAAGTGATGACTTGGCTTTGTAAAAGATAATTGATGATTTATTATTAGCAGATACTTTCAAAGCTTACAAGTTTAGTGAATAATCAATCTTTTAATTACATGGGTCAGGCCATTCTTAAGTAGAAAGCTATATACCTTTGATAACTAACCTATAAACCCTGACATACTTTTAATTTACGTCATTTTATAACCTATATAGTACACATCTAGACCTAAACCCTATTTTTTCATTCCTGATTAAAAAAATGCCAAATTATATTATATATCTAGATATCTTAATATTATATAAATTATAAGTTGTCAAAAGTGTCTCAAAGAAAGGTGAAAAAGTATCTGTTCAGCAGCGACTACATTATTTTTTTTTTGATAATTGCAGGGACTAAATTATTAAACTTTCTGTAATTGAATTGTAAATCGAACATGCATATATGTAAAAATGTTTTAGAGGTTAAAATCCATTAATACATATTGGCCTTTAAAAGATTTTGAAATCAATATTGTTTAGGATACTATAGTGGATATGGTTCGAACAATAATGTTCTGAAGGAATTACTGATGTACTTGAAGCAATGCAAATCGGTATGCATATATATATATATAGTTAAACCTTTAATTTTTAATGACATTGGATTTATGCTTTCTAAGACATTCTTCTTTACTCATTTTGTCTTTGGTTAGAAAATGTAATCTTCTTGTTGATTACTATAAGATCCTATATCAGAATGCAAGGGAAAGAAAGTTATATATGTTAGATATTATGTATAAACAAAAACTATATATATAATATGAATGTTAAGGTGGAAATAAAGAGAGATAATTAGGCAAATTAAAGTAGAATATACCTATTGCCAAGAATGGAGTGGAAATGAACAATGAGTTCTTCTTCTTGAGGTGAAAAAGCACCACGTTTAAGATCAGGTCTTAAGTAATTAATCCAACGAAGACGACAACTTTTACCACATCTTTGAAGACCAGCATTCCTAGCAATATCACTCCAACAACCTTGTCCTTTACTTATCATATACCTTATCAATTTCTCATCTTCTTCAGGTGACCATAAACCTTTTCTTAACTTTGTGGTACTAGGATTACTACTCTTGTTGTTGTTTTTTGACATTATCATTTCAGGTTTCCTCATTTGCATGACTCTACTACTTCTGATGAAATATATATTGAAGTCTTTTTTGTTTCCTTTGTGAGAGGCTTTTGTTTGTGAAAGAGATTTGTGTGTGTAGATATATAGGTGAATGATGTTTTTTAAGAAAGAGAGATAAATAGAAAGCTTCTTGAGGTGGGAAAAAAAATTGTAATGATGATATTGATTGTTGTCTTGTGGAGTTTGCTTAAAATATGAATGTATGTTATAAAGAGAGAGAGAGAGAGAGAGAGAGAGAGAGAGAGAGAGAGAGAGAGAGAGAGAGAGAGAGAGAGAGAGAGAGAGAGAGAGAGATTGTGTTTGTTGGTTGATAGGTAGAGTGGAAAACGGATTGGAGGGGGACCTCCTTAACACATAGGGAGAGAGAATGAGAGAGGGAGAGAGAGAGAGAGAGGGGATGGTTGGTCTTCTTGTCTTTGACTCAATTCTTGTCTTTTTCATTACATTTTACTTCACTCACAAGGTAATCGTCATCTTTTTTTTTCTTTCTATATGGAACAGAAACTATTTTGCTTCCACTTCACATAATACTCTCTCTCTCTTTTTCTTACTAGGCTTTAAACTTCAAATTCAAGTGTACTGTGGCTAGAGAGAGAAGAAAGACTATGATTTTAATTTAATGTAAAAAAAGTGTGAAGCATGCTTGATGACAAGTGTTTGTTAATGTGAAAATTAATTATATATTATTGTTTGTTTGTTGTGTGTAGATTACATTTTTTGCATGAGTTTCATTAGGGAGGCTGTAACCACTTATTAGCATACTTCAAAAACAAACAATGTAACACTCCCCATTACAAAGCAATGCCTCTCTCTCTCTCTCTCTCTCTCTCTCTCTCTCTCTCATGGCATAATTTTGTCATTGCCAACATATATTGGAGATTAAGGCTCTCATTCTGTAAAGATGAAAAGGACTATATATACAATATTTTTTTACTAATTAAGGACTCACAAAAAAAATTACCTTTTAATCTTGTAAAATTTACTATAGTAATCTGCATAATTTACTTCTTAATGTGGACAATTGTAATTAAGTTGAAGTACTTTGAAGACTTTTAATTTGTACTTGTTAAAAGTTTAACAATATAGAAAGTTAGCATGAATGAGGTTTAATTGTATAGTCCTTTGAAATTTACTAAGATAAAATAAAAATTAATTGTATAGTTCAATATTGGGTGTTTTGCTTGAAGTTCTATATATGATTGATAAGAACTTCTACTTGCCATTCAAGGACTAGTACACGTGTATTCTTTATCCATAGTAACTACTCTACTACGTATCTTATTTCCTACCCCTTAATTTATTTTAAATTATAATTATTTTTATGTGTTTGTATATTAGTTCTTGATATACACAAAGTTTTTAGAAAAATATTGAGGCCAATCAACATACAACTCTCTCAGCAACTGTAGGATATATATACCTAGGGTTAAACAAGGGGAATCGGGCGGGTTCGGATGCCACAGGTCGGTTTTGCACTCCACCGAGCCCGACAGCGTCGGCCACTCTATGAAATCGGCCAACTGAGTGAACCCAACCGCCACACGAAATAGTGAATCTGGCCGGGCGAGTGTAGGCGGGTCCGATTTTCTTGATCAGACCTACAACATTTGACCACAATTCTTTGCTTGACATGATAATTAGCGTGATCTAGGTCGCAATATTATGATTTTTTAAGTTGTCGTCATATACACTATTGTGATTGAAGCCATATCTATATTTGTTCGCAATTCTCTGCAATATAGATCTTGATGTGACCGTGATTTAAAATATTGGATGTGGATTATAAATTGGATCAACATTATGGCTTTATAAAACATATCAGGACCTCTTGTGTAGAGAAAGTGATCAGTTACAGCTTTCATATAAATAAATAAATAAATTGACCTTGTTTTAAAATCCATGTTATATAATTAGGAGAACCATTCTTAAGATTATTCAACTGTGCAGATAAAATATAGACAGACACAATCTTTGATCCATCATTTTCCTACTAGCTGTCAAAGTATATCTCTCCATGAGTGATTCCCTTTCCATTACCTAATTAATCTTCTTCAGACATGTCAATTGTTCAACACAAAAAAAATAAAAATAAAAATCATGAACTTAAAATAATATAGTCACTGTCCAAAAATTCAGAATCAGATATACATGAGGGAGTCTTTGTCAATTCATAAAAATTACAAGGGCAATATAGTTATTTATTATTCATTCCCCCTCTCCCTATCTATCTCTATTCTGACAGATACTTCCACAATCTTGTATGAAAAAGTGAATAAGAAATCTCTCAAAATACTCAAATGTTTCTAAAGCATTCAATTTCCCATCTACAGCTGTCTAAAAACAAGTGGGAAAAGGGGTATATAAAAATAGCAAGAAATACAAGAAAAGTAGTATCACAAGCAACATTCTACTTTGTTACAAAGACAAGAAAAAACAACTCATCTGGATCTGGGGATTATGTGTTACACCTTGTACTCTTTATAGTAAGATTCTATTACTAGAATGCCTAGTAGGCTAAAAAGTAGTTGTACTTTGGAAAACAAAATCAAGAGCTAAAAAGTATGAGTACTCAGAAAGAAGAAACATGGAAGTACAAGGTTGAGGTTCACCAAGCTGATTGTGTCCTTAATTTCAAGTGTGAGTGGTTAGTCTCACATCTGTTAAGAATGAGTCAAATGAAGGATATATAAGAGAGGGGACTCATATACCCATTGCCTTAAGGTTTTGGGTGGAGATGAGACGTCCAAGTCTCTTAGTGTCTGGTTTATTGGCTAGCTCGTTATTGCTCCCCCGGACTCCCCAACAAGTGGCATCAGCGACATTGTTCAGGTTAGTGGGGGAGCGGATAGTGGATCCTAATTTGGATCAAGGCTAGCGATGTTGGTGACTCAAATGTAAACTTCCCTTCTTTTATTTGGCTGTACCATGGAAATTTCACATGTAAGTTACATGGAAATAGACCATATGATCCTACAATAAACTTTTGCTATGAATTCTTAAAGTAGATATTCTGTATGACTCATTTTGTTTCATAAATGTTTCATCCAATCGATCAATTTCCCCCCAAAAAAATGAATAAAAAATGTTCAAATTGTTGGACCAAAATAGAAACAAGTTTTTACTAATTCAATATTATTTAATATCATTTCCAAAAATACACTTAAGTTGCTCAACTTTTATTTTTCCAAGAGAATTCACGCTTCTCAATATTTAGGGGAAACAATTGTCAAAAAAAAATATTTAGGGGAAACAAGAAACTGTAGTTTATTTTTATATAAACTATAAAACTATAAAATAACATCAAGAAAACTTCAATAAACTTAACTAACATTCTTAGTCGACGTGAAAATAAGTACTTTTGCTTATATTTTGAGCTCAAAGAGAGCAAGTCATAGATCTTCAGCATACAAAATTTGCAATCTAAGGATTTTGCTGACACATCATCATGCATGCACAACATACTGTTAGTACAAAACATCCAAAGAATTCGATATACAACAGCAATTTCAGAAATCCCATTATATGCTATTCATCAGAACATGAAATCAAACTGTTCGTAACTCACATAAGTAATCACAAATCTCAAACTATCCTCTGCACTTTTTTTGTCCTCAAGGGATGTAATTGGTGGAATCAACCTATCAAAAGCCAATGTTTTTATAATTCCAAAAGTACCAAAATAATCCAACAGCTACATACAGCTTTATTTTCTTTTCTGGTATGTACCTAAGTAATCACAAATCTCAAACTATCCTCTGCACTTTATTGAGCATGTACCTAAGCCTCAGGGTACATGGTTCGATTCCCACGGAAGGCAAAAACTCTACATGGGGGTAGAGAAGGTCATGAGTGCATTGCTGGGTAGCCTACTAAGTCAGAAAAGGGCCCAGGATGTTACAATATCTGTGACCACTAACCACAAATTAGTACCCCAATGGTTAGTGGCCACTAACCACAGAATTGCTTAACACAGGTTAGTGGCCACTAACACTAGTTAGAAGGTGTGATCATAGCATGTTTTACAAGTTTGAAACTGTTTCTTATACTTCTTAGTTGTATTGACAATTACTCTTGCTCATCTGTTTGTTAGATTAAGTTTTTGCTTTTGATACCATCTCACTGACTAACAAAACAAAATGTGTCCACTATCAATTCAAGTACATGATAGAGTCAAGAATTTTAACTCGATGCTTCTGCCTTCTGCTGCCAATTGGATGATGCAGGCAATGCAGGACAAAAGTTTGCTCCATAAGTAGATTATGTATATTCTATATTGCTTCATGTGTCATGTCAATATGTGTGGTTTTTTGTTTTTCATTTATTTTAGTCTGAGGTTTGCCTTGGGGCTATGGTTAGAGTTATTGCTGTGTGACTAGGAGGATATGGTGGAAGATATAAAAGGGATATATCTTGGGGATATGGTTAGAGTTATTGCTATGTAGAACTAGTCCCATATCTGTGACCACTAACCCCAAATTAGTACCCTCAATGGTTAGTGGCCACTAACCACAGATACGCACAACACTGGTTAGGGGCCACTAACCACAGATTAGTATAATAGTGGTTATTATTTGTTAGATTGATATAAGCACTTATGCACCTATTTTGGGCTTATCTTATGATCTCCTCAAACTTTTTTTTTCATTGTAGGTTATATCTCGGTAGTGGTGTTGGTTTTCGAGTCCCATCAAAAGTTCTTCAACTATGAGCACCAAGTGCCTTCTCACTACTCTCACATCTTGGGGACATAAATTCAAGATATCGACATATGTACACCACAAATGGTTCAGACATTTCTCAATGTCATTGATGGAAGAAGGAAAGAATTGCTAGAGTCAACAGGGTTTGGGTTAGTGGCCACTAACCAGTCTTAAGCAATTCTGTGGTTAGTGGGAAGAATCAAAAGGAGAATCAAAAGAATACATAATCCACAAATGGAAAGAATTTGAGTGGCATGATCCACAAATGCCACAACAGCCAGATGGAGATAGTTGTGGTGTATTCACAATGATGTTCCTAAAGAAATGGCGTGGAAATAAAAAATGACATGGATTCGTTTCGCAACTGGGATACATTGGGAAGGAGTCAAAGGGTGTTTGCAACTAATCAATTCCGGATAGATCTTTGCTGCTCAATCATGAAACACCGAAGCAACTTGCTGAAGGAATCGATACAAGAGGAAGCAAACACCTTTTGTGAGCAATTGAAAGCTGAAATAATGAAAAATGGAGGGGGGAAAAGTCTCTAGGAAAAAGAAGGAAAAGATAGGAAAAATTAGAACTCTTTCTTGATTGTAATTTTTCGATTGTAATTTTTCTTTTAGATTGAGACACTATTGCAATTGTAGCTGAATGAAGAAATTGAATTTCTATGAAGAAATTGAACTTCTATGTAATTGCTTTGGCTAGTGTATGGAATTTATTTAAGCTACTAGCTGAATGAAGAAATTGAATTTCTAATGAAGAAATTGAGATTTCAGGTATTAACCACTATTGTACTATTTTGTGGTTAGTGGCCACTAACCATTGGGGTACTAATTTGTGGTTATTTCCCCTTACCACAAATATGCATAACATTGGTTAGGATTATAATTTGTTTATTTAATTTTCATTCTCATTCATTTACATTTTATGTTCAAGATTATGATTTCTAGTAGTTTTCTGGTAGAAATCCTGTCTCGAATTTATTGAAGCTACTAGCTAAATGGAGATTGAGATTTCTGGTAGTTTGTTCTTACCCATACTACTAACCAGATTTGTGCACAACTGTGGTTAGTGGCCACTAACCACAGATTGTACAATAGTCGCTTTGCTATGTCAATAAATTAACATTATCAAACTCAATCAGAATCACATTATCAAACTTCTATGCACACAATGTGGCAATGGTACATCAGTAAGCATATGTTTACATGCCATTGTATAACGGACATTACAGTCTTAAGTATAAATGCATAAAAATGTTTCCTCCTAAATTTTTATACAAGTTCTAAATCCCGGACAGCTTCTGAAGTTCAATTGCCCGCTTGCGTTGCTGTTTCCAAATCAAATGTCTTTTCTCTGATTGGGACATCAACCTGATCTTTCTCTTGCATGGATTTTGACATTGCTTTATCTTTTTAGCTGGAAATTCTACTTCACCTTCTTCAACTGTAACGTTCAACAACTACAACATATATAATAATTGCAAAATATTGAACAAAAAACAAATGTAAGATAAAGAGCAATGGAAATAAAATAGCAAATACCTGCCAAGGTTGAACACTCAGCACGCGAAGGTTCGGTGGTATCAGACATCGAATGTAGCAACTGCTCAGCCTCTTTAACTCCATCAAGAACACGACGAAGAAATACGTTAAAGGCAGGCTCGTTATAACATATGCGTGACCCAGCTCCAGAAACTATATCAAAAAGACGCTGGTATCTCTTACCAAAAATTCGAAGAGGATTGGTTTCAAGATGTAGTTCCTCGGAAATACAACCAAGAGACTTCTTATTGTCTCTGCACCATTTTTTCACATACATGGGAGGGATGCAATGACAAAAAGGATTACGCCACGCAACTAAAGTATCCAAAACTCTCAGTGTGTGCCGGCAAATTAACCCCCAGTTCTCAAAAAACCGACAGCTGCAAGTATCAGAACTCCTGACCAAATCTAACTTCACAACTTCGGTTTCTACCAAAACTTCGTTCTCAGTAAATTGATTATCCCATCTCTCAACATTTATAACTTCTGTTGTGTCCTGTTTCAACTCGTGAACAGGCTGCACACGAAATATACTATTAGGACAAATAATAGTTAATGAGAAGTAATATTGTTAGTAACAAGTAATAGTAATGGCAATCTCTGCCATCTAACAAGTATTAACCACTATTGTACTAACCTGTGGTTAGTGGCCACTAACCAGTATTGTGCATATCTATGGTTAGTGGTCACTAACCACTGTGGTACTAATTTGTGGTTATTACCCCAATTAACAAGAATTATTAACAAAAAAAAGAAATGGGTAATTACCAATATCGTGTAAGCTTTGCATGCCTCAAACTCCTTCTGAATTAACTCAAAAATGGAAGGAGTGAACAACTCAGCTACATGGCACATCAAACCACTGTTGGGATGCCTATTCTGCACAACAGTGTTCTGCACACTAAAATGAGACATCAATTCATTGTACCACTTGGTAATAACATACCCACCCTTGTGAGGATCCATCTTAAGCTTCATTGTCGCCAAACAACTCGTCCGCGTATCTTTCCTTTTATTCAAAACCTCCTTGCAAATCTTAAAACCTTGCTTGTGACACATCATATTCAGATAGTGAGGGATATCAGTCTTTTTATTCTTGCTATCGCGATACACATTTGCCTTCTTAATGGTGAACCCAAAGATTTGGCATAAGACCTGTAAAAAGCATATGCATCCGGCTCTGTGTGAAAAACAAAATCTTTCCAAGAATTAACATCTGAAGGACGATGAGTAACCTCTGTCAAAACCAAGTAAAAACAATCGATATCCAACAAACAACATCTTAAAAAATATATTTATTATATAATAACAAATCAGCATTCAACCTGCAACCACAACTTCATCGAGTTCGTCATCGTGACATCCGACATTGGTACTTGAATCTATGCAAACATTATAAATGAAACGAAAAAATGAATTAGCTAAGCATAGGAAGGCAATGTCAGATAACACTAACCATAATAGTACACATATATGGTTACACAAATTTTAACAAGTTAAAATCAAAGAATTTGACAATTATAAGTTAACAACATGAAACAACCATATCAGTGAGATTTTCATCCTGAACTGCAATAAAAAAAATACAATGTAGTAAGTGGCAATAACCGCAAATTAGTACCACAATGGTTAGTGGCCACTAACCACAGATATGTACAACACTGGTTAGTGGCCACTAACCACAGATTAGTACCAAAATGGTTAAAACAGTACATTACTAAAACTGAGACCGACACCGTAACAGAGAAAGATTACAAAGCAACAAGCGACTTACAAGCAAGTAAACGTGAAAAGCTGATTGCTTCACCATGTTCATCAACTCCGAGCATATTGAAATCTGCAGAAAAATGACTTACGCGTGGAGGTTGTGTGAATTGGTTCTGTGATGCAGAAAAACAACTTACGGATTGAATGAATGAAAATTCAAATTCAAATAAGAAAAATGACTTATAGAAATGAAAATCGCTCATTAACTCAATCACAGAATTCTTATTAACTCAATCGCTCATTAACTCAATCACGACTAATAAAAACGACTTACGTCTTGAATTCTTATCATAGAAATTAAAGAAAATCGCCACCATAGAAATGAAAATCGCTCATACAACGATTTCTCAATAATGGAGATGAAAATCGTAAATCGGAGTCGTGCGCAATCGTAAATCGCTCATACCACATAATTCATTTAATTATAAGTCAGAATTTGCATTTATAATCATAACTATAAAAGCCGACAACTAGCATGCATGGGTACCTCTTTGAAAAGGAAAGTTACAATTTAGTTTTAGCATTTTTACAAACACTTAGTATGCATTCTACACAAAGACACAACGCACTTCGCAGAAAACAGAAACCCACTTTGCTAAAAACAACAATTTGGAATACACAAATAGCAACAAGCAGCAACAAATTTCATAGAGCAATTAAGAAATCATGAATGCACCAAAGTGAGAATGTGAGAACATCACTTACTTGTTGAGGAGTAAGGAAGAATGCGAGAAAAGAACCAACGGAGTGAACTGGACGCTCTGAAAATACAGTGGATCAGGGACGATGATGAGAATTGAAATTAGAGGAAGAAAACAACGATACGAACTGAAAACACAGCGGAAGAAAATAAGACGCGTTTTGAGAGAAGCTTCGTTTGCGCGCGAGATCGTTGCCGGAGTGCGTGATGGTTGCCGGAGTGCTTGATGAAGTTTGGCACGCAGAACTGATGCGAAGGTGAACGTGAGAATGAAGAACGAAAATGCGTGATCAAAAATTGAAGGGTAAAAAGACAAATATGCCCTCGTTAAACACTGTCTGTTAGATTAAAATTTATTGATCCAACGACTGCAACAGATTTAGTAAAGAAAACGAAGCTTTTGGCTTAGTATTCTAAGCCGGTGCCGCGTTGAAATTGGCGATCTTTAGTATATTAGCAAATCAATATCAGTGGATAACATTAAGACCTCAAAAGGCCAAATCAGAATATATTCAGACGCTTGAAATGTCAAAGTATAACAGGACGATGGAAATTGTGCCTTCTTATTTGCAAAATGATGGCATTCCATCCCAAATTCAGATTCAAACAATTTATAATGAACAAGAAAGTAATATTCCTTTCATTGAACCATGAACACAAGGATTGTCAGGGGAAAAAATTGTCTTCTAGACGTTGGAAATGGGGTCTCGAAGGATCCTCTCCATCTGTTGTGCTCTAGTCCTAATAGACATGTCAAAGACTTTTTGGCTGAATTCCAGCACTATACCACCAAGGATGCTTGGATCAATCTGAAAATCCAAAAAGAAACCAAAGTTGATAGCTTGTTTGGTCAACACAAAAGGGAGAGGGAGAGATAAGAAGATCTAATCTTGATTATTATTGAGTAAAACAATCGTGACCGTCTAATGTCTATGATATGATTGTTTGGTCAAGATTAAGTCCACTCATACATTTGTATCTTGTATGTTTGTGTGTACAAGAGAAAACGGAGAAGAATAAAACCACACTCATACCTTCTGTTCAAGTATAACCTTTGAACCGGAACCTATGATTTCCTGAACAGTCTGCTTCAGTGCGTTCTCCTCTTCAGGGGGAAGAGGCTGGTATAAAAAATATAGAAAGTTAGGTACAGTAGTAGTTAACCATCTTCTATAGAAACTTGGTATACTTACACTTTCAACAACTTAACAAATTAAATCAATCCAACGGTTAATCAACTTATATTATCATGTATATCAAGTATCGAACAATTTAGGCATTCATTGGTATATCTGTATATGTTTTAATAGTATATATGTACATATATTTCAAAATTCTACAAATTCTTTTTGAGTTGGATACTACTTTAACAAACTATGCATATGGGATAGTGACACATTGTCTTTATTAATAAAAAATGAAAATAAATGAAATGAAGGTAAGCATCATGTCAACCAAAGTTAATTTGCATTAAAATATCGAATGCAATCATCCTATTGCAAAAATTAAGGAACTGAATTGTGCAATAAAGAGTACAAATATTGAATATAATGCATTAACTTTTAGAAATAAACTAGCCATCAAAGATGTGCCACTTACAAAGACAGTGGTCACAGTTGCTTTCACTTCTCCCTTATATGCCATAGCCAACTCAGCAAACCTCTTTGCAATGGTGTCTAAGTTTTTAAGCCTCCCATTCTCAGCGACGACAGCTTTACAAGAAGAAATTAATCAACATGTCAAAGATTGGATACAAAAAAGGAGTTATAAGGCTTTAGATAAAGAAAAGAAAAAATAAAGACATTGAATCGTGAATATGGTTTTATATTGATAATTATGATATGATTGGATACAAAAAAAGAGAAACATTAACCCTTATTTTTTACTAATACTCTAAATCCAAAATAAATAGGAAGTCATGAAAGCAACAAAGAAATATGGAAACTAACAAGAGACAGTCTAGATACTCTAAAGATAAGAAACAAAGCTGGAGAGATAGTCTAACTTCAGGTAGAAGTGTTACCAACAGATAAAGAGAAAAGTAGAACAATGCTACCTGATTGTGAAGAGGTTTCCAACTACTGGATCAAATATCCAAACAGATAACTTTACCACTTTAGATTGAGTCGTGTGTGACAACTATGTCTACAGTTAAACCATTAAAAAGGCCAACATTCTGGTAATATACCAACTTAAGTAAAACTAGTGTTGACTTAGCTATTAAATGGTCAAAAAATCTAGGACTTCTTAACAGAAATTGAATTGAGAAGTCCTGTGGAAGTGCTAACACATCAGAGTCAGAATACTAGATCAAAAACTTATTCATAAAGCTTCTGTGAATTGTTTGCAAGCCATGGGAGAGAGGGATTACAACTGAGAGGAGAACAATGTATCCTTGAAGACCAAGATAGAGAAAATGAAAAAAAAAAAAACAGAGAGACAAAGAAAGCTAAAATTGTAATAAAGCTATCCAATCTCTCTGCAAAAACACTCTCACCATCCCATAATAAATATATATTTATACCATTGAAGTTTGGGAATTCTGCTCCAACCAAGTACACAAGACAAGAGAATTGCTTAAATATTGTTGGGGGATAATAAAACCACTATTTAATTTAAATTAAAAATCTGTGTATTGATTCGAAAAAATGGATCAAGCTTATAAAAACATAATAAAAAATACTTCAATAATTCAATTTACTTTAGCAACATAATTCGCACAACAACTTTAAATACTATAACTTGTAAACCTATCATACCAAGGAAATTCTTTGTAACATCAGAAAACTTAGCTGCACCAGAAATCTCCTGGATGACCTTTCTTCTGACATCCTTAGCGACAGATATATCCTTTAGAAACTGTGAAGTTAGCTTACTACCCTTTACCGCCTCAACAAATTGAAGAAGCTCAGACTCAACCTTTTCCACTGCATTAGCTTTCACAGCTGCAATATATAAAGCAGAGGCATAGTTTCCTGAACCTCCAAACATTGCGATAGGAACCTAAAACAGCAATGAAGAAACAACAATACCAAGGTAAAAACATATCAATTAAATCCACCGATAACAACAAACAAACTAAATGATAAAAAATAAACCTTTCTTAAACATTCAATTCAATCAAAAACTAAATGAAATACAATATATTATAAAATATATGATAAAAGTAGAAAAAGATAACCCACTTCAATAAACAACTATAGAACCCAAAAAAGCACAATTCAAGACCAATATATTTAAGTACCTTAATTTTATCTTCCCTTTGCCCAGGCACATGAGCATAATTTCTGGAGGCCTGCACAAGCATAACATACAAAGAGAACCAATTATTGCACACACAAAAAATTGGAAACCAACAACGAGAAATGCTGAAATATGACGCACAGAACTGAGCTCAGTGTACATTAATCACTCCCAAATGCAGGTTCTTACACTTCAATCACATTGCTTTAGAGCAACAAAAGTGGGAGAAAACATTTTCCCACAAAAGATGGATAATCAATTTATTAGGCTAAATACATAAAAAAATGTCATTTCTAACACAATCACTCATAAAAATCGAGAAACTAATATCCAAAAAGATAGTCAAATGATCAATCTCTAACCCGTATGATTACTAGATTTAAAAAGAATATCGAAGCTTCAACGATCTATAGCATTATCGAACATTGAATTATTGAATGGAAATGGGATCGAGGGGAAAAGAGAGAATGATGAATAAAAGAATGAGGATTGAAATTTCACCAGGGGAATGGATGGGGCAATTAGAGAACGTTGGAGATTGGATCTCTGAGAAGAGACAAGCCCTAATTTGTTGAAGAGAGAGATCCCTGATCTGACTCTGCCGTACTGAGCCATCACCGCGATGCAAAACCCTAATTTCTCTGAAGAAGATTCCTCTGCGTTTTCTGTTGTGTTGTTTGGAGAGTGAGATCACCCAAACTAGTGATGCTATTGTTCCGAATTGGGGGTGAAACAGTAAATTTAAACACGTGATGGTTGAATCAATATTTTCCTTTTCTATAATTTTTTAATTTGATTGAATTTTGGTCATTGGTGAGATTTTGATTTAACTTTGGTGTGCAATAATTGATTATATAAAACCTTTATTGGGCAATACCGAACCCGAGTGTCACTAATGGTAGTATGTGTGCATGGTATTTATTTATCATTTCATTTAATTAGACAAAAAACAACAACTTGTACTTAGAGGTAGAGCTCGCAAAATGGGCCGAGCCCGTCAGCCGGGCCGAGCTAGCCCGAAAAAACATAGGGCTTGGGCTTAAAAAATTGAGTCAATTTTTATATCTGGGCTTTTTGGCCCTATCCATAAAAGCCCGAGCTCGTGCTGGGCCGGCCCGATCGGGCCATGGGTAGCCCATAAGCCCACAAGTGTTATATGTCACGACATAATTCCTTAAAGAATATCCTAAAGTGATTAATTTAACACTAAATATTTTATGTTTTCAATATATAAAACATAAACTACACGGTCCACTATCCAGATATATTATAAAAGCACTCGCATGATGATGTATCTATATTCTAAAACATGTTTTTATTATGTACGCACCTAATATTAACAAGTTAACATGTAAGTACTTTTATTGACAATTTATCATATACGTACCTGTTATGTTTTTAATATTTACTTATAGTTATAACAAGTTGTTTGTTTTGTTTTTGTCATAAAAAAAGTTGTTTGTTATGAATGTTGATTATCAATGTATATTGCAGTTTTGAATTAGGCAGCAAACATAAGTTGCAGCCACAATTTAAGTTTTAATGTTTTCATTTTCTTATTTTAAATTACTCTATTCCTAAAATATAAATAATAAGCATATTTTTATTTTATTTTTTATAAAAAATAATTTTTTTAATTAATGTTGCGTATAATGCGGGCTAGCCCGAAAAGCCCGTGGCCCGCATAGGGCCGGGCTTGGGCCACAAATGTTGAGCCCGAATTTTAATCCGGGCTTTTTAGTCCAGCCCGCAAAAGCCCGAGCTCAGTATGGGCCGGCCCGATATGGGCCGGGTAGCCCGTTTTGCCAGCTCTACCTAGAAGATAGTTTATAGAGGACAAATTCATGTAAGTATTTAATACAATTAGTTTATAGTTTAAGTTTTTGATCAAAGTTTATAGGTTAGTTTGGTAAAAAGTAGTAGATAATAGATAAACTAGCTTGTAGTAAATAAGTTGATAACCGATAGCAGAGTGAATTTGAAATGTTTAGTAAAATTAATGGTGAAATTAATTTATAAATATAAAATGAAATAATAGACATTAATATTAACGGTTAAAATTGCGAGAGAATATATTCATTTAATAGACAACAAATGGAAATTTTAATTAAAATAATAAGGGTAAAAATGAGATACAAATGAAATGTTATCAACGATAAAAATGAAATGATATAAGCTAGTGATGCCAAGACATATCACAAGCTTATCCGATATAAATCATTCGCTAAATACTAGTTCTTTCGACATGCCAAACAGAGTCATAGCATTCTTCATTAGCGTGTAGGATTTTTCAGACACTACTTCAAGTATGTCAAGTTGAACAAAGATGCAAAGGAAATAAGTTTTTCATTGATTCTAAATGAAATGAATGAATACAAACGATTACAGAAAGCTATATATGTACAGTCAGTTAACTGAACTAAACTATCTAGTAATTGATACAACTAATCTAACAAACTCCTCTACAGTTAATGCTAACCCGCCTACAGTTAATAAATAACGGATACATACAATTCTGTACAGTGGTGGAATAACTGATAAATAGCTAATTAGAGAGTCTCTGATACCCCCCCCCCCTCAAGTTGGAATATACAAATAAAAAATTCCCAACTTGGTGATTAGTGATACGAATAGAGGTTTGGGCATAGAGTCTTGGTGAAAGGATTGGCCAGCTGGTGCTTGGTGGAGACATGGAATAGGTTGATGAATTTGTTATTGATGTGCTCACGAATGAAGTGTACATCAATGTCAATGTGCTCAGAACTCTCATTTAAAGTTGGATTGCTAGCCAGCTGGATAGCTGATTTGCTATCACAAAATACTTTGCGATGGGCACTTCAATGTGAAAAGTCTCCAATAGCTGTTTAAGCCACATTAATTGGGTTGTGAGTAGAGCTAAGGCCATGTACTCTGCCTCTGTAGAGCATCTAGATACAGTTGGTTGTTTCTTGGGCTTCCAAGTGATAAGGGAATCTCCAATGATACAACTAACTATCTAGTAACTGATACAACTAATCTAACAAACTCCTCTACAGTTAATGCTAACCTAACTATAGTTAATAAATAATTGATACATACAATTTTGTACATTGGTGGAAAAACTGATAAGTTGCTAATGAGAGAGTCTCTAATAAAGTAGCATTTGAGATTATAGTTTATAACGTTTCATTTTTCTCTTATTGTTTTAATTAAATTTCTAATTTATCATCCATTAAATAAATAATCTTTATCTTTTTTAAGCATTAATTTACATCATTTTATAATTATAAGCTAGTTATCTCAAGGTTGGGTACAAGTAGTTGTTAGGCCTAGATACTTTCCGTAGTTATCAGGGTTTGAAATCGGGATCTCCACTATGTGTGTGTGAGTTTACGAGTGGTACTTGTATTGTTGAGGCAAAATCCCAGTTTAGTTTTGATGGTTAACAAACTTTAAATGTGAGAAGCTTAAGTTCTCTGATTTTATATGTTACTAATGTTTCTTCTTGAGTGAAATATAAGAACAAGATCTATTAGCAATTCTCAAGAAGATTTACTTGCTTATGAGAAGCATAACTATTGAGAAGACTTGAAACAAAACAGAAAGTATTGACTAGAGACAAACAAAGAAAATACCTCTCTAGATATGATCAAAAGTCAAGACCTGAAGGGTTAACTTGAGAAAGATCAGCATGAGAAAAGTCAACATGAGAAGAACCATGATGAGAAGAGTCATCATGTGAAGAGTCAACATGAGAAGAAACATGAGAAGAGTCAACCTCAGAAGAGTCATGATGAGAAAGGTCACCATGAGAAGAGTCAGAAGAAGAGTCAAGATGAGAAGCATCACCATAAGAAGAGTCAAGTTGAGAAGCATCATCATGAGAAGAGTCAAGATCAGAAGGATCATGATGAGAATAGTCAAGTTGAGAAGAGTCATGTTGAGAAAGAAGCATCAACTTGAGAAGCATCATTTTCAGAAAACTCAAAGAAGAGAAGAGCCAAAGTTGAGAAGAGTGATGACAGTTGTAGAACTGCTGTCTTCTGTAGAAATGCAGAAACACGACTGTATAAGAGCCAAAAGCCCTCCAATAGCTATAAACTTTTGGCAACGACTCTTTTCCATGGACCAGAGGTTATTACACACACATTCAGCTATAAATAAACGCATTGGATCAAGCTGAAAAGTGTGAGAGTACTTTGGGCTTAAATCCTCCAATCTTCTCAAGTGTCAAGTTTTCTCTCATCCATGCTCAGCCACTTCAAAGCAGAAGAGATTCATCTTATTTTTGAGTATGTATATTAGCTTGTGTTTAAGTTTCTGTTGAAACACCATTTGTATCAACCAAGCTCTAGTAATCCCACAAAACCCCCAAACCAAAATGTATAATCTGTTAGAAACTTTCTCAAGAAGCATGTGTTGCTGCAAGGCTTGAGAAGTGAGTTGCTTATGTGTTAGAAGCTACCTAGTAGATCAGAAGGACCGTATTAGTTGTGAGAACAGTAGGTAGAGTTGTGTTAAGAAAACTACCATGAGAACTTTAAACCTAGGCTGGTTGTAAAGTTGTAACTATTTGAAAAATAGTGGAAATGCTCATAGGGTGTGACGAGTGGACATAGCCCAGGGTTTTGGGTGAACCACTATACATCATTGTGTTATATACTGCTTTTTCTAAGTTGTTTTACACTATGCTTAAAACTCCCCACTTGAGAAGGTTTTGAAAAACTGAGAAGACAGCTTCTGCTGACCCTTCTTTGCTACACACAGTTTTTCTTAAAAACACTGTTATTACAACCATTCTCAAATGTTTTTTAGAAGGTAGACTTCAAACATTATTCTTAAGTAATTTACACTTAAGTAAATATTTTCAAACACTATCTCTTACCTTAGAAAAGCTATTTTGAAAATCGTACCACTCTCATTATTGATAGCTGTTTTGGGAAGAAAGAATTAATTGACCCTTCTCAACTCAGAAACATAGTTGAGAAGACGGTTTCATCCTACCCTTCTCTACTCACTATCACAGTTGAGAAACTCTTTTCAATCACCCTTCTCAACTCAGCACCTACACTCACAATGTCTAATCAAACTTGTGGAGTTTTTTTATCTTGTTTCAGGTTAATTTTTAAAAGGGTCACAATTCAAACCTCATTCCTTGTGACACTCATTGACTTCACTTGTCACTCTGCCTGCAATCAAAAACTATTTCTAAGCTAGTTGATCCGCAAATTTTACCAAACAAATTAATTTAATCTACTAGCTTAACCGTTTTTTTGGTATCTGCTATATACTATCTTATTCGCTATCCGCTAGTTTATCTGTTATACACTACTTTTTACTAAATGGAGCCTTAGTACTTATTAGCGTTAAGTTTATGAAAGCTGATGCGGAACAAAAATAAGGCAAATAGAATAAAATATATTGTTCGTGTGCTCAGGTTATGGAATGTACAATTCACTAGTGGAATAAATGTCTTTTATAACTGTCATTTATATCGGTTAAAAACGACCTGATATTAAAAGTGACGCGGTGGCAGTTTTGTAATTAAAATTACAATTTTTATATCGGTTGCCACTGGAACCGATATAGAAAGTGCAAAAACTATATTTCATATCGGTTCCCTTCCATAACCGTTATAGAAAGTCCAAAAATTTTGGCTTCCATAACGGGTCACAAAACCACCCGTTATAGAAACCAAAAAACTTAGGTCTTCGTTCTCATCTTCCACGATTCTTCCCTCTACTCTCATTCGCGCACTCAGATCTCCCTCATCTTCCACCACTGCTCTCCCTCTCTCCCTTCCACCATTCGCTTCCACCACTGCTCTCCCTCTCCCTCTCACCCTTCGATTCCACCACCGTCTCTTAGAAGACGCGTTTCCCTCACCCTCCCACCCCTCTTCGTTTCTCTCACTCACGCAAAACCTCATCGTTCTCTAGCTCCAGCTTCGATCTCTCGCTCCAGAACGCAAATCGGCCGCCTCTTCATTGTTCTCACTTCAGAACGTTTTCATTCCTGTTGCACGAGAACGCGTCACAGCGAGCTCACCACGACGTTATCGCTTCTCCTTCACGACGTTAGGGATTTCTTTCCCTTTTTTATGCTCGCTCGAGATTCCTCCACTTTCACGAAGGTGCGTGTCTAGCTTTCAATTTCTGTTTCCTTTATCCTTTCTAGCTTTCAATTTTAAGTCACAATATGGAGGGCTAAACATGATTTAAAGATGGTGATACCAGTGCATTGCATTACATTTATTGTTGCTGATGGTACAGAGTTTTGGTGTTTTACTATTTATCCGGAATTGGCTTTTGGATGATTGGCTCAATATGCAGAATTTGGTGATTTAGTTGCAAATTGGTCTCTGGTTTTTCTGCTTTCCGTTGCCTTTTAATGTTATTAGCCGCATGGCATACAGATTGCACAATGCTATGCTTTCCGTTTCTAAATACATGTTCATCTTTTTTATGTTGGAAGTAATCTTGCTTTTTTTTCTCAGAACTGGAATAGCGATTAATTCATTTTGATCTGATTAAACTTTCACAATGTCTGGAAAATTTGAGTTACACTGATGCCCACTGGTATTGGCTCTGACGTGTAACTGTTGGAAGTAGGCCGCAGATATCATTTATGAAGCTTGATTTGGCTCGGTTCAATAATTGAATTTTGGAAATTTATGCGGCTTTCAGTGTTGGTTGTGTTTGTTTTGAGGGTTAGGCATATAAGAAGAGGATAGAAGAAGAAAGGGGAGGATCGGTCCAGAGAAAGGAAGCTTGAGAGAAGAAGGAGGATCTTGATTTGAGGTATTGCATTTAGTACATATTATCTCTTCCTTTCCCTATCAATTCTCTTATGAACTAACTATAAAAATTGATATATTCTATTTTGATGTTCTAGAGTTGCGGTCGTGAGATGAAGAAGCAAGATCTCATTTTTAACTCTTCTTTCGACTAATGCAGGACTATGGTATCAAAAGTTTAGTGGTATTTTTACAATTTATGAAGGACTCAATTAATATTTTATTTAATACTTGGTTCTTGCTGCTTTTGCTGTTGATGCAGGCCACACCTATCAACTATGTGGCCTGGAGTAAGCTGTTATCTCTTCAATGAAACCTGGAGTAAGCTGGGTTGATATGCACATGTATGATTGAGTACAATTATTGCTTTTTTTAATAACTACAATGTTTGTTCCTTTCTAGCAGCCATTTCTTTATTCACAACATTCAGCTTGTTACTGCCAAAAAGAGAATATGAGGAAGTACAAGCAGCAATTGCATCAGCCAAAAAGGAGATCTAGAGCAACAAGAGAATATGATACATAATGAAATACAAGCAGCAATTGCATCAGCCAAAAAGGAACTTGAGGAAGTGAAGCTTAACATAGAGAAAGTTATTGCCGAGGTAGATAACTTAAAGGTGGCTGCAACATCATTAAGATCAGAATTTGAACAAGAGAAATCAGCTCTTGCATCCCTTAGGCAAAGACATCGAATAACCACCATTACAGTTGAAGAACTAGACTAAAGTAGATCAGAAACAGTTTTGGTTCAGATCAAGGAAAAAGAAGACACTGAGAAAATTCTCAAGATTCCCCAGAGACTACAAAAAGCAGCTGAAGAGGCTACTCAGGACAATTTGCTTGCTCAAGCGGCACGTGAAGAGCAGCAGAGAGTAAAAGAGGAGGCGAAACAAGCCAATGACGTTGCACATACAATGCAAAGTAGATTGCTTGCAGTTCAGAAGGAGATAGAGGCTGCGAAGGCTTCTGAAAGGTTGGCAATAGCAGCGATTGCACAAGAGTGAATCAGCTAGAAGCAAAAATGAAGTGGATTCAGTCAACGGCGTGACACTTTCGGTGGAGGAGTATTATCAGCTTAGCAAACAAGTCCATGAGGCAGAAGAGAAAGCCAATGAGACAGTTGCCACTACCAATTCTGATATTAAGATAGCTAAAGGGTCTGAATTGAAAACCTTTGAGAAGGTGAATGTTGTGAATAAAGAAATGGCTGCTAGAAGGGAATCTTTGAAGAAAAGTGTATTAGCATATTATATATTTTGTTTTTGAACATCATAGATTCTGGTACAAACTATTTATTTGTTCCTTTATGTATGAGCTTTTTTGCTTATTTATTCTTTTATGATGTACTCAGCTTGTTACTGCCGCTGGTTGCTACAATATGACCAATTGTCCGAGGGAAATACGGGAGATTGAGGCAGTGATGGCAGGGGCGCCATGACTTGTCTTTCCTTAAAGTGGAAAGATCCCCTCACATTGGACTGTGTGTAGTAGAAGTGTAAAACTGTATATTTTATTCTTGTTTGAACTTTATTATGTCTGTATTCACAACAATATAATTCAAATTGAATATTAAAGTATTTCTTGTTAATGAAACTTAGGTTGGTGGGTGGACTCAAGTTTATGGCAACATACTCTCATTTGCACTTGTGTTATTCAAGTCATTCTTGGAAGGAAGGCCCTTGCCTTCGCCACCGCACCACCGTCGCACCCAGGTACTACTCCTCCTCTTGCGGTTCCCTCTCTATTTCTATTAGGGTTTCTCATCTTTATAATTTTAGGATTTGATAAATTTAGCAATTTAGCAATTTGATTTGGTGTTTCCCAAAAAACCTGTTGGAAAAGACCAATTTGATTTGATAATTTTAGGATTTGATAAATTTAGCAATTTAGCAATTTAGCAATTTTAGGGTTCCCACAGAGAAATGGTGCTTTTACATCTGAAAAAGCATGCGTTATTGCTGAGAAGATTGTAAGTAAATATTCAGTTTTAATTGTAATTTTAACTGGAAATTGCTCAGTATTTTAGCTTAGCTTTGATTTTAATACTGACTGTATATTAATAGATGATTACTAGATGATTACTAGCTTAGCATAATTTATATAGATGATTACTAGCTTAGCATAATTTATACTGACTGTAAGATTAGTGCATTC
The DNA here is from genome assembly GCA_039519185.1 of Astragalus membranaceus. Classification (NCBI taxonomy): domain Eukaryota; kingdom Viridiplantae; phylum Streptophyta; class Magnoliopsida; order Fabales; family Fabaceae; genus Astragalus; species Astragalus membranaceus. Next base: position 171,648,445 of record CM076848.1, on the reverse strand, counting down.
AAATCGCAAAGCATCAGCCAACTGTTTCTGTATATAATTAGCCACTTCACAACTTGACTTTCCTCCATAAGCACATGTAAGTTCTTTAGGTACACCTTTGTTTTTTTCTGATTTATACTGACTGTTTCTGTATATAATTAGCCACTTCACAACTGTTTCTGTATATAATTAGCCAACTGTTTCTGTATATAATTAGCCACTTCACAACTTAATTTATACTGACTGTGAGAACAAACATAACCGTAGGAATGCTGCCATTATTAGTGCATATTTGTAAGGTAGGAGAACAAACTTAATTTATACTGACTGTGCAGATGTATGCATAATCGTAGGAATGCTGCCATTATACTGACTGTGAGAACAAACTTAATTTATACTGACTGTGCAGATTTAAACTGTCTGCTGCAGATTCTGCTACTGCCCATTTCACAGTGAAATCAACAGTCATTAAATCTGTGAAAAGTAGCTTGTGCCTGTGAATTTAAAGAGGAAGTAATCTGAATTGTGATGCAGTAACATTATAATATTTCTTATGTTATATTTAATTTGTATCTGAATTTAATCTGAATTTTGTACATGTTCTAGGATTCTCTAGAAGAACAATCTTCTCAAGGAAACTTTGTTCCACATGGACGCAAAGATATATTGGCTACTGCGATTGGGTGTCCCGAGCACCCCGGTCGTGTTCGTGGTGCTGGACGAGGTGTGGGCATTATAAATTACTTTGGACGACGTTCACGTTGTGGGCCCACCTCAGAAGTTGTCACCAAGGAAGACTTAGCTATCCTCACAGAACAAATTACTCAGAACCTCACCGAAAAACTTACACAGAAAGTTAGACAGGATGTGATGCAGGTATATTCTGATTTGATCTTTCTTATGAGTATATATACTCACTCTATTACACTATATAATGCAATGCAGATTTATATGGATGCAAATCTGGAATGTTAATATACAAAGCCTTCTATGTTAATTAATGACAGTTTTTCTTGAGTAAAAATTTCCACATGATTGAAACTGAATAGAACGTCTAACAATGTTCTAGATACTGAATTGAATTTATATAGAATTGGCTGCTTTCTACTTTTACAATTGGCTGCTCTGCTAGATGCAGCAACTGGATTTATATAGAATGAAAGTCACATCCCAGTTAGATGCAGCAACTGGATTTATATAGATGCAGCAATTGGCTGCTTTCTACTTTTACTAGCTTAGCATAATTTATATAGAATGAAAGTCAAATGGATTTTGAGTTCTAAGTTTAAGATCTCACCTTCTTTGTATGTAGTTGATGAGGAGAGTTATGCCTATGCTGAAATCATTATACATTTGATGTTTGTCTTGCTGATATCAACTGGTTTAGTTCATAGAAGGGCTGAGTGTCTATAAATAAAAATTGGTGTATTATCTGAAAACTGTAGGTCTGATGCAGCCATGTGAGTCTGTTTATTTATGTCTGCTGCATTCATAACCGTAGGAATGCTGTTTAATTTCAGTTTAAACTGTCTGCTGCAGCCATGTGAGTCTGCTTATTTAGGTCTGCTGCATTCATAACCGTAGGAATGCTGTTTAACTTTTACCATTTGGGTGATGGTTTGTCTGCACTTATAAACTGAATTATTGTCTTTGTGATTTTCAGTGGCTCCATTTTTATTATTGAGTTTCACTTTGCTGGAGGTGGTCGGTGGCTTTGCTGGAGGTGGTCTTTGCTGGAGGTGGCTCCATTTGTGATTTTCAGTGGCTCCATTTGTATTGTTGTACATTTTTGTTTGTGTTCAACCATATTAGATAATAAGCTAAGTCTTAATATAACTGCTGTTGTTAGCTTCAGTTTCGGTTTGTTAATCTGTTAGCTTCAGTTTGTTATTCAGTTAGATTCTGTTATAGTTGCTACTCAAGTCTCTATGTAAAGGATCTCTATATAATCCTTTGTATCTAGCTTATTTCAATCAATGAAGAATTACTTCAGTTCAATCAAATACTGAATATTATGAATGCAATAATTCTAATATTGGTTACCAATTAATGAATTGTTAAGTTAGTTAATGTTTAATGGAACATTGCTTCTATGTCGAGGGTATTGTTCCATTATGTTGCTGAACAGAAAACACTTTTTTTTTTAAAAAAAAACCTTCAGTTTTCATATCGGTTCTATATTGAACCGATGTTAAAAAGACTTTTCATATCGGTTCAAATATATAACCGATATAAAATATAAGCGAAAACTGACTTTTCATATCGGTTCAAATATATAACCGATATAAAAAATAAGCGAAAATGACTTTTCATATCGGTTGGCCTATATAACCGATATGAAAAAACTTTTCATAACGGTTCAGGAACCGATATGAAATGTCCAATTTTTTTATATCTCCTTTTTCGGCATCGGTTCAAGAACCGATATGAAATGTCAATTTTAACCGATATAAAATGCCTTTTTTTCCACTAGTGATTGATTCTAAAAGAAGCCAACAATTCATAGCTTTTGCATTGGATAAAGTCAATTCTTGTGTGGAATTTACAAAACTATACATCTCTATATATACATCCGATGGTACTCTCCACGTCAGCCTTCCAGCCTCACCCCCCCTCTTTCCCTCCAATTCTCCAGCCAATTGATGGCCGCCATGTGTCCACCACGTGTCTTGCCCTTCCCCTTTCTTTTCTTGCATGCGCAACACGTCTTCCATCTTTCTCTTCCCTCCTCTGTAATCTTCCCGATTCTCTGCACTCCCTTCTCTCTTCCCACTCTCATCTCTCTCTCTCACAGTTCTATCTTCTCTTCTCTACACTCTCTTCTCTTCTCACACGTTTTTTTTTGTTTTCAGGTTCTACTTTCCTCAGCGCCGTTTCTCTCATACCCGAAGAGAGAGAGAGAGCGCGCGCGACGGTGGTTGAAGGACGACGCGATGGAGGGAGCTCACGCCGTTTTCGACGACGCCACGCGGTGGCGGTGAAAGGGGGTGCGGTGCTGACAGTGAACTAGGGAAGCTACGGTGGTTGTTGCGGCGGCGACGTGTTTGGGAACTGTTGAAGTGACAACTGTTGAAGGGAACCAGGTATATTTTTGGTCATGAAATCCCTCTGCGGATATTTGCAATGCTCTTCGTGATTTGCTAGCTTATCGTTTCAGCTTCTCCATGCTTCCGATGATGAGGTGATTAATCATCTCTATCAACTCCTTCTTCCTTCTCTTTTCAGTGCATGTTAACCGCGTACCCTTCAATTTCTGAAGCACCAGCGACACGTTTCATCATGCCTGACACAGAGAGGGATTGCGAGAGAGAGAAAGAAGGAGATCAGAACAACTGCAAAGTGCGAGAGAGAGAGAGAGAGAGAGAGAGAGAAGGAAGGAGATCAGAACAACTGCAAAGAGAAGATTGATGTTGAGGGTTAGAGAGAAAAAGAGTTGCGGGGGAGAGAAAGAGATAGCGATCAGAGAGAGAGAAAGAGAACAATCAGAGAGAGAGAGAGAAACGGAGAGAGGTGCGAGAGGCGAGTGGAGAGGAAATTAGGGAAGGGAGAGGGAGAGGGATTTTGACGGAGCAACGGCAAAAGCTTCGGCTCCAAGCATTTGTGGGTGTGGGTGAGTAACTACAATTTCCTTTACCTTTCCTTTTTGGTTTTAGGTTTTTTGTGTTTAATTTCATGCTTGGGTTCTGGGTTGTTTTCATGCATGGGAAGAATCATATCTACTTTTTTCATGGATTTCTGGTTTTTTAAGAGTTGTGGTTCCTCCTTTCGACTTCGATGATGACTCTGCGGACACCGTCGACAAGTCACCGTTCTTTCCTTCAGTGCAAATCAGGTTCATTTCATTCTTCAATCTGCTATTGAACTGCTTTTTTCTCACCATCTCACATTTCTATCATTTTCTTTAAGTTAACTATTGGTGACATAGTTTGTTAATCTCCATTTTTTTAGATTTGTCCAACATGTCCAATTGAAGCTAAAACTACACTAATATCTGGTAAATGCCACATTGTTAAGTTTTTCGTAGTTGTCTTTATGTCTTTATCATCTTCTTTTAATCTGCATTTTTGCTATTGTATGCACTTTTTTCTTTGTTAGTTAGTCAGACAATTCAGCATCAACTATGGTAGACATGAGGTGTTTGATTAAATGCAAAGAAGAAGAAGAACCATTTACATTAGAAGAACTACTATTTTTATCAGCTTATCATTTGACTTAGAGGAAACAAGTTCAAAGAGAGAGGTGTCTGAGATGCGATGTGACTGGCCGGTTCGAAGCAAAATCGTAAGGTAGTTGTGATCAATCATGACCAAATACACAAAACTCTTTATAAGAGTTTAATTGTAAGAAATACACAAAACTCTTTAGTATGATGCTTTTTACTTTGATTTTGTGTTTGTTCATCAGTTTGTTGTAGGGGTAAAAATGAAGAGAATTCATAGATCCATTTGTATTCATAGCACTTCAGGTGGGGGTGGCTCGGTTTAGGTGGAGGAGCTCGGTTTAGGTGGAGGAGCTCGGTCATTGAGTCGGTTTCGTGATGGGTGGCTGCTGGCTTCGGTTTGTCTCGGTTTCGCAGCGGACTAACAGTGACGTCGCCAGAGAAGACGACCGGAGGAGGCTAGGAGCGGACGGCCACCGTCTACGGTGGCCGGAGCTAGCAGGTATTATTATTTTATATTTTTTTATTTATTTCTATGAACCCCTACTCACTGTCTCTGCTTATTTCATTTTTTTTTTGTTTGTCTTCTAAAACAAATAATTGATTTTTCATCATTTGAACTTAACTAAACATGTTTCAAAATAAGTTTTCTCTCAACTGAACCTTACCTTCACTCTTGCTTTCATTTTTTGATATATATATTTTTTTTACTGTACCTAGCCTAAACGTAATCTAATTTTCGTTCCCCCCCCCCCCCCTTTTTTATGCATACATGAGGAAAACTAATTTTGTTTCTAATACTAATACTAGTATATACTCACAGTGAAGCAGAACGGACTACTTTCTAATAAAATGCATACTGAACTTATGACTGAAGATGATAATAAAAAATGACTTGACCAACCTTTTTCCAGAAGAGAAATCAAGAGCCCCTTTTTTTTTTGTTATTAAAAAAAAACGATCCACCCCAAAGCTTCAGGTACTGCTTTCCAGGATTTCCTCTGTGAATTTTTGTGTGTGTAGAAATCAGTTTTTTCTCTCCCTTTTTTTATTTTCGGATCTGCATTTTATAGCCACTTTTGAAACTGAAAATTAATTTTTTTGATTACTGATTATTACTGGTTAATGGCCTTGTCTCCTGGACAGCTAATAGCTGACTCAGGGCTGACTCCACCACCCCCCCCCCTTTTTAGCTGCTGATTTGAATTAGCTGTCTTTTTTCAGGTTTGGATTCAAGCTCATCAGCAGCTGTAGCAGCTTGGAGTGCTGCTAGGAAACCCTAATATCTGCTCTATGACTTGTATTTTCGGATCTGGCCATTTGGGCCTTTTTTGATGTAATTTTTTTTTGTATTTTTTGGACATTTGGACCTTTGAACTCTCCTAAGTTGTAAATAAAATTAAATAGAATTTTTTGCCATTTTTTGATACTATATTGCTTAAATAAATTATATAAACAAAATAAGATTAATAACAAGAAAAAGGAGTCGGGCCAAATACAAAGACGAGAACGGGCCAGACTAAACAAATACGCTAAAACGAGGCCCAAAAATAGAAAAATGGGCCTGTTAACTAAAAACGCTAAAAATTAACTTGGAATTGCATTCTTAAGCCCAAATTGAAACGACAAGCCCAATCGCGAGAAAAATGACTTTGGTAGTCCCAATTAGGTTCGACTAAATCCAAATACAAAGATTAAATTGAAGAATGCACGAAACGACCGATCCTTCGCGTGCATGCCTAATTTAAAACAACGGTATTTCGATTTAGTTGAACAGGGTCATTGAAATTGACCAGGATTAGTAACTGAGATGCCATACTGATAATTCTCGTAATCACGCTGATGAACTCTCATCACATGATGTGGTTCATAGTTTTCAAGGGAGTTTTTATACAAATTTAGTGATGAATTAGTTAAATTCTGTGATGAATTGTACTGAATTGTGCTTTTTGGAATTTACTTGCTTTGCAGTGTTTATGCTTGGTTTGTTGTATTTTTGTGCCCAGGGAATAGGTGGAACGAAAAGACAAGGCACTGCAAACAAATGGATTCGAGAGCGCAGGAGTTGGGAGTGGCGCGCCACTCACGCGCGGCGCGCAAGAGGCGCGCGAGACAACAGAAGAACCAGGAGAACTCATCTCTCCAGGGCGCGTAAGTGACGCGCGACGCGCCAATGGTGCGCGAGTTCACAGCGCTTTCTGCCACTCTGCGCGTAAGTGGCGCGCGCCGCGCCACTGCAGCGCGAAATCACTGTGCTTGCGTCAAAAACAGATCCAGGACGCGTTTACGGGGACTTTTGGACGTTTTTGGAACCCTAGAACTGAAAGAGGAGCGATTCCGTCTGACGGCTACTGAAGAATCAAGACTTGGGAACAAGGATTGGAGCTTCATATGTGTTCATCATCATCTTCCACTTGTAATTTTCTTTATTTCTCTTCATTAATCATGAATAGCTAAATCTCTTTATGTTAGGGATGAAGGAATATTGATGTAACTCTATTGTCGCTGGTTTAGTATCATATTTGTAACGTACTCTCTCGTATTTTGTGTATCGAATTTCTACGCTTAATGCTTTTATGGTTGGAAAACTCATACAATGATCTTTTGTTCAATTATGAAATGGGAGTTTTATTCTTGAATGTTTGAAAGTCGTTACCCTCAATTGGTAGTTTAGGAATAATCTATGAGTTGTTGTATATTGCAAACTCTTGCTTTAATGCTTGTTGTTAATTAGAATCACCTAAGGGATTAGGGCTTTTAGTTATCGACAAAGGACTAGTTACCTAAGGAACTAGGAATTGGTTAATGTTGTGAGTTTGATAGCAAGATTAGAGAGAGAGAGATTAACTTTCAAATTACATCAGTGGCAATAGAGTGAAATCAATAGGAATTCGTCCCTAGCATCCTTTACCATCGTATTCTTTTCAACTCGTTTTTTTGGCTTTTATTATTAAAAACACAAAAATATTTTATTGCTTTACTTCGAGCTTGACAGCTCAACAATTATCAAACAAACCCCTTTAATTTGGTTTCTATTAGCTGTTGTTAACGTCTTAGTAAATTGACTTCGATCCTTGAGGACGATATCCGGTTCTTACCGGTTTTATTACTTGAACGATTTGGTACACTTGCCAATATCTTAACAAGTTTTTGGCGCCGTTGCCGGGGATCGAAATTACATTTACTAGTAATTCGAGGGCAACTGCTAATTCGAACCCGTACATATTTACATTCACTTTAGTTTTATTTCTGTTATTTTTTGTTATTGTATATATATTACACAGTTTGCTTTGACACTTGTCCGAGTTTCTTGTGTTCTCAGTGCATGCGCGGAGCTGTTAATCCTAAGGATTTACTTTTTGATCCAGAGATTGAGAAAACCGCTAGAGCTAATAGAAAGGAAGCAAGGTTAAGGAAGCAAGGAGCAACAACCGGAGAATCTTCTGTGCAACAAACTGTGACTGAAATTATGGGAGAAAATCCACCACCAGCTCGCACTCTTGGCGACTTTGGTAGAAGAAATCAAGGTGTCCAAGCATACACCTTCCATCCTGTGGGAGCTGTGGCATTTGAGATCAAGTCTTCGATCCTCACTGCCTTGAAAACAGAACAATTCTCTGGGTCTGATGCTGAAGATCCAAATCAACACTTATTTCAGTTCTATGAAATTTGTGGGTCCACAAATCCTGTGGGAGTGACTGATGACCAGAAAAAGTTGCGTCTCTTTCCATATACTTTGACTGGGAGGGCTAAAGATTGGTTAAACACTATCCCAGCAGGAACTATTAACAATTGGGGTGATCTAGAGAGCAAGTACTTAGAAAGATTCTTTCCAATTTCTAAGTTCATCAAGAAAAGGGCTGAAATATCAAATTTTGAGCAAGGAGATGCTGAGTCTCTTTATGATGCTTGGGAAAGGTTCAAACTGTTATTAAAAAAATGTCCTGGGCATGGTATTGATGACTTTGTTCAGTTGCAAACTTTCTGTCATGGTTTACGACCTCAAACAAGAATGATGTTGGATGCCTCAGCTGGAGGGTCTTTGGGTACTAAAACTGAAGCTGAAGCAAGACAGTTAGTGGAGCATATGGCTTCTAATGAGTACCAGATTCAAAATGATAGAGGGGCAACAAAGAGGCCAGGAATTTTAGAGTTGGACGCTAATAGTGCTGTGTTGGCTCAACAAAAGGTAATGTCACTTCAAATTGAGGCTCTCACTAAACAGTTAGCTGCTGCTTTGCCAGGTGGTTCTCAAACTCCTGCAACCGTTCAAGCAGTGCAAACGGGGGCATGTAATTATTGTGGCAGAAATGCTCATGAAGGTGACTGTGCAACTCATGGAGATAACAGTGAACAGGTTAATTATATGGGAAATTTTCAGAAGCAAGGTGGGAACCCTTATTCTAACACCTACAATCCTGGGTGGAAGAATCATCCAAACTTCTCTTGGAAGAATAATGATACCTCAGGGTCACATCAGCAACAACCTAGTCAAGAACAAAGAAAGCCATCTCCTATGGAGGAAGCGTTGACTCAGTTTATGCAAATGACAAAGACAACCTTTCAATCTCAAGACCAAGCTATGAAGAATATGGAAAAGAATCATGAAGCTTCCATAAAGAATCTAGAGACTCAAATTGGGCAGTTATCAAAGCAGCTTGCTGGATCATCTAACAACGGTTTCTCAGCTAGTACAGTTGACAACCCTAGGGATGAAACTGCGAAGGCTATCTCTCTAAGAAGTGGTCGGGAGTTGCCGACTCCAGTGGTAAATTGTGAAAAGAAGGTGTCAGTTGAAAATGAAAAAAATGGAGGAGTTGAAAATGAGTTGAGTAAGGAAAGTGAAGAAGGTGTGAAGTCTAACACTAATAAAAACAATTTGTTCTTTGATGTGCAGGTACAAGAGAAACCCAAGGCACCTCCTCCGCAAGTGAAGCTGCCGTATCCTCATGCTAGCAAGAAAAATCAAAAAGATGAGCAGTTTTCTAAGTTCATGGAGGTTTTCAAGCGGCTACAAATCAATATACCCTTCGCAGAAGCTCTAGAACAGATGCCCATATATGCCAAATTCATGAAGGAGCTTTTGACGATCCACCCCAAAGCTTCAGGTACTGCTTTCCAGGATTTCCTCTGTGAATTTTTGTGTGTGTAGAAATCAGTTTTTTCTCTCCCTTTTTTTATTTTCGGATCTGCATTTTATAGCCACTTTTGAAACTGAAAATTAATTTTTTTGATTTCTGATTATTACTGGTTAATGGCCTTGTCTCCTGGACAGCTAGTAGCTGACTCAGGGCTGACTCCACCTCCCCCCCCCCTTTTTAGCTGCTGATTTGAATTAGCTGTCTTTTTTCAGGTTTGGATTCAAGCTCATCAGCAGCTGTAGCAGCTTGGAGTGCTGCTAGGAAACCCTAATATCTGCTCTATGACTTGTATTTTCGGATCTGGCCATTTGGGCCTTTTTTGATGTAATTTTTTTTTGTATTTTTTGGACATTTGGACCTTTGAACTCTCCTAAGTTGTAAATAAAATTAAATAGAATTTTTTGCCATTTTTTGATACTATATTGCTTAAATAAATTATATAAACAAAATAAGATTAATAACAAGAAAAAGGAGTCGGGCCAAATACAAAGACGAGAACGGGCCAGACTAAACAAATACGCTAAAACGAGGCCCAAAAATAGAAAAATGGGTCTGTTAACTAAAAACGCTAAAAATTAACATGGAATTGCATTCTTAAGCCCAAATTGAAACGACAAGCCCAATCGCGAGAAAAATGACTTTGGTAGTCCCAATTAGGTTCGACTAAATCCAAATACAAAGATTAAATTGAAGAACGCACGAAACGACCGATCCTTCGCGTGCATGCCTAATTTAAAACAACGGTATTTCGATTTAGTTGAACAGGGTCATTGAAATTGACCAGGATTAGTAACTGAGATGCCATACTGATAATTCTCGTAATCACGCGACTTCAAAACACGATTTAGGTAAAATAAACGACTAAAATTAGAAAAAGAAGACAGACAAAATTGGGGTATAACAACTGCCCCTCTTTATTTGGATTTTGACCAGGAATATGAATTGGCCGAGACATATTCCGAGGCAAAATGGAAATAAAGAATTCAGAAATTATACCAATTTTGTCTACCTAGAGAAACCTGAGCTTTCTTTTCTTTTTCCTTCTTTTTATTTATTTATTTATTTTTATTTATTTTTTTTGTTTTATCTGGATTTTAACAAAGAATATGAATTGGCCGAAACATATTCCGAGGTAAAATGAAGGTAAAGAGTAGACACTTTCGTGTCGATGTGAAAACAGTAAATGAACACTGACGTGCGGGCAAAAAAAGGTAAAACGGGCACTTGGCGTGCAAAAAGCGGTAAACGGGCACTTGGCGTGCAGAAAGCGGTAAATGGGCACTTGGCGTGCAGAAAGCGGTAAATGGGCACTTGGCGTGCAGAAAGCGGTAAATTGCCCAGGCTGCCTAAAACCTGTAATCCTTAAACGGACTCTTGACGAATCCGAGTTTGCACGTGGCTTTGAGGAGCACGCTTCCTGTTGGCCTTTTCGAGCGACCGGGGGGATCGTCATCAGCTCCGGAACTGATATACTGATCAATGCACGGCGTCCACTGTATCTTAGGCTGATACAACTATTCCGTTGAACCTCACATGGGGCTGCGGTTCATCGCGTTGCTCGTACACGACGTGAGACCTGGACAGAAGGGAGCGTTGAACTCTGACGAGAGCAATTTTGAACTCCAAACTGCAATGCACGCTTGAGCGCTGAACTGAAAAACATTTGAACTCCGAACTAAGGGAGCATTTTCTGGGAACTGAGGGCGAGGATTAACACTGAAGTATTTATCCGTCCTTGTACCTGCGAGTGATATGAACAAATGCATGCAATGCAAATGCCATGATTGCTTTTTGATGGGATGAATGTGATGTGATGCAGGAGCTTCTTCTTGCTTGCATGAATTTTTGTCTATGTTTGATGAATGCAATGCATGAGTTTTATTCGTTTTATTGCTCTTTTGCTCTCCTTTTTTTTTTATCCCTTTTTCATTGTTTTCTTTTTCTTTTCTTCTTATTTTTGTTGCTCTTTTGCTCTTTTTGGCCTTTTTTTTTTTACCGGTTCAACCAAATCATAGGACTTGCACCACGAGGCACGATGATCGTCCATAATGGTGGGAGGGTCATGCTTCAGCCTTTTTTGTGAATTATTTTGACGCGCTCAGTGCTTTCGTTTGGCTTTTATGAATTTACCTGATTGATGGATCATTTCTTTCCTCATGATTTTCAAAAGTTTCCCAATGAGTTTAATGCTCTGATTTATGCACATTTTCATAATTCATTTATCATCTACCATAAAACATCATTTTAAAGCACAAATGAAAAGGAAGCAATGACAAAACAATAAGCAGACGGAGTGAAGAGTTTGGACTTTTATTCATATGGAAATCGAACGCGCAAAAGGTCGCGCCGACTGAAAAGAGTACATTGAGAACTTTGAAACTAAGAAAAAGCAAGAAAAATGGACGCAACAGATCTTATGAGCGTTTTTCGCCTTTGGAGTGTTGATGCCAATCACCCATACTTATATCCTTGATCACCCTTTTACCCAAGCTTTTGGAGGCGCTGCTTGCCTCTTTTACTTTTTTCAGTCCAACCTTTCTGACCCTAATTTTTGCCTGGACCGCTCTTTGCGAGTTTTCAGTCCACCGGGTCGCTCTTTTTTTGCCTAGGCCGCCCTTTCGGGTTTTCAACCTAGCGAGCTAATTCTTGCTTGGCTCATTTTTCTCTTTTTCCTTTTTATTTTTCTCAGGCGTAATATTTCTTGACTGAATCTGAATTGACTGGGTTTCTGAGTTCTTCACCATCCATGTTGGTGAGTATCAATGCTCCTCCAGAAAAGGCTTTCCTTACCACATATGGTCCATCATAGTTAGGAGTCCATTTCCCACGGGGGTCACTCTGGATAGGCAGAATCTTCTTGAGCACAAGGTCTCCCTTGCTGAATTCTCGGGGACGAACTTTCTTGTCGAAAGCTGTCTTCATCCTTTGTTGATACAACTGGCCATGACACAGGGCAGCAATTCTTTTCTCCTCAATGAGATTCAGCTGATCCAGACGAGCTTGGACCCATTCTGCTTCTTCCAACTTGGTTTCCATCAGTATCCGCAGAGAGGGTATCTCAACTTCAATGAGGAGGACTGCTTCCGACCCATACACCAAAGAGAAAGGGGTTGCCCCGGTTGAAGTACGCACTGAGGTACGATACCCATGCAAGGCAAAAGGAAGCATCTCGTGCCAATCTTTATAGGTTACTACCATCTTTTGCACAATCCTCTTGATATTCTTGTTGGCCGCTTCAACTGCCCCATTCATCTTGGGACGGTATGGAGAAGAATTATGATGTTGGATTTTGAAGTCCTCGCATAACTCTTTCATCATCTTACTGTTCAAGTTGCTGCCATTATCTGTGATAATCTTATCCGGAAGCCCATAGCGGCAAATCAAATCTTTCTTTACAAACTTAGCAACCACAGAGCTGGTAATGATGGAATATGAAGCAGCTTCAACCCACTTGGTGAAGTAATCAATAGCGACCAGGATGAAGCGATGCCCATTTGATGCCTTAGGCTCGATAGGACCTATGACGTCCATGCCCCACATTGAGAATGGCCAAGAGGCGGTCAAGACATTTAGGGAAGCAGGTGGTACATGAATATGATCAGCGTAGATTTGACACTTGTGACATCTTCTTACGAAACTATAGCAATCTGATTCCATTTGCAACCAATAATAGCCAGCTCTTAATATTTTTCTTGCCATGGTGTGCCCACTGGAATGAACCCCAAATGAGCCTTCATGGACTTCTCTCATGATTTTTGTTGCCTCTTCTTCTGTCACACACCTTAAAAGGACCATATCATAATTTCTCTTGTATAGAACTTCACCGCTCAAAAAGAAATTCCTTGACAATCTTCTGAGGGTTCTCTTGTCATTCTCTGATGCTCCGGGAGGGTATTCTCTGTTCAAGATGTACTGCTTGATGTCATAATACCAGGGCTTGTTATCAGACTCTTCCTCGATGACCATGCAATAATGATGTGCTGGCAAATCTCGATGCTGAATCTCGATGTGAGTCAAGCTTTTGTCGCAGCTGATATTAAACATTGAAGACAGAGTGGCTAGTGCATCAGCCAACTGATTCTCATTGCGAGGAAGGTGCTGGAATGTGATTTCCTCAAAAAGCTCAACCAGCTTTAGAATGTAATCTCGGTAAGGGGTCAACTTGGAGTCCCTGGTCTCCCAATCACCGTTCACTTGGTGAATTACTAGAGCTGAATCTCCATACACATCAAGTCTCTTAACTTTCCAATCAATGGCTGCCTGGATACCAAGAATACATGCCTCATACTCTGCGATATTATTAGTGACGTAGAAGCTTAGTCTGGCAGTGAATGGGATGAAGCGATTATCAGGGGAAATCAGCACTGCCCCGGCTCCGTGCCCGTACATATTAGAGGCACCATCGAACACCATTCTCCATCTTTCATCTTCTGGGGATTTCCCTTCTTCAAACAAAGCCATGATATCTTCATCAGGAAAGTCATACTGCATGGGCTGATAATCTTCAACAGGCTGGTGTACCAGGTACTCGGCCAGCGCACTACCTTTAATTGCTTTCTGAGTGACATATAGGAGATCATATTCTGCTAACTGCATTTGCCAACGGGCAAGTCTCCCTGTAAGTGCGGGCTTCTCGAAGATATACTTGATAGGATCCATTTTAGATACCAACCAAGTAGTGTGGCTTAGCATGTACTGCCTCAAACGATGAGCAGCCCAAGCTAAAGCACAACAAGTCTTTTCTAGCAGCGAGTACCTTGTCTCACAGTCAGTGAATTTCTTGCTCAAATAGTAAATGGCATGCTCTTTCTTCCCAGATTCATCATGTTGCCCTAACATGCAACCCATCGAGCTGTCTAGCACGGTTAGGTACAGGATCAGAGGTCTGCCGGGTACAGGAGGCGTCAAGATAGGTGGATTCTGAAGATATTTTTTGATCTTTTCGAATGCTTCTTGACAATCATCATTCCATTTGGTCTCTTGATTCTTGCACAAAAGTTTGAAGATTGGTTCACAAGTGGCAGTCAACTGGAATATGAACCTAGAGATGTAGTTCAGTCTTCCGAGAAAACCCCGAATCTCTTTTTCTGTTTTAGGGACTGGCATCTCAAGAATCGCACGCACCTTGTCTGGATCGACCTCTATCCCCTTTTGACTGACGATGAACCCCAACAACTTTCCTGATCGCACGCCAAAGGTACACTTGGCAGGGTTTAATCTGAGCTTGAATTTTCTCAACCGCTTGAAGAGCTTTTGCAAATTGACGATGTGTTCCTCATCCGTTTTAGACTTTGTGATCATATCGTCCACGTAGACCTCTATTTCTTTGTGCATCATGTCATGAAACAATGTGACCATAGCCCTTTGATAGGTAGCACCGGCGTTCTTCAACCCGAATGGCATGACCCTGTAACAGAATGTTCCCCAAAGAGTTGTGAAAGTTGTCTTCTCCATATCCTCAGGAGCCATCTTGATCTGGTTATACCCTGAATACCCATCCATGAAGGAGAACAGTGAATGTTGCGCCGTACTATCCACTAAGACATCAATATGGGGCAGGGGAAAATCATCTTTGGGACTAGCACGGTTCAGATCTCTGTAATCAACGCACATTCTAACTTTCCCATCCTTTTTCGGAACTGGCACGATGTTGGCAACCCAATGCGGATACTTGGCTACCGCTAGGAACCCAGCGTCAAACTGCTTTTTCACTTCATCTCTGATCTTTAAAGACATTTCTGGCTTCATTCTTCTCAGTTTCTGCTTTACCGGAGGGCATCCTGGCTTGACTGGCAACTTATGCACCACTATGTCGGTATCTAAACCTGGCATATCTTGATAAGTCCATGCGAAGACATCAACATATTCATGCAGGAGTTCAATTAGTTTCTTGCGCTCGCCTTCCTTCATTGAAGTACCCACCTTTACTTCCTTCTTGCTGTCATCTGTGCCTAGGTTAATTATCTCAACGGACTCCCCATGTGCCTGAATAACCTTTTCCTCTTGTTCAACCATTCTCATCAACTCTGGAGGAGTTTCCCAGTCATCCTCAACATCCTCCTCAGCTTGGTTAACGGGGTGATCAAAATTAACATATGAACCGTTGGCATCGTTATTCTCAAAGATATTCATTTTAGATCTGCATTTGCGGGGATAGAAAGAAATGAACAAGCAAAAATAGAAACACAAGATGGAGACGCATGATAATGAAAAGCAAATTTATTTATTTGAGAATCCAAAACAACATTTTATTGATAGATGATATTTGAAGGAAAACATGCATGCCCTTATGGAATATTCTAAGGCCTTGGGCAGAGCCAAAGAATTTGCATTACAAAATCATTACTTTGGAATGAAAATAACAGGGAAATCAATGATCTTCCAATTATCAAGCTCTTCATCTACAGCACTGCGACGCACCAAGTCCACGCTTTTGTCTTCCACAACTGATTCTTCCTCAATGACGGCCACCTGATTGGGATCCAGCATACCCGCATTCCTAAAGCTCCGAGAGAGATCATAGGTAGGAATCTTCTTCAAGCCTGGTTCCCGTCCCTGAAGCTTAGCTAGCCTCCTTTCTCACTTTTCCTCAGCCATTCTCTTCTTGTCAGCCTGAGTGGGCCAATATCCTAACCCACGCCTATCCTTGTACCCTTGCAGCTGAACCGGCGTCAGAACCCCTTGCTCGTACTTTCCCAACCCTTTTCCGATCTGGTAACCATTTTGCAGCATGACTTTGGCTACCATGATAGCAGCGTCAGATATCTTTGGTACGGGCAACGGGGCCTCTTCCCCCACAAAAGCAGCATTTGCAATTTCTAGTGATTGAAAGGCAGATTCAAGTGATTCTTCTGCAGCCTCAATGTATTGAGAGGGATGGGGCTTGCTAACGATGAACTCTTCTTCTCCAAAAACGACTATCAGCTTGTCGTCAACTACAAACTTAAGCCTTTGGTGGAGGGATGAAGGAACAGCACCGGCAGCATGAATCCAGGGTCTCCCCAGGAGACAACTGTAGGATGATGCAATGTCCATGATCTGAAAATTCACATAAAATACTTCTGGCCCTATCTGCATCTGGAACTCCATTTCTCCCATAACCTCCTTCTTGGATCCGTCAAATGCCCTAACTAGTGTTGAGCTAGGCTTCATATATGAACAGTCTACATTTAATCTGCTCATAGTAGATTTGGGCATGACATTCAAAGAGGATCCATTGTCGATGAGGACCCTGGAGAGTGTATATTCACCACATCTAACTGAAATGTGAAGTGCCTGATTATGCCCCTTTCCCTCAGAGGTGAGCTTATCATCGGTAAAAGTAATATAATTGGATGCAACAATATTCCCTACAATGCCATCGAGCTGGTCAACAGTGATGTTCTGAGCTACATGGGCTTCATTCAATACTTTCATTAGGGCTGCACGGTGAACCTCAGAATTGAGCAGTAGGGACATGATAGAGATCTTTGCAGGGGTGTGGTGCAGCTGGTCCAACACTTTGTAATCACTCTGACGCATGATCTTCAGAAATTCAGTGGCTTCTTGTTCTGACACTTTCCTACTTTCCTTGGGTTCTTGCGCTTTGCCTTTGCGAATTCTTTCCTCCTCCTCCTTTGAGGGACCTTCTTTCAGGACTTCAGGGGCATAAACACGTCCGCTTCTAGTGACTCCGCTGCTTCCCGCAATGTTGGTGACATCGGGAACCAGCTGAGGCGTCTGAATTGGAACTGACACCCCATAGCTCATTGGAACAGCATCGTTCTTTTGATGAGGAGCTGGGACAGGAATCACAATGGTCTTAGGTCTCTCCACGATCGGCTTTCGGCTATACGGGACCTCAATAGGTACCTGAACATTTCCATTCCTATCTGATTCGAAGGTCAGCACATCCTCCTCTTTCTCTTGCACACCCATTTGGATTATATGACGATCCAACAGGTCCTGCAAAACTGTCTTGAAGGTCTCACATGTTCCGACACAATTAACATCAACACAGACTTCTCTCCGAGTACATCCTCTCTCAATGACCCCGAACTTGCATAGCTTTGCATGAATAACCTCTAAGGGTGTTTGGATACACTCCACAGTTCTGATTAAGGATTGACTCCCCGTATCATGGATGGCATTGGTTGCATGTTTCTGATGACCAGGCAGCGGATTAGTTGTGATACTCGGGTCTTCTTGTTTGAAGGTTATCCCTTTGGCATCAATAAGATCTTGCACTACAATTTTGAATGCCTTGCAGTCCTCAACAGCGTGTCCTACTGCCCCTTCATGAAATGCACAGGTAACATTGGGATTGTAGCCTCGGAAGTAGGGTGGTTGAACTGGTCTCATGGGTCTGGTATTGATGAGTTTGTTTGTAAAAAGATAGTTGAAGAGGTCAGTATAGGACATGGGGATGGGATCAAAGGTGGTCTGTTTTTTGTCTGGGTAGCTTTTGTGGTAGTTATTTTGTGGTGGAAGGGTTGGTCGTGTTTGAG
Organism: Astragalus membranaceus; assembly: GCA_039519185.1. Lineage (NCBI taxonomy): Eukaryota > Viridiplantae > Streptophyta > Magnoliopsida > Fabales > Fabaceae > Astragalus > Astragalus membranaceus. Next base: position 171,630,680 of record CM076848.1, on the reverse strand, counting down.
TGGGGACGGGGATGTTTTGTGGTTGATAAGGTGGGCTTATGGTGATGGCGTTGGTTTCTCCTTCTTTCTTCTTTGAAAATCCGGAGAATGGCTTTTTCTGGGTGGTTATACTTGTGGAACCATGGGCAATCTTGCCGCTTCTCATCCCGTTTTCTAGTCTTTCACCGATGATTACCATGTCTGAGAAATTGGAAGACACGCTACCAATCAACCGATCGTAGTATAACGGCGGCAGGGTTTCCATGAACATGAAGACTAATTCTTTCTCTAACAAAGGGGGTGTTACCTGTGCAGCCAAAGCCCTCCACCGCTGGGCATACTCTTTGAATGACTCATTATCTCTTTTTGCCAGACTCTGCAACTGTGTTCTGTCTGGCGCCATATCTGTATTGTACTTGTACTGTCTGAGGAAAGCATCAGCTAAGTCCTTCCAACAATGGATATGGGACGGTTCTAGCTGCATGTACCAGTTGAGAGATGCTCCTGCAAGGCTCTCTTGGAAGTAATGGATCAACAATTTGTCATCATGAGAATGTGCAGCCATTTTTCTACAGTACATGGTCAGATGGCTTTTAGGGCAAGTCACGCCTCGGTACTTGTCAAAGTCGGGTACTTTGAATTTGGGAGGTAAAACCACATCAGGGATGAGACACAGATCACGAGCTTCTCTTGCTCTAGAGCCCGACCCTTCAATCATCCTTAAACGTTCTTCTAACATATGATACCTGTCTCTAGTTTGAGGAACTTCAGCAGGATAGTTCTGAGGAAAACCATTCACACCGTAGTGAGGATTACTCATCGACACTACGGCTGGGTTCACGTGTGGGTCACGTGAGTGAGTGATATTCCCAGGAATTGGTCCCAGTGAGTGAGTGATATTCCCATCGACACTAAAGCTTTAACATTTTTATTTTTTTTTATTTATTTTTTTTTTTTTGCAACGAAGTTGGAATCAATAGGCAAAACGAACACACTTTATTCAAAAGGAAAGAATACTTCAAACTCGAGAGAAGAGCAAAGTATAATATTCTGAGGACAAAGTACAATATTTAAAGAAAATTACAACTTTTTAGAGAAAATTACAATTTCCTAAGAATTATTGCAATGTTCTAAAGTGAACTTCAGAGGCATATAGCCTTCAATTTCTCCTTCCTCTTTCTCTTCTTGCTTTCGGCCGCTCCCTTGGCCTTCTCCATGAGTTCTTCTGTCAGGACCTTGCAATACTCGACAAACTCACGCACCTTAGCCGGAGTGTTGCAAGGGTTCAATTCTGCTTCAGCTCTTCTTAGCTTCTTGGGAACATTTCTCACAGCTTGATTAGCTAGCCCTGCTAGCTTTGAAAATATGCTCCTCCAAAGCTGAATCTCATCCCTTAGCTCCTTGATGACTTCTTGGTCTTCTATTCTGCCAATTAAAGTCATGAAGCGTTCCTCCCAGTACTGGCTTTCTGCTTGCACTTGCCCATAAGATTCCCTTAGGTATTGGAGGTTCCTCTTCAATTCATCCGACCTTCCTTGTTCAAACTCCAAAGCTTGTTGATATTCTTTCAAGATCCCTATGACAGACTCTCTATCTTGCCTGATGTTTTCCACTTGGTTCTCCATTTCAAACTTCATCCTTTGGAATCCCTCTTTTGACTTAGCTAGCGCCTCTCTAACCATTTTCTCATCCCTCTTTGACTTGGTATATGATTTCTTCCATTCCTTTGCTTCCACCACAGCCTCATTCATCTTTGAGGCGCACCTCTTTACTTCTTCTTTAGCTCCCTCCAAATGTTTCTGAATTCCCCTCTTGCTCTCTTCTTCTATTCCAAGCTTCCTATTGATTACTTCAATAGTGGCGGCTTGAAGAGCATTTTCATTTTCTAGCTTCCGCTTGTCTTGCATCACCTTTCCCAATCTGTTTTGCAAAGCCCTTTTCTCTTCTTCCGCTTTCGATAAGGCCAACTTAACCTCTTCTAGTTCTTCAATTAGGGGAACGTGGGGTTCTGGTATTTTCTCTTCAAGTGATGGCATTCCTTGGTTGGATGATCGAGTTTCCTTAATCCTCTTTTCTAGCCATTGAGTGAAGGAGATAGCAGTGGTCCTTTTAGATAACTCGCCCTTGTTCTTCCGCACCATGGTTTCCCAAGCTTGCAAGACTCGCCGAAGTAAGTCCTCGTCTTTAGGGATCCCCTCATGGAGGTAAAAACGGAACAACATGGCTTCGGAGGGTGAGTCCCGCATAGGGTACCCGAGTTGTCTCAAGGCCAAAGACGGGTTATAATTGATGCACCCCTGTGTTCCCATGAGAGGAACGTTCTGGAAACTGCCACATTGGAATATCACTGAGGGTCTATCTTCCCAGAACTTGTGCAAGTACCACCGAATTTGAAGAGCATCAAGGTTCTTAAGAGTATCCTTCCACTCCTGAGGGCTCATAGTCTTCGGATTACAACCCAAGGTGTAGGAAAGCAGGTCCCCAACTTCACTTTTGTTAATGCACACATGACTGATCAACCAAGCGTATAGCACGGGGAATGAACAACACATTTTGTCCTTTCGGAACTCATGATAGCGGGTGAATGCACGATAGGTCTCGCCGAGAATAGCGGGAACCGGGTTGATGAGACTTTTTGCACTCTTGAAAGCTAGGAACACACCAACAGCGGTTTCATCTATATGTTTCTCAATCTGAGGGAAAAGAACAACGCCGAAGATGGTCAAAGCTAGTACTTGCTTGAAAGAAACCCAATCATTTGATGCTACATAACTAGTCATCAAACTCTCAAAGTACTCCTGAGGGAACCCAAATATCTTGTTACGCTTAACCTTGTGGGACCGCACTTCTTCTACCCTGATTTGTAACAAGGAAGCAAACTTCTCATCTGAATAATACTGCCTCTGATACTGGTAAGGTCTAGCCTCTGAGCGATCAAAACCGAGAATCTTCTCATACTCCTCTAGGGTAGGTGCCATTTGGAAGTTCTTGAAAAGAAAACATCTAATCTCAGAGTCATAGAACCAACATAGGGCGGCGATGGCGCTCTCTTGTACTTCTAACTGTAATAACTTGCGGATGTTCCCATAAGCCTTGTCGAAGGACCGAAGCTCAATAGGACCTAGTAGGGAAGCATACTCCTTCAAACTAGTTACATCAATCTTCTTTACAATGGGGAACCTCGAATTGAATGCGGTTTTGCCTTTGGATTCCATGTCGCTTCTTACACACCTATGACAAGGTTCGATGTTATGTCGCGGTCTCCGGCAAACAAACTTTAATGCATGAAGAATGCAAATGATGAAAGTTTTTTTTTTTTTTTAAAATTTTGTTAGATGCAAATGCAATGGTGCGAAATGATGTGAATGCGAAATGATGTGGATGCGAAATGATGTGTCATTTACATAAAAGAGGGTAAGAAAATAAGGATATTATTTTCTACGATTTTTTTGAAATAGAGTTTTAAGAAAAAGGAATGCCCAAACTAATGCAACAAACAAAGGTGTGCCCCCGTGTCCTACAAAGGGTGGGAATCCTAGGGTCTAAAGTCAACGGAAGGGGTAATCCTCCCATGTAGGTTCTAATCACTTCCTTACAATGGCAACCAAGAGCTAAAGTCTCTCTCATGATGGCACCCACAATCGTAGAAAGCTACCGAGTGTGAGGTATCATGACAAAGCGTACTCTTGGGCGGAACTTTCATGAGAGCCATACAGACAAAGGTCTACGAATGGCAGTCACTAATCGTTCCCACTCTCCTAGGTTTTTGTTCAGACATTGGGTTTTAGGCCCCACTCAATGCTCACAAGTATAGGATGTGAAGTGTGTGTCGAGGGCACAACACCTAGGAACAACTACCCTTCCCCACCTGTAAATGAAAATCCAGAGCAGTCCAGACAAATAGCATGTTGTTTATCCTAGGGTTCAATATCGATCCAATATAAACTAATCTAGGGTGCCAATAACAATGCACTGCTTACCTCAAGAAAGGGAGCAAAGAAGAAGGGGACATGATAAGAAAGGGGAAGAAATACATGAGGGAACTAAGCAAAGAAATAACTATCTATTGCTTTAAACAAAAGCAAACATAGAAGAAGAATGCACATGGATGCAACATGCTTATGAAAAAGAAGAAGAATAAAGGCAAAGCAAGATATTCAAATCAATCATATAAACCACACACTTAATTAATTAGGCTTGACCCACTTTTGAAAAAAATGTTTGTCTTTTTTTTTTAGTCCCCAGTGGAGTCGCTAGCTGTTGCGCCCGAAAAAGCCCCCGAGGGAGAGCCTTCCTCGTTCACAACTTTTCTAAAAAAACAATGAAGCCGCCACCAATATTTATTAAGGAAAATATTAGGAAAACCTTTTTTTGGAAAGCGATTGGTCTTGCGAAACTAGAGAATAGGGTTCGGGGGTCAGTTACGCGCGGGGAAGGTGTTAGCACACGTCCTCTCTACTGAGAGGGAACCTTTAATTAAAATGTGTGGTTTTCGTATGTTGACCTGAAAATATTTAATTTTGCCTCTCTACTTTTTATTGAAAAATTCTTAGTGAAAGTCTTTATTTATTATGAAAAAGGGGGAAAATGGGTTTTTTAGAAGAGGGCGCTTGACGGGGCATGGCCCGCTCCTACGTATCTCCTGGTGCGATGGAGAATTCAAAGCTACGTAGTTCTTGTTTGTCCTGAAAAAGGTTTTTTGTGTTTTTTTTTATCTTGTTTAATTGTGAAAATTGGGTATTCATGATGATCAATTGAGCAAAGGCTCCAAGTGATCACCACTAGTACCTCATTGTTAATAATCATGCAAGCAGAGGCTTCACGAGACTATTAACAAAGTTTTTGATTTAGTGAAACTCCCTAGGAAAATTCAGGCATTCATGATGATCAATTGAGCAAAGGCTCCAAGTGATCACCACTAGTACCTCATTGTTAATAATCATGCAAGCAGAGGCTTCACGAGACTATTAACAAAGTTTTTGATTTATGAGAAACTATTTTGTCTTGAAGAGAATTAAATTAAATTAAAAAAACGAGAAAAAGGGGGGGGGTGAAATGGTAAAATAGGGTGTTATTAGTCGCCAGGGGTTGTATAATTAATAGCAGGTGTAAAAAAAGAGAGGCCCAATTCGCATAGGAGAGCCCAGTATGCGAAACTGGGCTTAAGTGAGGGAGGCGCGCGCATGAATCGAGGGGGGTGTCAGCAGTAATCTGAATATTAAAAATAAAATTAAAACAAAATTTTTATTGGAGACACTATATAAGCCTAAAACATAATAACCCTAAACCTAATTCATTCCCCCTTCCCTTCCACATAGCAGCAGCGCCGCTGCCAAGAGAGAGAGAGATTTCAGGCGAAATCTTCGCTGATTTTAGAGAGGAGAGAGAGAGAGCACCGATCGGTCTGAGGTGAGAGAGGGGACGACGACGTCCGGCCGTTCCTTGGCCGGCGTCGTTTTTCTGTAGCGGTGAAGGGGGGTTCTGCCGGAGGTTCGACGAGGTGAGGGGTGGCTCACGATGGTGGTTTCAGGTGGGGGTGGCTCGGTTTAGGTGGAGGAGCTCGGTTTAGGTGGAGGAGCTCGGTCATTGAGTCGGTTTCGTGATGGGTGGCTGCTGGCTTCGGTTTGTCTCGGTTTCGCAGCGGACTAACAGTGACGTCGCCGGAGAAGACGACCGGAGGAGGCTAGGAGCGGACGGCCACCGTCTACGGTGGCCGGAGCTAGCATGTATTATTATTTTATATTTTTTTATTTATTTCTATGAACCCCTACTCACTGTCTCTGCTTATTTCATTTATTTTTTTTTGTTTGTCTTCTAAAACAAATAATTGATTTTTCATCATTTGAACTTAACTAAACATGTTTCAAAATAAGTTTTCTCTCAACTGAACCTTACCTTCACTCTTGCTTTCATTTTTTGATATATATATTTTTTTTACTGTACCTAGCCTAAACGTAATCTAATTTTCGTTCCCCCCCCCCCCCTTTTTTATGCATACATGAGGAAAACTAATTTTGTTTCTAATACTAATACTAGTATATACTCACAGTGAAGCAGAACGGACTACTTTCTAATAAAATGCATACTAAACTTATGACTGAAGATGATAATAAAAAATGACTTGACCAACCTTTTTCCAGAAAAGAAATCAAGAGCCCCCTTTTTTTTGTTATTAAAAAAAAACGATCCACCCCAAAGCTTCAGGTACTGCTTTCCAGGATTTCCTCTGTGAATTTTTGTGTGTAGAAATCAGTTTTTTCTCTCCCTTTTTTTATTTTCGGATCTGCATTTTATAGCCACTTTGGAAACTGAAAATTAATTTTTTTGATTACTGATTATTACTGGTTAATGGCCTTGTCTCCTGGACAGCTAATAGCTGACTCAGGGCTGACTCCACCTCCCCCCCCCTTTTTAGCTGCTGATTTGAATTAGCTGTCTTTTTTCAGGTTTGGATTCAAGCTCATCAGCAGCTGCAGCAGCTTGGAGTGCTGCTAGGAAACCCTAATATCTGCTCTATGACTTGTATTTTCGGATCTGGCCATTTGGGCCTTTTTTGATGTAATTTTTTTTTGTATTTTTTGGACATTTGGACCTTTGAACTCTCCTAAGTTGTAAATAAAATTAAATAGAATTTTTTGCCATTTTTTGATACTATATTGCTTAAATAAATTATATAAACAAAATAAGATTAATAACAAGAAAAAGGAGTCGGGCCAAATACAAAGACGAGAACGGGCCAGACTAAACAAATACGCTAAAACGAGGCCCAAAAATAGAAAAATGGGCCTGTTAACTAAAAACGCTAAAAATTAACTTGGAATTGCATTCTTAAGCCCAAATTGAAACGACAAGCCCAATCGCGAGAAAAATGACTTTGGTAGTCCCAATTAGGTTCGACTAAATCCAAATACAAAGATTAAATTGAAGAACGCACGAAACGACCGATCCTTCGCGTGCATGCCTAATTTAAAACAACGGTATTTCGATTTAGTTGAACAGGGTCATTGAAATTGACCAGGATTAGTAACTGAGACGCCATACTGATAATTCTCGTAATCACGCGACTTCAAAACACGATTTAAGTAAAATAAACGACTAAAACTAGAAAAAGAAGACAGACAAAATTGGGGTATAACAACTATAGATGAATTTATATAATTATATCAACATGATTGAGTAGCTTTAGGATGTATTTCTCTAATTTTTGGAATAAGTTTGCAAATGTGACTATGATAGATTTGTTTTGTCTTTATATGACAGGAAGAAGATAGATGGATTTAATATTTGAGACTATAATGCATGATGCTCCACCACTTCACTACAGCATGGGAGTATGCGCAAAGAAATGAATCACAAAGAATTGAGAGGTTTGATTCAACTTCTCCACTTTCTTTTGTTTTTTTTAGTTTATCAATTTCACAGTTATGAGTTTGTCTTGATATCTCCGTGTGTGTTCAAATGTTTGGTTTTGAGGCTCTCCTTCACTCTCATCTCTTCACATTCTTGCTTCAGCAGCTGCGCCCTTCTCATTGTGGCGTGGAGCGCCGCGACTCATTTCAGTGCACACCTCTGCCATGGTGGTGGTGAAGAGGTGCCGACAAGAGTTTTAGGGATTTCACACACTTTGCCTTTGCTTTTATTGGTCTCAATGTCAAAAGCCCACACTTACCTTCAGAATTGAATTTTTTCTATACAGGCACGAGAAGAGATGGAAGCTGCGCACGCGTTCGGAGAGACAAAAGCGAGAGAGAGAGAGGGAGAGAGACAAGGAGAGAAGACAACCTTCATTCCATGGGATACAGATGAAGATGCCACAGCTGCTGAAGACCGTGAAGACAATGACTAGGTCAAACTTATCTTTTCTTTTCTGCTACTTTTTTGCTGTAGGGTGGGGATAATGTTGATCCTCAAATTAGTAAGCATTATAAAGCTAGATTGAGAGAAATGCATAAAATGAAGAAACGGAACGATTGAGGAGGATGGTTTCAATTTGGGGTATATAAATTTGGGGGTAAGAGATTTCCTCAGATGCATCTTCCTTACATGTGTTGAATTGTTCATCTTCTTATCTAATTGGTGATATTCACTGTTTTTTTATTTTTGTGTGTTTGATTGTCTTCATTAAATACTATTTTGTCTTTATTATTTTTAAGCTAATATACAATAGAATCCTGCATAAATTATATATGGCGTTGTCATTTTCCTGCATAAAGTGGCTTCGGAGGGTGTTCAACAGCTCATGCTTACTTGGGGTTTCAGATCTAATGATTCTTTTGATGATAACAATAGCTTCATGGTGGACCATGCTTCTTTGGGAGGAAGCACTTGCAAACCATTCAATCCATTACTTTGGTATTACCTTGAGTTCATAATTTAAAGTTTCTTATATTTTGTATCTCTTTTTCACAAATACCACTAAGTTGTTTTGATCTATTTGTAGGCTGATTGAAAACTGAAGTCACAGTAACTTCCCAAACCACACTGAAGTCAGAGTAAGCACCCAATTATTTATTCATTTGTTTCTTGGCATGTATTTGTAATTTGTAAATAGAAGAAGCTCAAATTGGTATCATATCCTGCAATGAAAAATTATTTTTCAGCAAGTTAAAATTGTATATGTTTCTACGGTTAGGAAGTAAGTCCATATCTATTTTTCTTCTTACATTTTAAAAAATAAGCATATTTGCTGATTCCTAATGCTAAGCTTCACATTGAAATAATTTCTTCATGTAAATTGTTTGTTCTGTTGAGTTTAGAGGATAGTATGGTTGATGAATTGATGCCCAAAATCTTCTTTAACTAATATTTTACTATCTTATTTTAGATTTTACTTACATGTTTGAGGAAATGCCTAAACTTGGTTTGGAGAAGATTTGGGGGGTTTGTGGTTGATTCTCTCAACTTCTGGATTTGTTATTGAAGAAAAACTGCAAACCTTCTATCTATCTCCCTCACTCTCTCACTCTCTTTTGTTGGCTATATTACCAAGTTAGTATTATAACTTGAAGAAGCAGAAGTCTGATTAGTCTCATATATTGCAAATTTGTATTCTGGTGCATCATTATCCCTTTCTATCATGCATTGATTTCTCAGCCTCTTTGAAGAAAGAAGAAATTTGACAGCTTTTTTCTTCGTTATATTTTGTCAAAGCAAAACTTCTATATGTTAAATAACGAAATGTAAGCTTATGTGAACATTATGGGATCAGACATGGTTTGCTCAGCTGAACAAAAAAAGACACTGTTTGCTCTACTTTGATTGCATATTACTGCCAACTTTATGTTAATGCCAGAATTTTGGTGATTGAAATGCAAATATGTTTTATGGGGAAAGAGGAAGTTGGTGATTAATCATCTCTATCTTGATCACATTAAAAACAATATCCCGCAAAAGGACTTGAACATATTTCTATCTTGATCAAGACTAATTAATGTGATAAGATACAAAACCATGACATACGGTTTTGTATCTCTGTAGGAGGAAAAAAATCGCATTCTCTCTTATGGGTTGTTTGGACTTTGAAGTAGCTATAATTTGTTCATGTCTTATATTGGTTGGCTTGCCAAAGATCAAAGGATTAGCACTTTATGATAACATCTATTTACTTCTTTCCATAAGTTTCTTAAAAACTCTTTAATGTTAGGATAAATATTGTGTCACAGATGCTAAATATGAAAAAACCTGTATAAATAATGTGTAGTTTGTTCCATGCATCTCCTTCATTGCTATTTTAACTATATTTACAATGTGTTTTACTCATAGGATTTTATTTTTAAATAACTCTAGAGAGTTGACTTCCTTGCACAGGTAAATGCATCTCTTTGTTTTCTCAATCTTTTTAACTGAATGGTGTGTATATGTATATGGTGAAGATGATGGTTAAAAATAGTTCTAATTCTACTAGAAAATACATGTATCATTATGATGACTTCTTCATTTACTTAATCAGCAAGTCCCATTATTCTAATACTTAGTTTTCTGGTTTTTACATCAACAAATAAATTGTTTTCTAATGTAATTGGTTTTGTAGCATTGTTGAATTGCTGAATAGAGGTATTGATGTTCATGAAAGTGCATGTCCACATTGTTCTTCTATGCATTTCTTTCTTTAAATGATTCATCTCCAAGTGGCTTACTTTATACAATGAGTTTTCAGGTTCAGGGTGACTCAACTTCCATTGTTGCACCTAAAACCAATGGTGCTAAATCTTAAGGTGCTGCTTCTAATGCTAGAGCAGCAAGTTTTGCCATACCTTCAAGGAAAGTCATTCTCCAAATTACCATTTTGATTCCCTCTCCCAGACAGGTTATGAATTTCAATTTGAACCTAAAAGTAAATTGAAACCTCATTCTATTTTTGAATCAATAGTTTTGTCGAAGTTGCAAATGTTGAAATTATAAACTATAAAAAGTTAATTGCATGTGTGCTTTTGGTTGTCATATATTTTTCAGTTAGGATTTGGTTGATTAATTTAATGGGATGGTGCCATTTTTTTCCCTTTTAATTTACTCTTTGTTATATATTTTTGATGAATGATTAAAAAGCAAAGTCATCTGATTTTTTTGTTTCCAGATCATCTTTTTTATTGTTTTGCTTTGGAGGGTTGAAGAATATTGTTAATATTATTGTCATCTTTGCTGTAAGTCAAATGGTTTTGGCTTACCGCGTCTTACTGTTCACCCTAATATGATTTCTATTGATTGATTGTATTTGTAGTGATCGTGTTATTTTCAAAATTGAGAATAGGTTATGAGGGTAGGAGATCTGATGCTTATTTTGTTTGGAGTTGTGTCAGTGTCACTGCACCTGAAGGAAATAGCTTCACTTTTTTCTTTTCTTAACAAAGGTTACATTATCTTAATTGTCCCATATATTTGCAAGAGAGTTGATGGTATATTCCTTTAGTGTTTATAGATTGCCACATCAGATTGTTAACATAGTCTTGGATAAAGTGGAAATTGCTTTTGTTTGTGACCCTTACACCAATAAGATAGAATATGTTTATTCTTTGATTCAAAGTTTTAATGTGATAATGTACCAAACTAAGGGTTATCACCAGCTTGGTAAACTATATAATCATGTGAATAGTATATTGTTTGAGCAGAGTACACAAGATGTAAATATAGAGATGTAGTAATCTTCTTTTACTTTATTGTTTAAGTGATTCTTTCTTGATGCTAGGTGGCTGCATTATAGAATGTAAAGGCACTCCTATACAAATGTGGCTGCAAGAAGATGTTCAATTGAGGTTTTGTAATATCTACATGTTTTTCGTAGTAATGTGCCTTTGAATAACCCGTATAGATTCCAATAGATTATGTGTGTGGTTTTAATGTATTTGGTCATGTGGATTATGTTCCAACTCTTTAATTTGTTTTATGAATTAGTTATATTTATTAGACAATATTTTTTATATTGTTTTTACCCTTTAATTTACATTAGCACTAAAAGAAGGACCTTGGGTTTTTGTATATACAGATTTATGGTCCTTCTACTGCAGCTGACTAATGTTGCTTTCACACATAAACAATGCCTTTCCGAGAACATCATATCTATGGAACATACCTTTTGCTTATTACATTTTATATAATCCCATTATATGATCATGTTCTATTTTTTTTTACAATGATTTTCTTAACTTAACTTTCAAACTACCTTTTTGATTGTTTTGATTTTAGCTTAAGATATTCAAGTTCAATATCCACATCATTCCTGCTGTTCATTTTCACCATAGCTGTTTTAAGACGGTGTCTGCTAAGGAGGTTAATTTGTCTGTTCTGGTGTGTGTGTGTGTGTGTGTGTGTGTGTGTGTGTGTGTGTGTGTGTGTGTGTGTGTGTGTGTGTGTGTGTGTGTGTGTGTGTGTGTGTGTGTGTGTGTGTGTGTGTGTGTGTGTGTGTGTGTGTGTGTGTGTGTGTGTGTGTGTGTGTGTGTGATCTTCAGTTTTCCCTTCTCATTTTTAGTTGCTCTCCTATTTTTTGTTTTGTTTTTCCCTTTGTTAAAAGACTGATAATTTTTTCCTTTTTTACTTTGCAGTTCCTTCATGTTGGCTTTTGTCAAATCGCTTTTTCTTTAGGATGTGCCTCCATTGTCTTGGTGAATTTTCGAGGAGGAAGTGGGAATGCAAGCTTGAATGGAGCAGTTCTAGGCGTGCTTATTGTGCTGTGACTGATGGTTGGGCTATTTTTCGTGGGTTGAATGGGCTTACCGAAGGGGATAATTTGCAGCTTGGAGTTGCCAAGAGAAATAAGAAGCATGTCTTTGTGAAGGTCCTTTAGGCCTGTCAAACATTCTGTTTAGCAGAAAAGTTGTACTCCCTATTTTGTGTGTAACTAGGCTCTTTTGATTATGCCTTTTAGGGATTGGATGTTCCTTTTTTGCTATGTAATTGGGCCATTTTGGATTTATCTCTTATGAGCTGTTTTGGTTAGCGTTCACCATTCCAATTAAGAAGCTTTGGTTTTCATTGTAGTTGGATTTGGACATGGTTGATGGGCAATGCTTTTGTAATCTTCGCAATTAATCAATGAAATTAATTTCTTTGTTATCTAACTCTGTTTGTATGTTAACTTTATTCTAATTATAATTCATGTGTTTTGTTTCATTTTGGATAAGCCATCTAATGCATTTGTCCGAAACCTCTATTGTTACAGTAAATAGATTGACTGCCATGTGGTTGGTAGTTTAGTAGATTTGACATCACAATGTAATCTGTTTGCTCTCTTTATTTCCCATCAATTGTTTTGGATTTTTTAGACTCTTTGTTTTTTCATCAGTTGTTTTTGGTTCTCTATATATACTCATTTGTTAGTTCCAAGTCTTTCTCATCTATTTGAAACAATTTGTTTTTTTCCTTATTTGGAGCAGCAAGCTAATCTTTTCCTGCATATTCTCTTTCTCTGTTGAGGTTTTGGCGTGTTTTTCTTGCCTTTTCATAGCTTGGCTCAATGGCTATTCTTCTTTCAACTTCCTTATTTTTCTCTATTAAAGAAAGTAATCCCCTTATATCTGATGTTCTGGCAGCTTTTAGTCATTGCCTCTTGATTTATTTACTAATTGTTTTTCCTTAATTCTCTTTGATGTGCTTTGCCGTTAGGGCTTAAGTTCGCTTTTTCTTTGGTTTCTATCCTTTTGAATCTACTAAGCACATTTTAATTGTTAGAATTTGTCTTTCATTTCTATTAAGCTAATTTTAGTATTATAATGATTATGCGGTCCCTAAAGCTTTGACCCCGTGCATCGCACGGGTCATCCCACTAGTACTTATAAACCGAAAGTGATTTTACATTTATCATTCAGACGAAATGATCAATTTTAGTAAACTCACTTTTAAAATATCATTATCTAACACAAATTAGTTTTTTTTTAAAGTCAGCTTTATAAAAAGCAATATTTTAATGTCAATTCTTTAGAATCAATTCTATCAAAATCTAATCTAAAACAAACAACTCTTAGAAGTTCGGATGATTTTCTCAACGGTTTTTGTACGAATCTTGAGATTTGAGCCGAGTGATGAATTTTTTGACGACAGATTATTAGGTTATGAAGCTCATAAATCATAATTATATTTGAGCATGCATGCTTCTGACGAGCAGCGGCAACAGACCATCATTCGTGCCAATCGGGATAGACTTGATCTGTCCTTTTCAATTTCTCCCCGAATTGTTTGTTAAAGAATTTAAACATAAAAATGATATGGGACTATGCTTAGTGTTTTGAAACTCGATTGGTGACCCATAAGATTAGGTCACGAATTGTTGGGGATAAATACGTGAAAGGGAGAAGAAAAGAAAGTGGCGGCGCTAAGGGACAAGAGGAATGATTAGGGCAATATCAATGAATAGTGAAAACTGCACTGATTCTTATGAAAAAAGGTTGTACATATTACATACTACTAATGTCTATATATATACAACAAAACAGGCCCAGACCCATAATTTCGACTGGCCCATTTCGACTAGGTTACTAACTACACCTACCATTATTACAAGCAATAGAATTACAAGGCATATCTCAATATTCCCTCCTAATTCACATTGCTGAGTGACATCATCCCAAGCATCGTTCTCAGTTCTTCGAATCTTCCCTTTTGCAATGGCTTGGTCATTGCATCAGCCACTTGAAGTTCCGGACAGCAATATTCCAGATTCAACTTCTCATTGTTTACTTGATCACGCAGGAAGTGATATCTGGTCTCTATGTGCTTCGACCTACCATGTGCGACAAGATTCTTGGCGAGATCTATCGCAGACTTGTTGTCAATCAACAACTTCATTGCTTCGACCCTGTGCACTCCAATTTCGACCAATAGGATGCTCAGCCATGATGCTTGACATGCTGCAAAGGAAGTAGCCACATACTCTACTTCACAAGAGGATAACGCAACTATACTTTGCTTCTTCGAGCACCAAGAGATGGGTGTCGATCCATGCATGAAGATATACACACTTGTGCTCTTTCGATCACTCTTATATCCACTCCAGTCGGAGTCTGTGTAACCAAACACTTCAGCGTTATTCTTCGACTCAGACTTGCTAGGGAAGAGAATACCATAACTTTGCGTTCCCTTTATATACCTTAGTACTCTTTTTGCAGCTACTAGATGAGAGCTTTTCGGCTTCTCCATGAATCTGCTGATCATTCCGACACTAAACATAATGTCAGGTCGAGTGTTGCACAGGTACCTCAGGGATCCCACAATCTGTTTGTAGAGGGTGGCATCTACTTCAATCCCTTCATCATCTTTCGACAGCTTGTTGCTTGTGTCAGTTGGTGTCGAAACCTCCTTACAGTTAATCATGTCGAATCTCTTCAGGATATCAGCTGCATACTTCGACTGATGCAGAAATATTCCCTTCTTCGACTCTGTAAATTCAATTCCTAAGAAGTATGATAAATGTCCTAGATCACTCATTTCGAACTCAGACATCATCACTTTCTTAAAGGCTTCGACTTCGACTTCATTGCTGCCAGTTACTAGTAGATCATCTACATACAGGCACAACAACAACTGAATCGAAGTTCCATTCTTCTTTACATATACTCCATGTTCATTTGTGCATCTCATGAACTTCTGAGCCAAGAGAAATCCATCAATTCTCTTGTTCCATGCTCTTGGGGCTTGCTTGAGTCCATATAGGGCTTTCTCAAGCTTAAAAACCATGTCTTCTTGACCCTTCGACTCAAAACCAGGTGGTTGACAAACATAAACTTCTTCCTCCAGAGGTCCATTAAGAAATGCTGACTTTACATCTAGTTGATGTAGGGGTCAGCCTCTATGACTTGCCAATGCTACTACCAATCTTATGGTTTCGATCCTGGCTACTGGGGCAAAGACCTCATTGAAATCCAAACCAGGTCTCTGCAGGAAACCTTTGGCTACAAGCCTGGCCTTGTACTTGGCCACTTCTCCATTGGGCTTGAGTTTGGTCTTGTAGCTTTCTTTTGCCTTGGAAGTTCGACTAGCTTCCAAGTGCCATTCTTTTCGATTGACTTCAGCTCATCAATCATTGCTTCCTTCCACTGCTTGTGACTAAGAGCTTCTTCTAGGCTCACTGGTTCTGCTTCAGCCATTAATGCAAAGTGTGTCAGGTCTCCCTCTGCTGTAACAGCAGAATCTGGGAACGTGTCGAATCCTTCTAACCTTACTTATCCTGCCTTTCCCTCTGTGACCTTCTGATAGGTTCGACAGCAACAGGTTCTGGTTCGACAGCAACAGGTTCTGGTTCGACAGCTTCATTTCGATCATCTAGATCCTGAACTTCGTCGAAGTCCATCATTGTAGGTTTCTCACAGCCTTCTTCCCAGTTCCAATGTTTCGACTCATCTACTACGACATCTCTGCTTTTCACCATTTTCTTCTGCACAGGATCATACAGTTTGTATGCCCCTGTCGAATGATAGCCAACAAGAATCATTTGTTGTGCCCTATCATCCAGCTTTTTTTTAAGCCACAATTAAATGTATTTATTAATAAAATAAAGAGAAGACATGAAAACACAAGGGAGGACTAGACCAAAACCCTTGGCAATGAGAACAATAATAGAAAGCCCAACAAAGGCCCCTAAAATAAACAACCAAAGAGCTCTAATAAAAGATATTCTAAGGCGACCAGGACAACCCAATAAAAGGAAGCAGGGCAACACCTGAATAGCCCCCACAACCTCCACCCACTGCCTACTGCGCACACACTCCAAACCATCCCAGCCAGAATCACCTCACTATCCTCACATTAAGCACACTCCCAAAGATCGAGGTTAGAGGTGGAGGCCAAGAGGCGATTGGGAAGGGCTCAGAAGCTGAAGGCAAAGGTAGGAGCCCAGCGAAGAGAACTGCTAATTGTAATCTAGGGACCCAAACTCCAAAGCAGGGCAGCACCTTCAAGCCCCCACACACCACCACCCACCGCCAATTGAGTGCCACACCACAACACCCAGCATCACCTCACTATCCTCACATTAAGCACCCTCCAACTGATCGAGGTTAGAGGTGGAGGCTAAGAGAGGGAAAGGGCTCAGGAGCTGAAGGCAGAGGGGGGGAGCCCGTCAGAGAAACACCCACCGAATCAGCACACCCCCTGTCTTCCGGCGTCGAAACACCAGCCACCACAGCGAAGCCGTGTCACCGGCCAACACCGCGACACAACCGAGCTTGACCGAGGTCGTCGATCACCAGCCACCACCGTGGTGTTGTGCCACCGGCCAACACCGTGACACAACCAATCATGACGCTACTCAGCGACATTCAGCTAGTGACGGCGACGAAAGACGAAGAAGCAGCCTCGGGGGCGGAAGTTGTCGTGATCGCGGACCCAAGAGCGATCCACCAGCCACCATCCCGCTCAAATCAGCAAACCACCGGGAAACAGAAGCACACCACGTACCTCCTAAAACGCGCAGATCCACCAAAAAGGCATATCCAAACCATCAACGCCACGGGGCAGAGACCATGAACGGCACAGAGGAAGCAAGATCACTATGCGACCCACGGTTAGAACAACAACAAACGATGAGACCCATATCAACAAACGCAGAACCAATCGTACAAAACCCAGATTCCGAAAAATCAAAACGCTCGAATCGCAGTCTAAACCAAACGCAGAACCAATCACAGTCAAATCGCAGAACCAATCCCAGTCAAAACACACGAATCAACTAAACGACCGACCCCTAGGTTTGCAACACCTGTAATCTTAGCAAGTTGAAAGACCCTGCATCAAGCCGTCAGCACCAATGAGTCCCAATATCCAAACCCACATCAGTGAGACCATCTAAACACTGCTTGGACTGAAACCACCACACACAAAGAAGGAACACACGCGCCTTCAAACACCTTGACACAGAAAAAGAATCACACGACAGCAGAGAGGCGAGAGATCTGACGCGAACAAATCAAAAGACCCTTAGATCAGAAAGCACCACATCAATCTCTGCAGCGGAGGAAGATGAACTAGTCTCAAACGCGAACCTCACAGCAGCACACGCGAACTCCAAGCAGATCTGGAAAAGGGAAGGCTAAAGGGTGGTGGATTTAGGACGGGAAGAGAGGGGAGAGGTGGCGACAGAATGGTGGAAGGGGATGGCAGATAGAGAATCGCGATGGTGAGGGGAGGAGGAGAGGGTGAAGAAAAAGAGTGGATTCGGAGAGGGGAAAAGACGGAGGAGGGGAGAGGAGAGAGAAGGAAACCGAGGGTAAAGGGAGGGGGAGCTCCGGCGGCGGCAGAGGGAGCCCCCCCTCTGGCGGCGACTAGGGTTACGGAACCAGAGCTTGGTTGCGGTTTCCAGATCCTATCGCCCTATCATCCAGCTTGCTTCTTAGTTGCTCAGGGACATGTCTATAGCATAATGAGCCAATTATTCTGAGATGCTTGACACTTGGCTTTCTTCCTAGCCAAGCTTCTTCAGGTGTCTTCCCAGTCAATCTCTTTGTGGGGCTTTTGTTCAGAATGTATACTGCTGTGACTACAAGTTCTCCCCATAAACTAAGAGGTAGCTTCTTCTCCTTCAACATACTCCTTACCATGTTGAGGATGGTCCTGTTTTTCCTCTCAGCTGTTACATTATGCTGAGGCGTGTAAGGTGAAGTGACTTCCTGTACAATGCCTTCATTTTCACAGAATTTTACAAATTCCTGTGAATTGTACTCTCCACCTCCATCAGTTCTAAGGATTTTGATTGCACATTCACTCTGTTTCTCAATCATTACCTTAAACTTTTTGAAAATTACAAGTACTACACTCTTCCTTTTGATCAAATACACCCGGGTCATTCTAGTGTATTCATCAATGAAGGTGACAAAGTATTTGTTCCCTCCTAATGAACTGTCTTCGAAAGGGCCACATACATCAGAAAATATCACCTCTAACTTCTTCTCTGCTCTGCTAGGTACTTCTGATTTAAATGAGTTTCTTGGTTGCTTCGACTTGCAGCAACACTCACATACTTCGACAGGTACCTTTACTGCAGGCAACCCATGAACCATCTTCTTTTCATGTAGTTGACTCAAGCTCTTGAAGTTTAGGTGGCCAAATCTTCTGTGCCACTTCCAGTGCTCCTCTTCGACAGTACTCTTTAGGCATTTCTCTTCGACTACTTCCAACTTGATCTTGAAGGTTCTGTTACTTTGCATCAACACCTTCAAGATCATCTTCTTGTTTGAGTCGAATAAGCTGAGACTATTATCACCCATTTCGATAGTGAATTTCTTCTCAATCATCTGCCCAATACTCAGCAGATTGCTCATCATATTTGGTGCATAGAATACCTATTGAATGTAGCACCATTTTCCATCTTTTGACAGGAACTTTATGGTACCAATTCCTTCTGCAGTGACTCTGCTATTATCAGCAAACCTTATTCTTTTGCTAATCTTCTTTAATTCGACAAACCACTCCTTGTGACAGCACATGTGGTTTGAGCATCATGTGTCGAGATACCATTCGACAGACTTCTCTTCAGTCGAATTTGTATCTGCCTTCAGAAACAGTAATTCTGGGTCAATAGCTGTCATGAATGATAGTTCTTCGTCATCGTTGCTGGCAATGTTGGAGGCATCACCAGTGTTACCACTGCCCTGCCACACACACATTGCACAAGTATTTTGAGCGTCACAAGTGTATCCACTTATACAAGTGTTCCCACTGTTTTGCTCGCTACTTTCAGCAACTTCTTCATTGAGATGAATCTCATCTTCGACTGCCATTAGCATTAACCCATCTGAGTCGGAGTCTGTGTCACTATCATCTGCAAATTTGGCTTCAGCATCTTTGTTTCTAGGAACTTTCTTGTTTTTGCACTTGTTTTTATAATGCCCAAATTGCTGACAGTTATAACACTGCACTTTCGACAGGTCTCCCTTCTTGTCGAAAGATCCTTGCTCTTTCTGCTTACTGCTTGATCCCTTTTCTTTACCCTTCTCCTTCTTGTTGCTTGCCTTCCAATTTTTCTTAGAGGAGTGTGATAGTAAGGCTTGTTCAGCTTCTTTCTCTGAACTTCTCTGTCTTATTCTCAACTCATGAGCCTCTAAGGAACCCTGAAGTTCATCTAACTTCAACGTATTTAGGTCCTTGGATTCTTCGATAGCAGTGACAACATAGTCGAATTCCAGGGTTAAGGATCTGAGCACCTTTTCGACTTTATTTACTTCAGTCATAGTTTCACCATTGCCTTTCATTTGATTAGTTAACGCTACTAACCTCGTAATGAATTCTCCAATCGATTCTCCATCTGTCATCTTCAAGGCCTCGTACTATTTCCTGAGCGACTGAAGGCGTATCCTCTTCAGTCTATCTGCTCCTCCATACGAGTTCTTGAAGATGTCCCAAGCTGCCTTTGCTGACTCACTGTCAATGATCAGGTTCAGGACATTGGAATCAACGCATTGGTGAATCAAAAACAACCCTTTTCCATCTTTGTTCCTCAGCGAATGATGGTTGTTCCTCACTGCTTCAGTGGCGTTTGCTGCCAAGGGTGGAACACCATCATTCACGACATCAAGGACATCTTGATATCAAAACAGCACCTTCATTTGCGCACACCATCGTTCATAATCCTTTCCGTCGAAGATTGGGAGGTTCCCTGGAATACCTCCACCAGAGTTGTCTCGCGCTGCCATGAATCATGATAGATTTTTGTAAGGATCTAACAAGCTCTTGATACCAATTTGTTGGGGATAAATACGTGAAAGGGAGAAGAAAAGGAAGTGGCGGCGCTAAGGGACAAGAGGAATGATTAGGGCAATATCAATGAATAGTGAAAACTGCACTGATTCTTATGCAAAAAGGTTGTACATATTACATACTACTAATGCCTATATATATACAACAAAACAGGCCCAGGCCCATAATTTTGACTGGCCCATTTCGATTAGGTTACTAACTACACCTACCATTATTACAAGCAATAGAATTACAAGACATATCTCAATACGAATCACATCGGTGTTATTACACCGTTATTGATGCATTCAACTACATAAACTAGTATAACGAGTAAATATATAAATATTAAATAATCATAATTATAGATATCCAACACTATAGTATAGTCAGTGTGATAGTATTTCCTTGCTTTTTTTTAAATGTTAAAAAACGCAGCTCGTGCATAGCACGAGAGCCGGTCTATATAGTTTCCTTCTAATTCTCAAGTTGCACATGTTACCTAACTGAGGCATACTCGGTGAAATAATTCATGTGCAACTGCAATACATATCACAGATGAAGTAGAATCTTATACATAGAGTTATCTAACTCCAGATTATTTTAATTAAAATTGACAATCTCTTTATAAAACTTGCAATTAACTTATGTTTGAACTTCCTAAAGCTGATTTATATGCAATATATAAACATTTGAGAAAAAAGAACTTTTTAAAACAAAGATGACATTGAATTCAAGGATCTAATCCGTAAGATAAGTCAGAATTCGAAAACAGAACTCACAATCCTCATTAGTTGTTTCTCCTTCTGCAGCAGCAAGAACTACTAGTACTCTTTCACTCATTATCAGCTTAAACTACTAGCTCTCACAACAAACCACTAACAAAAATTCTTTCTCCCTTCTTATCCACCTTCCATCCAAATCCACACCACCTCATACGTTAGTTAATACATGAAAAGTCAATAATAAGTTAAAAGTAAAAGAAAAAGTTGAACTCAGGTCAATGTTTTGATTCTTTCTATTTTTTCTCCAATTTATGTCACATTTAATGTCAGTTAGATATAGTAAACACTAAACAGCTTGAAAATAATTGCTCAAAGTTACTCAATTATGCACGGCCAGGAAATGTTGTCTTATTGGAAGACCATGAAAGAGTCCACTAGCTACTATAATATTAACTTTTATAGGTGATCATGAATTGATCTGAGTGAAAATATTGCAGTACGTGAGAGGAAGTTTTAGAAAAGGAAAATATCGGTTAGAAGGAGATTTTAATTGTTGTCTTCCTATTTCCTTTATGCAAGCTAGCTAGTAGCATTAGATGCTTGAAGGTTTTATATATATTTGAAAATGGTACCTAGCTAATTGAAAGATTTATCCTACAAAAGTGTATTAGTGATCCTGCATCCAGTTTTGAGGAAGGTGTTGCAAAGGGAGAGTAACTAGTCCAACTCCATGATAGCTTCATTAATTGCCATCTTTTATTGGTAAAACATGTTACAGAATCAGGTGAAAAACAATTTTGAAGCTATAAACAAACTGTTCTAAAATTTTTTTTCCAATTCCATGAACAATCAATAGTTGGATTGAATTTTAGTCTGGTTATTGATCATTAGCCTAATTCTTGTCCATACATGAGCAAAAGGTGATATAGATGTATCATAGCAGAGTATTCTCACCTGTTATCTGCAAGACGATATTTACATTTCATCCGCCAATTTTTGAGGTTAAACTTTACCACCATAAAACTGATTCATGGTGATGACTGAGGTTGTTGACTTGGCAAAGCGATCAAAGGAGGAGTGTTTGTTGTTCAAGGTAGATTTCGAGAAGGCCTGTGACTCTATCTCTTGGGGGTTTTTGTTTTATATGTTACATCGGATGGGTTTTTCTAAGAAATGGATTGAGGTCCTGTATTTGTTCTAGTACCTTGTCAATTTTAGTGAACGGGAGTCCAACATGTGATTTTAAAGTCCAGAGAGGCTTGAGGCAAGGGGATCCACTATCCCCTTTTTTATTTCTCATAGTTGCTGAAGGGGTTTTTTGTGGGACATTAATGATGGTGATAGAGGCATGTATTGGGTGGCTTGGGACAAGATTTGTAGAGCAAAGAAAGAGGGTGGCCTTGGTATCAAGAATTTAGAGCGTTTCAACATTGCTTTATTAACCAAATGGAAGTGGAGGTTGTTAAAGGAGGAAAATGCAAGCTGGAGGGGTATTCTTAAGCATAGATATGGTGAATTTTCTGCTTTGTTTTTATATGGTTCTCAGGTTGTTTTAAATAGAGGAGCTAAAGGGTCCATTTGGTGGCGGGATTTGCTGAACTTGGATCGGTTTGATAGCACAGTGGGTCAATTTCTGGGGGATGGTAATTCAATTGAGTTCTGGAACGATCAATGGATCGGGAACGCGCCTTTGTCTGTGGTATTTCCGAATATTTATGCTAGCTGCGAGATCAAGTCCGGGAAAGTAACAGACTTTGGTGAGTGGAATGGTGACTGTTGGTGATAGGCCCAAAAGACAAATTAAAAAGCCTAGTTGGTTCAAGGACTTCAAATAGAAATACTGAGGTGTATTTAGTAATCTGATGTTTTTATGTTTTTATTTGTTTAGCTTTTTATTATGCTGTGTTGCTGAGGCCCATGGCCCATTTTGCTGATTAGTAGTTTGAGAACCCTAGCTATTTAAGCTTATTTTTCCCTTGGAGAGGGCAAGGAAAAATCTATGCAGTTTTTATTTGTCATATTCTTCCTTGCAAATCCCTAGTTCTGATTTTTAGCTTAGCTTAGTCTATCATTTGGTGCTTTCAATCTCTACTCTATGCCTCCTAAAGCCACAAATCCTACTACCAAGGATTTGGATGATGCCATCCATGCCACCCATGAGCACATTGACTCACAACTTGGGCCAATTCGTACTCAGCTAGACAACCAGCAGCAAATCAATGACAGCAGACATGCCACCATCACAGCTCAACTTTCAGAGGTGCTAAACCAGATTTCTGCAATGGGGTTCCAACAACATAGATCTGATGCTTCCAATGGTGGCTCCACTCAAGGTAACCCTGTATCTCCTACTGCTCCCCCTGGTTTTGAGACTATTATTGTTAGCACATCTACACCTACACCCTTGCACACAGCACCTACAACCACTCCACCCACCATTATTCATACAACCAGACCACAAATACCCATCCACACACCTACACAACCAGTACAACCACCAACTTACCCACGCCACCAGATCCCAACATTCCTAAACACACCAAACTACCCATTTTACCCTTACTTTATCCCACAACATGCCCCAAACCCTCCAGGTCCTACTTTTCCATCCTACCCTTTCACTACACCACCGGGCCAACTCCCTTTCCACACCCCCAACCTGCTTTTCGAACACCTAAATTGGAACTTTCTGTTTTTGATGGTGATAACCCATTAGAATGGTTATTTCAAGCTGACCAATTCTTTACTTTTTATCAAATACCACCTGAAAGTCGTTTATCGATGGTAGCTTTTTACATGAAAGGTGATGCTTTAGCTTGGTATAAATGGATGCATAATAATAATCAATTGTTTGATTGGTTGTCATTTACCAAGGCTCTCGAACTCAGATTTGGTCCCTCTACATATGAAAACCATCAAGCAGAGTTATTCAAACTCCGCCAAACAGGGTCTGTTACGGAATACCAGGCTCAGTTTGAAAAGTTGGGAAATCGAGTTCTTGGTCTCCCAACAGATGCTATTCTGAACTGTTTCATTTCAGGGTTAAATGCTGAAATTCGGAATGAAATTGCTATTCAAAGGCCTGTCTCAATATCCCAAGCTACTGGCCTAGCTAAACTCATAGAAGCAAAACTCAAAGATGCAAGACCCAAATTATCTAAACCCTTTCAGCCAACTACCTCACGCCCTACCTTCCAACCCACTGCCCACCATTCCCAAAAACAGCCTACCCAAACTACATCTTCATCCATCCCAAACCCAAAACTCACCCCCACTCAAAATACACTACCTATCAAAAAATTGACCCAGGCTCAAATGCAAGAGAGACGCGCACAAGGACTATGTTACAATTGTGATGAAAATTTTTTTGCTGGCCACAAATGCACAAGTAGTCGTTTTTTGCTTCTGCTAGTAGAGGACGACCCAAAGGACAAAGAGGAGGCTGATGAAAGCCAACTCACCTTGGAGGAGGAATATATTACTATTGATCAAGAAAACAAATACTTCCAGCTATCACTCCACGCACTCACAGGGCAATTCTCTCCCCAAATACTCAAATTTAAAGGCCAAATTGGCGGGCTGCTAGTCATGGTTTTAGTTGACACTAGTAGCACACATAACATCTTACAACCCAGAATTGCTACCCACTTAGACCTTCCTACCTCCGCTACCCAACAATTCTCGGTCATGGTTGGCAACGGCTCTCATTTACAGTGTCAAGGAGTTTGCCACAATGTCTCAATTAACCTACAAAACCACACTTTTTGTTTACCATTCTATTTGCTTCCTATTGAGGGTGCTGACGTGGTTCTTGGTATGGAATGGCTCCGTACTCTTGGACCCATCCAAGCTGATTTCTCAATTCCATCAATCACCTTCACCCAAAATGACCAGCCCATCACTCTAAAAGGCGACCCAAGGACCACCCCTACCCAATCTACTTACAACCAAATCTGCCACCTCGCTCACACAGACGCAATTGCTTCCCTACACCTCTTAAGTTTTGAAACACTTCCACAATCCACCAGCCCACCCGCCCATCCAAAACCAACACTAGACAGTCTCTCACAAGACCTGCCATCTGAAGTCACTTCCATTCTTCTCCAATACCCTACAGTTTTTAACGAACCCCATGGCCTACCACCATCTAGACCCCATGATCACCACATACCACTATTACCTAACACCCCTCCCATAAATGTGAAGCCTTACAGGTACCCTCACTCCCAAAAGGAAGCAATGACCACCATTATACATGACATGCTCAAAGAGGGAACAATTGTCCCTAGTAACAGCCCTTACTCTTCTCCAGTATTATTGGTTCGCAAGAAAGATGGAACTTGGCGTTTCTGTGTGGACTATCGTGCTCTTAATGCTGTTACTGTCAAAGATAGATTTCCTATACCCACTATCGATGAGCTTCTAGATGAGTTGGGTTCAGCTAATGTTTTCACCAAGATAGACTTACGCTCAGGCTATCATCAGATCCGGGTTGCACCAGAAGATACACATAAAACGGCTTTTAGAACATTTGATGGGCACTACGAATTTCTAGTTATGCCTTTTGGCTTGACTAATGCCCCCTCCACATTCCAATCAGCTATGAATGATTTACTTAGACCTTTTCTTCGCCGGTTTGTTTTAGTCTTCCTTGATGATATTTTAATTTATAGCACATCATTATCTGATCACTTACTTCATTTGCGGCTTTTGTTAGACTTATTACATACACATACTTTTGTTGCAAAATTATCTAAGTGTGTATTTGCAGTTGATACTGTTCATTACCTAGGCCATGTTATTTCAGTTAAGGGTGTTGCCCCTGATCCAGAAAAAGTGCAAGCTATTCTAGACTGGCCGGAGCCACGTTCTCTCACGGCTCTCAGGGGATTCTTAGGCCTCACCGGATTCTATCGGCGATTTGTCCGCCACTACGCCTCTCTCGCCGCTCCTCTCACCGATCTCTTACGTTCCACTATTTTCAGTTGGAGTACATCAGCCAGTTTGGCTTTTACAGAATTGAAAAATAAAATTACACAAGTTCCTGTTTTGGCTCTCCCAGATTTCTCCAAAGCTTTTGTGATCGAGACTGATGCTTCTGCAATTGCAATTGGTGCAGTTTTATCCCAAGAAGGGCGCCATTTGGCCTTCTTCAGCAAAAAAATGTGTCCACGGATGCAGGCAGCGTCTGTGTATGTCCGTGAGATGTATGCAGTTACTGAGGCAGTAAAGAAATGGCGTCAATACCTTATAGGGAGACATTTTCACATTTATACAGATCAAAAGAGTCTCAAAAACCTTTTGGTACAAACTATACAGACTCCAAAACAACAGAAGTGGGCATCTAAACTACAAGGGTTCAGTTTTGAGATTTTCTACAAACCTGGAAAAGCAAATCAAGTTGCAGATGCTTTGAGCAGAAAGTATTCAGACAACGGTCTTCTATTCTC
Organism: Astragalus membranaceus; assembly: GCA_039519185.1. NCBI lineage: Eukaryota > Viridiplantae > Streptophyta > Magnoliopsida > Fabales > Fabaceae > Astragalus > Astragalus membranaceus. The sequence goes on along the minus strand of CM076848.1, from coordinate 171,604,372 downwards.
TGCAATCTCATCCCCAGTCCCAACCCTTGTAGCTCATCTCAGGGATTATTATGCACAAAATGACAAGGGAAAAGAATTAGTCTTGAAGAGTCAATCAGAGTCAGGAATGCAACAACTATACAATTTCAAAAATGGTCTACTTTACTTTAGAGAGAGACTTTTTGTACCTGATGAAGACGACCTACGACAAGCACTGCTCAGAGAATATCACAACACCCCTATTGCCGGTCACTCAGGTGTGAAACCAACACTTGCTCGTCTATCGGCCTCATTTAGTTGGCCAGGAATCCACAGAGATGTCAAACACTTTGTCAAACACTGCTCAAGTTGTCAGCATAACAAATATCTGTCTCAGAAAAAAAAAGGGGTTACTACAAGCCTTACCAACTCCAAATCAGGTATGGGAAGAACTCACAATGGATTTTATAACTCATTTACCTGTTTCCTTTGGACATACAGTGATCTGGGTCATCTGTGACCGCTTAACAAAGTATATCCACTTGATTGGGCTTCCATCTAAGTACACTGCTTCCGACTTAGCCACTCGCTTCTCAGTTGAGATCTGCCGTTTGCATGGTCCTCCAAAGACAATTATTTCGGACAGAGATCCACTCTTCCTCAGCTCCTTCTGGAAAGAGTTTTTTCGAGCCCAAGGGACGACTCTAAGGTACAGCACAGCTTACCACCCAGAAACAGATGGCCAAACTGAAGTGATAAATCGTTGTCTCGAGGCGTATCTGAGGTGTTTTGCTGGTGACCACCCTCGTCAGTGGTTCAAATTCCTTCATCTTGCTGAATACTGGCATAACTCCTCGTTTCATTCCAGTATTGAAATGACGCCATTTCAAGCCCTGTATGGCCGCCCTCCCCCATCCATCTCTGACTACGTCACAGGCTCAACCAACATCAACAACTTAGAGTTCACCTTGCAACAACATCAAACAGTATTAGAGACCTTGAAGGAGAACTTGAAAAGAAGAAGACAACGCATGATCAATCAGGCCAACAAAAAAAGGATAGACCATACCTTTGAACCAGGAGATCTGGTCCTGTTGAAACTCCAGGCTTACAAGCAGCAGTCTGTAGTACGAAGAACTTCTCAGAAGCTGGCCAAACGCTACTTTGGCCCCTTTAAGGTCACTCGTCGTATTGGAAAGGTGGCTTATGAGCTTGATCTACCATCTTCAGCCCGGATCCACCGAGTGTTCCATGTCTCTCTACTACGTCCTTATTATGGTGAAGATCCTAGCTCTCATTTCACACCTCTCCCTCCTGATCTATGTGATTTAGAGATGTCTGAAGGTACAAAAGAGTCAGTGAAGGAGAAAGTTTTGGCTGAATGTGAAGAGACAGTGAAGAATCTAGAGGAAGTAGCGAAGAGAAAAGCAGATGAGGAAAGAGAGAAAGGCGAGTCTGGTAACTGAAAAGGAACTGAGAGGTGTATCTAAGAAGAAGCAGGAACTGAGAGGTGTATCTAAGAAGAAGTGGGAAACTGAAATAAGTGGAAGTACTACAATTCCCTTTTTAACACCATCGGCTTCTCTCTCTAGCAAGCCAGCGGCACCGTTGATTGAGGGTCAGTCTTCCAAAATTAATCTGACTGCATCTCAACCGTCAATTCAAAATATCACTCCTCAACACCAAAAACACGCACCCCACGCGCCTCGTGCTGTGCAAAACGCGCTAACAGTGGAAAAGGTGCCCATCAATTCCGCCTCGTTTCCAGGGGACGCGGTTTCCCACTCCAGCCGCGTGGATCAACGAGCTCCATTAGATCTCAACGGACAGACCAAGATTGCATCTTCTCCACTTGATGATCCATTGGATTCCCTTTTCCCAACTGCTAAAGCTATTTCGGCTCCCAAGGCGTCAGCAGAGCAGACTGCACCCATCAATTCCGCCTCGTTCCCAGGTGACGCGATTTCCCACTCCAGCCGCGTGGATCAACGAGCTCCGTTAGATCTCAACGGACTGACCAAGATTGCATCTTCTCCACTTGATGATTCATTGGATTCCCTTTTCCCAACTGCTAAAGCCATTTCGGCCCCCAAGGCGTCAGCAGAGCAGACTGCACACGCCATCATCACGCCCTGCACCTCGCTGACCGCGCCACACCTGCCCTCCCCACCGTTTGATCAACTTTCCTCTTCAACGGCCAGATGCGAGCCACACGTTCACGCGACCCAGGCCACACTTCCAGCGCTGGATCTCCCTGCTCCACCAACCGCCAGATTTGCGCCGGGTGTCAACCCAAACCTTGAGGACAAGGTTTCTGTTGGGCCGGATAGTAATGATAGGCCCAAAAGACAAATTAAAAAGCCTAGTTGGTTCAAGGACTTCAAATAGAAATACTGAGGTGTATTTAGTAATCTGATGTTTTTATGTTTTTATTTGTTTAGCTTTTTATTATGCTGTGTTGCTGAGGCCCATGGCCCATTTTGCTGATTAGAAGTTTGAGAACCCTAGCTATTTAAGCTTATTTTTCCCTTGGAGAGGGCAAGGAAAAATCTATGCAGTTTTTATTTGTCATCTTCTTCCTTGCAAATCCCTAGTTCTGATTTTTAGCTTAGCTTAGTCTATCAGTTGGAGGTGGAAAGAACCATGGCTGGATGCTAGTGTTTCTAATGGGCATGTGGAAGCTTCTGATCTGCACAATATTCTGTTGGAAATTACACCAGTTCGGGCGAGGAGGGACTGCTAGATTTGGATAGAAGACAGCTCAAAAAATTACACTGTCAGACCATTTTATGCGTGGATTAATAGTGTGGTTGCTGCTGGTGGTGATCAACATATGAACAGTGAGTTTAATAAGCTGTTAACGAAAGTTTGGAAGTCTGCTATCCCTTCCAAAGTTGGTATTCATCATCGTAATGTGATTGCATCTGTGACTGATACGTTATGTCCTTTCTGCAGGTTATGTAGTGAAGATACTAAACATGTATTCTTGAATTGTGGGTTTGCTAAAGATGTTTGATACAAAGTCCATTTGTGGTTGGGGGTGGAGGATTCAAGTGAAACTGACAATCTGTTTGAACACTTTTATTGGCTAGGCAAGGCTTGCAAAGGGAGCAAAGGTAAAAGAACTAAATATCTGATTTGGATGGCGACTTGTTGGTGCATTTGGTTGTCTCGAAACAGAATTATTTTCAACAATGAGGAAGCAAATAGTGACACAATTCTTACTCGTATCAAAAGCTTAGTTTGGAGTTGGCTTGTTTATAGGGTGAAATGTAATTCTAGTTTATCTATTTCCACTCGGTGGAATAACCCTATTCATTGTCTAAACAATTCGTAATCTTGTTGTTTGGGCATTGAGCACCTCTAGTGCTCCATCAATGAAGTATTGCTTATCTAAAAAAAATCGAAAAACAAACTTTGCGTATTTAAACAGGTAAATTTTTTTTCGATATTCAAGAATGAACTTTGAGTATTTAAAAAGTATCACAAAACACACTGGCCAGACAATTTACATAATTTATTACGAAATTAATTTCCATTTTTTACCAATCCGATTATTGAGGAAAAATTAATTTTTTTTGACAATTAATTTTTTTTTCAGACTCTAAAGAACCTCAAAACACAATGGCTAGCATCACACTTTACATAACATATCACGAAATTAATTTTAATTTTTCACCAATCCGGTTGTCGAGAAAAAATTAATTTTTTTTCAAAATTTTAATATACTATTAAAAATGAAAGTATGAAAAAAATGAAAAGAAAATGGGGGTAGGGGGAGGGGGAGGTTTGGCGTCAATTTGGTGAGAGGGCCCACATGGAGACTCCTCAAGATTTATATTTTAAGACTAGCGCCTTGACCCGTGCGTTGCACAGGGTAAAAACTCTAGTTAATATAGAATTGTTGTTTGGTAAAATTTGTTTCTTAAATTGCAACATGAATAAGCCTTGTTTAAATTGAAGGTAAGTATGAATTGAAAAAAGGTGTAACAAAAAAATGCAATTGCGAACTTAAAAACTAAAATAGAGTCTATACAGATATAATCCAGACAAATTGTTCCATACACATAACGCATAGTAACGGTATTGGTTTATAAAAAATATATTGGCAAATATCTGTGAATAAAAATTAAATTATAACTATAAATTAAATAAGAAGATTATAAACGCAAATCATAAAAAATTAAAAAATATATTTGTGATTTGGTAGTGACTGAACTAAATAAATTTAATAAATATTTCGGGTTCAGAAAGATAAGGAGAAGTATAAAAATAAATTATTTTTTTAAAGATTCAGAAAAATATGGTCCTAAAAAATATAAAGAGAAAAATATATATATATATATATATATATAAAGAAATTGATTTTTTAAAGTGAGAGAATCACTAAAAGGGTGAGTTGCACTGGTCAGTGTCACGAAATTAATTTTTTTACAGCAAATCAGTTATTGAGGAATGAACTTTGAGTTTTGAACAGTTAAATATTTTCTGAACGCTAAAATACCCCAAAACACACTACCTAGCATTGCACTTTACGTATTTGGCACGAAATTATTATTTTTTTCACCAAATTGGTTATTGAGGAATGAACTTTGAGTATTTGAACAATTAAAATTTTTTCCGAACACTATTTAAAGTACCCCCAAAACATGCTGTTTAGCATCACACTTTACGTATTTTGTCACGAAATTATTTTTTTCACCAAACCGGTTATTGAGGCACAAATTTTGCATATTTGAATAGTTGAATTTTTTTCGAACACTAAATCATCCAAAAACACACTAATTAGCATCGTACTTTACATATTTTTGTCATGAAACTATTTTTTTTAACCAAACCGGTTACTGAGGAACAAACTCTGTGTATTTGAACAGTTAAAAAAAAATTCGACTGCTAAAGTACCCCAAAACACACTGCTTGCAAAATTATTATATTCGTTCAACAAACTGGTTATTGAGAAACAACTTTGCGTATTTGAACTGTTCAAATTTTTTTGAACCCCGAAGTACCCGAAAACACACTCTTAAAACATGAAAAGGAATAAAATGAAAGTACCCCAACACACACTGCTTGGTGTCACACTTTACGTATTTTGGCACAAAATTAATTTTTTAGATTGAGGAACAAACTTCAGGCATTGAAAAAAAAATGAAAGTACCCCAAAACACAGTGGCTAGCATCACACTTTACGTAATTTATGACGAAATTAATTTTCATTTTCATCAATCTAATTATGGAGGAATAAACTTTATGTATTTATAAATCTATTTTTTTAAAAAAATTTTAATGTACTCAAAGCACAAAAATATGAAAGAAGAAAAAGAGGGAGGAGGGGGTGGGGGATTTTGGAGGAAAAGTGGAGTGGGAGGCTCCACAAAATTTATATTTTAAGATTAGTTAAGTGTTTTTTAAGTGTGGAGCTTGTAGCATGGGCTGCCGGCTTAGTCTTTGCTATTGTGTGGTGTATTTGTTTGCTAATTTAATGTGTTGAGGTTGTGTTCTCTCTCTCTCTCAATACTTGGATCCTTTTTTGAGTTTTCAAACTTTCAAAATGTAATATGCTCCATAGAATTACTTTCAAATGTGTTTGTTTTTTGTAATTTTGGAGTTAAACTATTGGAACATGTCTACAATTAGAAGTTATAGAAATTTTAATTATCATAACAGAGCATACGAATTTAATTGGAATTTGATTTCTACGTGCTTCATTATTGGAAATAGGCTTTTAGTAAATGGATGGAATATTTGTCTTAAGAAGTTAATAGAAGGGAACATGTCATCTGATTGGATTGTGGATGGAGAATAGCGGTTGGTTGCTAAACCAAAAATTTGAATATTTGGATTGCAATGAACACTTCACCACTACATATGTTAGTGTTTGAATTATAATTGTTCAAGTTATAAATATGAGAATATTATAATAATAATCTCGTGGTTGTGGTTATTTCAAGCCTTTCCTACTTAAGACGATCTCTCAAATTGGGTTCAAGCCGGTGGGAGATAATTAGAATCTTTCATTCTCATTTTGAGGTCAATCTCAAATGCACCCAAAATGAAGACTATGTTGGTATTGAGTTGTGAAAAGAGTGAGAAAATATATACAATAAAAGTACATGATTGCTCATAAGAATGCTAGAACCGCAAAATGTAATTTTGAATGACGGTGAAGGTAGTGTGTACAAAACACAACCCATCAAGTGTCTGAAATATTAGTTGGTCGCTTGTACGCAAGAAGACTATGGTTGATGAAATGGCAAAGAACGTGTTGAACTTGTTGGATTACCAACAAGGGTTGGTCCGAGTGGTAATTTGGCTCGAATCCCACTCCAAAGTCTCCCTTGGGTGTGGCAAAAACTCTATTAAAAGGGGAGAACCACATGGACCGACAAAGTCGAGTATACACGTGGCTATCGAGACGCACCTCATGAAGTTACTAATACATGATAAGTATGTGTATTGGAAGCAGTATTTTGAAAACCGAACCAACCAAGCGGTTGATCTGGTTAAACCATGACTCGACACCTTCAACGGTTTGGTTATTTTAGCGGTTTAAAGCGGTTTTATCCGGTTTTAAGCGATTGAACCATGACCCAGAGGCTTCATCGGTTCAATGTCCGATTCAGTTTTCAAAACATTGATTGGAAGAGAATTATAGGTGCCTTTAATGCTGTCAAAGATATCTTTTGGACACATCTGGACTCTATTAAAAAATTTCAATGTTTTTAACACTGTTAGTAATTGATACAATATACATCACAAAAGAATATTGCTTTCCACTTCTTGAGATTGTTGGCGACACTTCGATGGAGTTGATATTTTGTGGCGTTTACTTGGAGTCAGTCGGAACGTGAATATAACTTGATTTGGGCCATAGATATGTTAAGGGGGTTGGTGCAAGATTTAACACTTTTATGGTGTCAACTTCATATTGCCAAAAACGTGAGGGGGGTAAGTGGAAATTGGTTTCGAGTCAAACAAAGTTATGCGACTCGGTGATGACTACATGGGTGAATATCGTGAATTCTCGTATTATAGGACATTATGTAAGATGCTATGTTACTTTTGAAATAGGAGTAAGGTGGTTTTGATGATAAAATATAAAACAAAATTCATGGAATTTAAAATTTTTCATGCTTAAGATCAACACTAAAACCAATAGCTTTCTAGACTTAGTTAATCATATTATTACACACAAGTCTACAGTAATAAAATATCAACTCATATATCATAGCCAAAATAGAAAGACACAATATGATTTTGACTCCAATAATTACTCTATTGTTGGAGTCCTCACAAGGAACCATGAATTTTGCTTCCCAGTTATCAACATTCACCTGATATACGGAAACATCGCCTCAAAACATATCAATCATCACGATGTTTATAGCAATATCGGTGTGTGTGATATTAAAAATCCTCTTGAAAATTATACATTAGGAATTCAAATTAATCAATTCAAACATTGTCACAACAATTGTAACTAACCCTTTGGTTATCAGCTCGTTACTCGGTGTAAAATTTATTTTCTATAACTCAACATTTCACCACCGTCTCTTTTTACTGGGTCTCTACTTAGCATGACATTACGTTTCTATAAGTCAATAGAACATCACCGACTCTTTTACGTTTCTATTACTCAAAACTAGTTTTTTACCCGTGCATACGCACGAGTGATACTTTATGGTCGGTGTATTTCTATGAAGTCATAATAGTAATTTGGAAGATAATCATAAGTTGCGAACAATGTCCAAAATGTATGATTTTAAATTCAAAGTGGAAAGAGATAGGTATTAAGTCATATAACATACAAATGAAAATTATATTGAGTCAAAGAAATTAAAGGAGATTGACAATCAGAATTACATTGATCCATAATAATATATTTAGACATTAGAGGTAAAATATGCATCCTCGTTGACCCTCCTGTTTGCATCCTCGTTGGCCCTCTTGTTGGCACTCCCGTTGGCGCTCTCGTTACCTCTCCCGTTGGCACTCTCGTTGGCGCTCTCGTTGCCACTCCCGTTGGCACTCATGTTGGTAGTCCCGTTGGCACTCCCGCTCTCGTTGCCACTCCCGTTGGCGTTCTCGTTAGGAAAAATGATTTTGGAATTTTTGCTAGCGGTGTCGCTTTTTTTGACAATTGGTAGTGGTTAAATTAACTGATTTTAGTAGATTAAGTAGATTATAGTAAATACTAAATTATATATAATTTAATATTAATTTACAAATTCTATGTAGTTATTGATTTTTTACGGAAAATAAGTTAATAAAAGAGTAAAATAAGAGTAGATTATTGATTTTTATTAAAAAGTATGCTGCCCGTTGGTGCTCCCGTTGCCTCTCTCGTTGCCGCTCCCGTTGGCGCTTTCATGGGCGCTCTCATTGCCGCTCCCGTGCGGCTCACAAAAAAATAGTAAATGAGATTTAATTATTGATTTTTTGAAGAAAAATTATTTTCTAACTTTTGCTAGTGGTATCGTTTTTTTGACAATTAGTAGTGGTTAAATTAATTGGTTAGTAGTTAAGTTGATTGATTTTATTAATTTGAGTAGAATTTTATTAAATAGTAAATCGTAGCTAATTTAATATTTGTTTAATAATATTAATTAAATTATTAGATTTTTAAAAAAGTTATTTTAGAATTTTTGGTAATGATTAATTTTTATTGACAATTATTAGAAGTTAAAATAGTTTGTTTTAATAGATTATAATAAATAATAAAGTAAATTAATTTTTTATGTCATTTGAAAAAAAAATCCAACGTCGGTTTTCATGCGTCTGCCAACTTTATGTCCTTTGAATTGTTTTAGTAGACTGTAATAATAATAAAGTAAAGTAAGGTGTGCGTCAGTTTTCATGCATCAGCAAAATGTCCTTTGAATTCAACGCCAGAGTTTTTATTTTTGTGCCAGTAAGGCTGACTGGGAAAAAAGGGAAACAAAATCTGCAAAAAACTGACATTTTTTTATCTTTTGCTGGACATTTACTATTTTGCCCCTAATTTTGGACACGTATCTTTTGTTGGACATTTACTATTTTGCCCCTAATTTTGGACACGTGGCAATTTTATAAAATGTCTAAAATTGACATTTTGCTGGTATGTTGTTTATTAGATTAGAGTAGATTATAAAAATGTCTAAAATTGACATTTTGCTGGTATGTTGTTTTATTAGATTAGAGTAGATTAGATAGATTAGAGTAGATTATTAGATTAGAGTAGATTTCATCACCAACTCTTTTTGTTAGGTCCTTGCTCAATGTAAACACACTTTTTTATACCTCAATGTTTCATCACGGCTCTTTTTATAGAGTCCTCCTTACTCAGAATATAATTACGTTTCTATAAATAAGTCTTTCATCACTTGCTCTTTTACCAATTCCTTACGTGGTGTAAAGTTACTTTTGTATCAACTCAACCTTCATCACCAGCTCTTTTTATCAAGTCCTTACTCACACAAAGTTGTTCATTCAACATATCACATGAAGAAAATTTAATAACTAATCATATACCTTCTAACCATTCACATAAGTGCATAATTTTTTAGCAGATGCACATCAACTTTGATGCATTGAAAAGCTTGGGATTAGGGTGTTTAGTTTATGAATATAATTGTTACCATCTAGTAACTCATTTTAAAATATTCTTGCTCAATTAAATCCTACAAAGCTTGTGCTCAAATTGTAGAAAAGTGAATCTAGTTTCCAATGGGACAAAAATAGTTTCAATATGACATCTGTGGAAGTCACAACGAACCTAAAACCGAACATATACCCATAGGATTTGAGGGACAACACCTCAACCTATTTGAAATTGATATAACGTCACTGGACAATACCAGATTCAAATCTCTCTTTTTCATCTTGCTTGTTACAGAGTTGAACTTGATATAACATCAAACTCTCCTCCCTAATTCAAACCCAGGTTCTCCAAAAAAACGAACAAACATGCTCACCATTCCACTCAGACCTGTCTTCATTGTAAACAAGATATGATCATCAATTTCAACACAGCATTTCACTTACTGTACATCATGAGAATTACAATTGAAAGAATCATCAATCATGAAAAAATTTGATCACCAATTCTGTAAACTATTTGCTGTGCAAAAGTCTTTATCTTGGCCTAAAATCTTGTAGTTTATCTACCTGCACATTTTCCATACAAAGAAAAAATGCATGGAATGAAAAATGTTATAGGTGTTTGGACAAAAGTTACTTCTGCAATATTTTTGTTTACACAATCAGTGATCAATTTTTTTTTTTAAAATGGCACCATGTGTAAAATATTGCATTATCCCCCTCAACCATGAGGTCAAAACAATGCCTAACTTAACACAAAAAAGAAACCAGTTCAATCATCACAACTTACCTATAGGGATTAATAGTTGATGCCCCAGAGCAAAGAAGAATTTTCAGCATCAATGGCATACGTCAGTTCAGGTGACACACTCTCAGAAACTCTATGTGATGACAGCTTTGACCTGAATACCGCCAGCAATTCCTTATGACGTGATTCCTTTCTCTTTAGCACTTGTATATAAGCATGAAACCCAAGCCATTCCACTTCTTCCTTCTTCAACTTACGAATTGGCTGGATACTAGAGCTACGACGCAGGGAATGCATCCTTTTCTTTATCAGCCGGTGCATGTACCTGATATTGACCAAGAAACAAAACATAATTGACTAATGGTTATAAATTCTAGAACTTAAGTATTCAGAGAGAATTGCATAATCAATTGATTGAGACCCTTTGTATAGTATTGGTTTGATGAGATAAGTCAATCAGATCAACAATGAAAAAACACAGTGGTAATACTAATACCAGTTCTATATTATATACTACACCCATACCTCAAAGATTTCTGAATAATGTCTGAACAATATCTATGGTGAAGTTTGCAGACAAATGATAGGTCACGAATATAACAATGAAACTTCATTGCACATATTAAAAATATTTGATAAATATTTAATCTGACAACAGCTGCTGAATTGACATTTGAATCGAAGAAGATAGGATGGCATTTCGGTCTTAGAAAGAGACGCAGCTTCTCCTTCAGATGAATGCCCGGTTTACCTTGCCAGCAAACAGTGAGTGTCGAGCTTAAATGGTTATTCAGGTACCTGTTTTGCAGATAGAACTAGTTATTTCAAGAAAAATAACCCAAATACAGTCAAATTATGAAAAGAGAAAAGCTAGCAACACTTTCTTTTATACACTGTCTCCAACACTCACTCTATGATTGGTTAAAATTCATGTGGTCCCCTTAAATTAATGGATCCTATTTCCAAAATGGTGGAATCCACATGAATTTTAACCAATCATAGAGTGAGTGTTGAAGAGAGTGTGTAAAAAAGAGTGTTGCTGGCATTTCTCTTATGAAAAACACTTAACCCTAAAGAGCTTTCAGACTAGTACATCAGATTCAGATGACAACATTAAATACCGCGAAGTTCCATTTATGAGACTACAAGTAAAAATAATTAATGAACATCTTGCACATGAACATCTTGCAGTGGAATTTTGTCCAAGAGAATTACATAAAAATCTAGAATAAACATCTCAACCACCAAACAATGGTTTTGCAGGATATGGGAGCCTACAGTCTACAGACTTCTTACATTTATCCCGTCCCATTCAACAACCTAGAAAAATGACAATGTTATCAATTTATTACATTTTCATAAGAAAATTCTAAAAAACTTATAATAAGTTCAAAACTCCTCACTCAATCATTGACGATCAATAAATACGAAAAACATTGTGTATATCTATCAAACATGCTAGTAATAAGGATACACATTAAATGCCAAATTGCCAATAGGATCAACCAAAAACTTTAAATAGATATTAACTTTGTATAATCAGCCTGAATTTCCATGGTAGAGCAATTTATGAGAAGACCACTCCATGGAACAAATGAAGTTGCACCATCTTTCCCCACATAAACCTTGTTCAATGAGGAATCTGATATCTGTTCTACGTCAAAGTTTGCACCAAACTTTTTCTTATTCATGTAGCAGTTGTAACCACGAAATCCTCTTTGCAGCCTAGAGAAAAAGCTGGTAGCCTGTTCCTTTGAGTTTGATATAAAAAGGAAATCATCAATAAACCGCATTAGCAAGTAACTTGGTGATGAGTCACCATTGTTGGTGCGCAAAGATTTATTCTCCTTGCAACTGCCAGATTTAATTGTCTTCTCAAGAAATGGAAATATCATGTGTCTGTCCAAATGTCCGTAATATAAGGAGCAAAGCAAAGATGACAAAATCCCTCCCTGTGGAATACCAACACCTTGCAAGTAAAATTTTCCATCAAAATGCAACACATTGTGCTTCACATGCTCTGTAAGATATGAAAACAGCATTTTCTTTTTCACGTGCTTATGCCGCTCCTGAGATAGTTAAAAAAAAGTAAACACATAACGTAACACAACACAACAAGAGATGCGAAGAAAATGCACAGGATGCCACCATAATACGCCCCTATAAAACAAATTCAACTTCTTTGTTTGGGAGCGGGTAACTTTCCTGGATTCTTTTAGTATGCGACTGGTGGTTGTTTTCTGACCATTACTGGTAAGAGTCCTAGTTTCTTGTCCTTTGATGTTTTTAGTGCTATGCCTGAATATCTTTGCATTATTGACTCTTGTACTACTGATAAAATACCTCACCCTCATTTTTCATCCAGCTCCACTTTGTCTACTAGGCATCACATTAAAACTCCATGGGTTTACATCCAGTTAGTTCAGTATATCATCTTGTTATCAATCTCATAACACATCTTTTTGTCCATGATTACTTCTGCTATCTAAGTTTCAATATGGAACTCTCCTTTGTAAATTCTTGCAATTGTTATTTGTTTTATAAAACTTACAAAACAATTCTCATTCCTTCAGTATTTGGGCACCTTATAAAAATGAAAGAAAACTTCAAGAAAGATCTCTTAGCAGTGACTAGAGAACTTTTAGATGGCCTTACGGTAGTTGCTTGCCATCGAGGAGCAAGTCAATTGTGTCTAGCCATTGGCATTTGGATACGTGTGTTTGTCTCTATTCTATTTGTTTCTGTGTTTGACAGCCATGGAGCCTCAAAGTAAATAAGTGTTTGAAATTCTGGCAAGGTAGCTTGGAGCAATAGTAACCAATGGTCCGGAGAATGGAGATCTAGTGAAAGCCTCAGTCACTCAGTGAGATGGTTTTACGTCTACATCAACTGGTTTTGACATTCTAAAATCTGTGCACTGTTTGTTGGTTGGTTCTGATTTTCGTGGATTCGAGTTTTGTTTCTGTCACTAATTCCTGCTGAGTGAGACTATGGGCTGTCCGTAACTGAGACATTTTAATTCTCGTTTAGCGTACTTGGCCTGATTGGCTTCAGACTGGGAGTCTGGGACATTGCGTTATTTAAAAGTAATTGTCTTTTTGTGCTTTGTGTTATTAGGAAATTGATTATTGCTTGTAGTTTTTTTTCCTTTGTTGTCTGGGGTTTCTGAATGGAAGAATTTGGATGCTTGTACCACTTTTGTGTGACTGACACTGTAATACCCGACTTAGTTTTAAACCTGGTTAAGTTAAAGGTCACTACTGGGTGGTAATAATACCCTCTACTCAGTTTTTTGAAAACGTGTACCAAGGAGAAGCAAGGTGTTATCTACCAAGGATGTCGCCAAGAGTTTTTGAGTTAGTGTTCTTACCCACAATATGTCTCCAACCTTGGCGAAAATTTTCATATTATCCTTACAATAAAAATGTATTAGTATGTGGGTTGGGCCTAACTCAACCCTACAAAATCGGCTTTTAAGGTGAGAGATGCCCTTTTATTATATACGGCCCGATGGTTCTAGGATAGGCTTTGATATCATTTTAGTATGTGGGTCTAACAACTCAACCTAACTCAACCCTACAAAATCGGCTTTTAAGGTAAGTGATGCTCTTTCATTACATACTCTTTTGAGATCTTATCTCTAGTCAATATGGGACTTGGGTTTCTCCCAATAAAACACGAATAAAGATCCCCGTCTTGTTTGTTGTCGATCATGTAGGTCCCTAGCAGAGGATTAATGTGACTAACAAAAGCATAAGTTGATAACTAACAGGGCCAGCAGAAAATCGATCAGGACCTTTATTTGTGTTTGTGTAAGGACTAATTGAAAATATTGTCAACATTAGTGACGACGGTCGAAAATAGGGGTTCACTCTTATTTTTTGTGTATGGGTTTGCAACGTGGAATAAGCTTAGTACACTTTAGAAGATATTAAGGTCATTAGTCTTATCAAGCACGAGACAGTTTAGGAACAATGTCAGTAGGTGGTAATAGAAATTATCAATGCCGATGAGTTAAAAATTTGGATTATTCAGCAAAAAAAAAAATATTCTAGGGAAAAAGGAGGACCCAAATATAACAAGGATTAGATGAGGTATAATGCATACTTATAATCATCATAAAAATGGATTGAACATACATGTTAGATACCCACTCAATGGTAAACAAAAATTTAAAAAAATAAAGATAAAATATAGGAGGAAAAGAACTATCATGATTGGCAGTACGAGTCATTTAAATTGGAATAGGTAAACTCATTCAAGACACAATGAGACAGAATGATGATGACAGAATGTGCAAATAAACAGACCCAGATGACTTTCTTCTACGCCTACTAGAAAAAATTGAAAAATAATACCTGGTTAACAAACACAGCATGCTGAGAATGAAAGGAAGCAGGCGATCTGAATTGTGTAGGGCCAGTGTTGCTAGTTTCATCCAGCATTAAAAATTGCTTTTTAACCCACAAAGATTTTTTCGTGCAAATAACTTGATCAAACTGTTTAAGAAAATATTCATCTTTCCAAAGAACGTCTTTCATTATGTCAAGTAGTTTGTCCTGATTAACAGAATCAAATGCTTTCAAAACATCGGATGTGACAATGAACAAACTAGACATTGATGCCAATCCCTTCTTCTGGCCAACCAGAAATGGACAGAGTCTTTTGTAAACATCATTGTAGTCAAATACTGAAGAACCTAGCTTCTGAGGCTCCTTGAACTGAATTCCTTTTAGAATGTTATGGGCATCACGAAGAACAGAATTCACAGATTGGTAATATTCAAACTTTATTCTCTTGCGTTGTTCTTTCCTTTGAATTTTGCAATGTCGAACTCCCATAGTGGACACAAGCAACGGCATTCTTGAAGAACCTTTAAGATTTGCCACCATCCTTACTCCATTTTCTTTAGGTTGAAGTCTGAGCTTTGAAAATCCAAATGGTCTACCTCTAAGAATGTTATGTACTGCTACATCATTCAGGAAATAGTATCTCCAGTCTTTGAAGCAAGCAATAGTGCTTTTGGTCAACTTCTCCCAAACTGGTTTCTGATAATAGAAAATATCGTGTCTCCCTTGCTCACTTTCAGTAACATAGAAGTTTGCTTGCACCAAAGGCACTACCAGACAAGAGTAATACCAGAAGATCCACTTCTCTAGAAGCTTACGTTTGACAACATGTACAGCATTGTTCCAATTTATAAAATCTTTATGAAGCTCTTTATTATGTACTTCTAAATACTTCATAATCCAAGCATTTTGAGTACTCAAGAAATATTTATTTGAAAGGAATGGAAACCTCGATGTTTTCAGTTCATGCAAACATAGCTTTAAAGGAAATTTTTCATATCTCCGTAAGTGTATGAACTTGGAAATATTTCTTCTCATTATTCTCCAATTAGAAGGAGTACCTAATAATTCAGAAGGAATTAAGCTCCGAGAAACAGCCCATATGAAAGATACTACTTGACTTTTTGAGCAGTGTGACTTAACTGCCTCAAGCTGTGAATTTATGACTTCCACAGTATCTGTGCAATGTTTAGAATCAAACTCCTGAGATTTCTTATGTACATTTGTCCCTGATACGTTGCCCTGCAGTAAAAATTTATTGTGATACGTACCGCATATTTCTTCGAATATGAGAAAAATAATTGCATTCAAAGTACTACAAAAAGGCTAAAAAGTGTGTCAAACTATATACATGTGTCCAACCATCGACTTGAACTAAAATGTACCGATGCACATTAAATAAAGATTTCTAGGTCACTTCCTACAACCTCCCAATGTTGTAGAAATATTTTGAATCAACCAATAAAGTAGAAAATTAATATTTTATAGGGAAAAAATACCTGAAGTCTGGAGCTATATCCTGTACTTGTATGTGGATCCAATGACGGAACACGGTGCTTATCCAAGAACTTTGAACGCTGAGAACGCTGTGTCCTACGAATGAGATCCTTAAGCCACTTATCAAGAGAGTGATACCTACAAAAGCAATGCAATTATTATTGTTTGGGAGAAATATGAGCTTTGTCATTGAATATGAATATTAGCGCTTATAAAAGGCTTATTATCTGTCTTAGGATATTGAGCTTTATCACAAATTCAGCTAACAGAAATTTGCATGATTTTGATATTGTGTTTTAGTTCATCCACCTCGTTCTACATCAAGTCACTGCACATTAAATTTTATATCCAAGAATTATTCATCAAAATTTATCTGTTGAAAGAAATAATGCAATAACCTCAATCTTTTTTCATTTCCGCTGACATGGATATCATTCAGAAGTTACAATAGGCATCAATCAAGGAATCCTCTAAAACACAGTAACTCTTTGAACCAATGAATATTCAACTTCTGCCACTTCTTTCCCATGAACTCATTCTAAGACACCTTAAATACATGCATGCCAAAAAAGCTAAAATAAAGGCATCTCTTAACAATCATAGGAAGGTTTTAAATCAGCCCTGAAGCATCATTAAGTCCAAACTTCAAAGCAGGTAGATGATTGGACTGCAGAGCAGAATGAACTTCACATGCAATATGACCACAAAATCAGGATATGAACCGAGGACCTTGTAAATAGTTAACTTAGTAGTATCATAAGATTTACAATACAGAATGAACTGTAACCAAAAGGGCAGGACTGAACTTACAAGCATGCAGAGTCAACGAGACACGAACCAGTGCTGTGGGAACAACGTGTTGGCTGAGCACTGGCATTTACATCCGAGAAGCCAAATATACTGTCAATGAGATGCTTTGAACCAGCCAAATTTGGCTTTAAGGAATGCAATATATCTGAAGATAATTTGTGAAGGAAATGAATATTTTCTTTTCATAGACAGTTAGAAGGAGGAGCAATAGAGCTTTATAACATAACACAGGCCAAATACTGTCTCTCGTTAACATAAAGAAGGGCAGAGGATTCTGAAGGAACTCCAAAAACAATTTGCACTGGCGCTGAAAACATAAAGAATGGTTGCATAGAAAGTATCAAACATGAAATGATAAAAAAATGTCCTGTTTCAAGGAGGGACATGTACACAATGTCAATTCCAACTGGATACGTTTCTCCAGAAGAACCGAGAGTGAAGACTCCAGGTTATAAAAAATGGATTTCCTTTTGATATCAGTCCACCTAGGAACGGTTGGGAGAGATTGCAAGGTTAAACAGCAAGAACATTGGCACAACATCTGCACCTAAACAACATATAAAAATGATGTGATAGTAAGACATACATTATATCTGCAAAATTTCTGCTACTATATCACTATGAAAGGGCATAAACTATAATTGATAAAAATTAAAATGAACCCCACACAGTCCTCTTGTTTTTCAGTATTAATAATTTGGGTATTGGAACAATATGTATTTAAATAAAAAATTGATTTTTTCTATCAAAGAGTAACTAGAATCTTATAATAGTAATATTATCTATCGACAGCTTCATCTATCCAAGCTAGTTTTCCTTGCTTCTTTGTGATCTCTGCTCATGGGATTTTAAAGAGTGTTTCTAGGACATGCTTGCAAAACTGCTCAGCTTTTATTCCTTCTTATCTAGATGATTTTTTCTGTTATAAAAACAAACAAAAAGGTAGTACCTATTTGCGCCAATCATAAATCATGTTCAATTTCTACGCACATATTGCATGTTTATCTTCATGATTAGCAAGTTACTTTGAGCATCGACGTCAACCACAATACAAATTGCTACGTTCAAGCCAAATTCTGGTTCTTGAGAATTACCATTTCAATACCAGACCCCACTTGTTGCCAATGGTAATTGGAAGACAATCTGCACTATTCTAACATTTCACAATAAAATTACATGATTTCATTGACTATTAACACCAAAAGTATAAAGGTAAAATAGGTGATCAAATAAGATACGAATAGATGAGATGGTATAGAGGTCTAAATTGTTCTAACTCTCAAGCAGATATCATATATCACTTTGCTGTCATTTGAAAATGCTGTATGATTATAAAGAACCAGAAATTAATATCACTCCACTATGCACTAAAAGAAAGTAAAAATGCTTACCAATCCTTCATAACTATCAATCAGTACAAAAAGTTAACAAACCCTAAATTGTATTCAGGAATTATGATAGTTATAAAAGTGTGGATCACATGGTGAAAACAAGGTTGATACACAGAACATCTGATACCTACCCAAATTTGAAGACAAAAGATTGTAACTGGCTTTCACAATATTTCACAGAATCAATTTATCACCTTTTCGTGGAAGCTTAAGCTAGTTTTGTCTTTCTGTAAATTAGCATCCAAGCATTCTGTATTAGTAGGAAGCAAATTGCAGAGCATATTTAGATTGTTTTCTTCAAAGGTTGTTTGCTTCTTTTTGCATCTAAGCCTCTGCCAACTAAATGGCCTAGATCTTTTTCGAGGCCTAGTTGTGATACAATTGAAGTCTGGTTTCTCTTCTGACTCTGACTTCCTTATAAAAGTAGCATCACTTGCTGACTTGGGAGCTTCAGAGGCGCTGACACCATAACTCTTGTTCCCATGATGGCTGATGAGTTGCATGGAAGACTTACCAGCCAAACCAAGATTACTTGCAAAGCCAACGGGACCACTGGTATTGCACGAAGGATGAATCTTCTGTTTTTCTACGGTTGTGTCATCAACATAAGTTCTTTTTCTCTTGAGTGCTCCTGTTGCAAACAGAACCCATTTCCGTAACCATCATACTAATCAAGAGGCAAAAGGATATTCCCAACGGGTAGTATTGTCAAGAAAGAAATCACAAGATAGCCATGACATTAATCAGAAAAACCAACACAATGGAAGAAGATGATGATGACGAACAAAATTGTTTGAGACATAAGACTTCTAACAAAAGGGTCACTGATTCATGAGTTTACCCGTTACTGATATGTGCGGATATGTCAGTGCCTCAGTGGTTACAGATCTCTCAGATGTGGCAACTTGCATTCAAATTTCATAGGCATTATGTTGACTAGACATGTAAATTTAATTGGTTGTTTTAGTATAGCAAAGCAAATTGAACATAAGATTAGACTTCCATGTGATTTTTTGGAAAAATAAATTGCAAGCTTTAAGAAACAAAATGGATTTAAAAATGCGAGATGCATATGTTTCACAGCAATAAGAAAAACCATCTTCAGAGAGGAAGTGCACAATGCTATAGATAATATGTTTATCGAGATCACAATATGATAGATGAACAACTATTACCGCATTTATGAAGTGAAGGATGCTGATAGTCAAACTTTGATGAACCCTTGAACTTATCAAAGCATAGACGACTGATTGGAGGACCTCCCACCTGGTAGTGTTTTCCATGGGGAGCTGGCAAGAATATTGATGCATTCTTTAGTAGGTAAACCATAAAGTCATCTCCAACCTGCAAGGATTCAAGTTTATACCTAATTTTGATAAGAACTAGAAAAAAAATGCAAAAAATAACTTCATGTAAATAATAATATTATAAAAATACTTGATATAATCACATACCCTACTCAACAGAAGACACCAAGATGCACAGGATAAAAGATCCACAATAGGGCTTGAGCATTTATTCTGCATATTGGTAGCAAACCAGTAGTTAAGAGGGTCTATGTCAAGCAGAAAAAGAGGGAGCAGCTAACTGAATGTAACTGAAAGAGAGAGTTAATTGGTAGCTGTAAATAGTTAGTTAGGCTGAAACCATATAAGAGTTTATGGGTGGCTGACAGAGAGAAGAGTTTATGGAAATCAGGAAGTGTAGTGAGGTGAGGCTCTCGAATTCCCGGAAAGACATTGTATTCTTCCCAATCCTGTCACCAAGGATTTGGTAGGGCTAAATAAAGATATTCTTCTCTCTATTCTGTTTTTATCAATGTTTTTCCTTTGATCTGCTGAATCAGTTTAATCACACATGAATAACGGTTTGTCAAAATAAACAAATGCAAACCAGTAACCCAAGGAAGTTAAAAATCGTATTGGCCTTCATAAAAAATGTATTAGTCTTCATAAATAAATGATAACCCTGACAGCATTTCACATTTAGATTACCTATGCACTAAAAGGAACCCTCCATTTGCCAGGTTATATAATGTCAACACTCAACAGTTAACTAAAGTCAGGGAAGAGAACTAAACTAAAGCTTATGATAATAAAATCTGGAATATCTGTGAATCATATCATAAAGTAAAGGGAAGCTGGAGATTATATACATTGCAACATGCTTACTCATCAGTTCTTAAAAGACAGCTAACAAAACCATCCACAAGTATGCAGGCTTATAGTGTAACAGCACAACAGCCACTCATCTCACTATTCATAACCATAGTTGAAACTTTCAGGATAAACAGCTCAACAACTAATAAAACATCATTCTAGGAAGAACATAGTGAAATGTCACTGCTTAAATAAACTAAAAAAAATTGTACAGCACTAAAGAAAAGATGAAGCTTCTCACCCTATCATAACCAGAGCACAGCACATTGGAAGAGGCTAGTTCCAACATCAGTTCAACGATACTCGTCACAATCTGAAAGTCAAAAACAACAATTCCTGAAGCTTTCACTCAAGCCTCCCGGCTACGATGGAAAAACCAATCCCCAATAGAGAGGGGGAAAAATATTTGCATTTTTACAACCAATGGTCTTAAAACACTTCAAAAGAAAGAAAAAATTAAAGTTTATTCCTTCAAAAGCTTATTCTACAGAGAAAAAGAGATATTTATTGAAATGTTTCAAACACATTTATATTGTGTTTTAAGCAAACACTACCTGAAATGGTAAAAGTCAATCAATGCAAATGCAAAGCAAATGTCGATTTTAAAAATGAAAAATGAAACCAAAAGAAGAAAAAAAGGAAAGCATTTTATTTGTAACTAGACCTGATTTTGAGTGCAATGAGAATGGGGTATGAAAAACGGAATAGGAGGTGCTTTATCCGAAACGACGATGTAGCAATTAGAGAGTAGTTTGCGGTAATCGGAGGGATCATCTGGTCTGAGGAGGAAGGAATTGGGGTCGGTGCTGCAACCAAGGCAACGGTGGCCTTTGCAATGGCAGAAGTCAGGGGAGGTAGGCGGAGAAGGAAGGAGGGATATGATGGTGTTTGAGAGAGTTCGTGCTCGGTTACGGAATAGACGCCATAGGACGCCTGGAACTGAAGGTTTGCGAGGTTTCTTAGGCATTTTCCCGGGAAAGTGCCTAAAATGTGGAAGATGGAAAGGATTTCAAAATTTAGAGAGTTGAAGACTGTGTGAAGAAGTGTTTGACAGTTTAATTATGTAGAGTATCGAGTGTTTATTTATCTTTACATTTTTACTTGAAATAAAAGATTTGGTTTAAATGCATTTTGAGAATTAAAAAAAGTTATACTATCAGCACATATCAGTAACGGGTAAACTGACATAGGAAGGAGGATAGAAGTGTGGAGATTGACATATACTTAGACTCCTTCTATGTCTTATTCATCACCCTTCACCTCAAAAGGGTATGGAAGCATCTACAACTATGTTTCAAATTCATGATGTTCCTGCCCCAGAAGCTGAAGAAGAAGGATGATATGTTCTTCTTGTCATATCAGCCACCTTGACAGTGGAATGACAAACGTCAAGCTAGTGACGTTAAAGAAGCGCTTGGTGGGAGGCAACCCATTGGTTCATTATTTACTGTTTTGAGTCTTTATTTTTCATTCCCTTTTTGACTTATTTTGCACTTTGGTCTGTACTTATTATAACTTACTCTGTGATATTGAGGCACCACTACCCTATTCTTTTTTGTTAAAGCAGCTTCAATGATGATGATGTGTGGCATTTGGCTTCGCATGTGTGCATTTTACCTGTTGAGCACTCGCACGTCAAGTTTTATCATCAAGTACTAGCAGTGGTCATGACAAAAGTTGCGGAAGTTCTTTATCATCTGTGAGCAGCATCTCTCGAGTTCCATCTCTATGATCCTAACTGTGAGGTTTGAGCCTAAACACGTTCTTGTATATATTGTGTGTATTCCTTGCCTGCATTAGTCTACAGAACTTGACATTGTGCTTAATTGTTTTTTGCATTTGATTTTCATACACACTGAGGCATTTCTTTTGGCACCCCTGAGCCTTTCAAGCCAACCCATTAATGTTTATCCTCTGCTAGCCCCTCTGAGCCTATTGTTAAAAATTGTATGTTGTTTCTCTGACAATCATAGCCTAGTTAATTCTTAACTTGGAGTTAGGTAACAAAAGCTGTGAGAGTGGGGAAAGTTTTAAGTTTGGGGTTGCTCGTGGAATAGCAACGAACTAAGTTTGGGGTGGTATACAAGAGAAGGAACAAGAAAAAATAAAGAAAGAAAAAAATACATATATATATGTATATACATATACATATAAAAAAAAAGAAATAAATAAATAAATTCCTTCTCTTGTTTTGTTAAATGCTTTGGGAAAATGGGTGAGTATTGCGTGAAATGGACAAAAAGAGAGGTAGGCCTAACTCCAAGTGCAACCTACTTATCCAAATGTATCCACCCTTACCTAAGCCCCGCTATAACCCTTAAAGTCCTCAAAATGTGTGTATGCAATTCATTTGTCTAAGATGATATAGAACTCTGTCAAGCCTATGAAACGATGATGCAGGTACTGTGAATTGAGTGAATACCCGAAACACCTCAAGAGTGAAACACTGGTGAGATGTGCGTACAGAGAAAACTTGAGAATGCTGTCTGCTTATGATTCGGTATTTCCAATTCAGTTGTCCTGCCACTGCATTGGATTGATGATGATAATTGATGTGCTGATGTGTTTAAGGTTGATGTAGTATATGTAACAGCTAAATAAAAAAAATAAAAAAAAATAAAAAAAAACAGCCACAGTCTGAATTGATTGTTTGCTTGAGGACAAGCAAAAGTTTAAGTTTGGGGTTGTGTTGACTCCCAGTCATATGATGTAAATTAGGCATTTTAGGACCAATTGTGCAGGGTTTTTATTGTATAACAGTCATTATCTGGGATTTAGTTCAGTTTTAGATCATTGTAGTAGGAAGTTCAATTGTAAGTTATTCCTTCACTTTTGGGAGCTAAATAGGACTTGAAGACCTCTTAATTGGTTGTGGCATCTTTCGGCGAACCAGACACTTGCCCGGAAATGCAGCAATTTGGAGGAATTTTGCAAGCAAAACTTTCTGTCATTCTTCGCGTCGCGACCAGGAGGGTTCGCGACGCGATATGGAGGAATTTTTACAAGCCAGAACTTTCTGTCATTCTTCGCGTCGCGACCAGGAGGATTCACGACGCGACCTGGAGCAGTTTTGCGAGACCTGAAGTTTCTGTCATTTGTCGCGACGCGACGGCCACGGGCCGCGTCGCGATGGTGCGTAAAAATTAGGGTTTTTAATGCTGTTTCAGGAATTTTGCAAGGGACTTCGTTTTTGGGGAATTGGAGCCACGTTTGGAGCAGCTGGAGGTGCGAATTTGGAGCCTTCTCACCACTTGGGAACAAGGGATTGAAGGTTCTAAATGTCTTCCTTTATGTTTGTTTTCTATTCTATGTTGGTTTCCACCCTTAGGATGATTTGTAACTAATTCTTTAGATTAGGGAGAGATGAATCTCCCAAACCTATCATGTGAACCATTGATTTAGTTAATTCAGTTGTTATTCGATTTGCTTGTCTAATTACCTATGTTCTTAACGCTTTTCAATTACATATGATAATTGCGATGATCCAGGCTAGTGATTGCATAGGGATATGAATTAGTAGTTGGAAATTGGGTATTTAGATCACATGCTAGTAATCACCATAGGAATATGTGATAGCTTATGTGAATTCTTATTAATTCTTAATCTTAATGCGTTACCCTCTGGCACGACTCACCTAAGGAATTAGGGTAACTCTTAGGGTAATAGGGGTCTTGAGACAAGGAATTGCCCTTGACCTAAATTGGTGAATTGAATCTAGAAATTGAATAATTAACTTGAATTGGCTGAGGTTCATGTGATAGGCGAGGTGAGAGGATTCGATCCCTATTCGTTTTTATTGCATTATTAATTCACGTTCGTATTCTGTTACCAAATACTCGATTAATCAAATATCTACAATCTACGAATTTACAAATTTGCTATTGTTGTCAACGCGCAATCCCTGTGGATCGACCGGTTCTTACCGATAAATTGTATTACTTGCGACAATTGGTACACTTGCCAAATTGTTAACACCGGGCTACTTTCCATGGTTTTCTAGGGTCTCACATCCCTTTGCCTTCCCTGAAAATTATGTAGAGCTTGTGGATGAGCCGGATGTCAGTGTGGTACGTGTTTTTTATGTTAATTACAGTAATAAGTTTCTTCTACTTATTTAAATCTACTTATTTAAATAATGTTATGTTATTTGTTTGACAGATGCTGCCAGAGCTCCTGGATATGGTGGATGAGATGGATGGGACCATCAATGATAATGTCCCAGAGCCAACCAGGAGCGTCTTTCAGCGCATCAAGAGGTTGCTCAACCCCTTCCGTAGGTTTAGGAGGAGGATCGTCAATGTGTATCAGAGGAGGGGGCGCAACACCCAGTAGGATGATGTCTTAGGGGGGGATATTTGTTTGGACCTTTTGTATAATTTAACTACTTTTTATATTATTAAGTATTTTTCTGATGTCATCTACTTAATTTGGCGCAAATTTATTGCCTTTTTATTACAAACCATAACCATACATGAAATACGAAAGACATGAAATACGAAAGACATAAAACCAACATAAGCAAACAACTAACTAAGAAACTAGTGTTTCGGTAGTCCCTGTTCCAGAAGAAAAATGATCTCTTCTGGAGTGCGTATTGTGTCCACGTACAACTCTAAGACTTGTCACCCCATCGGAAGTGTAGCATGATATTCCATCATGGTCCCAACGTCGTCATCGTTGCGGATCTCCATAACTGAAAAATAGCCAGTCCCGTAATCAAGACGGTTGTACTTTCGGTAACGTATACGCTCCACGTCTTTACGCCACGCTCCCTCTGGACGAATCTTCCTCTCAGCCTTTTCCTTCAGTTGGGCAAAGGTGATGTCCTTACTCATCCTGCAGAATACATGGTTAGGACAACGAAACACAACACCATGTTCGTCGGTGGTGACAGTCCCATGGTGATGAAGGGCCGTTAGGAATTTGGTGGATGAGTACTGGGTTGGGCACAATTGCCATTCCATTTCAGCTTGGTTGTAGCTATCAAGAGGGAGAGTAGGTTTTGGTGAAGAAGCAGATTAGGGTTTGGTGAAGAAGGTCTGAGGATGTGAACCCCCTTTTATAATAGGCATGGTGAAATGTCAGCCGTTGATTTCATTTTTAGATCACAAATCTGAGCCGTTTAAATTCTATCCGTTCAGACACATTTTCCAAAGGGATTGACATCCACTCCTTTATCTGACACACATTTGACTGATTGTAAGCCATTGATCAAAACTGTCGGTGGAATCTGAGACGTCCAATATCTGTCGCTCTGCAACACTGGTTCGAACAGCCTCATGCGAACATATTCGCATGACCACATTCGAACCTGTTCGCATGACCCCATTCGAACAGGTGAAAAACACCCAAGAGGGTGTGTCCCCATATTTAACACACGCGAATGGCCGCGTGCGAACCTGTTCGAAGGCCCGTGTTCGAACAGGTGAAAATTCGTGAAAAAAAAGAGGTTTGGCCTGGCCTTTTGGTCATTTCACACCCTTATGGGGTGTGTTTCGAGTAGGAGGGGGTGTGGGAAAAGCAAACGCCAATATCAAAAGCAAACTCACTAATCAATGGTGAAGATCAAAGACCTATATTCAATGGTTCCTATTGATCCCCGAAACCTATAAATAAGCATTCAATGCTAGCATTAAATGTACACATTTCCCTAATTCTCAAACTTGCAACTGACTCACTAGCTGACTAGAGCGTCGGAGTGTCATTGCAGGTACCACCCCACCTCGGATCAGAGCTCAAGCTCGGGTTGACCAAGAATACCGCTACCAACTATCTCGGATCGGATCTGGTATCCAAGGTTGGATACAATGCTGGAGATAAGGTACAGAATATTGACGACCACAGTGGGAGCATCTTATACTCTAGTCCCTCCTTGGTCAGCGATGGCTCTAGTGTTACGTCAGAGGAACGTCTCAAGTGCTATAGTGAGACCCGATCAACAGCAGGAAACCCCCGAAGGAGTAGCAGCCACTCTGCCCCGTAGCTCGGCCCACGGCCACAACTCGTCCAGAGCAATGGTTCCCATAAGCTCTGCCCGGAATCAACTTCCACCTCCTCCCAGACTGTCCAGGTGTCGATCGACGCTGTTCAACAGCTCGTCCAGCTGCTGACAAGACAGGCCGAGGCTGATCAGCAGAGGAGTCAGCACTACTCCCAGCAGAAGGACGTCTAGTCAAAGGCATCACCGATCTCCGGCATGGAGGAGACACCACCGTTCACCACCTCGTCGGAAAGGAAGACGAGGATTTGGAACTCCCCCAAGTCAAACACAAGACGATAGTTATTATCCTGAGGATTCCCCTCGCCGAAGCTCATCTTTGGCATCCTCTTCTCCGAGTCGGCGTTCTATAAGCCGGGAAAGATCCCCGAGGCATGAACGTCGGTGCCCTCACTCTCGAAGGTCCCCTCTTAGGCACCATAACCAACGATCTTCTCCGAGGGAGAACTCGACAGCACGGAAAGGACCCTTCACGACAAAGATCGACTATTTTCCGGTGCCAAAACACCTTGAGAAACCCCCTAAAGGTTTGAAGATGCATGATGGGACTGGTGATCCTGATCGCCATCTCGATTACTTCGATACGATGATGCAATATCGGAACGTCCCAAATGAAATCAAATGTCGGATTTTCCCCTCACTCTTGAGAAGTTGGCTTTGGACTGGTTCAGATCCCTCAAGCCGAACTCAATATCCTCCTGGGACCAGCTAGCCAAGTTATTTTCTGCCCATTTCGCCCACTCCAAAATGAAGCCAAAATCTTGGAAGGTTTTGCAGGCAATTCGGCAAGGGGGGAACGAGTCACTCCGGGACTATATTGAGAGGTTCAATAAGGAAGCCGCTCAGGTCCGGAACCTCGATGACTCTTTCCGACTTTTCTTCATGGAAGCCGGTCTTCGAGAATGAAGTCTTTTCCAAATCGATGTCGGAGTAAATCAAACTGAGTCACTTGCCGAGTTCCTCCATCGATCTCAGAAGTACACTGACCACGAAGAAAGAGCGATTGCGAGAAAGTCGGACGCCGACCCTGGAATGTCCAAGCCTCGGAATGAGAAGGAGGCCCGGAACGATAGTAAACCCAGGTCTCGCAACTGTCACCAGCATTATTCCGATCTTAACGAAACAAGAGCTAGAATCTTAGCAGAATGCGGAATTTAAGGAAGTCAAGTTCCCTGATCCACTCCCGCATAGACCGGGGCAGTGATCTAACAAGTACTGTCGGTATCACCGAAGTAAAGGACATGACACCAATCACTGCAATGCTCTGAAAGACGACATTGAGGATCTGATCAAGAAAGGGAAATTGAGTCAATACGTGGCCAAAGCACCTCGGTAGGAAGTAGAGGTTAAAGAAGAAAAGGATGACCCCAAAAAGAAGGGGAAGGCTCGTCAAGAAAGGGAGGAAAGCTCGGAAGACAAGCGCGATTTTCGAAAGTCTAAAGGTCGCCCGGTAATGATGGTCATCTCTGGTGGATACCCCGTCGAAGCTTCGGGCAAGACTATGAAGAGAAAGTGGAAGGAGATCATGAGTGTTGCTTCCACCTCGGCAGTAACCTCGACCCCAGACCGACCTCTCTTGGCATTTGGCGATCAAGACTTGCTAGATGGCAAGCCCAACAAGTATGTACCTCTTTTGATCAGGGTTGTCAGGGTCAATCACGAGATAAGAAGAATCACTGTCGATCAGGGAAGCTCGGCAGATATCATTTTTATCGACCTTGTGAGAAAGCTGCAAATCTCTGAGGAGGACTTCACCCCTTACAGAGGATCTGACCTTTCCGGTTTCAACGGGTCCCAGACCAAACCACTCGGCTATTTGGAATTAATGGTCACCTACGGCGAAGAATCATTGGAAAGGACAGTCAAGACCAAATTCCTAGTTTTGTCATGCCCTTCGGTCTACAACTGTTTTATCGGAAGACCGACTCTAGGAAGGCTCAGAGCTGTAACCTCAACAGTTCATCTGAAAATGAAATTCTACTCTCTGTGCAACAAAGTTATTACCCTTGATGCCGACCTAGAGTCCGCCCAGAGATGCTTCTATCTACACGTGAAAGCAGATAGGCAGGCCTTAGAGGAGGGGGTTCCCCCGAAGAAGCAGAAGCCCGAAAGGATTCCAAAAAGAGAAGAAACAGTAGAGCTGCCGAGGTCAATGTCACAGATCTTGATGCGAGGTACGACCCTGACAGCTCCGAAGAGGAGAGTGATGACGATCTTACCCGAGAGCTGAAGAAGAAAATCAGGCGACCTCAACCTGATGGTGAATTCATGTAAATCCAATGGGGAGATGACCCAACCCAAACTATCAAGATCGGACCCTATCTCTCTGAGGAAGTTAAAGAAAAGCTCGCCTTATGTCTGAAGGCTCATGCCGACCTCTTCGCCTGGTCGGCGAAGGACATGTTCGGGATTCCCTCGGAAGTCGTCTGTCACCAGCTAGCTGTTAACCCTGGGGCTAAGTGGGTTGCCCAGCGTAAGAGAGCTCAAAGCAAGGAGAAAGCAGCTGCCACAGCTAAGGTCGTTGATGATTTAATTAAAGTCGATTTTGTAAAGGAATTCAAGTATACAACTTGGCTTTCCAACCATGTACTTGTCAAGAAAAGTAATGGAAAATGGCGAATGTGTGTTGATTATACCAATCTTAATAAGGCATGTCCAAAGGACGCATTTCCTATTCCTAGCATTGATCGTCTCGTCGATAATGCTTCAGGTTTTCGTTTACTATTTTTTATGGATGCCTATTCCGGATATAACCAAATTCCGATGTTCCCTCCCGACCAAGAAAAGACCGCCTTCATGACTGACCGCGGTAATTTCTGTTACCGGGTTATGCCATTTGGCTTGAAAAACATGGGAGCTACCTATCAAAGAATGATGAACAGGGTTTTCCGAAAGCAGATCGGGCGCAACGTAGAAGTCTACCTCGACGACATGCTCGCAAAAAGCGAGGGTGAGAGCCTCCACATAGCCAACCTTGAAGAGATCTTCGCAGAAATCCGAAAAAACAATATGAGGCTAAACCCGGAAAAATGCACTTTCAGAGTCTGAGCTGGGAAATTCCTTGGTTTCTACCTCACAGAAAGGGGCATTGAAGCCAACCCGGAAAAATGTCGGGCTGTGACAGAGATGCGCACCCCGTCTACCAAGAAAGAGCTTCAATCACCGTGCTATCTCGTTTCATTTCCAATGTTGCGTTCAAATCGCTTCCGTTATTTAAGCTGCTTAAGAAGGAAGCAAAGTTTAAATGGACCCCGGAGCGGGATGAGGCCCTCTCCCATCTTAAAAAGGCTTTGTCCGAACCGGCAATCCTGACTCGGCCAAACCCGGGGGAAACCTTATACCTGTACTTAGCAATCTCGGAAGAAGCAATTGGCGCCGTTCTCATTCGGGAAACAGGGACAGGTCAGAGTCCAGTATACTTTGTGAGCAAAGCTTTATAGGCTACAGGGATCAGAGGTTAGATACCATAAAATAGAAAAAATCGCCTTTGCTCTACTCATCTCGGCACATCGCCTCCGACCTTACTTCGTCGCTCATCAGGTCGTGATGCGGACGAATCACCCGATCCGACAAATCTTACACCGACCTGACTTAGCAGGACGAATGATTAAGTAGAACTTTCTGAGTTCGGCATCAAATACGAGTCCAGGCCAGCTATGAAAGCTCATATACTTGTCGACTTTGTCGCTGAAATGACCCCGGCCGACCCTGAAGGCGAATTGTGAACGCTCCATGTAGATGGATCCTCAAATTCAAAGGGGAGCGGTGCAGGGCTAATGCTTGAAAGCCCGGCAGGCGTTATAATCTAGGTATCCCTCACTTTTGGTTTCCCAACTTCAAACTGTCAGGCAGAATACGAGGCATGCATAGCAGGACTCTGACTTGCCATAGACCTCTGAGTTACTCGGCTCTCTTTGAACATCGACTCTTTGTTGGTAGTCTCGCAAATCGGAAAGAAATACAAAGCCAAAGATCCGACCTTGCAGAAGTATTTAACCCGAGTGCGGGAATTGCTTGCCTATTTCGTGTTTGTAGGGGTTAAGTACGTTCCTAGAGCGAAAAACATCAGAGCGGACGTTCTTTCCAAGCTCGCCAGCACCAAAGTTCCGGAAAATCACCGATCAATAATCCAGGAAACGCTAAGCAAACCCGGAGCTCGTTTTTTCCATCAATGTTGTTGAGGAAAGCAAATGTTGGATTTCACCAATAATGGAGTACATCAAATCGGGGGACGAGCCTCTGGACTCCCGTGAAGCCAAATTAATCAGGAGGAAGGCCTCGTCTTTCTCCGTAATCGACGGAACACTCTACAGAAGAAGCCTCTCTGCGCCATTATTAAAATGCGTTGAAGGAGAGGAAGCAGATTATGTCTTGGCCGAGATCCACGAGGGGATCTGCAGACAACACCTTGGAGGTCGGTCTCTAGCTCGGAAAGCCTTAAGAGCGGGATATTTCTGGCCAACCATGGAAACCGATGCAAGAAACCATGTCAAAAAATGCAAGAAGTGTCAAATCCATGCCAAGGTTCATGTAGCACCTCCTGTCGAGCTCACTAGTCTCACCTCGCCATGGCCTTTCGCGTGTTGGGGGATAGATCTCTTAGGACCATTCCCAACTGCCCCCGACCAAGTCAAGTACCTAATAGTGGCTGTGGATTACTCCACAAAATGGATTGAAGCCGAGCCTTTAGCCATTATCAGCGCAAGGAACTGCATTAAGTTCTTCAAAAAGAATATTATGACCAGATTCGGGATCCCCGAGGTAATAATCAATGATAACAGAACCCAGTTCACTGACAAGGGCTTCAGGAAACTCATGTCCAATCTTCAGATTAAACACCGGTTCACCTCAGTAGAGCACCCCCAAACTAACGGACAGGCAAAGGCCCGTAACAAGGTACTCCTCAATGGATTGAGAAAGCGGCTTGATGAAGCCAAGGGAAAATGGGTTGAGGAACTACCTTATGTGTTGTGGGCCTACAGAACCACCCCACAGAGTTCGACGGGGAGACCCCTTTCCGACTCTCATACGGGCGAGGCTATAATTCCTGTTGAAATCGGAGATCTTAGTTGGAGGACTCTTCACCCAAAATCGCCTGAAGAAAATGACCAGGCTCTAAAGGAGAACCTTGACCTCGTCGACGAGGTTCGAGGGCGAGCCTCTCTCAAAGAAGCATTGATCAAACAGAGGATAGCAACTCGGTACAACACGAAAGTTGTCCCGAGGGATTTCGAAGTCGGCGGCTTGGTGTTCCGAAGGGCCGACGTCAGCTTAAGGAATGTCGCTCAAGGAAAGCTCGCTCCGAACTGAGAAGGACCTTACAGGGTCGTATCTAAAACCGGTAACGACGCTTTCCAATTGGAAACTTTAGAAGGAAAAGCAATCTCAAGAACCTGGAACGCTCCCAAGCTGAAGCAGTATTACAGTTAATTTACGCTTTAAGAAGCATTATGTATGCCGATGTATGAACATTTCGCATCTAAAAAGATCTTCATGACTCTTCATTATGGTAACTAATTTGAAAAATCTGGCGTTCTGAGGTTAAAGGGAGCCTCTCTGAGAGCAGTCTATCGATTACGCGCGAGGCCCCTTTTTATAAAACCGGAACCCGGTGCCCAACGTTCAATACAACCTCCGACCGAGGTCGTCGCAGACTCTCCTTGAACGAGTTCGATCTGGGCCGAGTCCCGGTAAACTGTTTAAGGAGCCGTAGAGGTCTTTGGGATTTCGATCGCCAAGATCGATGGCCGAGGCTTCCATCACCCAAGACCGAGGGCCGAGGCTGCCATCACCCTTAAGGGCGAGTTCGATCTGGGCCGCAAGTGCAAGAAATAAAACGCAAGTGCAAGAAATAAAATGCAAGTGCAAGAAATAAAACGCAACCGAGGTAAATAAAAACCGAAAATGCGAGAAGCTAAAATAAAGAAAAAGATTACAGACCACCCCGGATACGGCCGGGTCCTCAAGTTCAAAAAGGCTTTCAAAAATTACAAGGTGAAATGCCGGTTCCGCCTGGAAACCGAAACATTGGTCAAACCGGTTCCACCCGGAACCCCGGAGCCATCTACCCCCAGTCATGGGCTAAGCGTCGAATGGGCAAGAGTAAATGATCACACGCTCCTTGGAAACGGAGTCGGTCTTGACGATCTCACCCCCTCCACGAAATGATCAACGCTCAACATCTCTTTATCGAGAGGCAGCGAAGGGTGAATCAGGGCAACTTGGGCAAGAGCTTTGTTAAAGCCTTCCCCCTCCATCCCAAGAGCCATGTCCGCTAGATCGACAGTTTCAAGCTGGGCCTTCCGAGCTTTCTCTTCAGCTTGCCTCAATTTCTCCTGGAGATTTGCAACCTGACTTTGGGGGTCGGTCCCCTCCTCTCGGGCTTTCTGTATATCGGCCTCAAGATCGGAGATCCGATTCCTCAAAGTCGTAACAAACTCCGCAGCTTCCTTCTCTTTGGTCTCAAGCTCGGTGATCCAAAGCTCGAGCTCCTTAGCCTTGTTGGAAGCAGAGTCCCTCTCGTTTTCAAGATCTCCTTTCTCCTTTCGAAGATCGGAGAGGTCCTTCTGAGCCGTTGCCAGAGTGGAAGAGAGTGACTCGTATTTCCTCCTTTCCTCTTCCTTCAGAGCTCGCTCTTCATCTCTCTCTTTCAGGGCCCCTGAAATGAAAAAGTGCAAAACTAAGTTATAAATGTAAAGCGACAAAAGCAGCAAGGGAAGGAGACGTCGGTTTCCCACAATTACCTTTGACTCTGGCTTCTGCTTTCTCCTTTTGCATTTTGGAGGCGTCGACCAGATTAGAGCTGGCAAAACAGGCTGCCCGGCCCATATCGGGCCGGCCCGTTACGGGCTCGGGCTTTTAAGGGCCGGGCTAGAAAGCCCGGGTTGAAATTCGGGCTCACCATTTATGGCCCAAGCCCGGCCCTATGCGGGCTGCGGGCTTTTCGGGCTAGCCCGTATTATGCGCGATTTTTTAGCAATAAAATTTATATTAACACTATACCTTGAGCAAGTCTCATCACCAGAACGCCCTCAAAGAGATAAATTGATTGGATCAATATTCTACATCATTCAACAAAGATTCTACGTTATTACCGTGAGCTTGTCTGCTTTAATATTCTTCTTCCTCTTCTGCCTAAATTGCTTTGCATTTCTATGTTATTCTTCCCCTTCCTCTTCGCTGGTGGGACCCCATACCTTTTTCTCTACCCACAACACTAATCTCTGTGCTCTGAAAATTAAGAATTTAGAATCAAAATACAAACCAACAAACGATAAAAGAAGGGCAGACAAAAAAAAATAGAGGAACTAAAATGAATAAGAGAGGGAGGAAAAATAGTGACTTGCAAATTGGTAATTATGCACTATTCACGGGCTTGTGGGCTACCCATGGCCAGGTCGGGCTAGCCCGATGCGGGCTCAGGCTTTTGCGGACCGGGCTAAAAAGCCCAGATGTAAAAACGGGCTCAATTCCTTCGGCCCAAGCCCTCCCATTTTTCGGGCTAACCCGGCCCGGCGGGCCCAGCCCATTTTGCCAGCTCTAGGCCAGATGCCTAAAAAGTTTCGCTACGGCTTCCACCGGATCAACCCGGTACTCCT
The DNA here is from genome assembly GCA_039519185.1 of Astragalus membranaceus. Classification (NCBI taxonomy): domain Eukaryota; kingdom Viridiplantae; phylum Streptophyta; class Magnoliopsida; order Fabales; family Fabaceae; genus Astragalus; species Astragalus membranaceus. Next base: position 171,570,285 of record CM076848.1, on the reverse strand, counting down.
CAAGATTTTTCTTCAAAAAGTCATCATCAATGGGGATATTAGAAGATCGGCGTCTCTTTGAGCCATCTTTTTCATGACGACCTTTCTTTGACACCTTGGGAGACCCGTCTTGGTCTGATCGCACCCTTTTTCCCGGGGCTTGAGAGGTGGAAGCATGAGTTGAAGGGTGACCAACCTGGGCCAAGTTTGGTTGACGTTTCCGATGCTGAAGGTCGCCAGACTGATCTTCAGCACTCACAGCAGTAACAGTGTTAATTGGCACAGCTTGTATAGGCTCATCCCGCCTAGGGGTTCCCTAAGGGATCGGGGGAGCATCGGAGCTGCCTTCTTGAAAAGCGGCCCTCCTTTCTGCAGCTGCCATCAGAATGCACACCAGCTCAAAAGCCCGCATGAATGCCCAGGCATTGGGGTGAATTTGGGTAGGAGCGAGGTTCAGTCTTCCCAAAACCTCCTGCTGAAAGGCGGTGAATGGAGGTCGGAGGTTCATAGTGAGAATCGTCACCTCGTACATCACGAACTTGAGGGCTGGTGCCCAAACGGCAACATGCTGACCTTCTCCCATGCCTTCCGCTCTCCATATATCTCCTCTCCTCCCGGCGATTATTTTAACGATGTGGCTCATATCATCTCCAGCCTTATACACAGATCGGATCGCCCTCAACGACTCTGACACCCAAGAATATTCCCATTTGGTACTTAAAGGCAATAGTAGGGGGACATCGACCAAACCGACCCCGGTGCTGGGGTACTCGTCGGAATCACCTTCAGCAAGATCTTCCCCTTTGTCCCGACCTTCAGGAAGATCTCCTTCGTTGTTCTGACTTTCAGCAAAACCCTCCACTTCGACCTCAACTTCGGCCTCACTATCATCAGAGCTCCAGCGAGAGTAGGTGCTCCCTTGATCTCCCTCATCTCCATCAGCATCGGACTCATCTGACTCAATGACCACTACGTCTTCGGAGTGGTCTTCGCTCGCACGATCTTCCTCCACCAGTTCATTGTCAGGAACCTCGGGAGAGCGCTCTTCCACTTGGAAGCTGTTGGGGGCCTAATTGAATCCCTCGTGAACATCGGGCTCGGCCGATCCGAGGTTATCGGTGCGATCACCTTCCGAGTCTCTAAGATCGGAAGCCATCAGTTTGGCTACGTTTGGACGATTTATATCGATAACTCGACGGGTTTGTTTTGTTCTAGCCAGATCGCACCTGCAGAAATGGGGGCATGCCAAGTCAAGTTTAAGCACTAAACAGTGGGTCCACAACCATGTCGAAACCCGACCTGACGACCCCCACTCTGTATTTGTGAAAACGTGCAAACAGAAATACCGGCTAAAACATAAAGCAAAAAGAAAAAGAAATAGTGGAAGCACACTAACCTTGGAAACCGGAAGCTCGACGAAGCTGAACTTTTTCGCGCGCTCTGACGACCTCAATAAACTGAAAGGCAGAGACCCTCGCCACAGTAAGTTGAGCGGAAAGCTCGGAGATCAAGGCACAGAATAACGATGTTAAGGTCGGTACCCGGAGCAATTTGCAAAAACCAGTGCAAATAAGTGAGTCATTCACACATATTTATAGTGTTCCAACAGCTACAAATTGGGCCTGGGCCTAGACAAGGCGTCCAATCAATAGCACCTAGTCAAGGCACGTGAATCGAGGCGCCATCATTACGCCACTCCCCATCGAACGACGCGTCGCCATAAAGAGAATACATCTAGTCACTCGATTTCGCATTCTCTGACCCTCGAAAGGTCGTCGCGTATAATAGGCATCCAAATGCGAGCTCGCGCAGAGCACCTTAAACTCGGTTTTCTAAAAAGGAGTACACGGCCCGAACCTCAAAGTACTCCGAGGCTGGGGACAAAACACAGACGGTAGTATAAGCCCAACCTCGGAAGCTAGGCGTGTATTTCGGACTGACAAGACCGGTTCGGTCTCAGAGGGTACCTCAAACCCGGACAAGGCATCAAGTCAAGCTCGCCCTAGGGCAAACCGACTTGGGGGGCAACTGTTATGGATTGGGCCACTACAGGATTTTGCACTAAGTCCCAATACCAAAGGCAAACCCACTAATCAATGGTGAAGATTAAAGACCTATATCCAATGGTTCCCATTGACCCCCGAAACCTATAAATAAGTATTCAATGCTAGCATTAAATGTACACATTTCCCCAATTCTCAAACTTGCAACTGACTCACTTGCTGACTAGAGCGTCAGAGTGTCATTGCAGGTACCACCCCACCTCGGATCGGAGCTCAAGCTCGGGTTGACCAAGAATACCGCTACCAACTATCTCGGATCGGATCTGGTATCCAAGGTCGGATACAATGCAGGAGATAAGGTACAAAACAAGAATGATCTATGATTGGTCGTTAGTGTAAAGAAAATTTACACCGATAGTACACAACAATGAGGCTTATTCGGTAAGACTAATTCACTAGCTTATAGCGAAGTATTAGAGATAAAAATCAGTTAGTTAGTTAATTATGTTAGGTGGCTAATCAAATAGTTAGATGATGTACTCTATATAAACCATATGTGGTTTGTAATGACTTTTTACCATTTAATGAGAATAGATGAATTTCAATTTTTTTTCAGTTTTTCTAACATGGTTGAACTCTGTCTTAGTCTGAGGCCCTTTCCTATGGATACCAGATTGGGGTCAACGACGTCTGGACCAAAAAAAATTACAATAGAGACCATAGTTTCAAAATATTTTTTGATGATTTTTTCACATTTTCACTACTCCATCTCTATGAGCATATTTGAGAGGCAATAGATGATACTTTTCTCAATCTTGGCTTCAAAATATACTAAAATTTCAATCATGATTTAAAGGGTTAGTTCTTCAAGAATTGTACTACAAATCTTCATGCAAATAATGATCATGAAAAATTATAGTTTGTGCAATCCTACAAGAATGCTTGAATGATAAATTCTTCTAAATTCTATCAAGAATAGACAAAATATGATAACCATTACAAACAAAATTCACAATAAAATTTCTATTCATAAAATATTGAAGATTAACATGAAAACACAAAACATCGAGAAAGAATGTGATCCTAAATTAAATTAGGCAAAAGATAGCTAAATAATAAGTATTTTAATCGCAATGTAGCAACAAAACTAATTAAACCTCCAATCTAATTAACCCTCCATCCATGTGTTAGAGTCGTGTGCTGACAACTAGAGCAAAATATAACCAACATAAGAATATGGAAAAGGGAGAAATAGATAAGAGAGAATGGGATAACAGAGCCTTTGTATTATAGTTTTCAATGTGCCAATCTCATTTGGCTTGCATCCTCTATTAATAGAGTTATGAGCATGTCAAGAAGAATTAGTTATACCAACATGATGTGATACAAGTGGTAGACATTTGAGTCACTTAACCATTTGGTCCTGGATTCGATCTCTGACCAGTGCATATGAAAAAAATCCCTTAAATGGATAACCAAGTGTTCATACTCGTTACTACATTTTAATTATAAAATAAAACATAAAGACCATCCTAATCTAATTAAAAAATGATCAACACAATATTTTGAAATCTACTCAGTACGTATACAAAGATCCTCCTACAAGAATCAGTGAATTTTGTGTCCAAATATCCCACAAGTTTAAAATCTTTTGTTGGGGCTTTATCCGGATCACGAGATAAAATATGTGATATTTTGATGAGCCAGCTTCCTCGCCCATGCATCAAAGGCGATGATCTGACTATTTCAATTCTGGAGGAAGAATATGCAGTCGGATTGGAGGGATGTAAGACACACCTTCATGCAGATTCTTACTATCAAAAGGGGATACTCTAATGAAGAAGCATTAAAGTCCAAACTTCATAATCTTTGGCAACCGGCATGTAAGTGGGGTCTAATCTCTTTAGGTAAGGGGTATTACGAATTCCTTTTCCTCTATTGATGATTTACGTAGAATACAGTCGCAACCTTCCTAGCATTGGAAGCTAAGTTTGCTTCGGTTGTTCGCGTGTCAGACTGATTTTAATGTAGAGTATCGAGGGTTTGTTTGTCTTTACATTTTTACTTGAAATAGAGGATTTGATTTAAATGCGTTGTGAGAATAAAAAGAGTTGTACTATATTTTGAAATCTACTTGGTAAATATTACAAAGATCCTACAAGAACCAATGAAATTTGTGTCCAAAGATCCCACAAGTTTAAAAACTTTTGCGGGGGCTTTATCTGGATCACGAGATAAAATATGTGATATTGCGATGAGCCAACTTCCTCGCTCGTGCATCAAAGGCGATGATCTAGCTATTTCAATTCTGGAGGAAGAATATGCAGTCGGATTGGAGGGATGTAAGACACACCTTCATGCAGGTTCTTACTGTCAAAAGGGGATACTCTAATGAAGAAGCATTAAAGTCCAAATTACTTCATAATCTTTGGCAACCGGCGTGTAAGTGGGGTCTAAAATCTTTAGGTAATGAGTATTACGAATTCACTTTTTCCTTTATTGATGATTTACGTAGAATACAGTCGCAACTTTCCTGGCATTACAAGTTAGGTTTGCTTCAATTGTTCGCCTGTCAGACTGATTTTAATGTAGAGTACCGAGGGTTTGTTTGTCTTACATTTTTTTCAAATTTGATTTAAATGCATTGTGAGAATAAAAGAGTTGTACTATCCACCAATCATATATCGTCATGTCATTTAATACGTGAATTCATAGTGTTCTATGATTGGTTCTTAGTGCAAAAAAAAATATTTACACCAATACTACACAACAACTAGCCTTGTTTGGTAAGACTAATTCATTAGTTTATAGTTGGATAACTTACAGCGAAGTTTTAGAAATAAAAATTAGTTAGTTAATTAGGTGGTTAGTTAGATAGTTATATGTGGTTTGTATTGACTTTTTATCATTTAATGAGAATAGATGAATTCCTACCTTTCTTTTTCAATTTTTCTAACATAGCCAAACTCTATTTTAGTCTGAGGCCCTTTCATCAGGATACCAAATTGGGTCGAAGACGTCTAGACAAAAAAATACAATAGACCGCATAACTTCAAAAAAAAATTGAAGATATTTTCACATTTTTACCACTCCATGAGCATATTTGAGAGACAAAAAATAGATAATATTTTTCTCATGCTTAGTTCAAAATATACTAAATTTCAATCATGATTTAAAAAAAGAGTGAGTTCATCGAGAGTTGTAATACAAATCTTTATACAAATAATGAACATGAAAAATTATAGTTTGTGGAATCCTACAAGAATGCCTGAATGTTAAATTCTTCTACGGGGAGGCCGCCACCTGCTGGCACTCCGACGCCTAAGTTAGTCCATAATCAATATGGGTCATATCTGAGGAGTGGAAAAAGCATACCCTGTTTTAGAGTGTGGAGTGGTATATATAGTAGTGCGACTGGGCTTGCTTACGATTGGGCTTCTAGGCCCATTATCACTAGTCAAAGTTGGATCCAGAACAGTAGCCCCCAAGTCGGTTGCACATGTTGTGGGGCCGACTTGTGAGCAAAGTCTTCCTCGTAAGACATCCAACCTGCTGAAGTTAGCTAAATAATGAAAGAAATAATAGTTCGTGTAATATAGTCACACATACGTTATCGTCGTGATTTGTACACCGGACTAGTCCCTGAGTTGTGAATGTTTTTTAGCAACATTGAAGTTCTGCAACGAACATAAACCGTGATAGTGTATACCTCAAAGAGGGCAGAGGTGAGCGTACCAAGTTTTGAGATCCCTGTTGTCGAGCTCGCAGGCCTAATTCTAAAGTCGAATAATTGAATATTGAGAGACTCTTGTAACTGGCCCCAAGTTGGGGGTGAGTGGTTTGCGCCAACAAGGTATCTCTCTCGAGTAGAGCATAGCGAGGTGAGAACCTTATGAAAACCAGAAAGCATTTAACCAAGCAGCTAGGTGAAATGAACTCGCATGGAAGATAATCGAACTTTCTATAGTCATAGTGCCAAACTCAGCTGCAAAACATGCCGAGTCCCGTATGTACTCGTGCAGTGGTTCACCTCAGTTGCAACACAGCTTACGGGTCGCGGTCCGACGTAGCTCAAACCATGGAGGGCGTGACCATCGGAAGGCCATAGCTTTGGCGTCCTCGCTTAATTCAGCTTATGGGTCACAGTCCGATGTAGCTCGGATGTCGGAGGGCATGACCATCGAAAGGCCACGGCTTTGGCGACCTCGCTTAATCCAGCTTATACGGGTCGCAGCCCGATCTAGCTTGGATGTCGGAGGGGGTGACTGATAACTATATTTTATATAGGTTATTTATGCTCTTAATACTTAAGTCAAGCTCACTTCTCAAGTAATTTTAGTACTTAAATATAGGAATATGTGATTAATAGTGTAAAAGCAGGTTATAAGTCAATTCCCTAAATGTTGGGCATAATAGGTGCCTTTGTGAATATATTGATGTTCTGCCTTAGTGCTGCAGCGGTATGCCATCAATGAGACGCTACAGCGTTATGAGGCGGCTGGCCATTGGGATATTTGTGTAAGCTGAAACGCTGAGTCATCACCCTTATCTCTTATCCTCAGCATGACATTGAAGCCCAAGTGGAGTCAACAAGACACTTGGCGCCTCCCAATTGATTCCCACTTGATAGTTGGTAATGATTTTAATCATTACCACTTTTTGTAAAGTAGCTTTATGGATAATCAATATATTATCTAATTAAGATATTATTTAATTAGGATATTATCTATTAGGGATATATCTAATAGAAGATATATACAAGTATACAAGAGTTGGATGATCATCAATATACCTACGAAAAAGAGAGAGTTTTAACTTGGAGAAGAGCTAACTTGACATTTTGGTTTTCCTCCATTGTTATTCCAATCTCGAAGCTTTTATTTGTCATATAGTTTTTAGATTTCATAAGAGGTTTTGTTCAAGCCATAACTTCATCTAACGTATATGACTTGGGATTCTTGGAGTGCATCTTTTGCAACCATTCTCCTCTTCTCTACTTACGGTAATATAAGCTTGTTTGTTTGTATTGCGATGATGAAGCTTGTCATGAGCTAAATCACTTTGTAGTTGGATTGTTCTTAGTGTGTAATGAACCTTGAGTAGCTTTTATATAATATTATGATGTTTGCGTTTCATTTCTTGTGTTATAATGCTTTCAACTTTGTTTTGGGACTGATCAACTAAAATAAGGGAGCTTTGTGGGTTCAGACATGGTTCACAAAGAGAACTCAATGAATGATATGAATGAAAAACCCTTTAAAGGCATTTAGAGGAAGTACTACTTAACCCTAGACATAGGGGAGTAATAGTTCATAAGGTGTATGACCGGGGTAAAACTGATTTAGAACCTAGACATAGGAGTCTTGTAACATAGCCCTGACGATAGTGACTGAAAGGCACGCCACCATGATGCTACAGCGTCTGTTGATTCTGTAAGCGCTACAGCGTCTAATATTATAGTACACTACTCTTGGGAATTTACATAACTGCCGAGCTATCAAACTCACTCTTAAATATCTTCAATTCATTACTATTTTATCTCAAATCACTATGTTTACAACTCTACACTCTTATTTGCCACCATACTTGTTTTACTAAGTTGCTAATCACTTAAACTTCTTAGATTAATTCCAATCTCTGTGGGAACGAACTTTACTTATCATTATATTACTTGTTGCGATTGTGTATACTTGCACATCTACTTTTCGCACAACAGTGACCATCGGAAGGCCATGGCTTTGGCGACCTCACTTAATCTAGCTTACGGGTCACAGCCTGATCTAGCTCGGATGTCGGAGGGCGTGACCATCGGAAAGCCACGACTTTGGCGACCTCGCTTAATCCAGCTTACGGGTCGCAGCCCAATCTAGCTCGGATGTCGGAGGGCGTGACCATCAGAAGGCCACGGCTTTGGCAACCTCGCTTAATCCAACTTACGGGTCACAACCCGATCTAGCTCGGATGTCAAAAGGTGTGACCGTCGAAAGGCCACGACTTTGTCTTCGCAGAGTTACAATGCATTAGTCCAGCACACGAGCATTAGTTCAAAGGTATCAACGAAGATCCAACCTGTTTGTCCGGTTTCGTGGACCTTCGGCAATAATCTATGGGTATGTCAGGTACCTGAAATCACTACAAAAAAACTAGTCATTAGCGAGGGACAGTTCCCTCGCAAAATGACCTGATTCCCTCACTAATGGTCATTAGCGAGGGACTTAGCGAGGGACTGGTTCCCTCGCTAATTCCCTCCTCGCAAATGGGATTAGCGAGGGAAGTTGGATCCCTCGCTAATTAGCGAGGGACTATGCCGTCGCTAGTTCCCTCGCTAATGACTGCAGCTTTTCAGGTGATGGGACTCAGTTGCAGGGGTTGGTAAATGCGCAGGAATTAGCGACGGCTTTTGCCCTCGCTAATTCCCTCGCTAATGACTGCAGTTTTCAAAAAAAAAATGACACGTGTCCAGTGCTGAATGGCTTGTTTTTTTTATATATATATTAATTAATGAATATTATATTATATTATTAATTTTGTGGTGATGTGTGGTGGTGGTGGTGGTGGCGTGGTGGTGGTGTGGTGGTGGTGGTGGCGTGGTGGTGGTGATGGGTGGTTTAGAGTAGAGAGAAGGAGAAGAGTAAGGGAGAAAGAGAGAGAGAGGAGTGAGAGTGGTGGTGGTGGTGTGGTGGTGGTGGTGATGGGTGGTTTAGAGTAGAGAGAGAAGGAGAAGAGTAAGAGAGAAGAGTGAGAGTGGTGGTGGTGGGTTAGTGGTGGTGAAGAGTAAGAGAGAGTGAGTGAGAGTGGTAGGAGGTATGTGGTGGTGGTGTTGGAAGAGTGAAGAGAGAAGAAGAGTGTGAGAGGAGGTGGTGATGATGGTGGTGGTGGTGGTGTTGGAAGAGTGAAGAGAGAAGAAGGGTGTGAGAGGAAGTGGAAGGGGGAAGAGGAAGGGAAGAGGAATGGTAAAGAGTGAGTGAGTGAGAAAGAAGAGTGAGGGTGTAAACGGATATAAAGGAAAAAAAAATTGCGAGGGAATTAGCGAGGGAACTGTCTCATCATCTGAAAAGTTAACGTTAGCGAGGGAATTAGCGAGGGAACTGTCCCTCGCTAATTTCTGCACCTTTACCAACCCCTGCGCTGAGTCCCATCATCTGAAAAAGCAAAGTTTAGCGAGGGAATTAGCGAGGGCAGTCATTAGCGAGGGACAGTTCCCTCGCTAATTCCCTCGCTAATGACAAAAAAATTGACAGCTCTATGCCCTCGCTAATTCCCTCGCTAATGACTGTTTTTGCGAGGGACAACAAGTCCCTCGCTAATGTCCGTCGCTAATCAGTGTTTTTTTTGTAGTGAATGAAGCCATAGAAGCGAGCATACATATATTTGCAGGTGAGATATAAATATGAAATGAAATGAAAATTACAAGTGTCCCAAACAATCGGCGTCGTGCCGATCTACTACAATATAAAGTCTCGGCATAGGTTTCCCGAGTTGAAGCAATGGAGCGTAGCACCCTGATGTAGGTGCACTGAGTCAAATCGGTCCTTATGATTAGATTGCGCTCTTGTGCTAGAGCCGACCTTCTTGTCGTATGGGTGTACATGACATTGATTTAGGTCATGTGGCTGGTGTGTCTAGGATTTTTGGGCACGACAACAGTTTGGAGTGGTAACTTCGTACATATGAAGTAAGTTGTGTCCAGGCTCTCTAGCAGCCCCCACTCCTCGTTAATTCCTGTCATAAAAAACCAAACAAAAACTCCAAAGAAACACATTGTTGTCAGAGTAACCAGTGTCAGGTTAGCTGAAAAAGGAATAATAACGCAATTGTGCACCGTGCTCATTTTTTGTGCATTAATAATGGATCGCCATAAAGAAATAGAGCATGCAATAAACAAATAGAGTGGATCTCAATGCATCATATCATCCACTCAAAACTATGGAGATCTAAGTATAATTCTAGTGATTGCAATATCATACGGTGAATGTGCATGCTTATCCTTTGCGCTCGGGCAATGACGATTTTGAAGTGAATGCAATGAGAGTGATTACTAGAAGCAATTACTAAATCAACACTTCGATCAAAATTCATTTGACGACCTCAAAATGATGTAGGCAGTTAACTCGATTAATGCATTAGTACTTCGTACATTGACAAAATTATGACATGTGTAAGTTCCTCCAGCTCATGACCAAAGAAAGTGCAAGCCTAACTTCCCAACCATTTATACACATCACATGGTGATGAGCGGCATAAACATGGTTTAGTGATGTGAAAACGAAACCGTATTAAGGCATTTTTGCTTCGACCATGTGATAAAAGATAAACAACATTTACCCCCAATTTTTATCATGCATTAGTGAGTGGTGTGTCATGCAATAAAGATTTGCAGTTAATTCAGTCGTGGCAATGCAATCTCAATAATTGACTGTTTAAACATCTAGCAATTAAATGTTTTCAAATGGAAAGTTGAACCTGGACGTTGAGTGTCGCGACGAGGTTGAGTTAGAAATTGACGTCGGTTGGCAATTTGGCTAACGCGTTGCCTCTAAATTAAGGACATCAATGATGTTGTTGGCATGGTGACTTGATATGCACCTCCGCGGTTTTGCCTTGGTTTGGAACTCACATAAAGGAAAATGAATTAGCAATAATATATGTGAAATGTGTGAAATTCAATATTTGCTTTGATAATAATTTTTTTTTTGGTCCAAATAATTGAATGTAACAGCTATGGCCCATTTGTGCATTTGAAGCCCACAATATAAAATAAATTTGGACTTACGCTGGACCAGGTTCTCTCCGAAGTGGACCGAGTTGTTGCTATGAAGCCAAAAGATATGGTTGCTCTAAGGGTTTTTTTGGTACCCTCATCACATCCAATATACCCCCATCACATCCCATATATCCGAAAATACCCCTGCCCAAATAACAAAACGGATTTACCTCAAATGGGAGTACCTAATAGGTAAATCCGACTTTAAAAATAACAAAGCGGATTTACCTCAGATGGGGATACATCCGCTTTGTTATTCTAAGATGGAACTCACTGAGAGAAAATGGTACCTCACGGTGGTGATTCTAAGATGGAAATCCGAGATCCGAGTTGATATCAGCTCTGATGTGAAGCGCGGGGTGGCCGCCACCTGCAGGCACTCCAACGCCCAAGTCAGTCCATAATCAATATGGGTCATATCTGAGGAGTGGAAAAAGCATACCCTATTTTAGAGTGTGGAGTGGTATATATAGTAGTGTGACTGGGCTTGCTTACGATTGGGCTCCTAAACCCATTATCACTAGTCAAAGTTGGATCCAGAACAGTAGCCCCCCAAGTCGGTTGCACATGTTGTGGGGCCGACTTGTGAGCAAAGTCTTCCTCGTAAGACATCCAACCTGCTGAAGTTAGCTAAATAATGAAAGAAATAATAGTTCGTGTAATATAGGCACACATACGTTATCGTCGTGATTTGTACACCGGACTAGTGCCTGAGTTGTGAATGTTTTTTTAGCAACATTGAAGTTCTACAACGAACATAAACCGTGATAGTGTATACCTCAAAAGGCCAGAGGTGAGCGTACCAAGTTTTGAGATCCCTATTGTCGAGCTCGCAGGCCTAATTCTAAAGTCGAATAATTGAATACTGAGAGACTCTTGTAACTGGCCCCAAGTTGGGGGTGAGTGGTTTGCGCCAACAAAGTATCTCTCTCGAGTAGAGCGTAGCGAGGTGAGAAGCCTTATGAAAACCACATGAGATTGGTATATCAAGGGGAATAAATTATACTAAATTGGTGGATTTAAATGAGAACAATGATGTTGCTTCTAGAGATTGATAAATTCTTTGGATATTCATATCCAAATGTCCGTACTTGTTGTACTCTTTACTGCATTTTACTTATGAAAAAACAATAAATAACATAAAGATCATCATAATCTAAATAAAAAAATATCAACATAATATTTTGAAATCTACTCAATAAGTATTACAAATTATAGTATTTGGCAAAATAAAACTATCCAAATATTAGTAATTGAAGATAATATTTACTAGACAAAGCATTTTATTTGTTTAATGTCAAATATAGTTAAAATTATAATATTAGTAATTTGCAATATATATATATATAATATTTTTTTGACTAGATTAATACTATATAATAATATATTATTATTATTACTATTATTATTATTATTATTATTATTATTATTATTATTATTATTATTGTCGCTACTATCTCTGTTTTTTTTACACAAAGGGGCAAAAGCCCCAAAAGTTGCTGCTATCTCTGTTTTAGTTTTAACCAAAAAAACAAAATTAAAGGCAAAATAGCTCCTGATGTCCTTTAACTTTTTTCAAATTTCGATTAGGTTTCCTTATATTTTTTTTGTAACGAATAAATCCCTTATGTTTTAAAATCATTGCACTGTAACTCCTTTTCACGTTTTCTGTTTGGCTTCGTTAACAAAATATCTAAATGGCTCTTTGAGGTGCTTAAGTGACTTTTTTTTATGCTTATGTGGCAATTTTATTTGCTTAGTCATTATTTTATAATTATTTTTAATTAAAAATAAAAGAAAAATATGAACAGGTGTAAAAATTCTGCATATTCTTTAGGGATGGCAATTGAGCCCATACCCATAGGGTGCCCGCAATAAATACCGGAAAACAGGCGGGTAATTACCCACACATATGGGCACGGGCTTGGGGACGGGCACTACGATGCCCAGCCCGCTTCGGGCCCGCACCCGCATATATATATATATATATATTACAACTTTACCTATATACAATTTTAAAAAAAATGAATTGTTTTTTTTCCATAAAACACTAAATCTAACTACTAATTAACATTTTCGATGATTATATTATATTATATATATATAGTTACTATTACAATTTTAAGTATATCTAACTTTAAAAAAAATTAATCCAAACTACTAATATTTTAAATGTTTTTAATTCACTAAATGCTATTACGTGTAATATTTTAATTAGTAGATACGGAAAAAATAATTGCTTTTTAAATTGAATTATGTTTTTTTATGTTGTTTATTATTTTTTGTTGTCAGGGTAATGGCCATGCCCATGGGCACGTGGTGCCCAGAGGGTACGGAGACAGACACTGTAGTACCCTGTCCTATACATGTGCGGGACTCGGGTACGGACACTATAGTATCCTGCCCATAGGGTACCTATTGCCATCCCTAATCTTCTTCATCTTAGAGTTGCAGAAGCCCAATTCTTCCCCAATTCATTGTAGAAGCTCAATTCATCATCTTAGAACAGAAATTCTCAGAACAAAAAATGAAACTGAAATTTAATTTTTATCAATGAAGGAGGAAGAAGATGAAATGCTTCATAATTTTTTTTTTAGTAAATATGAATTTAAAACAATTAGTCAGCAAGTATCTAGGCCACATAAACACAAATAACAACCACCTTGACAATTTAACGGCCACCTAAGCATTTTTCTAACAGAGTTATACGGAAAGTCAAAAAAAGTAACCGTGCAACAATTTTGAAACATAAAGGACATTTTGGTTACAAAAAACACAAGAGATCTAATCGAAATTTGAAAATAAGTTAAAGGACCCTGAGAGCTATTTTGCCAAAAATAAAACATCAAGTCTATCAAACGATGCCCTTCTTTCTACTTCATGTAGTTTTTTTTTATAGTATATTTTGGGGTGCTTCTATGGGTAGATCTTACGATCATATTTAGTGATACACCGATGATGGATTTGATTTGCTTGCTCACGCCAGAAGCACCCTATTTTTTAACCATTTTTAAAATTTTTATAGGTTTTTTTTTTATATAGAGTAGAGATATATAATATACTCGTACATATTTTCTCCACTTTGTATTTTACTAGTTTCGTCAAAAGTTCAAGGTCTTTTGAATTTTCCAGAACCTCTCTCTCTCTCTCTCTCTCTCTGTGTTACGCACACATCTCCAACCCTATCAAACACCCTCAATATCGTATTGAACCCAACACATACCAGAAAACACAAAACCACTCAAATCCAAATACCCTTTTTCTAATTACTTTCAAAGTTTCAAACTTCAGCTCTATTTCATCAATTTCTGTAACTCCTCTTTTCGAGGCGGCTGCTGAAAATTTTCAAGGTAAAAAAAATGCTGCAGTTTTTCTTAACAGTGGCTTTCTCTGCTGTTCCTATGCTCCTATATGTTCCACCAATCAGAAGCTTAACCAATTTTGTGGAAGCCGTAGAGGAAATTAGCAGAGAATCAAGATTTTACACCAATAGGATGTATCCAAGATTAAGGGTCGGTTGGTCTAGGATCATGGATTGTTTGCTGTGTAACACAAGGTAGATTGAATTGCAGAATGGATCAGATTTATTTTCTGCACCGCCTTAATTTATTTTCTGCACCCTCACTTTTTTAGATTTGTATTTACTTTTAATTTGATTTATCTGTCTTAAGTTGTTTATTGCTCTTATCGTGGAATCATCATGTTGAGTAAATTGTAATGCAATTTGATTTGATGGTTCTTGTTCATGTAATAGCAATAGTATTTTATGGGTTTTATTGAATATTTTCTTAAGAAATGGGTCGTGACTAATCTTGAGTTCAGACCCGGATTAATTCTGAGTTCGATCGAGAGGTAAACAAAATTTAACCCTAATTTGTTATATTGTTGAGAATGGAATTCGAGTACTAGTCGTACTAATCGAATTTGTTCTTTTAAATGGAGTGAGTAACCTGTTTACAAGTTTTATTGAATTGTTAAAGAATATGATATTTTTTTGGATTGACTAGTATGCAAAAATATTTTATATTTAGTGATTAATTAGAAATTAAGACTTCATAAAAACATTTAACTTTTAATATTAAAATTAATTATCTTGAAAGATATACAAATGATTTTTGATTAATTGCTGACTAAACAAACTTTACATCGATGATATCCACTAATTAAACTTTTTTTCTTCATGATTTGTTTGATAATCTAAAATACTATGATCCTAAGTTTTTGAATCTTCTTATACATGGGCCACAAAGGCAGCGCCACATGTAACATATTTGTAGATCCCATTCTATAAAGTAAGAACAACAGGTGGCCGACCTTCCTTGTATTCAGGGGGTTCAGTTGAATCCCCTGGAAAAAAAATTACACTTACACCCTATATAAATAGGTCAAATCTCCTGAAATTTTAATTTTGAATCTCCTGAAAATTTTAAATTGTACTAGTAGACCAAGTTTTGCACCCATTTGACATTGACCTTAAAAAATTTGACACTCCTGACTTCGTGGTCTTGAGTCCGCCACTGAGAACAACCTGAACACGAGTTCAAACAAAAAGAGATAGCAGCTTCTTACATCAACTATGATTATTTTTTTTATCACATCATCACTTATTATTAATCTTTAGGTAAATAAAAGGGCTGTAGCGCCAAAAAAAATTACCAAAATAACACACTTTTTAGATTATTTACCAAACTAAAACACTTTTTTTCAGCCACTGCGACTTCTAGACTGAAATTTTGCAATTTTTATTGGGCGAAACAGAAAAAAAATGATAAAAATTAGTCAAAACATATTAAAAAACTCATTTTTTAAACTATAAAAAGTGTTTTTTAGTGTCTAGTCTGTTCGATTGGTGTTGCTTTTTTGACTGTTCGATTGGTATTTGATGGAAGCCACTCAAATAAGAGTTAGGTGACTCTTTATGGCTGTGATAGAAGTTGCAATCAGACCCTACATTTTCTTGGTGGTTGAAACTTAAAATTTCTACATAAATGCATGAATTGAGGTTTCAAAGTTTTATTTCCCTTGCTCCTTGACTAGAACAAAATCATGTCTATTAATAGTAGTAAAAGTCTCCATACATTTAATAATACCTTGGAAAATACTCCAAGATTATAACAACATTTGTTTTTCTTTCGGAAAACTTAGTTGAAAATTTTAAGCTAGAGGGTAGGAGGGTTTTACAACTATTTAGAATGAAGTAGTACTTTTGACCTTGTCTGGGGCCGTCCCAAACAATTTGGACGGCCCCGTACAAATCTCAAAATTTGAGGCCTAATTATACTTTTATTAATAAATCACCAAAAAACTCAAACTTCGTTATTTAAATTTTAAATAACATCTCAATATATTTTTAAACTAATTTTAACCTTTTATAGCTATTATTACTAACTATAAAAATTATTTACTTAATTTACTCGTTATTTTATGGAAAAACAGAAAATATGAAAAAGAAAAGTTAAATCATATATGTGCGTGTGAGAGGATTTAAATCAAATTGAAGTGTTCTCTTGTCCCTCGAGGCACCTCCAATGAGCAGAAATTAGTCACTTCTATCCAATGAGCAGAGTTTACCCAAAAAAAAAACATGCGGCCCAATTAGTCACTTCTATCCAATGAGCAGCAGTATTATCAGCAGCAGTATCAGCAGTACCAGGAGGAGCCCTACCATCAGCCTCAGCAGCATGAGGAGCAGCATGAGGAGCAGCATGAGGAGCAGTCTCCTCTATTCACTAGGCTAGCAGCTCATGTTTGTTCCGTTATATTGAGAGACCCGGTAAGTTTAATTTATTTACATAGCCTTCTTAGTTTAATTTATTGACATAGCCTTATTTCCGATACTTTTATAATACAGACATATGAGCGGAAATTGAAGGTTACCAACCATGGTAACAAGCTGGCTCAGAGACTGCTTGGGTTTTCCCAAAACCACCGGTTGTGGGATTTTATCACTGGTTCCAGATTAGCCCCCCTCGTCTCGATTGGACATACAAAAATGTGGACCATGAGCTGATGTCTGCTTTTCTTGAGAGGTGGCACTCAGAGACATCGTCATTTCACCTACAATTTGGTGAAATGACGATTACTTTGGATGATGTCTCCTGTTTGCTGCATTTACCCATTACGGGGAACTACTACAAAGCTCCACCTACTTCGGTCACCACTGATCAGGCCATCCACCTAGCACATGTTTATCTAGGTGTGACTATGGAGGAGGCGGGGCTGGAGTGTCGAGCTTCGTCTGGCCCATATTACCGTTTTGAGTGGCTGCAGGAGATTGTTAGTAGAGAGTCCATAGGGAATGGCATGCGTCCTGGTGTCAGGGCCTTTATCCTTCTGATCCTGAGTTGGTCCATCTTCACAGTCAAGACCGGCAACAGGGCTGAGGCTAAGTGGCTGCTGCTACTTGAGGATGTCAGTGCAGTTGGTGTGGGATCATATGCATGGGGGGAAGCAGCACATGCTTTCACGTATGACCAACTGAACTACTCCTGCTTGGACCAGGCGCATCAGTTAGGAGGGTATGCGACCCTCTTACAGGTAATAATTTTAAGTTAATTTTTTCCGAGTTTGGTTAAATTTCTGTTAAACAGTTTTTAATTCACCATGTTGTTTATCTTCTTTTTTTTAGAGCTGGATTTTATGGTATTTTCCTCAGCTGGTGGAGAGGAGGAGTGGATTGCGGGCTGGAGCACTGTGTGGGCGTTGGAGGAAGAAAAAGACAGATGGAGTGAAGCTGGGGGTATACAGGCAGAGGATTGATGCGCTGACCTCGGATGATGTCTGCTGGCGACCGTTTAAGGAGCACCGAGAGGAGGATAGAGACTTTGAGCAGGTCTCATTATACAGGGGACACATCAGCTGGGGAGACATCACAGTTCCCTACATGCCCGATAGGTGCCTCAGACAGTTTGGGTACGTGCAGGTCATCCCACGTTATATGCCAGTGGTGGAGGAGGTTTTGCATACTACTTATCCTGCCGAGGAGTTGGGTCAAGTTGCTCCGGACTACATACATTGGTATGTGAGAGCATCTATTCCTAGACTCTTACAGGTTGCATCACCACCACCACCACCAGTACAGCCAGCTGCACCACCAGTACAGCCAGATTTGCTAGAGATTGTGGAGGATGAGATTCGGAGGGGGCTTCGGAGCGGAAACATTAGGATGAGTAGTCAAACATACGCTCGCCTCACCCGATTACTGGATATACTACCGGGGGGCGTGACTAGGGGGTTTTGTGTGATTGTATGCTTGAACTGTTTTTATATTACTTGATTATTAGTATTTCTTGTTTATTATATTTGTGGATAAAAGATATAATTTCGATTTCATGCGATACAAGATAAAACATAACCAACTACAATAACAATAAAATATAAAAGATACATACTGAGCTGGTGGAGTTAAACTACAATAACAATAACAATAAGTGAGTGACAGTGAAAACGATAAAATGACAGAAACTACTGAGCTGGTGGAGTTAAACGACGAAGGATCTCAGCGACGGTCCGTGTGGTTTCCACGTACAAATGCAGATAACTCTTCCACTTTAACAGGACATAAATGGACATCATTGCTTGGACGTCATCGTCGTTCTTGACATCAATTGTAGACCAGTGCACACGTCCATCAGACCAATCCGATTTCCGATAAACTATACGAGTTATCTCTCGCTCGTCGCCCTCCACTACCACCTTACGCAGTAGTTTATCTTTTAGGCCAGCGAATGTTATGTTGTGTTTAAGCCTACACTGCATTGTGTCTCGCCCCTCGAATCAGACACCATCAACTTTGTTGGTGATGATGCCCTGATGATGAATGATAGTGAGGGATGAATCCTCTGAGTATTGTGTTAGGGGAATTTTTTTTGTGGAGAAGAAGAAGCAGAGACTGAGTTAGGGAGTGAGTGAGAGTGAAATTTGGGAGTGACAAGAATGAGGTTGGCAATAGGTATTTATAGAATTCGTCAATGATTATCAACCGTTGATATTGTCGGTGCAATCTGCACCGTTGATAAAGCGGATCTACCCCCATTGCAAAGAGGATCTACCCCCATTTACGTATATCCGCTTTGTTAATTGCAAAGCGGATTTACCTATCAGGAAGGTAAATCCGATTTACATTTTAACAAAGCGGATCTACCCCCATTGATAGGTACACACGCTTTGTTAATTGCAAAGCGGATTTACCTATCAATGGAACGTAAATCCGATTTGCATTTAACAAAGCGGATTTACCTCGTTAAAGGTAAATCCGATTTCCCACAACTAATTCTAATCGGATATACGTAAATCCGACTTTGATTTTTTGTGAATCGGATCTACCTATCAGGAAGGTAAATCCGATTAAGATAATTTAACCAGGGGTAATTTCGTCTTAAAATTTATGATGGGGGTAGATGGTGGACTGATGGGGGTACAAAAAAAAACCCGACTTGTTTAATCATAAGTAGGGGTGTCAAAATGATCCATTTGTCCACCGAATATCCGGTCCATCCATAACAAAATCCATCCATTACAAAAAAAATATTAATGGATTGGATTGAATCTATCGGTTTGATTTTGTGGATGGTTGTGATCTATCCATTATATTTTCTAAATCCATTGGATTACAATAACTACAAAATCAAAATCTATTGTATAATTAATTTTTTTAAACAAATCTATTGCATAATTATAAAAATACTTCTTTTACCAAAAAATATTTTTTAAAATATATTTTTTTTCCAGAAACTTTTTTTTTTAAAAAAATTCATTCAAAAAAAAAATTTTTTTTGACCAAAAAACATTCAAAAATTAATATAATATATGTAATATATATATATATATATATATATATATATATATATATATAATATAATATAATATTATCAGCCTCCACCAGTCACCAGAGGGCCACTGCGAACCACCGCCAGAACCACCACCAAAAATTAATACAATATATATTAACAATATTATATATACATATAGTTATATATATATATATATATATTTATAAATTTAAAAAATTCAATTTTGTCAAAAAATATAATAAATTCAATTTCTGCAAAAAAAAATATTAATTTTTTTTTACTCATAAAAGATTTTTTTATCAAAAGATTTGTTTATATTTTAAATATATTAGTGGTTGGATTGGATATCCATCCATAAAAAAAATTGCAAATGGATGGATTGGATGAATTTTTTTGTAAACGGATGGATTGGATTGGATTTTTTTGACACAATTTTAATGGATATAAATGGATAAATCATAAATGGATTGTCTTCAATCCATCCATTATAATCCAAATCCATCCAATCCATCCATTTTGACACCCCTATGAAAAGATATAGACTTCGTCTCATATTAGACATGTCTCATTAATGCAATAAAGTATAGAATAATTATTAAACTACCAACCAATTCATGACTTAAAAGAGAGAAACAATTGATTATTTGCTGTATTTTGAGAAATATTCGGATACAGAGAACTATTGCATGGACAAAATCCCTCGGGTACGTGCCACTAATGTCATTGAGTATATCCAAAGAATAGGAGTAAGTGAAAATATATCTCCCTCCCTTTCCCTTCGTAGTTATCCCAATGTTTTAAAAACCGGACCGGACTGGTCGGTTGAACCGGTTCAACCGTAAACCGGATGTCTCTGCGGTTCGGTTCGTGCCCATTTAACCCGCTGGGAGTAAAAACCGGAAAAGAACCAGAAAAACCGGTTTGAACCGGGTTTGACCCGTTGAACCGGATAACCGGGCGCGGTTCTTGGTAACCGGCCGGTTCTTTGATAAAGCTGAAAAAATCTTTTTTTCCCCTCTTTTCCCTCTTTTCCCCCTCTTTCATAGCACTCTTCTCTTCTCTTTATTTTTTCCCCTCTTCTCTTCCCCTGTGTTGTGTATTTCTTATGTTTTATTTTTATTTTCATGAAGACTAGTTTAATGTTTGAATTTATTTTGAAAACTAATTTGATGTTTGGAATTTGGATTAATATTTTTACAAAGTTTAGTATTTTATTTATTTATATATTAATTAATTATCCGGTTCAACCGTGGTTGAACCGGTTGAACCGATTGAACCATGAACCGGAGGTCTCGCCGGTTCGATCTCCGGTTCGGTTTTAAAAACATTGAGTTATCCCCGTCATACCTTTTAAGCGAGCTACATCTTGGGCCAATATTGGCGCCAAACTTGCTGCTTCTTTTGTGGCTTGCTTTCATTGGTTGACTGCTCACCTGGCTTTTTTCCATTGGTTGCTTCGTTTTTTTTATCCAATCCCTTATCACCGATTTCTTCTTCCACATGTAGCCTCGTCTCTGTTCCATATCTCCATCCATTTGGCTCCATTGGTTAAAAATCACAATACATTTCTTTCCTTCTGATCGTTCCATTTCTTCTTCTATAACACTTATCATCTTTCTCCCACTCTTTCTCATACTGTTTCTATCTCTCACTCTCACTTGTGTACCCAACCTCCATTTCTTCCTTTCTTTCCTTCTCTCTCCTTCTTCTTCTCTTTCTTTCTCCGATTACAGATGAATCATAGCATCTGTTTTCTTCCTTTCTTTCCTGTTTTTTCCCACATTTACCTTCATCTTTTTCCATCTGTGTAGCTGGAGATTTTTTTTTTTTTAGATAAGCATGTGTAGCTGGAGATTAGACTGCCTTCATTGTTCTCTATGCAGCACAGGCATTAGATTCCAGATTCTGTTACCTTATTTGATGGCCATGGGAACGAGTTTGAGGTTGTTGTTGTGAGGTGGTGGATCTGACGGAGGACGCGAAGGAATTGAGGAGAGAGGACGACGAGCGGCCATGGCTGACCGAGGTTTCCGGCGATTGAGGAGGAATGGCCATGCCGACGATGCTTTATGTGTCAGGATCCTTCCAGGAAGGGAAAAGTTCTTCGCCGAGGCGTGGCTCTGCTAGGCCACTGAGCATAGACGCCGATGAGTTCATGAACCAATTGTATGTTTCAAATCTGGTGAAGGTGGAGCCCAATCTCCCCTAGAATGAAATTTGTGGTGCCAAAATGTTGCTCCATCGAATGAGTTATGGAGGTGATTTTTTTTGTAAATTTTATTCAATTTTTGGCTTTATGATTCTTGATTTTGTGTGTTTGTGTCAAGATGAGAACACCAAATTATCTGAAGCACAAATTTTCATTTTTAACATTCTTCCTCTACCTCTACCTTCCTTCAATGTGTTCTGCAAAAAACTCCAATAGAATTTAGTGGTTTTTATTGATTTGTAATGGACTTTTGTTTAATTTATTTGAATTTACTTATTTTTTCTAATTCATTTGGTTTTTTTTTATGCCACTGTATGGGTGAAAAGGCATCGGTAATGTTTCCTGTCTCAGGGTTTTAAAAAATAGCCAAGTTCATCTATTTATTTCTTGAGTTTGGATACTTGAATAAGGTGTTTGATGAAATTACAAAGAGGGTCAGTTGATGTTGGCATCCAAGTTGTGTATATTTTAACATGGTCTTTAACCATTGGTTTCAAACACATGATGGTTGATAGCTAACCACAAAATTTCCATTTAATTGAAACTTGAAGTTGAAATATATTGACTTTTGTTTGTCATCGTCGAGTATAGCAATTTATTAGTCTAATCTTCTTTTTGACAATGATTTTTTTTTTCAGGAGGACTGGGTAGGCTCAAGTATGAAACTACAACCAATTTTTATAGAGCAAAGCATAACTTATATTGTCAATACTTTTTGGCAACAATTTCAGATAGCAAATCTGGTGATGTTGTTGGGTGTAATTAGGAGCATCATCTTAATCTTGACTGGCTTACTTTGCTTCTTCCCTCTTCAAGCTTGCACAAGTTTTCCTCTTGAACTGAACTTTTCTCCTCTTAACTCAACCATTTCTTTTACTAAATTTAATGCAATGTAGATACAATTGGTGTACTCATTTAAGGGAAGAAGCAGCTCACACTTTTGCATCAGAGAGACAAGAAGCATAATCACGGGTTAGTGTTTTCTTAATTGCTTACAGAAACCTAAAATGTCTCTATGCCTTGGTTAGCATTTTATTTGGACTTATAATTGCAGAGACCTAAAAAATTCAAAATGCTTGCATAGACCTAAAATTTCTTTGTTCTAAATAGGCCATCTACTAAAAGCCATTCTGTAACATGCTACTATTGTTGACCTATTTGCTATTTAGATTTATTGTTTTTTAATTTGATATGAGTTTACTTCATGCTTAGAGATAGTCAACTTCAAGCTAGACACTTATTTTAACCAATACAATATGAAGCTTTTGAGGTTACTTTTTCTTTTGATAATATTTGGGACAGACCAAGTTATTTTACTTTTTGCTCTTGAAGCATAAGGTGTTTTATATATAATCTGGACACATATAATTCCTTCAATGTGTTCTATATGTGCTTCTATTTATGTGATGAAACTTTAATTTGTATTCTATAACAATGATATTGATATTGATTTAGGAAAGCAACTTAGAAGTGGAAATAAAAAAATGTCTCAGGTATGATATGCTTCTGATTTTACTAATGTCTTCAACAATGTTCCCTATTCACAATTTATTGACAAAAAGCCCATTCCAATTATATACCAGCCTTCCTCAATGTGGTGTTGACCTTAACATCAATTGTGATTTCATACTATTCTTCTTCTTGAGTTTTATGCAATGCAAATTTATCTACGAATAAACCCATCATATGCATCTATGCAATTAATATATTGAATTCTGACATGGTTAGCATGTTTTAAACTGATTTGGTCAATGGCATCTAGCAAGGATTATTTACTCTTGGGAACTTTGCTCAGACCTTGAGAATTTAAGCTATAGTTCCATTATGAATTCTTAGAAAATGTCAAATTAGTTTATTGGATTTGGGATGTGTAGGCAATTTGGATAATCATTTATTTCAGAGTCAGTTATAGATTTTCCTTAACTTTCTCTTTTTGGGTGACACCATTTAATATCTCAAAGTAGTTGCCATGGTGGTGGGGTCTGGTGTCATTTTGCTTTATACTTCAATAGGGCTTGCTGTTTGCAAAGTATCCTTGATGAACTAAATGCCTCTACCAAGAACTAGAGAAGCATTTTGAGAAGCGAAAAGGACTCAAATTATGCATGGGTTGGTAAAGCGAGGGACATGTTGCAGTGTGTCTTTGATGGTCACGCGGAAGGTTAGATCAAATGTTTATTGTTATTTAATTTTCCTAATGTTACCACTTTGCATTTTTATACAACACTTGGTAATTATTGACCATGTTATAAGCGAATCACTAATAATTTTGTGCTTTCAGTCCACCTCTAAATCATCGTTGTGTTACTTAGTTTTTTGTTATTTTTATCCTTTAGAAGTTGTTGGGATGATGCCTAAGTTATTTTAGAGTAATGGAAGTTTCTATCCCTTTTTGTGCAGGTTAAATGAAGACCTGCTGACAAGATGTTTGGCTGTGATTCCACAAGCATTATCCCTAAAGAGACACCAATAGAAATACAAGGACATGCTGGAGACCCTATTGGTTAAATGAGGACATGGAGATCCTGTGTCGCTGCAACAAATTTTTGCAAGGCAAGATAGTCTATTTCTTAAAAGCTACTAATTTTAAGCATGGGAAATATTGCATTCCTTTAAGTTTGCCATCTATTATGGTTCATTCTTTTACTTGGAGAATGAATTGCTACTTGGTGCTGAATGATGAAGGGATTGATATTCCAGCTTTTTACAAGCAAAAATGAGCTCCCCTTTTAGCCAGGATCTGTTAAGGTGGTTAGTGTATAGCCTTGCCATTACATATTGTGGTACCTTTCTTCTACTTTAATTTGTAAGTAAAGCCTTTTCTTAAAGCTTTGATCCCTTCTAATTTTTGGCCAAATTCTGCCTTGTGCCATCATGTATTGTGATTTTTACCATTTGATTGTCTGAGTGTTTCCTGCCATATGCCTAGAACTACTATTTTTTTTTTTTTTGTAATTTACAAATGTGATCCTTTTTATAATTGTTGTATGACTATATTCTGATTTCACTTGGCCGTAATTGTCTTCCTTTTTTGTTTTCCTAATTGTTTGCCAATGGTGACTTCTACATAGGACGATGGATTGATAGGTTTCCCCATGGCCAAGGCATTACATATGGGTGCATGTATGTTGGTGAGTGGAGCAAAGGTTGCACCACAGGTATGGGTCTGTTCCTTCCTTTTTCCCTTTCATTTCTCTTTTTTTTTTATGGTTTTTAATGTTCATTTGTCTCTATTTTTTACACCATTACATGCCATTTACAATTCATTTGCCTCTAATGCTCTAAATTGTCATTTTAAGTTACATCTATTTTACTCCCTTCTTATGTTTTTTAGGTTGCTGGTTTCTGAAAGATCACGTTAAACGCGTCAATCGGATGGGGATGAGAGAGAATCTCTCACTTATCATTCTCTGTCAGCATTTTAAATTTCAAATGTTAAGGGTCATATCATTTGGCTCTCTTGCAGTGAGCAATTGGCACTAGCTGTTTTTGTTCATTGAATTGGTGCTGCATTTGCTCGAGTTCTTTCTCCACGTATTGAACAAGCTCAAAGGATGCAATGAAGTATAGTTGTTGGAGGGCACTCTGAACTTGGAAGTAAAATGTTGAATCCGAACATTGATTTTGCCATGGATGTGGGTGGTGTTGCAGCAGGAACGGTGCTAATTTCCATTTGGTTTGTGTGGCCATATGGGGAAGAAGTATGTATCTCAGTTATTCGTTTACAATGTACATCTTTTATGAATCACTACACCTTAATGGTGGGAGAAGAGGAGAGATGCAGCACGAGAGAGGGAAACCAGAAGGGAGATCCACCAAAAGAAGAGACGAAGGGGGAGAAGAAACATTGACTTTCAATAATATTAGTGGCAAATATTATTCAGTGAGTCATTAGTCTTCTTGATGACATGCAACAACTTTCTAAAAACATTGGAAGTGCAAAGACACGTGTTGATGGCTGTTCCTCATTCTTAAAAGCCGCTATCAAGTGAGACTTCACAAAAAAGTTTAAAATACTATTATAGATTATACTTACATTACAAAATATATCAGCAATAGTTGGACACAACCATGCAGCACATTCAATTTTAGGGACTCCAGTATGAGCTGTATGGGGAAGATTACACAGATGGTGGACAATATTTACTTGAAGTATTTCATGTAACTTTTATATATCTTTTATCAGTTTGTTCTATATTTGACAGGAAAACGATCCAACATTGAAAGGAGTACTTTACAATTTTGAAAAATTTAAGATGTTTAAATATATGAAGTTTATTCTCCAATAATCAATTGGGTGAAATTTTGTTTAATTTTATGACAAAATACGTAAAGTGAGATGTTAAGTAGTGTGATTTGGTGTACTTTATGGTTCAGAATAAATTTTAATTATTCAAATACAAAAAGTTTGTTCCTTGATAACTAGTTTGGTTAAAAAAAATCGTGACAAAATACATAAAATTCTTTATTGTTATAATTTAATTTTTATTCACGAGAAGTCCGCCATATTTACAAAAGAACTTTACATCATATTCTTTCAACTTTCTATCTTTGAGTACTGCGTTGCTTTATTTACACTCGCGGGAACTTCGGCCACATTTACATTATAACTCCCACTATCTTCTTTCAACTTTGTATAGTTGCTTATAGTTTATTGGTGATTTTCAACTAACCCTACAGGATACCCACATATTTCACTTTCTAATAGTGTTGTATTCTTTTCTTTCTAATTATGGGTTTTATATTTACATTTGATAAATATGGATTATGTCATTTAAATTTTTAGACATTTTCTTCCTATTATCGAAGGATGTTTAGTTTCCACGTCTTTGTTAATAATTTCTTTAAATTTTATAATCATTTTATTTAATTTATAGTTATAATTTAATTTTTATTCACAGTTATTTGACTATATATTTTACAAACCAACAACACCATTTGTCCACCGGCATAAGCTACCCTAGGACACGGGGTCGACTCAATGCTTCCGAGTTCGATTCCTGCAGTTGACAAACTCTGTACAGTTAAAAAGAGAAATCGGGCATGAATATTTTTTATAAAGTTTTGCTAATAAATGCGTAAAAAATTTATTACTCATTTACACGAAGGAAATTAGCCAACCCCGTGCATCGTTATGGGACTAGTTTCGTATATAAGGAGTACAAACAATAGCAGAGGGTATTGTATTATTCGCATTCTCTAGCCATTAGACTATCGCCCTCACTTCGTAGTTATCCCCATTTCAACTCAAGTTGCTCGTTTGGATGATTCGAGTCAACTGGGAGATTAGAACCGTATCCATTTGAAA
This sequence comes from Astragalus membranaceus, assembly GCA_039519185.1. Lineage (NCBI taxonomy): Eukaryota > Viridiplantae > Streptophyta > Magnoliopsida > Fabales > Fabaceae > Astragalus > Astragalus membranaceus. The sequence continues at coordinate 171,543,230 of CM076848.1, read as the reverse complement.
TGAAGGGTTATGATGTGTATAAATAAGTGTGTGGAAACCTAAACCCTACTAGAGAGGTTGATGAATAGAGACACTTTAGATTGCTACATGCGAATGAACTCAGGGGGTGGATACCTAACCGAATGAACTCGGGGGGTGGATACCTTCAAAGAAACTCCATTCCTCAAGAGAATGTAATATTGTGCATACATTTGCATGCGCTATTATCAACTAGTTAGTGAACTAAACATTTAATAGGCAAATGAAGATAACAATTTATTAACAGGTTTGTTTCAGTACAGTTGTATTGAATCATCATTTTCATGTTATTATATTATTTAATGATACAAGAATGTGTCATGATACAATTAATAAAGAATGGGCTACAAAATTATAAAGAATGATGTCGACCACAATAAAACAGATATGTTTCATGAGGACATTATAGAGACATTAACTAATGTAGAAAATGAATGAAAGAATGAATGAATTTATAATCACTTTTTGCCCCAGCTGGTTTCAATACTTTCAGCTTGATAATGTGGTGCAAGGCTTAAAGAACCAAAACATGTCCAAGGCTTTTGTTTCTCTTCCATCAATTATTGTAATACTACTACTTCTGCTGTTGCTGTCTGCAGGTGAGGCCTTTGTTGCAACTTCCTTATTTTTCTCAACTTCTTCAAGTATTCCTCTCTCCTGCAAGACAAGGCTCATCATCAGCAAACACTTCAGGTAAATTTAAGGGCCTGTTTGGTTTCTTCAAGTGTTTTTATGTTTCCATTTACTGTTTTTACTTTTAGGTACAAAAATGCCACTTTTGTTTTCAGTGTGTTCATATGCAAATCTTTGAAAACAGGATACAAAGTGAAAACATGGTGACATTTTTGTAACTAAAAGTGAAAATAGGAAATGTAACTTAAAAATAATTTCTCAAGCCAAACACACGCTAATGTTTTCAAAGCCCCCACCCAGCTAGCAACATATTAAGGCTCTATTTGGCAAAAAGTAGCGGATAGTAGATAAGCTAGCTTATAGCACGTATCTTACAGTGGATAATCTAGTAGATTGAACTGATTTGTAATTTATATGAGAGAGAATACTCATTTAATGGAGGATAAATGAGAAATTTAATTAAAGTAACAAGGAGAAAGGTAAGAGAAAAAATGAAACCCTAAAAGTTACTCCCTCCGTCTCAATTTAATTGTCGTTTAAGGTTATGCGCGGGTTTTAAGAAAATGATTAGATATGCTACTTTTTATGCTCAAAAAGCTTTGTAGGACTAAAATGCCCCTATATTATTATGAGGAGAGAGGAATGGAAACCTTGGAAATACAAATAAAAGTTAGGGTATTGTTGGAAAAATATAATAAATGTTGCATTGGGATTCTAAAGTGACAAATAATTTGAGACAAAGAAAAATGGCAAAGAGGACAATTAAATTGAGACGGAGGGAGTATAATCTAAAATGCTATTTCAAGTAGTGTTTCAAAATAACGCTATAAGCTACTAAAAATTGCTATAAGCTAGTCATGCCAAACACTTACAAAAGGCTTATCCGCGATAAGCTATTTACTATAAGCTAGTGGATTGACATTGCCAAACAGAGCCTAAGAGTATGCAACGTTGTTTTCATTTGAGGTGGACAGCATGTAATATCTATCTTCCATGGCAGATAATAGTGATTGATCTATACATACAAAACACTATGCCTGAACCTGATGGTCAACTATAAAGGAGCTAAATTAATCAACTCAATAATTAACATGTTGCCCTCATAATGATAATTATTATACTCTTCGAAGTTCCAAGTTTCCAGATGATGGTGATTATATTATTTTCTTCAAATCTTTCAAATAGTCATCATAGTATATTCTTTCAATCTTGCTTTCTTGATGTGGATCAGTTCATAAAATTTATCAATTGATTTTAGTGTAGATGGTATAGTCTGATTTTGTCTAATTTAAAGTTAGCATTTATTTTTCAGTCATTAGTCATCTATTAATCTGATTAGTTCAACAGTATCGGTACAGTGGAGGCGAGTGACGTACCATTAGCCGAGATTTGTAAGCCTTCGAAGGGGTAGTTTTGTTGAGTCCACGAGTAGCAGAGAAGCACTGAGGAGAAGGAGGATTTGTTCGAATTTGTTGTAAACTATTCTCCTTCTTGTGTCTTACATTCTCCAGGTCAAGAGTTATTGGCATGTTTTCTGCCTCATCAGGTCTTCTGCAGAATACAAAGTAGTAAATATTTGATTAACTAAAAAAACAATGCTAGAATACTACATATTCAAGTAAAACAAAGGAACATTTATTCTATTGATCATGTTTTATTTCAGCCAGTAAGACAATTGGAACTGTTCGAAATTTGTTTGATTGTGTTTTGGTTTTTTAGTTCTGAAAACAAGCATAAAGGACAAGTGTACATTCCGGAGATCAACTTTTTTTTATGATCGCCTGTATAGCTGTCACTGCGGGATTTAAAATTAGCGCACAAATCAGCAAAACATATGGGATATAATCACCTAATCTTTTAAACTCTCAATTTTAAACTAGAATATGAAATAAGAAATCATTTACATTAATGAATAAATTCATTTGTGCACAGGTATAACAGTGGTATTTGTCATGGTACTAACATTTTATTTGCTTGTTCTTAAAATGATTATGATATGGAAAACCAACCTGCTTTTGATTATCGGTTACGTTCTTACCATTGGTTCACTTGAGCTAATTTACTTAAGGTCAGTGCTTCAAAGATAAAGGATACCTTCCTCTGTCTTTCGCTGCATTGCTTATGGTAATAATGTATGTATGGACTGAGATGCATAGAAGAAACTACTACTTTAGAATACCTGGTCTTTCATATGTCATTCCAACCTGGGAGGGGGGATCGGCAACTAGCTCATAAGTCATTCCAACCGGCCTTGCAGGATTCTATTACGAACTAGTAAGCCTTGGTTGAAATGAAAAAAGGAAAATGCTGAATGCAGGAAAATGCTGAATGCAAGAAAGCAGTTGAGAGACCAAAACAGCACCAAGATTATCCGATGGCGGATGTAGAAAGGATATGCACCGGGATCTGCTATTGTTTCCGGTGAGAGCCAAAGATCGAGGAGAAACAAATGAAGAACGCGATCAGAATCGATTTAGGACGCAATGCAGAAGGAAATAACGATTGATACCATATTGAATTCAGGATCCAATTCCTGAATCAGTGATGAACTCATGTGCAACTGGAGATCAAGACTGAGAAGTTTGGTGAGCAACGCTCTGATTTTCATCTAAATGACTGATTCTGTACACAGTGTATATATATATATATATATATATATATATATATATATACACAAACTGGTTTAGCTAGATTTGTTGAATAACTGACTAATTTCTGCATAGATATTAACTACCTCTAACTGACAGTAATGGTTACAGCTCTAACTTCCTCTAACTGAACGCTAACAGCTACAACTAACTAAATTAGTTCTAATTTCTGCATAAATATTAACTACCAAAGCAAAAATAGAACTACTAGTCACTATAATTCAAAAAATAAATAAGAATTTAGTCACTGCTTTGTATAAGTTATTCAGAGTCCCATTATTCATGTTTACCTCTTAACATATCCATTTAATTCCTAAAATGTCAACATGTACACCACAGTCACAAACTATAAAGAAAAGCATAGATTTTGAGGGTAAGTAGTAATGGTTACTTGTTTCTGTGTAGCTTTCCTTTAACACATAACCCTTCCAATCTTTCAGCCTTACCAACATCAACCAGTGGTTTCCTTTTTTTCTCTCCTGCATCTAACTCCTGCACAACAACCTCTTCTTCACTCTCTATTGGACTCAAATTTTCAGCAATTTCTTTCTCTCTAGCTCTTGTTGCCAAAGCCAATTTTTTCAATTCATTACAGAATTCAGTGATCTGATTCAGAATAGGTCGTTTCGTAAACAAGTTCTTCGCGGAGAGAGTTGATCTCAATGAAGGCACTACCAAGTTTTCCTGGAATGTGTCATCAGCCAGCTTCTTCTTCTCTTCACTTGACTTGATCAACGGCTTCAAGGATTTCATTGGAGGCGTAAACAGATTCGGGTTTTTGTTTTCACTATCTTGGTTAAATTTATCACCTTTGGGAGAAGATGATGATAGGGCGGGCACCCTTCTCTTGACTTTCACATCTCTGTACCAAAATATACAATGCATATACAAAATACAAATTGGTATCATTTTCAATCTTTTAGCTAAAACCTCAAATTACAATGGAAATATAAAGGTGGTTGCTATTTCAGGTACCTTCTATTTTGATCACCACATGGAAGATTCTCTGAAAGATAAACCGGCCTAAAAGCCTTCATGTAGGAAAATCAAAAAATTAAAAGAAAGAGAGAAAGAGTTTACAAGAAAATTAAGTAGAATGAGACCATAATTAGAAGCTCGTGACAATAAACACAATCATAGAAAATAACATAGAAAAAGGAGAAAGATTTCACTAGACAATTAAATTAGAATAAGACCACAATTAGAAGCTTAGAACTTGAACAAAAACATATAAAATAACATTGAAAAAAGATTAAAAAAGAAAGAAACAAATAGTTTACAAGACAATTAGTTGATTACGACCATAGTTAGAAGTTCAGAACAATGAACACAAACATAGAAAATAACATAGAAAAAAAGGAGTTTGGATCGTCTACATGCTGTAGAGGGTGCAGCAAATTGCTGCACCGTTAGATCTAGAGAGAGAACGGCAAATAAACAAAAGGGTCTATGATGTAACAAAAAATAAAAATAAAAATGTAGAGGACAAGAATGTAAAACCTTGGAAGGAGTTACTGATCTGAGAAAATCCTCCGCTGTCTTTGGATGATTGCAATCTGCAACAATAACAACCACAAAGAAATGAGTTACAACAAACACAAATAAATTACAACGACCTATTGATAAAAAACAAATTTTGAGAAACCCAATTGGGAATTATAACAACCACAAGCAAATTAACAAAACCAATTGATAAAAAAACAAACTTTGAGAAACCCAATTGGGAATTATAACAAACACAAAGAATTGAACAAGACCCATTGATAAAAAAGCAAACTTTGAGAAACCCAATTGAGAATTATGTTAAAAGAAAGAGAGAAAATCAGAAAATTGAGAAAAAACTAACCGGGTTTACAAAACCAAGCTTCATCTTCTTTATCAAGTTGAGAACGATTGAGTGACAAGAAGTCAACCCATTTGGGTGCGTTGATGTGTTCGTAGAGTTCGTCTTCAGCGAAGTTCCACTCTACTCTCTTCCAATCGATTTTCGCAGGTTCCATTGATAGATCGAGAGAGAGAGACAGAGAGATGGCAATGGGGTAAGCGTTGAAGGAGAGAGAGTGAGTGGGATGACTGATAGTGAAGAATGAAGAGTGAGAATGTGACCGTTATGGGTTAAAGGGATGAGCAGAGAGAACGTTCTTCATCGACCGTTGGAGATCTTCTTCTTGGATTCATAAGCAAATAATGCAATATTATATTTCTGGCTAAATTACCACATACTACTTAAACAAAAAAAAATATTCTCACAATTTTTTTTTGTTGAATTATATCATAAATTCCAAAAGTATATGAATTTGTAGTGGGACACATGAATTTTAGCTAATCATAATATGAGTGTGGGAGGGAGAGGGTGACCAACAAATCTCATTCTCTAATTGTACTTTTAGTCCTTAAATTCAGTGGCGGAACTGAACCCCCTAAAAAAAATTGTACTTACCACCCTATATAAATAATTCAAAACCCCTGAATTTTTTTTAACCCCTTGAAAATTTTAAATTACACTAGTAGACCAAGTTTTGCACAAATTTGACACATGCCTTAAAAAATTTGACATCTCTTACCCCAGGGTCTTGGGTCCGCCACTGTTTAAATTTGTGGGTCTTTTGCACTTTTATAGTTTTTTTAGTATTTAAACATCATAGATTTTGGAAAAATAGAATACCAAAGAGCAAAGACCTATGAATCCAACAAACTAAAATTGCAATTAAATAAATGTTTAAATTTGGTTTTTTTCCCTACAAATATAGAGGTTAGGTGTTTCGTCTTGCATTTTTTTCCGTCCTACAATATTGAATTTTGACATTTAGTCATTGTAATGTTGTTTATGTTTGGTTTTTATCCCTGAATGAAACTAAATACTATTTTGATTTTAGTTTCTGAAATATGGACTAAATGAAGACTAATTCTAAAAATAGGTATTAATTACAGGGAGGAAAAACAAAAGAAAGTTTTGTAGGAAAAAAAAAACAAAATTTAAGAAATTACATGGATGAAAAACATAAAAAAAAAATATTTTTTCAAAGACTAAAAACAAATACTTTTATATTTGTTCGGACGAAAAGTATAATTAAACCTTAAATAAACGTGAGACCAAATTCACAAATTTTAGATTTTATGACGACTAAATTTGCTAAAAAAAGGTAGAGTAATTCTTATAAACTTTGTCTTGAGTAGTCTATCTCTATACCTTTTCTCTTTCTCTAGGCTCAAAAGGTTGTTATATTGATCAAGATTCAAAGATATATTTTAGGCTAAATAGCACTTTTGGTCCTTTATGTTTGCTCCAGATTTCACTTTGGTCATTTATCTTTTTTTTGGTCCGTTTTGGTCCCTCATGTTTCGTTTTTGTTTCATTTTGGTCCCCCACGCCAGTTTTGACTAACGGACGCCACGCTGGCAGTTAACTGCTGACGTGGCGTCCATTTTCATTAAATGACGTGGCAAAAAAAATATTATTTAATTCCAATTCACAATTACACATCAGAAAATAAAATTTAACAAAAAACAAATAACATGAACAATGAAAAACAAATAACATTAACAATTCTTCAACAACAACAACACCTTCAACCCAGAAACAACAACACCTTCAACCCAACAACAACAACACCTTCAATAAAAGATGTTCATCTTCAATCTTCAACACGGTGAATTCGTGTTTGCCCAGAATCAATTAGGAATTATGTTTCTCTGGGTTTGATTTCACTGATGGTGGTGGTTTGGTTTCGCAGAAATCGCAAATCGTTGATGGTGGTGGTTTGATCTTCTTTGTTCTTCTTCACTCAAATATGTTGAGATTGCAAATCGTTCTTTGTTCTTTGTTCTTCACTGAAATCGCAAATCATTCTCTTTCTCTGGGTTTGATCTTCTTTGTTCTTCTGTTCTTCACTGAATGCCCAGATTGCATTCTGGATTTGTACCTGCAAACGTGATGAGGATGAAGATTCTGATTGTTTAGTTTTTCCAGATCTGAAAGGGACCAAAATGAAACAACACAAACAATGAGAGGGACCAAAATGAAACCAAGGAAAAACAGAGAGGACTAAAATGAAACAAATGAGCATCAACAGAGAACACAAACAATGGTTTCCAGATCCGTTTTGATTCAGCTCCGTATGGGTTCTTCAATATGTTGTTCTTCGTTTGGGTTGTTTTGTGTCTGGGTTCTTCGTTTGGGTTGTTCTGTGAAAATGGTTTTAGATTTTCGTTCTTCTTCTCTTCGTTTGGGTTGTTCTTCAAAAACGTTTGGGTTGAACGAAGAACGAAGATTGAACGAAGATTGAACGAAGATTGAAGATTGAATGAAGATTTAAGATTTCAGTTGAACGAAGATGATCGAAAATTGTTTTTAATTGAAGATTTAAGAAGATCTGAGTTGAAGACGACGATAGGGTTTTGAAAGGGGTGATGTTCTTGTTGTTCTTGAATGGAGAAGAAGATTCTCAGATTTTGATTTTATGTTTTGTTTATTTGTTGATTTGTTTATTTAAGTTTTGTTTATTTAAATTAAAAAACAAAAATACATATGTGTAATTTCAGTAACAATTAAATAATATATTTCTGCCACGTCATTTAATGATTTCAAGACGCCACGTCAGCAGTTAACTGCCAGCGTGGCGTCCGTTAGTCAAAACTGACGTGAGGGACCAAAATGAAACAAAAACGAAACATGAGGGACCAAAACGGACCAAAAAAAAGATAAAGGACCAAAGTGAAATCTGGAGCAAACATAAAGGACCAAAAGTGCTATTTAGCCTATATTTTATGGGGATAGTTATAACTATCAAGTTACCACTTAGACAGAGAAACAAAATACAACTATGTATATAGTATATAACTATATATATGGAGTTTTGATTACTGGATCATGATAATCAAACCACCACCAAAAAACCAAAAAGGGCATGATATTATCTATGTATACAACTCGAACTATTTAATCACTAACAGTCTAACACACATCATCAACTATTAACAACACATAAAGGTAAAGAGTGAAAATAGAAGTTACCTTGCGCCTAATGAAGTGCTGTGAAGGTTCACGCTTCCTCCCATAAGTGAAGGATCGAACCCTAACGTGAGAGTGAATACCACAGGAAACATAGAACTGCATCTTCACATACAACTTTGGAAGAGTGTATTCTACAAATTGAAAACAAGGAAAAAACGAAACAATCAATTGAATTAAATTAAATCAAACAACATATTGAAAGATACACAGTGAAAGGAAAAACTACAATTCTTCATTGATCAAAACTTGATTGAATGTACAAGAGTGTGTGTATCAATATATACACACTGATTTACAAGAGAGGTTCAAGACTCTCTAACTGATTCTCCAACAACCCAAAACCAATCTAACAGCATTGAAACTAATCTAGAGAAATTAACTATTGATCAAAAAAATCTAGAGAAATTAACCAACCTCTAACCATGTTAACCGTACAAACCGCAGTAACTATGATAAAAGAGATAAAGTAAAACAGTAAAAGACTAAATTCTAATATGCTAATATTCTAATACCCCCCCCTCTCAAGTTGGGAGGTACATATTATGAAGGCCCAACTTGGAGATAAGAGACTGAAATAAGGGCGTGGACGGGCTTTAGTGAGAGTATCAGCTAGTTACAGTTGGAGCAAGAAACCATGGAAGATCGACACTCACACTCACACACTCGAGGAAGGAGAAGAGAGAATTGGCGCAGAGGGAAACGGTTATAACAAACTTGCAAACAGAATTTTTTGAAACTCTCTCATTTATTCCACTGCTGAAGTAAGTATTTATAGAGACTTACAAACTAAGACATATTGGGTGCTGCTAGCACCTGATACAACATCACTCAGTGCTATACAGCACCACACACAACACCTGGACAATTACCACTTAAACACACTTAAACACATTCACGGCATACAACCAATTTCCCTTTATTCCAAACTAGATTACTGATATCAACTAACACTTCCCCTTAAGCTAGTTTACTGCTGTCAACCATATTCATGTTGCTCCTCAGTTTCTTGAAAATTTCTTTCTTGAATGATTTGGTAAAGATGTCAGCTAGCTTCTCTTCAGTCATGCAGTAGCTGAGCTTGAGCTTCTTCTTTGTCACTTGGTCTCTGAGGAAATGATAACGAGTCTCTATATGTTTGCATCTTCCGTGTGCCACTGGGAATTTTGCAAGATTGATTGCTGATTTGTTATCAACAAACAGCTCCACTGCACCTTCTTTCTTCATGTTTAGTTCTTGCATCAATTTATCAAGCCACACAGCTTGACAAGCTCCCATTGAAGCAGCTATATACTCTGCTTCGCAGGATGATAATGCCACAACAGATTCTTTCTTTGAGCACCAAGACCCTGGTGCAGCACCTGTAAAGAAAATAAAACCAACAATACTTTTTCTATCATTCTTATCACCACACCAATCAGCATCTGTATAGCCATACAGTCCTCTCAAACTGTCACTACACTTATTGGGAAGTATAATACCATAACTTGTTCCCTTCACATATCTCAGGATCCTCTTAGCTGCCACGAGATGAGGTACTCTACGCCTGTCCATAACTCTGCTTATAACACCAACACAGAATGCAATATCTGGTCTAGTGTTGCAAAGATATCTCAGTGCCCCTACAACTTGTCTAAACTTTGTAGAATCCACCTCTTGTTCATCACCATTTCTGTCAAGTTTCAGACCTGCCTCAGCAGGAGTCTCAGCAGCATTGCCGTGCTGCATATCAAATCTGATAAGTATATCAGATGCATATTTCTGCTGTGTAAGAACAATTCCTTCACTTATCTTCTTAAATTCAATTCCTAGGAAGTAAGATAACTCTCCTAGATCAGTCATTTCGAACTCTTTCATCATATTTCTTTTGAATTTAGTTGGACTCACTATTCCCTGTCACCAGTAGATCATCAACATAAAGGCATACAATCACAATATCACCACCCCCTGACTTCACATACACACCATGTTCTGAGATACACTTTGCATACCCCATGTTGATCAAACTCTTGTCTCTTTTCTTATTCCAAGCTCGTGGGGCTTGCTTCAAACCATAACATGCCTTCTTCAATCTCAGCACCTTATCTTCACTGCCCTTCTTTACAAATCCTTGTGGTTGATCAATATACACTTCTTCCTCCAATTCTCCATTGAGGAAGGCTGATTTTACATGGGAAAGCAGGAGAAAGTTCAAGAAGTAGAGATGGTGTGAAAGATAGATATCTCCCACTGTGATCGCCAATGTTCTGTACCTTTACCTTACCACGGGTTGGACCGAGTAGGCAGTTGGTAGGGTAGTTACTCTGCTTGATTGAGTCTCTGACAGCACTAGGAGGTAGTAGACTGATCGAGCTTGGATGGGTAGGATCAGGGAATGCTACTTGTAACCGGGCCTGCTTGTGACCGGGCCTAGGGCGAGCAGAACTGCTGATGATGAGTAGGTGTTAGAACGTTCCTAGGTGGGGTACCTGCGAAATCACTCCGACGCTCAAGTCAGTATTGAGGATTATTGAGTAGGATAGCAAGGAATGAGAATCTACCTATTAGTGGCAATGCATGTCAATATTTATAGGGATCTGTGTCAGCTTTAAGCTGTCAGATTGGTCAGGTGAATCTGAGTCTTTGAGGCATAATAGTCATAAATGGGCTGATTTATCATGGATATGGGCCAAAGTTTATTGGGCTCAGTCATGTTCAATTGCTAGAGTGGGTCTCATGATCCAGTCCAGAACATTTAGTCTATTTTTGTTGTTGAAGTTGTATTTTCATTTGACCAAAACCTAGTTTTATGACAAATTGTATTTAGTCTAGTTGTAGTTTTAAACCATGAAGTTGTATTTAGTCTAGTTTTATTGCAATTTGAAGTTGTATTTTCATTGAAATTTTTAAGAATAAAATAAAAAGTGAGATAAATTACTTGGTATATGTTTAGCTCCGAAGGTAAACTTCAGTTTGTAGTTGCAACAAAAAAACTTCATGTCAGGTCATGATGATATTGATTCTTGGGTATTAAGCAATTTTCAATGATATAAAAGGATTTAAACTTTTGTCAATTCTAGAATTGCTTACAGTGGTATTTTTTTTTTTCTCCCTGACTTATTACACTCAGTTGGGATTATGGTGAAACTGAAAAGTGAAAATGCAATACCTCATCACATAAAAGAGAAGGGTAAAAAGAGAGTCCAAAAGCTGAAGAGGAAATTTTTTCCATCTTTGTTTTTTACTTTGTCTTTCGAGAAGATCTCTTAGGTGGTGTCTTTGAATTTTGTTGGATATCAATGAGCAAATCAATCACTAATCGGTAAACCACTAAAATTAACCGTATATATTATATAGAATGTTATGAGTGGTTAAGGTTAAATCAACCGGTATTAAATCTCAATCACCGATGAATTTTTTACTACATCCTACGGTCATATTTAATGGTTCACTGATGAGATTTGATTTGCTCTCTGACCTTAGAAGCACCCTACAAAAATATATTGTAAGTAAAATTAATTCAAATTTTAAATTTATTTTAAAATAAATAAATATAAAAAAATGACATCTCATCAAATAATTGAATATTAAGTATCATATTTAACATAGTTTGGATCCTCACAAATACTTGATTTGTCACGTTGGAGAGAGAATGACACACACCATATAATGTTAAATAGGCTAAATTATAGCTTTGGTTCCAATATTTACACAAATTCGGGCATTTGGTCATCCTATTTTAAATTATAGGTTGCACACGTGTGTACCACGTCATGTATTTGTCCACATGTACATTCCACGTCAGATAATTATTATTAAATTAATTTTTTGGACCAAAAATTATTATTAAATTATTAAAGCTTAAAAATAAATAAATTACTAAAATTAGAAAACTAAAACATTCAACAACAGATTTTCTGATAAGATTAACCTAACCGTTCCTTTCTTTCTCGTTCATTTCCGATTCCATTCACATTCAATTGAGGAAGCCTAATCGTTCATTTCTTTCTCGTTCCTTTCCGATTCAATAATATTCAACATTCAACTAGTACAAAGCACTGTTGTTTTGTATTGTGCCTTTTAGCAGCACACTAATAAGGGCACTTATAAGCGCTGCCAAAGGCCAAAAATAAGCGCTGCTAAATGTTTTTTCTGTTGTAGTGAATTTTAGAAAAGTCTAGTTTAGTTTCTGATACTAATATTATTTTTAATTAGGCTTTGATTGTTTTAAATGTTAGTATTCAACTTAATATCAATTAAGCCCCCAACTTATTGGTTTGGTCAATGGCGGAGCTACCCAAATTTTTATGAGGAGGCTAAGTATAAAGAAAAAATAAAAATATTTTAAAACTAATACATATCTCTTCCTATTAATCCTGGATCCATTTCCAGGATTTTAAGCGGCAATGTTCCATGCAACCCAATTTTTACGTAGGCTTTTCACCATTTTGGGCGGCATTTTAGCATGCATGCATGTTGCTACGTATGTCATATGGCTCTTCCAACCCAAAAAACTCGTTTTAATTCCCTCTTTGTTGAAGCCCTCTGACACTCTCACTACAAAAAACTCGGCGATTAGCCACGGTCAAAACCGTGGCAAACAGCCCTCAAGACCGTGGCAAACGCTATTAGCCACACAGTTACCGTAACAGTGGGAACCAAGGGCGTCGCCAAATTTTAGCGACGGTCAAAAGTAGCTTTAGCCACGCCTAAACAAACCGTGGTAACATCCACTTAGCTACGGTTTTGGTTTGGTTTACCACGGCCAAACCGTGGCTAAATTCTCGTTCCAAGCTTTTCATATGCACATATTAGCCACGGTTCCAACAGTGGCTAAATCCTCGTTCCAAGCTTTTAATATCCACATATTAGCCAAGCTTTTAATATGCACATATCTTACAAATTCATGGTGTAAGATATAAGATGTACTTACAGCCATGGCTTTTCCTTCTCCATTCACATAGCTTCCATCCTTCTTTAGTAATGTTGCCAATTTAACTTCGCTTCGACATACAGGTCTTCCTAATTTTAGCTCCTAACATCATAAATAAAATACAACTAGTTATCATATACTAAAACTTATTTTACTATAAGATAGAAATTCTTTAAAACAACATACCATCTGACGAGCCCTTCTTGCATTGCTCTTACTACCACCAGCATGTGAGACTTTAAGCTTCCCACGATTTGTTGTATTTTGCTGACTTAGTTTCTACAATTTTTAACTAAGATAGTCAATATGTCTCCAAAGTTCTCACTTTATTTCAAACAAGAATAGAAAATAATAAGATAAGTTTATATAGAATACTTCGGGAGAAAAAACACCATATATAGTTAATTAACCGGATGCATTAGAATGTATCAAGGACCTCAAAGGGAGGGAACACGAGTAGAGACTTATATCAAACATCAATCAGTTCATTGCCAATAATCAAATTAACAATACATTGAAAGGCAAACATATTGTCAAGAGATAGTAGTAGAAATACCTCAAGAGGCATGAGAGCTTTTGGAATGACCCTCCCTGTATAGGAAAGAAGAAAAATGTGGAGAAGTAAACAAATGGTGAGACATTGTGAATAGCAGGAGATGAATAGAACACCCTTGGTAAAATTAACACCAAAAATATGAGTGAACTCACTAATAAATTAACAAACATAAACATGAATAAGAATTGTAACTCCAATCAATGAATGGTTGCACAAATACATGTGGTTTTGGCTGTAGCACTGAAAAATGAATATGCACATTTAATCTGCACACTCACAATCAATTTAAATACACAAAACAGAACTACACAGTCAATTGAAGAGACTATAGTGGTGAAACTGTGAACAGTCCATTTGACTTATTAGCAAACATTAATTCATTTTTTAGATTATAAACCAGATAGCAGGAATGCCTTATTAGCATATTACCTATACAAAACAAAAAAGAAAAGAGTAAAGCAGAAAGAATCGGCTTATAAAACAAATGATAGCATAGCATTATCAAATAACCATTGCGAGTTGCATAGCTTTATAACCACATAATCAATAGAGGGTTCAAAACTAGTCGGTGTTTTCTTTATCATATCATTTGGATTCTTCCGAAATAACAAATTGAACCTAAAGCAAAGAATTACATATATGAACCAAAATTGCATCATAAATTACAAACAATATTCCTCTTACCTCTTTAATACTCTGAACCTTAGGTCTCTCAGCAGCTTCTCTCCGAATTGTATTCTAAACATTGCAATTCCAGGGATTTTGCTTGGCTTCTACCAGTGCTAGCACCCTAGTTGCCTTTATCTTCCTTTATTCACTGCTTCCACTGTGACAGAATCCATGATATAGCTATTACTTGCCTGAAAAATTAGACCCATGACATATCAGTTTCGTTACTGGTGTGGAAAATAGAAAATGCAATCTCTGGACCATGGCAATTTCATTCCACAAAACTTGAGCTCTTAAAAGTTAAAAACAGTAGATCCAGAAACTCCACAAAATAAAGCATTTGCTTAATCATTTTAGCATTTTGAAATTTAAACTAGAGAAATAGAAACATAAAAAACACATGGATTAGGATGAGATACATATGCTGTATTCATTTAAACCAGAGAAATAGAAACACAAAATACACATGAAAATTTCACTACAATGGATACTTAAAGATATTAAAACAGCAAGAAATCGTGACCAAATTTTACATACCAGGGACATTTTTTATGACTGAAATGGCAACCTGAAGTATTCATTCCATATCTGCACATATACATTAAAACTTTGCACTAACATAAAACCAAGAAAAAAAGACATATTAATCAGAGGAAACCTGAAACAATCAGAAAACATGATATATGTTTGTTTAATCATATCTTCACTCATACAAGACTAGGAATTAATCCAAAAAGATTGTGTAATCTCGATTGAATTGATATTGAAGAATTATTATCAGATTCATAGCATAGAAATTGTGAAAAGCTAACAGAGAGAGAGACCACACACAAAGATGATGCCGGAATCGCAGGAGAGGAGGGAAGAAGGTCATTGCCGGAGAAGACTTGATCTACAGGGGCGAAGGTCATCCCTAGCTTTGCTTCCAGTTTCTCCATGCAACTAAATTCAGAAATCGCTTCGCTAACCTAAAAGATTTGGAAATCGATGGAGAACAAAATTAATAACACGTTAATTATAGAAATGAAAACCTAATGACGGAGAAAGAAACAAAGATCAATGGAATCACTGAAAACCTAATGATGGAGAAAGAGAAGAAAATCACCTCAGCAGAAAGAAAGAGGGAAATACCTGATAGCGATGAACATGAGCAGGGAAAGAACTGATTGGGCTTGGAACCAAGATGTCGAAGTGATTTAGGAGAGCGGCCATTGGATTGGAGAGGAACCGATTTTGGAGAGGGTTTGATTTGGGAGAGCAACGATGGGAGGTTAGGTTATTACACATACATACAACAAACTACTGCCTAAATGAAATATCATGACGATTGAATTTCATCTTAGCATATTACACATTTCAAATATTCGAATATCAGAGTATCACTAAGGATTGAACCCTTTCTATTCATAATGAATACATGAAGATAATGTGCACAATAGTTTATAACATCACTCTTGCTCGACACTAGTTTACTAGCCTGTGTCCCTATCCTTCATAAGCATATCAAAGCCAAGTCCCAGCTTCTTGAAGCGGCTAAACTTGATGCTCACATAGGTAGTCCTTTTTCTTCTTGCACCTGCAAATGCAATTTTTCAAAAGAACCATTAAGAAGTTATACTTCAACCTCCTTTTGGGATAATTGTGCTTTCCACATGTTAAGCTTTTGGGATAATTGTGCTGATGTGTTCCAATCTCTACATGTTAAGCTTTCCACATTGAATTCAACACCTAATGTCATATTAGATGGGAATTGGGTATCTTAACATAAGAGATTTCAGATAGACTTTAATCCTAATCCCACATACCTTTTGGGATAATTATGCTGATGTGTTCCAATCTCTACATGTTAAGCTTTCCACATTGAATTCAGCACCTAATGTCATATTAGATGGGAATTGGGTATCTTAACATAAGAGATTTCAGATAGACTTTAATCCTAATCCACAGCCGACCTTTTCACAGGATCTCTACTTAACCCTTTGGTTAAATGATCGGCCAAATTATGCTGAGTTCTCACAAACTCCACTGATATCACACCATGCATGATTAACTCCCGAACCATGTTGTGTCTAACACCCAAGTGTCTAGACTTCCCATTATACACTTGACTATATGCCTTAGCCAGGGTAGCCTGACTATCACACCTGATGGATATGGGAGGTATAGGTTTGGGCCACAATGGAATCTCATAAATCAGATTTCTTAGCCACTCAGCTTCTTTACCAGCCGCTGCTAAAGCCACAAATTCTGATTCCATTGTTGAATTTGTAATGCAAGTCTGTTTCTTGGATGCCCAAGAAATAGCACCTCCTCCAAGAAGGAATACCCAACCACTTGTGGATGAATAATCTTCCATATTGGTTATTCAACTTGCATCAGAATATCCTTCAATAACAGAAGGCACTAGTGCAAAAAAGGCCTTTTGAATCGGTTATTTGGCACATTTGGAGTCGGTTATTTGCCGATTCGAATACTGCCGATTCTAAATGTAGGGACATTTTGAATCGGTTAAATAACCGATTCAAAATATAACATTTTAAATCGGTTATTTAAACAACCGATTCGAATACTGCTGATTCTAAATATAGGGACATTTTGAATCAGTTAAATAACCGATTCAAAATATGACATTTAAAATCGGTTCTTTAGATAACCGATTCAAAATGTCCCTTTTTTTTAAAAAAAAATTATAAAAACAACCCACCAATTGTTACTATTGTTCTCTACAGATTCAGAGACACCCATTACTAGATACAAAAACAACTCAAAATTGAGTGAATCACAATGAAATGCTTAATTAATGAACCACAAAACAAATCAGTGTTCAAAATAAAACACAATATATTGCATAACATTTTCTTCAAATCATGAAGAGAATACTGGTTTGATCTAAGATACTACTAATCTCTAAAATTGAACAAATAAAGGAAATGAAGTACTAAAAGATGCCATAACAGCTTCAAGCTCTTCAAGCCCTTTCTTCTTCAATTCCTTCTTTGAAGCATTGCATTCTTTCAGTCACCTCCTGCCCTGCAGTCACCTCCTTCAGTCACCGCCAGTGCTTCTGTACACAGGAACATTTGTCACGAGCTCCTTGATGTACAATCTTCTGCACAAGGATGCTGCAAAATTCATGTTGTTTTCTATGTGATAATGACACTCCCTGAAACACAATAAAATAACAGCATTAGAAAGAAATTCGAATACTGAAGCTAATCAATGATATATTGATTTCTAGTTTTATTGCAGGAAAAACAAACAGCTACCAAACAACAGAATGAATCAGTCATAATAGGATGAAAACATTAATAATATGGTCATTACAAGGTGTGTGTGTGTACACACACACACACACACACACAATCAATGGACTGAAATCAACAAGGAAAAGAATACCTCTTAGTAATTCTGACTGCGAGCTTCCATAAATATTTTAGATGGATTGAGATCTTTGATCATGTCAAATGGACTGTGTAATTGCGATCTCCATATTGTGTAAAGCCAAAAAAACATAGAAAAAAGAGAAAAAAAATGACTGGAGTTAGAATCAGAAAGCCAAATAGAGGAACAAACAAAACCTAAGAACACAGAAGCAAAATCAGAAGCATAAATGAAATAAGCATAAAATTTACCAAAAGGAGAACAAAGGGAGAGTGGCCCGTCTGGGTACATCACCACTGCAGTTTTTAATAATAATAGGAATACTTTGCTTTCCCACATTTGGCATGCACTGAATGAGATTTAAGGTATATATTAAATGCAAACAATATGCTAAGCTGCAGTGGAGAGTATATCCCACAAAAAATCATGCGAACAAAGATTTTTTCAACAGCAACATAAGTTAATAAATGATAATTAACTACTAGGGTTGATGAAAAAAACTCAAAAGATTAATACCAAAAAAAAAAAAAACTCAAAAGATGAGGAACCATTTCCCATGACTAAGATTTATATATAGAGATGTACAACTAGAAACTTGAATAATAACTGCCTACTATGATCATGACCTAAAATCTGCAGCAGTCCTAAACACACTAGCTAATACAATTGATCTAAATGAGCTTCAGGTTTCTCTCTGCAATTCTTCTGTCTGCTAATTTGTGTCACCCGAAGGCCCTGATTCTTCATTTCCATTTGCATCTTCAAGACCTTCATCCAAACCCCCTATTGGTACTGCTAATATCTTTTCAGAATTTTCATATTCTGCTGAAGAACCTTGAATATTTTCAGCATGAATATTTGGAGGAAATTTTGTACGACCATCACCATGAATATTTTCACCATCTTCCAAACAATCTTGAACAAAAGTTTCAGAGGGAACAGTTTTTGAACCATTAGCACCAACATCAATATTATCACCCTTCCTAGCTTTTGAACCAACATCACCCTCAGAAGGAGAATTTGCAGCATGAGTATTTTCCCCAGCAGGACCATCAGCAGCAGCAGCAGCATTACAACTTGTGTTTGCTTTTCCTGAATGAGGTATATGTTTTGATGAGCTTCCACTTCTCTTCCGCCGCACAATATTGTTAACAAAGTCACGATGACCAAATACCGATTGCTTCCACCACTTTGCATAACGTGTGGTAACACCGGCCTCAAAAAATCTAGATGGAACACACAAATTTTCCTCAGATATGCCCTGCAGTAGTTTTCCCAAGCAATGGCTTTACTTTGATTGACTCTAGCCACACAACCTGGAACATCTTGATCCATTCCAAACTGTATAGCAACTCTATGTGGGAGATACTGCTCTATAGAGTCAATTCCAACAAGCTCAGAAACTCTCAAGCATGTAACTAATGAGAGTACTTCTTTTTCCAAATCTGTCTCAAATGTTACCCAAGTTTCAACTTTTGGATAAAACAGTCCAAACTTATCACCATATCTAACATATGGACGCCTGTTGCACCCCAAAAAATCCGGTTCGGACTTCTCATTGTACAACGTGGAAAAGGTATGGAGCCGCCACCAATATTTTAATTTTAAGACCAAAACATTGAAAAAAGGTCTTTTAGACAAGGCGGATGGTCTTTCGAAAACTAGAGATATGGGTTCGGGGGTCGGTTAGGCATGGGGAAGGTATTAGCACCCCGTACCTCCTTTCTACCGAAAGGGAACCTTTAATTAAATGTGTGGTTTGAAGTGTTGATTTTAAAATGCTTTTATTTTGCCTCTTTATTGAAAAGGGAGTGAGAAGACTTAATGAAAATTTTTATTTTTGGCGCTTGACGAGAGTTGGCCTCTCGCTCCTACGTATCTCTTGGTGCGATGGAGAATTCAAAGCTACGTAGTTCTTGGTTGTCCTAAAAAGGTTTTTGTTTTTTTAGTCTGTTTAGATGAGTTTTCGCAGTAAGAGTGAGGATTCGCGATGACCAAACAACAACGGTTTAGAGTGGCCGCGCTACTAACTCTTTTGAAAATGAAATTATCATTAACAACCAAACGGCAACGGCGCGAGTGATCATTAACGATAATCGGTTTTGCTTTTGATTCGAGTGTTCGCGACGACCAAATAACAACGGTTTAGAGTGGCTGCGCTACTAACTCTTTTGAAAATGAAATTATCATTAACAACCAAACGGCAACGGCGCGAGTGATAATTAATGATAATCGGTTTTTATTTTAGATGATCAAAAAGGGCTTTCGCAATCGAATTAATTTTGGTTTGTTGTGCTTGACGAGGACGTGGCTCGCTCCTACGTATCCCAAATGGGAATCAAAGCGACGTAGTTCTAATTTCTTTAGTTTTGAAAAGGTTTTCGAAGTAGGACGAGCATTAGCGAATGATTAAACTAACAAAGGTTATGGGTAATCATCGCTGAGTACTCATGTGAAATTGAAGAGCGTTCATAGAGATCAAACTAACAAAGGTTATGGGTGACCTCCACTACTTGCTTATTTTTGTTTATTGAAAATGCTTTGAAAATTAATTGGTTTGGAAAAGAGTTTTTAAAAAAATAAATAAATCATTTTCAATCGAATTCTATGTCCAAAACCAAATGCAACATGAATGAATGAAGTTCAAACATATTCAACTAATCAAGCAATCATGAACATGTTGATCATCAACTAAGATTAAGCATGCCAATATAATCAAGAGATTTAATTGTCATAGATGCAAGACAAAGTTCTCAAAACAATTGTGTTTGTGTGTGAAGGAGAATTGCTACACAAGTTGGAAGCAATCTCAAGAGGGGCACATATGCCTCTATGCTACACATGTTGGTAGCCTTATAAGGGCACATGATTGTGTAAAAGGGTTTGTGCACAATTAAGTCAAGACATTCAAATGGCATCAAGAACAAAGGAATACAATTGATCATAGGCATAGAGTATTCTAGGTTAGGTGAATGAACATGTGAGCAATGATGCATGATTTGGCAAGCATGTGAATGCATGAGCATACAAGAATGAATGCATGAATGAGTAGACAAGAAGATGCATGAGCATACAAGAATGCATGAGCATTTGAGTATGATTACGTTTATTATGCAAGGCATAAATACTCGAGAATGCATGAGAGTGTCGCATAAATAGGGATGGATGAAGATGCATGAGGGTGAAAATGTTTTGGTAAAAGGTTTAGGTAAGAAAGTGGTAAAATGTTTTTGGGTTTTGGTGTTTTGTAAATGAGATGAAATGTTTTTGGTCTTGAAAGTGGTAAAAGTATTTTGGGGTTTATTTTATAAAGTTGAAAAAGTATGAAATGCAAATGAGAAAATGTTTTGGGGTTTTTATGCAAAGATGCAAGTGGTAAAATGTTTTGAATGAAGGTAAAAATGTTTTATGTGATGAGATAAAAATGTTTTGGTAAAAACTAAGTGAAATGGTAAAAACCAAAGTGGTAAAATGTTTTTATGTTTTTTTGGTAAAAAGTTAATGAAGTGGTAAAGTAAAATGGTAAAAAGTAAACAAACACAATGACATAACTTGCATTTACTCAACCACCATCAAAATGACAATCTTCAAGCAATCAAAGGGGTAAAAACCCTAGTCATGGCCGAATGCATACAAGCATGGAATCGTCAACTTATTTCATGCAAAAATTGACAAATTAACACACAAAACAACACAAAAGAAGAGGACCTAATCTATCATGCAAGTTCCTAAGACAAACATCAACCAAATCATGCATTTATTCACGCGAAATCAAAGGAAAAAAAAACTAGCAAAATGGGCATGAGAATGGGTTTTCATTTGATGAAAATTATACCAACAAGGTTTAAAATACAATAAAATGCAAGAAGACACAAGAACAATTCCTTCAAAGCCAAGGAGCCACCTCAAACACCCAAGCCTCCCTAAGTGCTTGTCAATAATGTTTGAGATGGCTCCTCAAAGCATCAACAACAATATATGAAGGAGTTGAGATGAGGAGAAGAGAGATTACATAATGAAAATTAAAGAAAATGCAAGAGTTTGTGAGCTTACCTCTAGATCTTGCTTGAAATGAAGAAGAAGATCAAAATAGAAACCAAGAACACTTGAACCTCCTCTTGAATCCCACGAAAATCACTTGATATTGAAGGATTTGATGATGAACTTTGAAGATAATGCAAGATTAGAAGTGGATCTAGTGTAGGAATCAAGAATAATGAAGTTTGGATGGTTGAAAATTGAAGAATTGGTGGTGGAAATGGTGGGAGGTGGTCTTGGGTTTGAGAGGGGAGGAGGAGAGGAATTGTGATCTGATTGTGTGCTAGGGTAAAATGAGAATGCCCCTCCCTTTGGTTTCTTATTTTTTGGGTTTTATATGAGGTGCAAAATTAAGGGTATATAGGACATTGTGCTTTTGCCAACCATTGAGATTTGAGATAGAATTTGAATCAAGGGCCAAGATTGCAATGCACATGGATTAGGGACAATGAGAAAGCACCAATGGAAGGGAATGAGCTGGTGTCATATGAAATTGAAGAGTTTTTTGTACACAAAAGTTGTTGGGGGCAATTAGGTCAATTTGCACATAGTTGTAGCCTAGGATTTGATCTAGAATTTTAATCAATGGCTAGGAGTACAACTCACATGGATTAAGGGCATGAAGAAACACAAAATGAGGTAAAAATGGGCTGGAATTCGCAGCCATGAGGAGGGAAGGAAAAAAATGCAAGCTTGCACAAAATAGTACATTTTGTCTTATTGAGGACACTTCCCTTTTTTGAGTTTTTTTTGAATTTGAAATTTTGGGCATGGGAAATAATGGGAATGCAACTATTGAAAATGTGGCACATGTTTTTGGGCACCATAAAATATTCCCTCTAGTCACCCATGACAATAAAAATTGTCACTTAAGAATTGAGGAATATTTAATGGTCCTTTTTATTTTTCTATGCACTAAAAATGGAAGAATACATTTTTAATTATTTTGACTAGGGTTTTCTTTCTAAAAAAATTGTACAAAAATTATCCTTGATAGAATAAAAATGTACTTTTTGTGGATGTGCATTTTTTGCGAGAAAATCATCTTTTTACGAAAAATGACCAAAATGCCATTTTTGACCCTAAAACCCTAATTTGCTTAACAAGTGCATTCCAACCCTAAAAATGACTTTAAAGACCTTGGAATGACTTCTAAGACCCAAAATGCAATGCATAATGCTTCTCACTCCTCAACTTATTTATTTTTGTGGAAAATTAGGGTTTTGATCTAAGCTGGACAAAATTGGGGTATGACAGCTGCCCCTCTTTATCTGGATTTTAACGAGGAATATGAATTGGCCGAAACATATTCCGAGGCAAAATAAAGATAAAGAATTTAGAAATTATACCGATTTTGTCTACTTAGGGAAACCCGATTTTTCCTTTTTCCATCTCTCTAATTTTTTCTGTTTTTGTTAATGTAAGGTGAAAAATGAAATTCTAATGCATGCGAGAATAGAGATTTTTTTTTTTTGATAAATGGACATTGGCCCGAGATGAATGCAGTGGATGAAGCGTCAGCCCTCAGTAAGCCAACAAAAGCAGGAAATAGATTGGTGCTAGCCCTCGGGAAGCAAAAGCTGGAAATAAATTGAGAAAAGCGGTAAATTGGGAATTCGGAGGCTGCCTAAAACCTTCTAACGGACTCTTGTCGAGTCCGAGCTCTGGGGGGTGGCCTTTTCGAGCGACCGATCAACATCAGGTCCGGAACTGATTTGATCAATGGATTTACGCTATGCCTTAGGCTGACACAACTAATCCGAAGGACTTGACGAAGTCTGATGGATCCATTGCGTGCTCGTACACAATGTTGTGATCTGTGGAAGGAGTTCACTAACTCGGTGGGAGTTCACTAACTCGGTGGGAGTTCACTAACTCTGTGGGAGTTCACTAACTCTGTGGGAGTTCACTAACTCTGTTGATGGAGTTTACTAACTCGGGGTTGAGGGAGTTTACTAACTCAGGGTTGATGGAGTTTACTAACTCGGGGTTGATGATTTTCTAAAAATGAGATTTTTGGGACTCTCTGGTCCGAAGTAACTTTTCTCTTGGATGGTGCATGAAATGCGTGCACTTGGATGTTTGGGGTGCACATGAATGCAATGATTGACTTTGGTGGGATGCCTTTTCTGTTTGATTTTTCTCTTCTTTTCCTTTTGTTATTCTTTCGCTCTTCTGAGATGCGAATTTGAAGGCGTAATGTACTGTTTGATGCCATGGAGTGATGACTGGTATGGATGATATGAGAATGATGAATGATATGAAGATGTTGTGTTCTTTTATGTTCCGTCTTCTGTGATTTTCTTCTCTCCTTTCTTATTTGCTCTTTTTTTTCTATGGAATGCAGATATCTATGTAAATGGAGTGTGAATGTATGTTATGCAAAGTGTATGTGATGTGATGATTTCAATGGAATAATGGATGCTATGAGATGCTATTTTTGATTTTCTTCCTTTTTATTTTGGTTAAGGATCAACACTTCAAGTGCCTACAAGGTAACATCCTAATCCCCAAGGATTAAGGTGAGCACCAAAGCCCTACAAGATAACAACCTAATCCCTAAGGATCCGGGCGAGCACCGAAGCCCTACAAGATAACAACCTAATCCCTAAGGGTTAAGGCGAGCACTAAAGCCCTACAAGCGGCCAACTTTAGGCGACCCCCTCATGTGCTGAGATAGCTGGTTAAAGAATTTTTCCTATTTGTCTTTTTGCTATGTGAGGATGCAAATGCAGTATTTTGATGCATGATATGACAAAATTTTTGGGGTATTCAAATACTTTTTTTGTGAATACTTTCATAATGATGAGACGCGAGACTTTGGATGCAAAAGTGGGGGTGAATTTGATCATCCTTTTTCTTTGGAAAAACTAGTTTTGATTTAAACCGCGGTGTTCTCAAGGTTATTATTTACAAGCAAACCCATTTATGTTTTCCTCCATTCCATGATAACTGAACCTTCAATAACAATCTTGTGCTTTCTCTATGAAACATTGCCAAGTGAACACACATGAATATGCAGACGCCAGGTGAGTGTTTAGGATGAATGCCAGACTGCCCCAATTCAGGCCTTCGGCGACTGTGAATGAATGACTTGCCCCTGTCCGGAGTGTGAAAGGAAGCGGAGTGAAAGAGCAAATACGCAGGAACTAGTGCCATGGCTGACACCGGGTGAAAGGATGAATGGCCATGGATGGACACTGAACAGACTCTCCTCGGACTAGGGTGGGCATGTGGTGAAGAGAATACCCCAACTTTTAGATCTGAGTGGTGTTCTCAGTGCAAATCTTTGGTTCTCTGTGAATGTCTCAACTTTTGGCATGAAAGAAACCTTACTTGGTGATCACTAAACCTTGTTTTAATGCAACTTGAGTGTGTTTTGGAGTGCAAGTCCCTCTTTTTTTTTTTTTATTTTGTCAGCTTTCTTTTTTCTGACTGTTCGTTTTTGTTTCCTCAGTTCTCTTTTTTTCTGAGGGTTTATTCTTTCTTGATCAGCTTTCTTTTTTCTGATCGTTTGTTTTTCCTTTTGAGCAAACACATTGTACATAGATAAGCTTGTTCGTCCTAAGATTAGAATCTGAGAGAACAAAACCAATCGGTCATTGATCGGAATGGATCTTTGGAGTTGTGATGTGGCTAATGGTTAATGATTTATGAAGGGAGGGATAATTGGGTTCAAAGAAGTATTTGATGATTGATGGAACGGATGTTTTTTTTTAGTGGTATAATTTGGCCAGGTTAATGGTTTATGAAAGAATGAGTTATTAGACTCAATGAGGTGTTTGAGGTTTTATTGAGATGAGAACCTCTTATGTGCCTCACGGTAAAATGAACCTGTTTCAGGGTTGTAACGTGGTCAAGGGTTTATGGAGGATAGGCCAAAGGAAGTGTTTGAAGGTTTATGGAACCAGGTGTTGGAAGATTTATTGAGACAAGGGTCTCTTGTGCTTTGTGGGAACATGTATCAGCTCACAACTTATTATTTTTTGTCTTTTTGATTTTTTTTGACTCATTTGTTTCATTTTTCGGACTTTTCTTCTTTCTTTGCTTTTGAGTTGAGTGAGCTGATGCACTATTTTTGTTTTTGATATTTGAAGTGATCCTTGTCTAGGGTGATTAGAGGGTATATTTTTGAGTTTGGTTTTTCTTGGCTTAAGGTAGGTAGGAAAGGGACTTTCTGGGATTTTGGGTTCTTGAGGGTATAGGGAGGTGGCCACACTTCATCTCAAATCCCGATGGCTTATTTATTTTTGTAAAACAAGATAACGGTTCATCTATCTATATGTGTTTGCTCCTTTCTTTGCATTTTTTCTCTTTTTTTTTATGCCCTAACTTTTGCCTGGACCGCCCTTTGCGGGTTTTCGATCCATCGGGCGCTTTTTTCTGCCTAGGCTGCCCTTTGCGGGTTTTCCACCTAGCGAGCTTATTTTCTTGTTTATTATTATCTTTTGAAAGACTTGCACTGAAGGAATATGATATTAACAAGGAAAATTAGTGATCACAGTCTTGCCCTAGCATGGAGGACTTAAAGCGTTAGACTGAACTAAAAGTCAAATATGCACTTATGATAAAACAGGGCAATGACGATCTTGAACAAAAGTGACTGAAAAGGGTAACTTTTATAGATGACGTGCTGAAAAGGAAACATGTGCCCTTATTGAAATATCTTAAGGCCTTGGGCAGAGCCAGAGGATTGCATTACATAAAATTTGCTTTGAACTGAAAACTACATGAAAATGCATGACGAAGACACAAATGCTTGACGATCAACACCTCGATCCTCTTCAACTACTGCCATCCCGGCCTGACAGCCCTGATCTCAAAGGGTTTAGTCCTTCACCTCCCTCATCAAAGGTCAACTGTTTTGTATCAATAAGATCCTGAACCGACTGCTTCAAAGGATGACAATTCTCAGTAGAGTGACCAATTGCCCCAGAATGGAATTCACAGGTAGCCTTTGCATTATACCTTCTTGGGAATGGAGGTTGGACTGGCTTCATCCCACGAGGAGAGATCAACCTATGGTTGATTAGATAGCTGCACAAATCAGTGTACGACACAGGAATGGGGTCGTACTGACGTGACTTTCCTTGTCCCACTATAGCATTGATTTCTCCATTTTTCCTTGCAGGCAAATCACTAGCATTGTCGGCGCCAGTAGGATTGCAGGGGATTCTTCCTCTCTTCATCCCGACTTCAAGTCTTGCCCCTACTTTGATCACATCTGAGAAGCTTGAGGACCCACTTCCAACCAGACGTTCATAGAAAACAGCTGGGAGAGTCTCCATAAACATGTACACCATCTCCTTTTCAGTCAATGGTGGCTTCACCTGAGCAGCTATGCTCCTCCATCTTTGAGCATATTCCTTAAAGGACTCATGATCTTTCTTGCTCATATACTGCAGCTGAATCCGATCTGGAGCCATGTCTTTGTTGTATTCGTACTCCTTTAAGAAAGCTTCAGAAAGGTCCTTCCAACTGTGGATGTCGGAAGGCTGCAACTGCATGTACCAATCCAGAGATGCCCCAGTTAGGCTGTACTGGAAGTAGTGGATGAGCAGTTTGTCGTCGTGATTGTATGCGGTCATCCTTCGGGCGTACATGGTTACATGTCTATTTGGGCAGCTGGTACCACAATATTGGTCAAAGACTGGCACCTTCATCTTTGGGGGAATAACCAAGTCTGGAACAAGACATAGATCACGGGCGTCTTTAGCTTTGGTCTTTGAATCCTCTATGGCTTTTAAACGCTTTTCCAACTCATGCAACTGATCTCTGGGTTGAGAGTTCTCAAATAGGTGACCTTGAGGATCACTATCCATATTGAAAAGAGAAACCTCATGTGGATCAGCACCTCCCAGGGCGTGAGCAGGATAATTAACCCCAGATCCCGGATGGGGAATAGCAGTCACAGCTTCAGCGGGTCCCGAGGTAGGAAGGATGGTTGCGGCCCCACCTGGGTTTACAACAGCAGTATCTTCGGTAGTGGTCCCGTTTTTCAAAGCTTGCAGGGTGCCCATCATTTCAGTCATCTGCATTCTTATCGCATCCATCTGCATTTCTATCACCCCGACTTTATTATTTAACGCCTGATTCTCTTGGACTAGTGCCTGATTCCCTTGGACTAGCTGCTTGAGAACTTCCATAATCGGATTATCTAGACCTGAATTGTCGGGATTCTCAATCACTAGGTTTCCTTGATTGGTCGCCATGAATCTTGAGTCTGAAGCGGATATCGGCAAACCAGTTGGCCTCTTTCTAGAGATAACAGGGCACACAACATAAGCGCCAGAACGAATGACTGAACAAATGCATGCGACACTTTAGGCTTTACGGGCGGGGCTAGACTAGGACGGGGAATGATGATAAAGCAGGGAAACTGACGGACACGGACAGGGGCGACTGCACATGGCATGCATGCCTAGAAGAATGCTTCACATGATAGAAAAAATTTATGAACAATTTTAATCTTTTATCATAGGATGGATGAGATGCAAAATTTTTGAAGTTATGTGAATGAGTTGCTGACTCGAGAACTGGGTAATTGGAACACCTTGAGTTTTTTTTTTTTTTTTGGGGAATGACTATTTTGCAAAACCGTCTCGTCTCTCATCAAAACCTTTATTGTACAGATCATGATATGCAAATGCATGGAAAAATGACCACTTGAGAAGTGTACTTATTCTAAAAAATAAAAAAATAAAAAAAAAATAAAAAAATTGTTTTTTTTTTGGTGCAAGATGAAATACAAAATTTCAATGCATTTTTGAATGCAAGAATGATGCTTTTTCAAAATGGCTTTTTTCATTTGTTATGCTTGACGGGGCGGACCCGCTCCTACGTATCCTCACTGTGATGAGGAATCAAAGCGTACGTAGTTCTACCATGTCCTTTCTCTTCTTTTTTGCATGATGCCCATGAGATTGACGCTGAAATGCTATGCAAATGATAACCCCTTTTGTTTTCATTTTTCTTATGCAATGTATGATGAATGTCCTTTTTCAAAATTGGAGTTTTATTTAGTGCAAATGATGCAAATGCTGTAATGATGCGATGTAATGCAATGATGCAATGCAAGATGCTTCTTTTTGGTATTTTTGCGTAAAGAGGGTATTCACAGGTGGAATTTTGAAAATTTACACTCTATATGCTCCCCCATATAGGTGTTTATTTGAAAGGGAAAAGCATATTTTTTTGATTTTCAAAAAAAAAAAAATTTGAGGGAAAAAGGTTGACTGAACTGAATGCAACAATGCAGCACACAATTTGGAAAGCCCTTGTGACCTAAAAAGAGGTGAGACCTACGATCTAGGGCAATTTAAAGGGTAATCCTCCCATGTGGCTCTATTCACTCCCTCGCAAAGGCTACCAGAGTAAATCTCTCTCATGATAACACCCACAACGATGGAATGCCATCTGGTGTGAGGTATCATAAAAGAGCATACTCTGGCTGAAACTTTCGTGAGAGCAGAAGGACATCGGTCCAATTGGCAGTCACTACTCGTTTCCACTCTCCTAGGTGTTTTTCAGACCTTGGGTTTTAGGCCTCTCTCAAAGCACATAATCATAAGGGTGTGAGTGTGTGTGGTAAGGGCGTACCACTTAAAACTACCCGACACATATTACCCCACCTGCAAGTGAGACGCCAGAACAGTCCAGAAAAAGCAAGGTAACAACATGTCGTCTACACTAGGGTTCAATATCAAATAAGCTAGCCTGGGGTTTCAACAACAATCATGTACATTGCTTACCTCAAGAAAGGGAGCCAAGAAGGGGGGATCCGGATAGAATTGGGGAGAAATGCATGAGCATAAACAATAAAAGAAAAGGAGATAGGGAACAAACATAGAAGAAGACAAATGCGTATGCCTACAATTAATGATAAGAAAGAAAGGAAAAAGAATGAAGGCAAACAAGGTATCAGTCAAATCAACAATACATTAAACCACACATCTTAATTAGTTAGGCTTGACCCTCGTCTTTTTTTTTAAAAAAAAAAGGTCCCCAGTGGAGTCGCCAGCTGTTGCACCCCAAAAAATCCGGTTCGGACTTCTCATTGTACAACGTGGAAAAGGTATGGAGCCGCCACCAATATTTTAATTTTAAAACCAAAACATTGAAAAAAGGTCTTTTAGACAAGGCAGATGGTCTTTCGAAAACTAGAGATATGGGTTCGGGGGTCGGTTAGGCATGGGGAAGGTATTAGCACCCCGTACCTCCTTTCTACCGAAAGGGAACCTTTAATTAAATGTGTGGTTTGAAGTGTTGATTTGAAAATGCTTTTATTTTGCCTCTTTATTGAAAAGGGAGTGAGAAGACTTAATGAAAATTTTTATTTTTGGCGCTTGACGAGAGTTGGCCTCTCGCTCCTACGTATCTCTTGGTGCGATGGAGAATTCAAAGCTACGTAGTTCTTGGTTGTCCTAAAAAGGTTTTTGTTTTTTAGTCTGTTTAGATGAGTTTTCGCAGTAAGAGTGAGGATTCGCGATGACCAAACAACAACGGTTTAGAGTGGCCGCGCTACTAACTCTTTTGAAAATGAAATTATCATTAACAACCAAACGGCAACGGCGCGAGTGATCATTAACGATAATCGGTTTTGCTTTTGATTCGAGTGTTCGTGACGACCAAATAACAACGGTTTAGAGTGGCCGCGCTACTAACTCTTTTGAAAATGAAATTATCATTAACAACCAAACGGAAACGGCGCGAGTGATCATTAATGATAATCGGTTTTTATTTTAGATGATCAAAAAGGGCTTTCGCAATCGAATTAATTTTGGTTTGTTGTGCTTGACGAGGACGTGGCTCGCTCCTACGTATCCCAAATGGGAATCAAAGCGACGTAGTTCTAATTTCTTTAGTTTTGAAAAGGTTTTCGAAGTAGGACGAGCATTAGCGAATGATTAAACTAACAAAGGTTATGGGTAATCATCGCTGAGTACTCATGTGAAATTGAAGAGCGTTCATAGAGATCAAACTAACAAAGGTTATGGGTGACCTCCACTACTTGCTTATTTTTGTTTATTGAAAATGCTTTGAAAATTAATTGGTTTGGAAAAGAGTTTTTAAACCAAATGCAACATGAATGAATGAAGTTCAAACATATTCAACTAATCAAGCAATCATGAACATGTTGATCATCAACTAAGATTAAGCATGCCAATATAATCAAGAGATTTAATTGTCATAGATGCAAGACAAAGTTCTCAAAACAATTGTGTTTGTGTGTGAAGGAGAATTGCTACACAAGTTGGAAGCAATCTCAAGAGGGGCACATATGCCTCTATGCTACACATGTTGGTAGCCTTATAAGGGCACATGATTGTGTAAAAGGGTTTGTGCACAATTAAGTCAAGACATTCAAATGGCATCAAGAACAAAGGAATACAATTGATCATAGGCATAGAGTATTCTAGGTTAGGTGAATGAATATGTGAGCAATGATGCATGATTTGGCAAGCATGTGAATGCATGAGCATACAAGAATGAATGCATGAATGAGTAGACAAGAAGATGCATGAGCATACAAGAATGCATGAGCATTTGAGTATGATTACGTTTATTATGCAAGGCATAAATACTCGAGAATGCATGAGAGTGTCGCATAAATAGGGATGGATGAAGATGCATGAGGGTGAAAATGTTTTGGTAAAAGGTTTAGGTAAGAAAGTGGTAAAATGTTTTTGGGTTTTGGTGTTTTGTAAATGAGATGAAATGTTTTTGGTCTTGAAAGTGGTAAAAGTATTTTGGGGTTTATTTTATAAAGTTGAAAAAGTATGAAATGCAAATGAGAAAATGTTTTGGGGTTTTTATGCAAAGATGCAAGTGGTAAAATGTTTTGAATGAAGGTAAAAATGTTTTATGTGATGAGATAAAAATGTTTTGGTAAAAACTAAGTGAAATGGTAAAAACCAAAGTGGTAAAATGTTTTTATGTTTTTTTGGTAAAAAGTTAATGAAGTGGTAAAGTAAAATGGTAAAAAGTAAACAAACACAATGACATAACTTGCATTTACTCAACCACCATCAAAATGACAATCTTCAAGCAATCAAAGGGGTAAAAACCCTAGTCATGGCCGAATGCATACAAGCATGGAATCGTCAACTTATTTCATGCAAAAATTGACAAATTAACACACAAAACAACACAAAAGAAGAGGACCTAATCTATCATGCAAGTTCCTAAGACAAACATCAACCAAATCATGCATTTATTCACGCGAAATCAAAGGAAAAAAAAACTAGCAAAATGGGCATGAGAATGGGTTTTCATTTGATGAAAATTATACCAACAAGGTTTAAAATACAATACAATGCAAGAAGACACAAGAACAATTCCTTCAAAGCCAAGGAGCCACCTCAAACACCCAAGCCTCCCTAAGTGCTTGTCAATAATGTTTGAGATGGCTCCTCAAAGCATCAACAACAATATATGAAGGAGTTGAGATGAGGAGAAGAGAGATTACATAATGAAAATTAAAGAAAATGCAAGAGTTTGTGAGCTTACCTCTAGATCTTGCTTGAAATGAAGAAGAAGATCAAAATAGAAACCAAGAACACTTGAACCTCCTCTTGAATCCCACGAAAATCACTTGATATTGAAGGATTTGATGATGAACTTTGAAGATAATGCAAGATTAGAAGTGGATCTAGTGTAGGAATCAAGAATAATGAAGTTTGGATGGTTGAAAATTGAAGAATTGGTGGTGGAAATGGTGGGAGGTGGTCTTGGGTTTGAGAGGGGAGGAGGAGAGGAATTGTGATCTGATTGTGTGCTAGGGTAAAATGAGAATGCCCCTCCCTTTGGTTTCTTATTTTTTGGGTTTTATATGAGGTGCAAAATTAAGGGTATATAGGACATTGTGCTTTTGCCAACCATTGAGATTTGAGATAGAATTTGAATCAAGGGCCAAGATTGCAATGCACATGGATTAGGGACAATGAGAAAGCACCAATGGAAGGGAATGAGCTGGTGTCATATGAAATTGAAGAGTTTTTTGTACACAAAAGTTGTTGGGGGCAATTAGGTCAATTTGCACATAGTTGTAGCCTAGGATTTGATCTAGAATTTTAATCAATGGCTAGGAGTACAACTCACATGGATTAAGGGCATGAAGAAACACAAAATGAGGTAAAAATGGGCTGGAATTCGCAGCCATGAGGAGGGAAGGAAAAAAATGCAAGCTTGCACAAAATAGTACATTTTGTCTTATTGAGGACACTTCCCTTTTTTGAGTTTTTTTTGAATTTGAAATTTTGGGCATGGGAAATAATGGGAATGCAACTATTGAAAATGTGGCACATGTTTTTGGGCACCATAAAATATTCCCTCTAGTCACCCATGACAATAAAAATTGTCACTTAAGAATTGAGGAATATTTAATGGTCCTTTTTATTTTTCTATGCACTAAAAATGGAAGAATACATTTTTAATTATTTTGACTAGGGTTTTCTTTCTAAAAAAATTGTACAAAAATTATCCTTGATAGAATAAAAATGTACTTTTTGTGGATGTGCATTTTTTGCGAGAAAATCATCTTTTTACGAAAAATGACCAAAATGCCATTTTTGACCCTAAAACCCTAATTTGCTTAACAAGTGCATTCCAACCCTAAAAATGACTTTAAAGACCTTGGAATGACTTCTAAGACCCAAAATGCAATGCATAATGCTTCTCACTCCTCAACTTATTTATTTTTGTGGAAAATTAGGGTCTAAGCTGGACAAAATTGGGGTATGACAACGCCCAATCCATTTGACATGAACACAATCTCAGTCCAATTTTTTTACTCATATAGAACTTGTTGATTTCTTTGCCAAGGTAATTGGTCATTTAGGATAATTGAAGACAATTTGATATGTGAAATTGCTCTAATCTCTAACACTTCCAATAAAGCTATTTTAGTAAAAAAAAAAGAAAGAAAAAAATAACTAATTTATTTATAACAGTAATATGATAGGACGGGGGAATATAAAAATTTCTAGTTTTATTACAGTTATAACACTTCCAACTTGTACCTGTATTATCCCGAGTTCTTTGGCAGGATTAATAGTATTCTCATTGTATTCCACACCAGCTACAGCCTCCCCAAATTCTTCCTCATCAAGTGCTTGAGAGCCTGATACATTGCAGTTGGCATCAGAATTACAACAAAATTCATATAGAAATATTCACACACATACACAGTTACATTTACAGTTAAAGAAACATGCTTGTTAGGTTTTTTGGTCTTGAACAATCATGCTAATAAACTGGATCAGCCACTCTTACCTTGTCTGTTGAAGCCTTCAAAACTAAGCTCCTTATTCTTTTGTAGCATGGAATACTAAAACTGGACACAATAAACACAACAAAAATAAAAAATCCTTCAAATACCAGAATATCAATTAAGAAAAACAAATACAATAAACTTATGTTGTGAAACAGTGAAAGTGTGAGAATTACCTGGCACGCTTGTTTTCTTGTTCACTCTTCATTGGTAGAAGACCTCCATCAAATACCAGAATAGGCTTAACACCAAAGTGGCGCAGCAAATTCACTCTGTGCATGCAATACTCAATGTGCCTGTAACACAAACAAATAAAAAACAACCTCAGTTAAACCCTTTTTAGCTAAGCCCTTTTCCAGCCCCATTTATTCAATTCAAATAATCAGAGAAAAGCTGGGTTGGGAAGAACATTTGAATACCACCATTCACCACCATACTTCCATTCACCACCATAACCGCCGTAGACGTCGCTGAACGATTTAGGGATTTAGGGTTTTCAATCCCAAATTTCATCTTCTGTTTCGATTTTAGTGAGAAGGGAGTGAAGGGAGAGTGAACATGGTCGTAAACAGGGAGGGTGGCTCAAGGAGGGAGTAGAAGAGAGAGGTCGTAGATAGAGACCGTGGCTGAAGATGAAGATGAAGACGAAGGAAGACAGAGAGAAGAGGTGCGATTTGAGAGAGAAGGAGTGAAGAGGGATGCGACGGAGTGGGGTGAAGAGAGATGCGACGGAGTGGGGTGAAGAGGGATGCGACAGAGAAGAGGGTGCGATTTGAGAGAGAATGAGTGAAGAGGGATGCGATGGAGTGGAGTGAAGAGAGATGCGACGAAGTGGAGTGAAGAGAGATGCGACGGAGAAGAGGGATTTCCTGAGAGGGAATGAAGGAGATGCGACAGAGAAGGGGATTTGCTGCTTGAGGTTTGAGATGAGAACAAAGGAGATGAGATGAGAACATGTGAGAGGGATGAGAACGAAGTGAGAGGGATGATTAGGTCAAGGGGGATCGTGAAAGGGAGTGTGAGAGGGAAAGTGAAAAAACACGGGGGGATTGTGAAAATGGTAACAAAACAGACATTCTGAATCGGTTGTTTAAAGAACCGATTTTGAATGTATCTATTCAGAATCGGTTATTCAGTTAACCGATTCCAAATGTCTAAATTGTCACATTTTGAATCGGTTGTTTAAACAACCGATTCAAAATGTCTAAAAAAATCTCCCACAATCCCATTTAATTGCAATTTTGCCACCGCGTTCACATTTTGAATCGGTTATCAAAATAACCGATTCAAATTAGTTCTTTTTAAAACACATTTTGTAGTAGTGAGGAAATCCAGTATATGTCAAGCCATAGTCAATGGTTCCCTTTAAGTACTTGAATACTCTATTCATAGCTTGCCAATGATGAGAACTAGGATTACTTGTAAACCTACTAAGTTTAGCAACAACATAAGCTATATCAGGCCTAGTACTAATCATTGTATACATGAGTGATCCTATAGCCCTTGAGTATTCAAGTTGAGACACTGCTACACCTTTATTAGGTAATAGCTTCAGGTTAGGATCAATGGGAGTACTTACCGGAGAACAATCCTTAAAATTAAATTTCTCCAATATCTTCTCAATGTAATGTGATTGAGAGATGGAAATACCATTGTTTCCACGTTTGATCTTTATTCCTAAGATCACATCCGCCTCCCCCATGTCTTTCATATCAAACTTAGAAGATAAAAATGCCTTAGTTTCATCAACTTGATCTTGGTCGGTACCAAAGATCAACATGTCGTCTACATACAAACAAATGACAACTCCTTTACTATGAGTATTAAACTTGCTGTATACACATTTATCTGCTTGGTTTAGAACAAAACCACTAGACAACACAACCTCATCAAACTTTTGATGCCATTGTTTAAGTGCTTGTTTCAAGCCATAAAGAGATTTCATCAGTTTACACACCTTATTTTCATTTCCAGGCATAACAAACCCTTCAGGTTGTTTCATGTATATCTCTTCATCCAATTCGCCATTTAAGAATGCAGTTTTCACATCCATTTGGTGAATCACCAGATTGTGGATAGCAGCAAGTGCTAACAACAGTCTAATAGTGGATATCCTAGCAACGGGAGCATATGTATCGAAAAAATCAATACCCTCCTTTTGCCTAAAGCCTTGGATAACCAATCTAGCTTTGTACTTGTCAACAGTACCATCCACTTTCATCTTTCTCCTAAAGATCATCTTACATCCTAGTGCCTTACATCCAGAAGGTAAGTCGACCAACTTCCATGTGTTATTTTGCATGATGGAATCCATCTCACTTTGGACTGCTTCTTTCCAAAACCCAGCATCCCTTGAAGTTATTGCTTCACTAAAAGTCTTTGGATCTTCTTCAACATTAAAACAATATTGATATTGAAATTCAATTTCATTCCTTGACCCTTCAACCAAATAGAGTTGAAAATCATCACCAAATGACTTAGCCTTTCTTACTCTCGTACTCTTTCTAATTTCAGTACTAGTTGAAGGTATATCCTCATTATTGGCCGAGACCTTCAACATGGAATTCATGTCCTTTGGCCTAGGTATAGATGTAAACCTTTTTTCATCAAAGATTGCATCTCGTGACTCTATAACCGAGTTCACACCAACAGAACCATTAGATTCTAGCACATAGAATCTATATGCTTTAGAATGTTCAGCATATCCAATAAATATGTAATCTATACCTCTTTCACCTAAAGTTCTTCTTTTAGGTTATGTAAGTCTTACTACAGCCCTACATCCCCAAATTTTGAGATAACTCAAATTTGGTGTCTTTTTGTGCCAAAGTTCATATGGGGTAACCTTATTCCTTTTGTTAGGAATTCGGTTCAACAAGTAACAGGCTGTCAACATAGCCTCACCCCAAAATCCTTCACTTAAACCCGAATAGGATAACATGGAATTCACCATTTCTTTCAAAGTCCTATTCTTCCTTTCGGCTACACCATTTTGTTGTGGTGTATAGGGAGCTGTGGTTTGATGTATTATTCCGGTAGATTGAAAATAAATCGGATCATAATACTCACCTCCCCTATCCGTACGAAGAGTTTTGATTAATCCATTTTTATGAAGTTCTACCTCTTTTTTATAAATTTTAAATTTATCAAGAGCTTCATCTTTTGCATGTAATAAATATACATAACAATACCTTGATGCATCATCTATAAAAGTAACAAGATACCTTTTATGACCTAATGATGGAGTAGCATGCAAATCGCACAAGTCACTATGAATAAGGTCTAATACTTTAGTCTCACTTTTAACATCCTTAAAAGGTTTCCTAGTGATCTTGGTTAACATGCAAGTTTTGCATTTTTCAATGTTCATATCAAAAGGAGGAATCATACTTATTTCTGACATATCTTTTAATCTTTTGTAATGAATATGTCCTAATCTAGCATGCCAAATTTCTGATTTTGTCATATTAGTTATAGAACTACACGATGCCATACAAATAGATTCGCGAACAAAAGGAACATCAATGTTTAATTTAAACATTCCATTACAACGATAACCAAAGCCAACAAATGAACCATGTCTTGACAAGATGTACTTGTCACTTTCAAGTACTTGCTTGAAACCACAATTATTTAAAATCATACCAGACAATAAGTTCTTACGAATACCAGGTACAAATAAAACATTATCCAAATACAAACTTTTTCCGGAAGTAAAAACTAAATTAACGCAACCTAATCCTAGGATTGGTTCAGTTGCAACATTGCCCATCTTCACAACAGATCCATCATCAATTGGTCTAAATTCCTTGAACCAACGACGATCTTTGCACACATGGCTTGTTGCTCCCGAATCAAACCACCACGCAACATCATCATCCTGCACATAAAATGCATCAGATATTAGTGATACATAATTCGTATTCGAATTAAGATTACTCACTACAATCTGACCTTGTTGCTTTTCCGGATCCTTGGACCCACTTGGACCAGCCTCGTTCTTTCCTTTGAACACACGGCAATCCCTCTTTAAATGCCCAGGTTTTCCACACTTCCAACATGATAATTTTGTCTGTTTGTTTGGACCTTTGTTCTTATTTCCTTGAAACTTTCGTTTGTTACCTTTAGCCTTGTAATTTTGTTTAACTGCTCCACTTTACTCCACCATATTAACGGAAGAGGAACCTGCTACGGTTTTGTCATTGA
This sequence comes from Astragalus membranaceus, assembly GCA_039519185.1. Taxonomy (NCBI): domain Eukaryota; kingdom Viridiplantae; phylum Streptophyta; class Magnoliopsida; order Fabales; family Fabaceae; genus Astragalus; species Astragalus membranaceus. The sequence continues at coordinate 171,504,887 of CM076848.1, read as the reverse complement.
CTTTGTCAATTTCCTGAGCCCTCAGCGACTCCTCAATCATGAAATGACTACCAAGTTGAACCAGAGTCAATTCATCCTTCTTATGCTTCAAGGTATGCTTGAAGTCTTTCCAAGAAGGGGGCAGTTTATCAATTATAGATGAAACTGCGATGGATTCATCTATCTTCAAGTCATGTTGAGTAAACCGACCCAAAATCCGTAACAGTTCATTATATTGTTCCATAACAGGCCTCGAATCAATCATTTTGTAATTAAAGAAATTACTAACCAAGAATTTGTTACTTGAAGCATCTTCTGCCATATACTTGGATTCAAGAGAGTCCCATAGTTCCTTGGCAGACTCAACATTTTGGTAAATATCAAAAACAGAGTCAGACATACCGTTAAGAATGTGTCCACGACAGATATAATCATCGTTTTCCCATTTCGAACGCTTCCTTGTTTGCTCCAGAGTTTCATCTTCCATAGTCTCCGGCATTGGTGTACTTAACACATAAACTACCTTCAAAGTTGTCAAGAGAAAGTGCATCTTCTTCTGCCATCTTCTGAAATCCTGCCCTTCAAACTTTTCCAATTTTGCAAACTTACTTGTCATTTTCGAATTAGAGTTTGTCATCTCGAAAGGAATTTGATTCAATCTTTTGTTGGGGAATTTGGTATTCGAGATTAACTTGGATAAATCTGAAGTCGTGTAAAACACTTTCAGATTGAATCAAATTTCGGGGTTCAACCAAAATTATTCAATCGGATAAAATCAGAAGATTATCTTGTTCAAGAGATGTATGTTTTATTATATATGTTTGTGACTTTCTGAACCAAAAATATATGATCAAATAGGCGGAGGCGGTTACCAACTTGGTGGTTACCAAGTTTGCGCCACTTGGTGGTTTTTAGGAGGTTGGCATGCGCCACTTGAAGGTTGACATGCGCCACTTGGAGGAGGTTGGCATGCGCCTTCCATGATTTAACTCCCTGCATAACCGCCTGACACCGAATATCTCGTCATAATATTAATACAAGCGTGCACTCTTATTTTAATATTATAAGGAGATCAATTACGCTAAAATGTCCAACACTTCTTCTTCTCTCCCATCATCTCAACAACAACAGCAACACCAGACTCCACTTTTTCCAACATTCACCTTCTATTGGTTTGGGTTTTCAGAATTATCTTCTCAAATGCTTAATTAACTACTAAGATGGCTAATGCAGCTCCGGTTCATTTCTCTTTGCAGATCGTGATGTTCAAGTATTATTTTTTTTATTCACTACAAACTTTGAATTACTTTAATTTTATTTTAATTAAATTCATTTAGAATTTTTTATTGATTCATTTTGTGTTATTTGTGTTCTATGCGAAGACAATCTCGTTAATTAAATTCATTTGCAATTTTTTATTCATTCACTAAGTATGCTTTTAAGGTCTTCTCTTCACGTTCTTTGTTTTGGAAATCTCAATTTTTGAGGTAGCAGATGTTATTTACCTTAATCTCACTAAGTATACATATTAATAAATCAATGAATTGTTTTTCCTACAGACTTAATTGGGGCTATTAGCAAGATCAGTTACAGCAATCCAAGTGGAAACCCGAAGGTGGTTTTGACATTAAAAATGAAAGGTTGTCATGATTCATACATCATGAACATAGAGTTTCATTCGTTTATTGTTATTTAATCACTTTCGCTTTCACTTATTAATGATCCTTTTTTGTTTCAAATTCATAGAGTTATGGTCCAGCCATTAAACTTGTTTTCTTGCTACTATATATCTTTTGTTACAAGGAAGTGCTAATGTATAGCACATGGCATGGACCCTCATTGAACCCAAGTTATAGGAATTCCTTCCTGTTCTCTGAGTTTAGTGGTATTTAGCTGTTATCTCCTTATTCAATGCTAATTTCATTTGACATATTAGTACCCTTGAATCAAATGGGTTGTTGCCCTATTTTTTTTTTCAATATCATTCAACTAAAACAGATTATTAGCTTATGTTTAATTATTGAATGTAGTAAGAATGCAAGGTTAACGTATGACACATTGACATCACCTCATATGCAGTGTAAAGACAAAACTCTTGTAACCATGTTCTTCATTAGTGAGTACCTCATAATACATACCACTAATGACGTTTTACATGGTGCATAACATGTGTTGGTATAACATGTTTGCACCGTATTAGTTGCCACCCTACACCGTGCATCGCACGGGTGAGCGCCCTAGTTAAACTTAATCAGTAAACTAAAACAACTTCAATAACCATCAAACTAAACCCCATTTGATGGACTCAAAACTAGTACTTATCCTCCTGACTGACTACTTGATAGGATAGTGGTTGCCTGAAAGTATAATAATTCATTTAACAAGTGACAAACTTGTAAATTCTAAACATATGTTTGAGAAACTTTGTAGTACTCTTGTGTTAATTTCCTATACTATAATATATAGTAATAGTAATTCAACACCAATTATCAAATCAAAATGGATGCAGCTATCAACTCAATTGTATAAAATCATTCATGGGAGGGATTCTTCTACCTAACTAAAAGCTTAAGGTTTTAGGAAACTTGGTGCTTCACTACATACAACTATGGAATTGAATCTGATCATCAGAATTCCATGAATACACACCTGGAATCATCACTTTTCTAGTGTGGAGGAATATGGATTCTCACACCGACTCTCTTTTATACTTGTTTGCAGATGGATGGATACTAAGTGCTATATACATATGCAACCCTATTGGTTTGACATCAATTTAGTGCATTAGTTGTTTATTCTTGAGTTTGATTCTTGCCGCATAGATATTGGGAATAATTGGTCTCTTGGATGATCTCCTAATTGCTTTGGACTGGCCGACCAGTTCTGTTGTTCTTATGGTATCTATCTATACTAGTCCAAGACCCGTGCACGGGGTGGGAAGATCATCGTTGATGGATAGAAAACTTTTGACTAAATTATAGTTTTGGTCTCCTTATTTTCAAAAATTCAGATATTTGGTCTCTCTATTTTAAAACTCAGATATTTGGTCCCCCAATTTTAAAAAATCAAATACATTTAGTCCAAAGAGGGACCAAATGTCTTTGATTTTTTAAAATTGGGGGACCAAATGTCTTTGATTTTTTAAAATTGAAGGACCAAATGTCTTTGATTATTAGTCATAAAAAATTGAAAATTCCTCTTGGACTCAATGTCCTTTGAATTTTTGAAAATATGGGGACCAAAACTATAATTTTTAAAATAGGGGGAAATACCTCATATGAAGAAAATATACTACTATTATTTAAAAGAAGATTTATATAATTTACATAAAATAGGGGGACCAAATGCGGGTATATATATACCTCTTGGGACTCAAATGTCTGAGTTTTAAAATAGGGGGACCAAATGTTTGAATTTTTGAAAATAGGGGGACCAAAACTATAATTTAGCCAAAACTTTTATATTATACTTAAATTATTATTTAAAAGAAGAAAATATACTACTATTATTGTATTGTTATGATATATTGAATACGATGGTTTTTACATTACATGGTGGTTTACATGGTGGTTTGTATTCATAAATTCAGGTATTCATAGTGAATAAGATAGATTAAGGGGTTAGCTATTTTTAAAATGTTTTTTTTTGAATAAATTTGTTCAGTTGTTCAGTATTTGAATTTCCAAATTAGTCAATTTGACCAGAAAAAGCAATACATTTATCCGGAACTCATTGAAACAACTATCATATATAAACCAATATAATCATTTTTAACAACACAAATTCATAAGATTCTAAAGAACATTCAAAGAAGTTCATTAAAATGGTTTCTCTTCGAAAGGCATTCAAATCAGGAAATATCCCTGAAAACCCACCAACATCTTAAAACTCCTGAACTCCTCATCAGATTCTTCCCCGCATGCTCCTCATCTGAAGCTGGTAACTCGTCCTTTTGACTATCATTTTTTGTTGTAGGTATTTAGCTGCTTGCTGGCAAAACGAGCTCCGTAGTCCTCTAACATAGCATGTAATAATGTTTCTAGTGTCCGTACGTAGTACAATAAGATAACCACGTACAATCCTCTTTTTGTTTAGAATATCACCGTGAATGATTGTCTATATTCCCGGTGAACTCATTCCGCTTACCATAAGGCTCATGACTTCCCCTCCCCTAGTACACTAACCTCAATAGTAGGGTCGTCACTCTAAACCTCAATTTATATATATATATATATATATATATATATATATATATATATATATATATAATAATACAAAGTAAAATGAGTCTCAAGGCCAATTATCCTAGGTGTCACTCATACAACAATTTGAGAAAATAATAATTAATGCATTTACACAATTAATTTACATTTAATATTCCGTTTTTTTCATAATATTAAAAAGATAAATTCTTATTTTAAAAATATCTGTGATATTTAAAAAAGTATGATAAAACAAAAAAAAATTCTGAAACCGAATTATAAAAATTCAAATAATGTTAATAATTCATTTATAAAAATTTCCCTAACAAAATTTCATTTTAAACATTTTAAAAACTATCACAATATAAAAAATAAATTGCTATACCAGTTTTATAATATTTAATTTTAAATAATACAAAGTAAAATGTTTTTCAAGACCACTAATCCTAGGTGTTAACCTTACAACAATTTGAGAGAAAAATAATAAATGCTAATTCAGTTTTATTTTCTAAAAAAAACATTGATTAATAATCAATAGTAATGAAACTCAACTTAAAAGAAATTTCAAAACATTCAAATTTTCGAACCTGAAATTTTTTGACGAAAATTACTAATTTTAAATTGGTTCATTTTAGCGCAATTTTCAAATTTCATTTTCAAACAATTTTCATACAACTATCTTATATAAATAGGCTTTCTTCATAGGTCAACAAACAATTATACAGTTAGTGCTCTTATCTTTTACACGTCTTCTTTTTTCCTGTAGTTTTTTTGGCATAGAATGGAATTCAATGCTGAAATGGCTGTTAATTTTCTATTCTATCATAGAAATGTCAACCGGAATGCACTACATCATTTTAGAACAGGTGTATATCAAATTTTCTAAAATGATTTTTTCGACCTTTTTTTTGAGCTATCAAAAAAATATGAACTTTTTGTTGTGATTTTATAACACGACTAGCGTTAGACTTAGTATTAGTTTTTCTACTATATAGAACATCTATTGTAAAGTAAAATACTAAAGGTATAAAAACTATTGTATTTTGTTAGTTAAAAAAAGAATAATTTACTATTAATATTTGTATGTTATATTTAAATTTAACAATAATCTTTTTTAACATAAATATTTAAATTTTACTATATCTTATAATTTCCGTATTTTAAACAATATGTTTTTTTTTGATAAGCAATGTTAGTAGGGGTGGGGGAATGTTAGTTTCCAGGGTTTGAACCCGGGGCCTCCTTCTTGCACTCTTTTGGTGCACTCCATCGATATCCCTTAGCTCACCAACTGAGCTACCTACTTGGGATTTTTAAACAATAGGTTGATTAAAACAAAAAAAAAATTTGAAACCGAATTATAAAAATTCAAATAATGTTAATAATTCATTTATAAAAATTTCCCTAACTAAATTTCATTTTAAACATATTAAAAACTATCACAATATAAAAAATAAATTGCTATACTAGTTTTATAATATTTAATTTTAAATAATACAAAGTAAAATGAGTCTCAAGGCCAATTATCCTAGGTGTCACTCATACAACAATTTGAGAAAATAATAATTAATGCATTTACACAATTAATTTACATTTAATATTCCGTTTTTTTCATAATATTACAAAGATAAATTCTTATTTTAAAAATATCTGTGATATTTAAAAAAGTATGATAAAACAAAAAAAAAATTCTGAAACCGAAGTATAAAAATTCAAATAATGTTAATAATTCATTTATAAAAATTTCCCTAACAAAATTTCATTTTAAACATTTTAAGAACTATCACAATATAAAAAATAAATTGCTATACCAGTTTTATAATATTTAATTTTAAATAATACAAAGTAAAATGTTTTTCAAGACCACTAATCCTAGGTGTTAACCTTACAACAATTTGAGAGAAAAATAATAAATGCTAATTCAGTTTTATTTTCTAAAAAAAAACATTGATTAATAATCAATAGTAATGAAACTCAACTTAAAAGAAATTTCAAAACATTCAAATTTTCGAACCTGAAATTTTTTGACGAAAATTACTAATTTTAAATTGGTTCATTTTGGCGCAATTTTCAAATTTCATTTTCAGACAATTTTCATACAACTATCTTATATAAATAGGCTTTCTTCGTAGGTCAACAAACAATTATACAGTTAGTGCTCTTATCTTTTACACGTCTTCTTTTTTCCTGTAGTTTTTTTGGCATAGAATGGAATTCAATGCTGAAATGGCTGTTAATTTTCTATTCTATCATAGAAATGTCAACCGGAATGCACTACATCATTTTAGAACAGGTGTATATCAAATTTTCTAAAATGATTTTTTCGACCTTTTTTTTGAGCTATCAAAAAAATATGAACTTTTTGTTGTGATTTTATAACACGACTAGCGTTAGACTTAGTATTAGTTTTTCTACTATATAGAACATCTATTGTAAAGTAAAATACTAAAGGTATAAAAACTATTGTATTTTGTTAGTTAAAAAAAGAATAATTTACTATTAATATTTGTATGTTATATTTAAATTTAACAATAATCTTTTTTAACATAAATATTTAAATTTTACTATATCTTATAATTTCCGTATTTTAAACAATATGTTTTTTTTTGATAAGCAATGTTAGTAGGAGTGGGGGAATGTTAGTTTCCAGGGTTTGAACCCGGGGCCTCCTTCTTGCACTCTTTTGGTGCACTCCATCGATATCCCTTAGCTCACCAACTGAGCTACCTACTTGGGATTTTTAAACAATAGGTTGATTAAAACAAAAAAAAAATTTGAAACCGAATTATAAAAATTCAAATAATGTTAATAATTCATTTATAAAAGTTTCCCTAACTAAATTTCATTTTAAACATATTAAAAACTATCATAATATAAAAAATAAATTGCTATACTAGTTTTATAATATTTAATTTTAAATAATACAAAGTAAAATGTTTTTCTAGACCACTAATCCTAGGTGTTAACCTTACAACAATTTGAGAGAAAAATAATAAATGCTAATTCAGTTTTATTTTCTAAAAAAAACATTGATTAATAATCAATAGTAATGAAACTCAACTTAAAAGAAATTTCAAAACATTCAAATTTATGAATCTGGGTTTTTTTGACGAAAATTACTAATTTTAAATTGGTTCATTTTGGCGCAATTTTCAAATTTCATTTTCAAACAATTTTCATACTACTATCTTATACAAATAGGCTTTGTTCGTAGGTCAACAAACCATTATACAGTTAGTGCTCTTATCTTTTACACGTCTTCTTTTTTCCTGTAGTTTTTTTGGCAAATAATGGAATTCAATGCTGAAATGACTGTTAATTTTCTATTCTATCATAGAAATGTCAACCGGAATGCACTACATCATTTTAGAACAGGTGTATATATCAAATTTTCTAAAATGATTTTTTCGACCTTTTTTTTGAGCTATCAAAAAAATCTGAACTTTTTGTTGTGATTTTATAACACGACTAGCGTTAGACTTAGTATTAGTTTTTCTACTATATAGAACATCTATTGTAAAGTAAAATACTAAAGGTATAAAAACTATCGTATTTTGTTAGTTAAAAAAAGAATAATTTACTATTAATATTTGTATGTTATATTTAAATTTAACAATAATTTTTTTAACATAAATATTTAAATTTTACTATATCTTATAATTTCCGTATTTTAAACAATAGGTTTTTTTTTTATAAGCAATGTTAGTAGGGGTGGGGGAATGCTAGTTTCCGAGATTTGAACCCGAGACCTCCTTCTTGCACTCTTTTGGTGCACTCCTTCGATATCCCTTAGCTCACCAACTGAGCTACCTACTTGAGATTTTTAAACAATAGGTTGATTAAAACAAAAAAAATTTCTGAAACCGAATTATAAAAATTCAAATAATTTTAATAATTCATTTATAAAAATTTCCCTAACAAAATTTCATTTTAAACATATTCAAAACTATCACAATATAAAAAATAAATTGCTATACCAGTTTTATAATATTTAATTTTAAATAATACAAAGTAAAATGTTTAATTTTAGTATTTTACTTTACAATAGATGTTCTATATAGTAGAAAAACTAATACTAAGTCTAACGCTAGTCGTGTTATAAAATCACAACAAAAAGTTCATATTTTTTAATAATTCATTTATAAAAATTTCCCTAACAAAATTTCATTTTAAACATATTCAAAACTATCACAATATAAAAAATAAATTGCTATACCAGTTTTATAATATTTAATTTTAAATAATACAAAGTAAAATGTTTTTCAAGACCACTAATCCTAGGTGTTAACCTTATAACAATTTGAGAGAAAAATAATAAATGCTAATTCAGTTTTATTTTCTAAAAAAACATTGATTAATAATCAATAGTAATGAAACTCAACTTAAAAGAAATTTCAAAACATTCAAATTTTCGAATGTGGAATTTTTTGACGAAAATTACTAATTTTAAATTGGTTCATTGTGGCACAATTTTCAAATTTCATTTTCAAACAATTTTCATACAACTATCTTATATAAATAGGCTTTGTTCGTAGGTCAACAAACCATTATACAGTTAGTGCTCTTATCTTTTACACGTCTTCTTTTTTCCTGTAGTTTTTTTGGCAAATAATGGAATTCAATGCTGAAATGGCTGTTGATTTTCTATTCTATCATAGAAATGTCAACCGGAATGCACTACATCATTTTAGAACAGGTGTATATCAAATTTTCTAAAATGATTTTTTCGACCTTTTTTTTGAGCTATCAAAAAAATCTGAACTTTTTGTTGTGATTTTATAACACGACCAGCGTTAGACTTAGTATTAGTTTTTCTACTATATAGAACATCTATTGTAAAGTAAAATACTAAAGGTATAAAAACTATCGTATTTTGTTAGTTAAAAAAGAATAATTTACTATTATTTGTGTGTTATATTTAAATTTAAAAATAATCTTTTTTAACATAAATATTTAAATTTTACTATATCTTATAATTTTCGTATTTTAAACAATAGGTTTTTTTTTATAAGCAATGTTACTAGGGGTGGGGGAATGTTAGTTTCCGGGGTTTGAACCCGGGACCCCCTTCTTGCACTCTTTTGGTGCACTCCTTCAATATCTCTTAGCTCACCAACTGAGCTACCTACTTGAGATTTTTAAACAATAGGTTGATTATATATATAAGTAATTAATTTCATTTATCAAAAAAAAGTCTTGGTCATTTATCAAGAAAAATCACATGTCTGAATACAAAGTAAACAGCTATGCTAAGAAAAAAGTCTTTGACTATTTTTTGTGTTTATCGCATTTTAATAAAAACATATTCACTTTAATTTTTTTATATTTATCATAAATTATGTCTCATACCTCCCAAAATATTTTTTGTGTGTGTCTACGTATATTTGTTTGTGAATTTATATTGTTTGTGTCTATATATTCACTTTTAAATGTGAAGCTACGTGTGTTTTTCCAAAAATAGAATTGATATCAGCCGTAAAAGATAAAATATTTTATTTTTAGTACACTAATTTATTCCATAAACATTTATATTAATAATTTCACCATCATGTTATTCACACAATTTTTTTAACGAAAACATAGTATAGTATCCCGTGCATCGCACGGGTTACATACTAGTATATATATATATATATATATATATATATATATATATATATATATATATATATATATATATATATATATATTCAAAGGACATTGAGTCCGCTTGACCGGTTATCATGACATCACACGTGATTACTAAATTCTTTTACATAATTTTAATGTAATTCACCTCACCTCAATGTATACCTACGTGTTTTCCACGAATTACAGTTTATTTATCAATACATAAGGTTTAGGAAATGATTAGAATGCAATTGGTCCATGCTTAGGAGGCGCACGACCCGTGCGTGTTTTCAAATTTTTTTGAACACAAACACGAAGAGTACGCACGGTCCGTGCCATGTTTTTTTTAAAATTTTACAGGCAACCTGCGAACAGGTCGCACGGTCCGTGCCACCTGGGCGCACGATCCGTGCGTGTTCATCAGCAGCCCAAAATTGTGATTTTTCCTAAAAATTTGGCCGTTCCGATTAATTCCCGAACATCAAAACACATAATTTCAGTCCAAACAATCATCAAAGTCAGTCCAAACATTCATATTATCCTCAATTAATCATTTGTTCAAACACTCAGTAGCATGGTGTATGCGGAATCGATCGCCATGACTTGGAACAACACACAGAAAACACTCGGACCAATTTTCAATGGTAGAGTTATTTCACCCAACATGCTCCTTTTGGACCCGTCAAAAGCTCGTACCATTAAAATCTGTGGCGTCAAGTCTCTCTCTTCCAAGCCTAATGCATCCAACGTAGACATAGGCATGATGTTAAGAGCTGATCCACCATCAATTAAGACTTTGGCCACCATGAACCCCCGACATTTCAATGTGATGTGCAAGGCTCAGTGTTCCCTTCTTGCTGGAACAGCTATCTCGTTTTCCGCAAAGGTGATTAGGTTGTATCGCTGCATCGGGTCCACCATACTCACCACATTCTGGGGTGTTTCATCAGGCTTTACGAAGGCTTCCTCCAGGGTTTTCAACAAAGCCTTCCTATGGACTTCCGAAGAGAGGATGAGAGATAACAGTGAAATACGGGCCGGAGTCTTCTTGAGCTGCTCCATCACATCATATTCACTCTGCTTCATGATTTTCAGAAACTCTTCTTTCGACTGTTCTCCTCCATCTGCCTCTTTCCCCTTCTTATTCTTTTCAGGCTCTTCAGGTCCAAAGTATCGTCCACTCTGGGTTATTCCTCCCACACTTACAATATTATCAATAGACTCCTCGACTTCTTGTTCCTTACCGATTTTGAACTTTGACGGACCGCCTATAACTTTGACCTGGGTTCCATAATTCCAGGGAACCGCATGAGTATTGTCACAAGCAAAAGGTGTGGGTTTTTTCACAATCACTGTAACCTTTTCGGATACCGAAGGTTGATTGAGGGGCGGGACCTTGAGCACGAAACGCTCCAAGACATTGACCTCCTCCTGAGCCATAGTTTCCTTAGCTTGAACAATCCCCAGTGTCATTAGGCTTTGCACATGGGCTTTGAAATCCCAACAACCTTCCACATCATGGCCAGCACAACCATGATGATACACACACCTCTTCTCTTCATCGTTCATAGCATATCTCACGACTTCTTTGGTGGGTGCCACTACTCCATAACCGGCCTTTTGCAATCCTTCCCATATCTTCATCATAGGGGTTTGCCGTTTCAAAACCCTTTTGATAGGCGCACCATCCTTTCCTATCATACTCACTGATGCATTCCCCTTGTGCTTATGGAGAGGGTCATTAGTGATATTTGGTCCCGACTCCTCTTGGATGTCTAATTTCTTGTGAGCGATCAACCTCCTTACAACATTTTTGAAGGCCTCACAATCCTCAATTGAATGGCCGGCAACTCCCATGTGAAATTTGCAGGTCAGGTTTGGGTTGTACCAGGATGGGAATGGAGGTTCCCAATCCTTTACTGGCATCCCTGCGATCAAGTGGGCGTCGTTTAGTTGTTGGAACAATTCGGCATTGGTGATGGAAAGTTTAGGAAATGGGGGAAAGTTGGGAGGGGGTTGGCGGTAGGATTGGCGAGCTGTTTGGTAGTTGGGACGTGGGTGAGATTGCGTGTTTTGGACATTGTTTATAGGGAAATATGGTGGGTTAGTGTTTTGGTTCATCGGGTAAGGGGTATTTGGGTGAGGTTGGCTATATCTTGGCTGTTGAGGAATATGGTTTGGTGCGGCTCGAATGAAGCTGACTTCTGGGTCTTTCTTTTTCTGAGGGAAGCTCTTTTTTGATTGCCCGTTCTCCATCTGTTCCATGGGAAGTTTTCCAGCTCTTGCCAACATCTCAGTTCTTTCACCGACAGCTATCAGATCTGCGAAGTCACTATAGGCTGCTCCGGCCATTGCGGCCACATAGGGGGATCCCAACGTCCCCAAGAAGTAAGAGCACATCTCTGATATAGTGAGTGGTGGTTGGACTTGTGCAGCAAGAGTTCTCCACCTTTGGGCATACTGTTTAAACGCCTCATCACTCTTCTTTTGTAGTATTCCCAACTGCTCGCGTGTTGGAGCCATGGCCATATTAAACCTATACTGATTCATAAAGACGTCAGCGAGGTCCTTCCAACTATCAATCTTAGAGTGGTCCATCTGAATATACCATTCTAAAGCTGGCCCGGTCACACTTTCATGGAAAAAGCTAATGAGGAATTTCTCGTCCTTGGACCAAATTGACATTTTGGTGCAATAGGTCCTTAGGTGCAGAAGAGGATTGGTGCTCCCGTCATATTTGGTGAAGTCGGGCACTTTAAAGTCTCGTGGAATTACGATGTCATTAGTGGGGCAAAGCTCGTCCAAGCCCAAGGACTCGAAAGTGCTAGATCCTTGTATCGCTTTGATCTTTTCCTCCATCTTATCCATCCACTGTTATCTCACCTTATCCTTCTGTATTGACGCATGCCCCTCGTCCATCACGTTCTCCGCGTGGAATGCCCCTCCTGGCCTACTTGTAGGGTATGAGTACTCTCCCTCATGGTGACCCGCAGCTACATATCCCATTCCAACGGGGATATCAGATGGCCCATGGTTGCCATTGTTCGGATTTTGAAACACCTCACCTTCGTTACCAAGTTCATGTCTTGACAAGAGGGAAAATTTATTCAAATAAGAAAGAAAACTATCATTTCGTTTGTCAAAGGATCGTTGACAATTGTTTTTGGAACCTGGCGCGAGTATCTTTTAATTCCAATTTTAGAGATTTAGCAAAATATGGACGTGGAATTAGGAACGAACAAAACAAGTGGGAATTCATTTCATAATCATCATTCAAGTACAACAATCTTTTCAAAATGCATCAATTGCCCCTAACCAATTTCACAAAATCATCCACAATGCCCCCACGATTTTTTTCTGACTCCACCACCGACTACTCAAAGTTCTTCAGCCTCTTGCAAATTTGCCTTAGCCTCGGCCACCAATTCCTCAAAGTCCTCCACAAGCCCCTGTTATACCCCAATTTTGTCCGTCTTCTTTTTCTAGTTTTAGTCGTTTATTTTTTTGTAAATCGTGTTTTGAAGTCGCGTGATTACGAGAATTATCAGTATGGCGTCTCAGTTACTAATCCTAGCCAATTTCAATTACCCTGTTCAACTAAATCGAAATACCGTTGTTTTAAATTAGGCATGCACGCGAATGATCGATCGTTTCGTGCGTTCTTCAATTTAATCTTCGTATTTGGATTTAAGTCGAACCTAATTGAGACTAACAAAGTCATTTTTCTCGCGATTGGGCTTGTCATTTCAATTTGGGCTTAAGAACGCGATTCTGAGGTAATTTTTTAGCGTTTCTAGTTAACAGGCCCATTTTTCTATTTTTGGGCCTCGTTTTAGCGTATTTGTTTAGTCTGGCCCGTTCTCGTCTTTGTATTTGGCCCGACTCCTTTTTCTTGTTATTAATCTTATTTTGTTTATATAATTAAGCAATATAGTATCAAAAAATGTCAAAAAAATTCTATTTAATTTTATTTACAATTTAATAGTGTCCAAGATGTCCAAAAGTCCAAAAATACAAAAAATGATAATACTAAAAATACCAAAAATACAAATCCGAAAATGCAAATAATAATAGGCAGCAGCAGCAGATTCAGGGTTTCCAACAGCTGCTCCCCAAGCTGCTGGGCCTAGGTCGATCCGCTCCAAAACCTGAAAAAATAATTCAAAGCCCGGTCAAAATACAATCAATGCCTAAACCTGAAAATGCAGTATAAATCAGCAGTCAAACAGCAGTGGACAGACACGATTTTCGAGGTAAACAGCACTAAAAAAAAACGATTAGGGCTTTACATTGAAACCCTAATTCCAAAACAGTGTTTTCTTTCTTTGAAGTTCAAAAAATTTCAAAGCAGTAGCAGTCAAGGATCCAAAGAAGCAGGTACGCAGGTAGAGCAGTCACAGACAACAGTACCAGTAACTCAGATCCGCAGTGACAACAAAGCAAAAGGATACATATAAGAAGCTGGAATTCAGGTTTGTTTCTGGGTTATTAAGTCTGAAATATACATATACGAATTCAGGTTTTTTTTAGTATTGTATAGAAAATATTTAATTTGAGACAAATAAAAAAAAAACAAGAAAAAACAGAAACAGACATTTGAGGAGCAGATAAGAAAAAATATATATATATATATAAAAAAAAAGGAGAGAACCGAGAACCTTGCCTGCTAGTTCCGGCCACCGTACGGTGGCCGTCCACCCCTGGCCTCCTCCGGTCATCTTCTCCGGCGAAGCTCCGGCGCAATCAATCAAACCGAACCACCATCCACCTACAACCGCACCGCCGTCTCCTCCACGAGAATGTCTATGTCACCGTCGCGAACCACCGCCACCACGTTCGGTCCAAGCCTCGCTGGTCACCATCGCCACCGTCGCGACACCGCGCCCCCCAGCATCTCAGTCACACCATCCCTCTTCTTCTCCACCCACGAATCCCAGACCAAGCGCTGTCGCCTCTCACCACCGTAATCCTCCACTGTGCTCATTTCTTTCTCCCTCCTCACCGTCTCTATCTTCGCGTTTCGCGATTTTTCCGCTCTCTCTCTGTTCTGCGAAAATCACCACCTTCGTCGTCGCCGGAGACGACGCGAACCCCCATCATACGCCTCTCTCCGCAAACCTGCCTCTCTCTCTCTGTAAATTTCTCTCTCTCACCAAAACTTGGTGCGTGCGGCGCTGAGGATTAAGGAAATTAGGGTTCCAGCAATGTTTCCTTTTATACTCCTACTATTGTTTTTACTGATTTATTTATTTTAAAACAAAATTAATAATTCGGATTGATAACTACACCCTGTGTTTAATAAACGCAACACCCTTTTTTTAGGCCCACTCGCAGACCAACCAGCCCACACGGGCCAATCTATAAAATACTAACTGGGCTGTTGCTTTTCGCACCCAGTTTTAACAATATAACTCCCTTTCTGCAAATTGCACCCCCTTTTTTCTCGTTTTTTAAATTTAATTCATTTCTCTTCAAGACAAAATAGTTTCTCATAAATTAAAAACTTTGTTAATAGTTTTGTGAAGTCTTTGCTTGCATGATTATTAACAACGAGGTACTAGTGGTGATCACTTGGAGCCTTTGCTCAATTGATCATCATGAATATCTGAATTTTCCTAAAAATTTTCACTAAATAAAAAACTTTGTTAATAGTCTTGTGAAGCCTCTGCTTGCATGATTATTAACAATGAGGTACTAGTGGTGATCACTTGGAGCCTTTGCTCAATTGATCACCATGAATGCCCAATTTTCATAATTAAATAAGATAAAAAAACAAAAACCGTTTTCCAAACACAGAAGAACTACGTAGCTTTGAATTCTCCATCGCACCAGGAGATACGTAGGAGCGGGTCACATCCCGTCAAGCATAACAAATAAAAATCATTTTCACAATAAGTTTCAAACAATTATTTTCAAAAGAACCTAGAACTACGTCGCCTTTGATTCTCCACCCGGAGATACGTAGGAGCAGGGCCACGCCCCTGTCAAGCGCA
Source organism: Astragalus membranaceus (assembly GCA_039519185.1). NCBI lineage: Eukaryota > Viridiplantae > Streptophyta > Magnoliopsida > Fabales > Fabaceae > Astragalus > Astragalus membranaceus. The sequence goes on along the minus strand of CM076848.1, from coordinate 171,489,103 downwards.
AAAATAAATAATTTCTAAATAAAAAATACAAACACATCTCTTTCAAAAATCAAAATCTTATTTTCAAAGTAGGGGATTAAGTCGGTCGTACGGCCGGGTTAATCATCGTTTTAGGATAAGTGAACTGTGGTCCTTCAGAGCCCCAGCGCTCCTTCAGCCCCCAGCGGCCCTTCAGACCCCCAGTGGTCCTTCAACCCAGATCACACAATCCTAAAACCCCTCTATTAAAAAACACCAAACACACGAACATTTTCTACACAAGAACTACGTAGCTTTGAATTCTCCATCGCACCGGGAGATACGTAGGAGCGAGAGGCCAACTCTCGTCAAGCGCCCTATTCTAAAATACCCTTTTTTCCCCCTTTTTCATAATAAATAAAGATTTTCATTAAGATTTTTTCAATAAGAAGTAGAGAGGCAAAATTAAGTATTTTCAAGTCAACACACTAAAACCACACATTTAATTAAAGGTTCCCTCTCAGTAGAGAGGACGTGTGGGGTGCTAACACCTTCCCTGCGCGTAACCGACCCCCGAACCCTATTCTCTAGTTTCGCAAGACCAATCGCTTTCCAAAAAAGGTTTTCCTAATATTTTCCTTAATAAATATTGGTGGCGGCTTCATTGTCTTAGAAAAAGTTGTGAACGAGGAAGATTCTCCATCGGGGACTTTTTCGGGCGCAACAGCTGGCGACTTCACTGGGGACACTAAAAAACATTTTTTCAAAAGTGGGTCAAGCCTAATTAATTAAATGTGTGGTTTATATGATTGATTTGAATATCTTGTTTTGCCTCTATTCTTCTTCTTTTTCATAAGCATGTTGCATCCATGTGCATTCTTCTTCTATGTTTGCTTTTGTTTAAAGCAATAGATAGTTATTTCTTTGCTTAGTTCTCTCATGCATTTCTTCCCCTTTCTTATCACGTCCCCTTCCTCTTTGCTCCCTTTCTTGAGGTAAGTAGTGCATTGTTATTGGCACCCTAGATTAGTTTATATTGGATCGATATTGAACCCTAGGATAAATAACATGCTATTTGTCTGGACTGCTCTGGATTTTCATTTGCAGGTGGGGATGGGTAGTTATTCCTAGATGTTGTGCCCTCGACACACACTTCACATCCTATACTTGTGAGCATTGAGTGGGGCCTAAAACCCAAGGTCTGAACAAAAACCTAGGAGAGTGGGAACGATTAGTGACTGCCATTCGTAGACCTTTGTCTGTATGGCTCTCATGAAAGTTCCGCCCAAGAGTGCGCTTTGTCATGATGCCTCACACTCGGTAGCTTTCTACGATTGTGGGTGCCATCATGAGAGAGACTTTAGCTCTTGGTTGCCATTGTAAGGAAGTGATTAGAACCTACATGGGAGGATTACCCCTTTCGTCGACTTTAGACCCTAGGATTCCCACCCTTTGTAGGACACGGGGGCACGCCTTTGTTTGCTGCATTAGTTTAGGCATTCCTTTTTCTCAAACTCTATTTCAAAAAAATCGTAGAAAATAATATCCTTATTTTCTTACCCTCTTTTTATGTAAATGACACATCATTTCACATCCACATCATTTCGCATTCACATCGTTTCGCATCATTGCATCACTGCATCATTGCATCATTTGCATTGCATAAAATTCCAATTTTGAAAAAAACCATTCATCTTGCATTCCCTTTCATCACATAAAGATAAAACAAAAACAATTGTCATCTGCATAGCATAAGCATTTCCTCGTCAAGTTCATCCAAGATGAGACATTCATGCATAAGCATTATTTCAAAAAAGACACAGTAGAACTACGCAAGCTTTGATTCCTCATTACAATGGGGATACGTAGGAGCGGGTCATACCCCGTCAAGCACATTTTTCTAAAACCCTTTTTCCAATAAATCATTTGCATCTCCAAATAATTTTCAAAATCATGTTCCAAAACTAAAAAACAAAAAAAGAAAATCATTGTGAGTATCATGCATCTCATTGCACAAAAAAAAAATGAAAACAAGAAAGCATCTCATTCATAATCATGAATAAAAATCATCATCAAATTTATTCCAAATGTAGCATTCATGCACCATTTCATTAACCTCATCACTTTGGTTCAAACACATCATTCCTCCATACATGCATCTTTCAAAAAAGGAAGGGGCATTGGCATTTCATACCTTGCCTTGCCTCTAAAAAAAAATAAAAATAAAAATAAAAAATCATCATCATTTAGAGAAAAGCATCATTCTTGCATCTTTCATCATTCAAAAGAAAAAGGGGGACATTGGTATTTCGTACCTTGTCTCGCCTCTAAAAAATAAAAAAATAAAAAATCAAAATCAAAAATCATTTTGAAAAAAAAAGGGGCATCATTCTTGCATCATTCGCATTGGCACTCCATATTTTGTCTTGCATTAAAAATAACAAAATTATTTAGAATAAACCACACTCTTCGAGTGGTCATTCTCCACGCATTTGCATCATACTTGGATATCATAATTTGTTCATTCATTCATTGCATAAAATAAGAGTTGTGATGAGAAGCGAGACGTTCTTGCGAAACAATCATCCTTTTTGAAAAAGTTTATCCTTACTTGGTTGCAAATTCAAGGTGTTCCAAGGCACTCAGTTTTTCAAAAGCACTGCATCCCATCCATTCCATGACAAAAGACTGAAATAGTGTATCAAAAAAAAAACAAATTTTTTAACTGATGTTAACTCTCTGTGAAGCATTCTTCTAATGAGCGTGCATGCCAGGTGCAGTTTCTCTTGTTTGAGTCAGTCAATTTCCTTCATTCCTTATCCAAGTCTAATCCCGCCCCGTCCACCCATAAAGTGCATATTCTCCCCATCAGTGCGTATTTGACTTTTGATTCAAGTCCTCCATGCTGGGGCAAGTCTGTGATCACTAATTTTCCTTGTCGGTATCATATTCCTTCAGTGCAAGTCTCTCAAAAAATAATAATAATAATAATAATAATATAATAAACAAGAAAGCAAGCTCGCTAGGTTGAAAACCCGCAAAGGGCGGCCTAGGCAAAAAAGAGCGCCCGGTGGACTGAAAACTCGCAAAGAGCGGTACAGGCAAAAATTAGGGCACAAAAAAAAAGAGCAAACACATGAAGATAGATAAATTATTGTTCTAAAGTTAAGCAATCGGGATTTGAAATGAAGTTTGGCCATCTCCTCAAAAACCCCAAGATCCCAGAAAGTCCCTTTCCTACCCACCTTGAGCCAAGAAAAACCAAAATCCAAAAATCACCCTAGACAAGGATCACCCCAAATAAAAAAACAGTGCATCACTTTTTATCAGCTCACCCGAGTCAAAAAAAAAGGGAAAACGAGAAAAAAAAAAAGGGGATTCAAAAATGAAAATCCCAAAACAAAAGAAAATAAAGTGGTGAGCTGGTACATGTTACCACAAAATACAAGAGATCCTTGTCTAAATACACCTTCAAACACTCCACCATTCCAACACCTGATTCCAAAAACCTTCAAACACTTCCTTTGGCCTCAACATCAAACCCCTTAGTCATTCTACCATGAGACACGAATTTGCTTTAACAGAGCCCAAACAAGCCCAATAACCATCCTCCTCATAGACCATTAACCGTCAATCAACGCCAAACAAAACTCATCCTCCCTTTAGCCTCAAACACTTCATTAAGCCTAACCCTCTTTCCTCCACAAAACACCACAATCCCGAAAAGTCCATTCCGATCAATGACCGGTTGCTTTTGTTCACTCGAATTCTAATCTTAGGACGAACAAGCTTATCTATGTACAATGTGTTTGCTCAAAAGAAAAACAAGCGATCAGAAAAAAAGAAAGCTGATCAAGAAAGAATAAACCCTCAGAAAAAAGAGAACTGAGGAAACAAAAACGAACAGTCAGAAAAAAGAAAGCTGACAAAATAAAAAAGAGGGACTTGCACTCCAAAACACATTCAAGATGCATTAAAACAAGGTTTAGTGATCACCAGGTAAGGATTCTTTCGCACCAAAAGTCAAGACATCAGTAGAGAACCAAAGATTTGCACTGAGAATACCACTCAGACCCAAAAGTTGGGGAATTCTCTTCACCACCCGCACACCCTAGTCTTAGGAAAGTCTGTTCAATGCCCATCCCATGTCACTCCAGTTGTCAATATAATTCCAAAGTGGGGCAAGTTCATTCCCATTCCTTCACCTCATTCATTCCCATAAAAACCTCACCGGGGCAATCTCTCAACTCACTATCCTAAACAAGACCTTGTCATTCTGACTGGGGCAACATCAAATTCTGTGGGTTGAGGCAAAACCCCTTTCATTCCAGCTTTCATCCCAAGAGCCGAAGCGTTCCCAATTCATCATCTTCTACACCCCTAGTCGTTGTCACCACTAGACAGGGGCAAGTTATTCACTCGTCAAAGACCTGAATTGGGGCAATCTTGTATCTCTTGGTCCCTCATGAGCTTCGGCAACAACCGTGTCTGTCATTCCTTCACTTGCCATAGATGTCCATGCCCTAAACCAATTCCAAGTTAACTGACTCATTCATTAACATTTGCACTCTTATGCATGCTTACTAGACAATGCTTCAAAAAGATAGAACACCAGTTATTTACGTGATATCTAAAATTCAGTCATCGTGGAAAGAAAGAGAAAACAAGTGAGGTTATTTGTAAATAAAAACCTTGAGAACACCAGAGTTTGAATCAAATTCAATTTTTCAACAGAATGGTCAATAATCATCTCAATTCCTTGCATTCGAAGTCTCGCATCTCATCATCACAAAAATGTTTACCTCATGCATCTAGGCATTATAGCATATGCATCAAAGCATTACATTTGCATCTTCACATTTTGTGCATTCATCACATAGTAAAAAGAAAAAAAATGTTCCACATCAGTCGCACCATATTAATACTTGCATTTCATAGAAAAAAATAATAAAGAAGAAAAAGCAGAAATCTTTTCATTGCATTGGCATCATATTCGTACTTCATAAAAAAGGAAAAGAACAAAATCATTGCATATCATTCATCATTAGAGCATTACATTTTGCATCGGATATCCCATAGAAAAAGCAAAGAAAGCAAAAAGAAGACAAGGAAAAGAAACCACAAAAGCAACACAAAAACATTCCTTGTCATCCAGCATTCCATATCATTCATCATTTCACAAACATTCATTTGTCATTCAATCATCAAACATTAAAGCAGTGCATACGCATCATATTAACGTTAGCATTTCCATAAAAGAAAAAAGAACAAGAATCATTGCATTAAACATCAGAGCATTGCATCATATTAATGTTTGCATTTCATAGAAGAAGCAAAAAGAAACAAACAGAAGTTAGAACAGGAGCATTTCATTCATCAAAGCATCAATCACCGCATACATTTGCATTCAAACATCAAAGCAATACAGTTGCATCACATCAATACTGGCATCTCATAGAAGAAAAGAAAGCTAGAACATCCCATGTCATTCATCATTTCATGTCATTCATCATTTTACAGCAACGTCCCCATTTCATAAAAAATAAAAAATAAAAAAATAAATAAATAAAAAAAGAGGGGTAGAGAAAGTTTTCCTTTGCATGTCATTCCATTAAAATACATGAGCATTCCATGTCATCAAACACCAAAGCTTTGCATTCGCATACCCTTGTTTCTTAAAAGAGCAAAAAGAGGAGCCAAAGAGAGAAAAGAGAAGAGCCAAGAGAGCAACAAAAAGAAGAGAAGCTAGAGAAAGAGAAAAAGACATATAAGAACAGGAGAAAATCATGCATTGCGTACAGACAAGAGAAGAAAAGGAAAATCATTGCATTCATCAAGCATATAGGAACAGTAGAAGATCATGCATTCATCCGACATAGACAAAGGAAATAAGAAACTCATCATTCATCATAAGAAAAAAAGAAAACAGCAATCATGGCATTTGCATTGCATGCATTTGTTCATTTTCAGCTACAGGTACAAAGAGAGGGTGAGCACTTCGGTGTTAGCCCTCGCCCCCAGATTCCAGAAAATGTTCCCCCAAGTTGGGAGTTCAGAAAGAAAAAAGAAAAGAGAGAAAAGAAAAGAGAGCGCTCAAGCGCGCATTGCGGATTGGAGCACAGAGATCATCGCTCCCTTCTGCCCAGGTCTCACATCGCGTACGAGCAACGCGATGGACCGCAGCCCCATGTGAGGTTCAACGGAATAGTTGTATCAGCCTAAGATACAGTGGACGCCGTGCATTGATCAGTATATCAGTTCCGGAGCTGATAACGATCCCCCCGGTCGCTCGAAAAGGCCAACAGGAAGCGTGCTCCTCAAAGCCACGTGCAAACTCGGATTCACCAAGAGTCCGTTTAAGGATTACAGGTTTTAGGCAGCCTGGGCAATTTACCGCTTTCTGCACGCCAAGTGCCCATTTACCGCTTTTCTGCACGCCAAGTGCCCGTTTACCGCTTTCTGCACGCCAAGTGCCCGTTTTACCTTTTTGCCTCAGGTTTCTCTAGGTAGACAAAATTGGTATAATTTCTGAATTCTTTATTTCTATTTTGCCTCGAAATATGTTTCGGCCAATTCATATTCCTTGTCAAAATCCAAATAAAGAGGGGCAGCTGTTATACCCCAATTTTGTCCGTCTTCTTTTTCTAGTTTTAGTCGTTTATTTTTTTGTAAATCGTGTTTTGAAGTCGCGTGATTACGAGAATTATCAGTATGGCGTCTCAGTTACTAATCCTAGCCAATTTCAATTACCCTGTTCAACTAAATCGAAATACCGTTGTTTTAAATTAGGCATGCACGCGAATGATCGATCGTTTCGTGCGTTCTTCAATTTAATCTTCGTATTTGGATTTAAGTCGAACCTAATTGAGACTAACAAAGTCATTTTTCTCGCGATTGGGCTTGTCATTTCAATTTGGGCTTAAGAACGCGATTCTGAGGTAATTTTTTAGCGTTTCTAGTTAACAGGCCCATTTTTCTATTTTTGGGCCTCGTTTTAGCGTATTTGTTTAGTCTGGCCCGTTCTCGTCTTTGTATTTGGCCCGACTCCTTTTTCTTGTTATTAATCTTATTTTGTTTATATAATTAAGCAATATAGTATCAAAAAATGTCAAAAAAATTCTATTTAATTTTATTTACAATTTAATAGTGTCCAAGATGTCCAAAAGTCCAAAAATACAAAAAATGATAATACTAAAAATACCAAAAATACAAATCCGAAAATGCAAATAATAATAGGCAGCAGCAGCAGATTCAGGGTTTCCAACAGCTGCTCCCCAAGCTGCTGGGCCTAGGTCGATCCGCTCCAAAACCTGAAAAAATAATTCAAAGCCCGGTCAAAATACAATCAATGCCTAAACCTGAAAATGCAGTATAAATCAGCAGTCAAACAGCAGTGGACAGACACGATTTTCGAGGTAAACAGCACTAAAAAAAAACGATTAGGGCTTTACATTGAAACCCTAATTCAAAAACAGTGTTTTCTTTCTTTGAAGTTCAAAAAATTTCAAAGCAGTAGCAGTCAAGGATCCAAAGAAGCAGGTACGCAGGTAGAGCAGTCACAGACAACAGTACCAGTAACTCAGATCCGCAGTGACAACAAAGCAAAAGGATACATATAAGAAGCTGGAATTCAGGTTTGTTTCTGGGTTATTAAGTCTGAAATATACATATACGAATTCAGGTTTTTTTTAGTATTGTATAGAAAATATTTAATTTGAGACAAATAAAAAAAAACAAGAAAAAACAGAAACAGACATTTGAGGAGCAGATAAGAAAAAATATATATATATAGAAAAAAAGGAGAGAACCGAGAACCTTGCCTGCTAGTTCCGGCCACCGTACGGTGGCCGTCCACCCCTGGCCTCCTCCGGTCATCTTCTCCGGCGAAGCTCCGGCGCAATCAATCAAACCGAACCACCATCCACCTACAACCGCACCGCAGTCTCCTCCACGAGAATGTCTCTGTCACCGTCGCGAACCACCGCCACCACGTTCGGTCCAAGCCTCGCTGGTCACCATCGCCACCGTCGCGACACCGCGCCCCCCAGCATCTCAGTCACACCATCCCTCTTCTTCTCCACGCACGAATCCCAGACCAAGCGCTGTCGCCTCTCACCACCGTAATCCTCCACTGTGCTCATTTCTTTCTCCCTCCTCACCGTCTCTATCTTCGCGTTTCGCGATTTTTCCGCTCTCTCTCTGTTCTGCGAAAATCACCACCTTCGTCGTCGCCGGAGACGACGCGAACCCCCATCATACGCCTCTCTCTCTCTCCACTGCCGTCACCGTCTCCTCTCCACGGTTCCCTCTCCCCTTTTCTTCTCCTCCCTTTCTTCTTTCTTTCTATCTCGTCTCTCTGTCATGCTCTCTCTCTCCGCAAACCCCCCTCTCTCCGCAAACCTGCCTCTCTCTCTCTGTAAATTTCTCTCTCTCACCAAAACTTGGTGCGTGCGGCGCTGAGGATTAAGGAAATTAGGGTTCCAGCAATGTTTCCTTTTATACTCCTACTATTGTTTTTACTGATTTATTTATTTTAAAACAAAATTAATAATTCGGATTGATAACTACACCCTGTGTTTAATAAACGCAACACCCTTTTTTTAGGCCCACTCGCAGACCAACCAGCCCACACGGGCCAATCTATAAAATACTAACTGGGCTGTTGCTTTTCGCACCCAGTTTTAACAATATAACTCCCTTTCTGCAAATTGCACCCCCTTTTTCTCGTTTTTTAAATTTAATTCATTTCTCTTCAAGACAAAATAGTTTCTCATAAATTAAAAACTTTGTTAATAGTTTTGTGAAGTCTTTGCTTGCATGATAATTAACAACGAGGTACTAGTGGTGATCACTTGGAGCCTTTGCTCAATTGATCATCATGAATATCTGAATTTTCCTAAAAATTTTCACTAAATAAAAAACTTTGTTAATAGTCTTGTGAAGCCTCTGCTTGCATGATTATTAACAATGAGGTACTAGTGGTGATCACTTGGAGCCTTTGCTCAATTGATCACCATGAATGCCCAATTTTCATAATTAAATAAGATAAAAAAACAAAAACCGTTTTCCAAACACAGAAGAACTACGTAGCTTTGAATTCTCCATCGCACCAGGAGATACGTAGGAGCGGGTCACATCCCGTCAAGCATAACAAATAAAAATCATTTTCACAATAAGTTTCAAACAATTATTTTCAAAAGAACCTAGAACTACGTCGCCTTTGATTCTCCACCCGGAGATACGTAGGAGCAGGGCCACGCCCCTGTCAAGCGCAAAAATAAATAATTTCTAAATAAAAAATACAAACACATCTCTTTCAAAAATCAAAAATCTTATTTTCAAAGTAGGGGATTAAGTCGGTCGTACGGCCGGGTTAATCATCGTTTTAGGATAAGTGAACTGTGGTCCTTCAGAGCCCCAGCGCTCCTTCAGCCCCCAGCGGCCCTTCAGACCCCCAGTGGTCCTTCAACACAGATCACACAATCCTAAAACCCCTCTATTAAAAAACACCAAACACACGAACATTTTCTACACAAGAACTACGTAGCTTTGAATTCTCCATCGCACCGGGAGATACGTAGGAGCGAGAGGCCAACTCTCGTCAAGCGCCCTATTCTAAAATACCCTTTTTCCCCCTTTTTCATAATAAATAAAGATTTTCATTAAGATTTTTTCAATAAGAAGTAGAGAGGCAAAATTAAGTATTTTCAAGTCAACACACTAAAACCACACATTTAATTAAAGGTTCCCTCTCAGTAGAGAGGACGTGTGGGGTGCTAACACCTTCCCTGCGCGTAACCGACCCCCGAACCCTATTCTCTAGTTTCGCAAGACCAATCGCTTTCCAAAAAAGGTTTTCCTAATATTTTCCTTAATAAATATTGGTGGCGGCTTCATTGTCTTAGAAAAAGTTGTGAACGAGGAAGATTCTCCCTCGGGGACTTTTTCGGGCGCAACAGCCCCTTACAAACATTGATTAACTCGATCGCCTCTCGAGGGGTGGTGAGTGGGTTGACCATAACATCCGCATCGCGGACCAATTCAGGAATCCTTTCAATATTCCTCAACTTGCAGGCCCAGCGACCAGCCTCATACCAAGCATGCATATAGTCTTCCCGCATTCTTCTAATTAGGCCCAAAAAGTGGTTCCTCTCCATATTCCAATTCCCCAAACTCCTTAGTTCTTCATTTTTCCTGTCGATGGTGGACCGATATATGCTTATCACGCTTCTCACTTCTACCCGGTCCCTCTCGATTCTTTCTTCATATCGGGCAATTTCTTCCCTCATTTTCAAATCGAGGTCGAATAGGCGCCGTTGGGTTTCTGCCTGGGCTGCTTCTAGGTCTATCACCCCCCTTTAAGTTTCCAGTTTTCCTCAAGTACATCCTCTATTCCTCTGAGGAGTTCCTCCATCTCTCTTTGTTTTGCTTCGAGGCGCTCCCGATACCCTTTTATGACTTCAAGGCAGGCTTGTTCATCGATCCTTCTGTCCATTTCATGTCGGGAAGCTTGTTCATTCGCCTGGACTTTGAGGATGTTTACTTGTCGTTCGCTTTCCTCGAGGGCCCTTCTCAACTGCTCATTTTCCTTCATAGCTCTGTGACACTCAGTAATCTGTTTCCTTAAATCTTGATTGGTAGAACTTAAGTGATTCTTGATTTTATTCCCAGACTCCTTCTCCATCCTGGCCCTTTTGTTGGCCTGCTCAAGTGACCGGGCCTTTCCATTGCACTCCAATTTGAGGGTTTCGAGAGCGGAGCGAACTTCCTTCAATTCAAGTTCCAAAGCTTCTTTCTCACCTTCCGACTTGACCAATCTATCCTTCAAAATCTTGACCTCATCACTTTCCTCTAAGACCGTGTCTATTTCTTGTGGCGGGTGGGGTGCCAATGCCTGAAATGCCAGCTTAATGACTTCCACCCTGCCTCATACCCACTCTTTGTAGGTAGCTGTAGCTCCACAACCTCTCTTACCCAACTCTCCTGCCCTATAGGTGACATTCTTCCATGCCTTGCGAATCTTGTCCAACATAACTTCATCTTTGAGATCAGCCATGAAAGAAGCTACCAACTCTTCAGCGGGTGGGCCCATCATAGGATAACGCAGTTGCCGTAATGCCAAGACAGGGTTGTAGTTGATGCATACCCATGTTCCCATGAGTGGTACGTTAGGGAATCCACCACATGAGAAAAGTACCTGTACTACTCCCGTTGCCAGTGGGTACCAACGCACGGATTCTTCTTTGAGCCCTATGAATATCTGCTTCCACTCTTGGTCACTGTAGGTTTGTGATTCCTTATTTGTCAATTCAGAAACAGGGCAGAACGAACTATTTTTCCTCTTGAGCACGTGAGCAGTCAACCACATATACAGTACCGGAAGACAACATACAATCCTTTTCCCATTCAGTTCATAGCAGTAATTCAATGTATGGTACATGTCTGCTAAGATTGGGAACGTGGAGCTTTCCCCTCGACATTTACGAGCCATGAATACATCAGTTGCTGCAAGGCTTACCAAATTTTCCCTACTCGGGAACAAGACTAGGTCATAGATTGTAAGAGCCAAGACATCTACAAGAGTTTCCCACCTTTTCTCATGTATCAACTTTTTTATTAACTCTTCCAACCACACCCTCGGTATACCCTTAGGCGTCATCCCTTCGGTTTTCGTATAGGTCAACCAATCCGAATCGATTCCCAGCACTTTCACCACATTTTCAACAGCGGGATAATTCCCACGGTAATGATACGGTTTCCCGGTCAGAGGTTGTCCAATGATCAGCGCGAACTCCTCCAGGGTAGGGGCCAACTGAAAGTTGGAGAAAGTGAAACACCTCAACTCAGAGTCATAGTATTGGGCCAACGCAGTGATTGCTCCCACTTGAACCTTTACGTCCAAAAGGCCCAACAAATTCCCATATATCCTCTTGCATTTGGATTTTGACTGCTCAGGTAGATTGGAAGCGTAGTCTCTCAGCTTGGACATTTCGGGATTTTGGACTTTGAATTGGATAGTTTTCCTTGTGGACGACATCGTTTTCTCGTTCCCTAATTCCTTGTCTCACTTTTGTTTATCCTCTTTTTTTTAGAAAAAAACAATGATTAAGATACTCATGCCAGATTCCGATTTTAGATCCTTTGACAACTTTCCTGAATGAATGAACAGATGTTAGAATGACATAAAAATAGAGATGATGCATGCACAAAATATATTTTCTTTTTCTGCCTTTTGAGGAAAAAATGTAAATGATTTTCAAAAAATGTTATGAGAAAAAGTTTTTTCAAAAATAATGGGATAGAAGGTGGAGTATCTCCCTTTGTGGACTATTATTGGTTGCGCACGCTATGTGGGTTTGGGTCCTATGGGTCTAAGGTCTTTGTACTGTGAATGCTCACACAGGGTGGGTTATTGTAACCTAGAGGGTTTCAAGGTCTCTAGAGTCAAGTATTCTCCTGGAAGATGGACCACAACAGGATGTACATCTAAATTGTGGATATCCACATAGAAGAATCATACTCTAGATGAGAAATTCATGGAAGTCACACAGAACGTATGTTAGTTGATTTTTTAAAAGAAAGAAAAAAGATAATTCTTTTTCTATTATTTGCATGATTTTACGTTGCTAGTTTTCTTTCAACGGTGAGATAGAATATATCTCTTAATAAAGTAGGATGCTAATGGTCTTTAATACTATGCATATAATGCAATATAAAAATAAATCCTTCATTAAGGTTTGGACCGTTGGTATACGTTGGGTGTAGAGACAACGTATTCAATGTGTTTTATTTGTAAAATATATTACATATTAAAGATTGGGTTAATGGATTTAATATTCATTTAACTGAATTTTTCTTTGAAGTTTTATATATAATGAAAAAGTAATGAATATATTTATATTGATATGAACGTTGCATACTTTTAAAGAACTTTTTATAGGAACGTTTCTTTTGAGGAAATCATTATGTGAACGTGTTATTATATCTTTAATTTTGGATGATTTGTCAAGCTTATGGTGCTTCAAGTCTTTTTCCGTTTCTTTTGATGCATCAACGGTTTATTTTATCTAATGTTTATATATAGAAGCCATTTTCCTCAACAGCTTACTGAACTCCAAGGTGTGCTCAAAGATTGGAATAAAAATGTGTTTGGCAATATCTTTATGCAAAAGAGGAACCTGTTCCAGAAACTGAAAAAGATTAACAAACAACTGACCAAGGGGTGGAGTAATCAACTCATTCAACTTCAAAAAACTACTTGGAAAAACTATGAGGAAATCCTTGCTAAAGAAGAAGTGTTTTGGTACCAAAAGTCTAGAGCAAAATGGATTGAATTTGGGGATAGGAATACTCGTTTCTTCCATGGAGTCACTAAAATTAGAAGGAAGAGAAATCAAGTATATACTCTTCAAGATAATCAAGGTGCTTGGATTACAGACCCTATGGAGCTTGAGAGGTTGGCTACTAATTATTTCAAGGAATTGTTTTCCACAAATGATCCTGCCCAACCATACGGGTTAGTGGGTCATTTTCCTAGATTGGAGGAAACCACTCTTGAAGATATAGGTAGGAATATCTCTGACGAGGAAATCTACAACATGGTCAGGAATATAGGACCTTATAAAGCGCCTGGTCCTGATGGATACCAAGGGGTTTTTTTCCAAAGCCAGTGGAAGATTATTGGTCCTTCCTTTTGCAAAATGATCAAGGATATTTGGGAGAATCCTGAGAAGATCAAAGAGCTAAATTCTACATTCCTAGCTCTTATTCCTAAGACTGATACTATGACCTCCATGAAACAGTTTAGGCCAATTGGCCTCTGCAATGTGGCTTATAAAACTGTTACTAAAATGATTGCTAATAGGGCCAGAGAGGCTCTGCAAAGCATCATAGGTCCTGCTCAGTGTTCTTTTGTTCCTAGAAGACATAGCCAAGATAACATTATTATTGCTCAGGAGATCTTCCACTCCATGAGGAGTAAAGGAGGAAACAAAGGTTGGATGGCTATTAAGATTGACCTCGAGAAGGCTTATGACAGGCTTAGATGGGATTTTGTGGATAATACTCTTGAAGACATTGGTTTTCCTACTCCCTTAAGGAAATTGATATGGCACTGTATATCATCCACTACTATGCAGGTTCTCTGGAATGGGGAAGCCTTGGAATCCTTCAAACCTACTAGGGGGATAAGGCAAGGGGATCCAATCTCTCCTTACCTCTTTGTATTATGTATAGAAAGGCTCTTCCAAGCTATTGAAAAAGAGGTTGGTGAATGTAATTGGAGACCAATACAGCTCACCAGGGGTGGTCCTCAAATCTCCCACCTTGCCTTTGCTGATGACCTCATTTTCTTTGCTGAGGCCAGTGTTGATCAGGCTGAAATCATTCAAAATACCCTTCACAACTTCTGTCTTAGTTCCGGGCAAAAGGTGAGCAATGATAAAACTAGAGTCTATTTCTCCAAGAACGTTCCTAGGTTGCTAAGGAATGACATTTGTGAGGTTATGGGAACAATGCTACGGAGGACTTAGGCAAGTACTTAGGAGTGCCTATTTTTCATAAAAAAGTGAGTAAGAACACTTTTAGTTTTGTTATTGAGAAAGTGCAGCAGAGACTCAGTTCTTGGAAAGCACGAACCCTCTCCTTTGCTGGGAGAGTCACTCTTGCTAAATCAGTAATTCAAGCTATGCCAACCTATGTAATGCAATCTTGTGTATTGCCTACAGGAATATGTGATGAAATTGACAAAATGTGCAGATCTTTTATCTGGGGAGATGAGGAAAACCATAGAAAGATTCATCTTCTAAGTTGGGAGAAGCTGTGCAATCCTAAACATGAGGGTGGACTAGGCCTAAGATCCACTAGAGATGCCAATACTGCCTTCCTTATGAAAGGGTTGTGGAATTTTTGTTCCAATCCTGAAACTTTGTGGGGATCTATAATGAGGAGTAAATATAAGTGTGGCAGGCGTGGGATTCCTAAAATTGATTCCAAAAGAAAAGGATCAAATTATTGGAATGGACTTGGTTGCACTTGGGAAGAATTCAGGAAGCAACTGGTTTGGGACTTAGGAAATGGTGACGACATTCGATTCTGGACCGATCCTTGGCTACCTGGGTGTGAGGCTCTAATCAACTACTGCACTACTACTATTAATGAAGATGTATTAAACCTTTCTGTAAGTCAATTACTAACTTATACTGGTGAGTGGAATTTATCCTTATTTGAACAGGTGCTTCCTATGGAGATTCAACAAAAACTGATTGAGTTTCCAGCTCCTTCAATATTTAACAATGAAGACCAATTTAGATGGAAGGCTACCTCGGATGGTTGTTTTACTACTAAATCAGCTTACAGAGTAACACATGGAGACAGTGACACTACTGCAAATCCTATTTTCAAATGCATTTGGAAGTGGAAGGGAACGGAAAGAATACGTACACTGTTATGGAAGTTGGCCCATGAGAGCCTGATGACGAACCTGGAGAGACAGCGGAGGAGAATGGCAACTACTGCAACTTGCCCGATCTGTAATGCTAGCAATGAAACTCTATTTCATCGGTTCAGGGATTGCAATCAAAGCTACAACATCTGGTGTGGCCTAAAAAATTCAAATCAGAATGAATTCTTTGGGCACAGGAATTGGAAGACATGGCTATCAGACAATTTGTCGGGGAACCAGAAGAATGATCAGTTACGTTACTGGAGTATTACTTTTGGAGTCACTCTTGATGTCATTTGGAGGAATCGGAACGATTGGGTGTTCTCTCAAAAAGCCCACACAACACTGGAATCTATCATCGGTATTCGCAATCAGGTGGAGGGAATTGTAGCCTGCATGCAAAGAATTAACATCCTCAAACCTCAAATCAGTAACAGCAATAGCAGGAACGACAATTGGGAACCACCACCACATGGATTTTACAAGATCAATTGTGATGCTTCGGTTCTCAATAATGGCAGATCAGTTGGCTGTGGGGGGATTCTTCGCGACTCTAATGGCTGTTTCAGATTCGGATTCGTTCATCGACTTAAGCCTTGCTCTGTTCTTGAAGCAGAATTGTGGGGAGTATATCATGGTGTGTGCATCGCTTTCAACAAAGGATATACGAAGCTTGAAGTGGAAATGGATTCTCAGCTTGCTTTTGACCTTCTGGTTGCTGGGAAGAATGTGAACCATCCTTTATATCATCTCATTCAAAGCATCAGAGAAGTTGGTGGAGAAGAGTTCAATGCTTCTTGGAAATTGGTAGATAGAGGAAATAATGCTCTGGCTGATAAGTGTGCAAAAGAAAGCCATAGGATAGATGGCATGTGTGTTATCTTCGATTGTATTCCAGGCTTTTTAGCCGACTTTGTAACCTCTGATTGTTATGGACCTACTGGTCCTTATCGTATGAATTAATCTCTTTGGGCCTCTGGCCCTATTGCTCACCAAAAAAAAAAAAATATATAGAAGCCATTTTTTCGGTACAGTAGAAAAAGAGGGTGAAAACACTTTGAAAAGAAAAATTTGTGTTTCAAAATAGCAAAGAAAGATACTTCTCAATTTTGAGAAAAGAATAAGAGTTCCGAGCAGTAAAATACAGATAAGGGAGTTTGGTGGTTCTTCTAGGTGCAAGGAGAATCATATTTTTGAGAAGGCTGTTTTATCCTGGGGACGACGGGGTTAGGAGAGACTGCTTGCACACCTTGCGCAGAGCCGCGAAACGTCTTAAAGAGAGCGACCTAGTCCGCGACTCAGCCTATTCTGTTCGTGTTCATCAGTGTGTCTACAATTGTTCAAACAATTTTAAGACGTTCTATTATCTGCCATTTTGGTCGAGCACGACGCTTTCGTTGATGTCTCAAAAGACGCTCTCATTGATGTCTCCAAAGGTATGCCTTATACGGTCTACAAAGGTGCGTCTTATACTCAATATCTTTCTATTGACAATTTCACTTAGAGTGTCTCGAAATCAAAGGAAAATGAGAATAATAATAAGACTTGTAGAAATCCCCCCTCAAGAATTGTTATGATTTGTTGAATTGATGTTATTGGTGGATTCGAATGGTGGTTGTTAGACAATGGCGTCACACGTCATGTTTGCATTGATAAAAATTTCTTTAAGGAAATTTTGTTGTTTGTTGTTGCTAATATATGATATGTGAAATTGATGTTTACCTCTGGAAAGACTAAGGTTCTCAATGATGTTATGGATACTCTAGAGATGAGAAAAAATTAGTTCTAGTTATCTTCTTAATTAAGTTGGGTTTACTCAAACCACGAGAATTGGCTTGTATACCCTTACAAACAATATTATTTTTGTAAGGAAGAATTATGGCATTGTGAAAATGCTTAATTTTAATTGAGAATTTATTTTTAATATTCATACCTTTTATAATATTTTGATTATGAATTTTTAAATGATTAATTAGTAACTTTTATTATACTATTATTACGTTACAATTGTTACTTTTTCGAATTATTGTTTTTTCATGAGCTGCAACATATTTGTTTTATTTTGAATTATTCTTAAGTTTACTCTTGTATTATATAGTTTTTAATGAGCTACAAGAGATTTGTCTTGCAATTGATTTTAATGAAATTAAATCAGGTTTTGGAATAGGAAAAGTTTTGAAAAACCCACACACCATGATATGGAAAACTATTATTTATTTATTTTTGTCCCCATGGAGTTAGATATGTTTTATGGTGTTTATGGTTAACAATGAAAGTTATAGATTTTTTTCGGATGATGAAGTTTTATTGAAATAAAGAACGCAAATGTTACGAAAATCGTTTTTCGTCTAAATGTGAAAAATAGTGGGGGTTCTATTTTTTTTGATAGTGCATTATTAGAACATGTGATTCTAATAATAATAAATTTTTTTAAAATAGAAGAAAGTAATTCAATTAGATTAAAATGATGACTTTTGCTTTCTCTTATTTTGAGAAATTTAATATTGTGACTTCATATACTACTAGAAAAACAGTTTTTAGCGTCGGCCAAAAGCCCACGCTAAGAGGCCAAAAGCGGACGCTAACTGTGAATTAGCGTCGGGTTAGCGTCGGCCACGTATCGACGCTAAAATGTTCGAAGGTAATTTTAGCGTCCCGCTAATTTAGCCGACGCTAATTTTAGCGTGGGCCTGGCCGACGCTAAAGCTGACGCTAACATTTGGACCGACGCTACAAAGTCAACTAAATTTAGTCAACGAAATAATTAGCGTCGGCCTGGCCGAAGCTATTTAGTCAACGAAAGAGAGTCAACAAAAGCATTTGCGTCGGCTTGGCCGACGCTAACTTTGGTTGTTTTTTATAAATATAATATAATTGTCCTACCCTGTACCCTGTGTCTTTACTACCACCACAACTCCTAAAGAATTTTTAATACAATCATCCAGCATACCATATCAAAATGCTTAATACCATAAAACAAAATATTCTTAAAACAACAAAATATAACATATTCTTGAAACAACAAAATATAACATATTCTTGAAACAACAAAATATAACATAGTCTTGAAGCTCCAAAATATCAAATGTTTTGTCATCCTACAAATACATAAAAGTAAGCGTAACAACATCAAGTCTCGCCATCAAGTGAGTCTTCATCCAAATCTTCATCATAATGAGGATGAGAATGAGAATGGCTAGCACCACATGATCCACGCTCCAAAGCATCCAGGCGATCCAAAAATAATTTTCTCATCTCATCTAAATCATTTTGGCACTTCTGAGAACGCTCATTCGCCTCTTGAGCCTGAGCTACTGCATCTTGAGCAATCTTCTCAGCTCTAAGTCTAGCTTCCCTCTCTGCTTCCAAAGATATCCCAAACATGAAACCAGAAGGATTCTGGGATTCTTGGATAAGCGATTTGGACCCAGGTCGGGCGTTCACAGATAAACCTGCTGTGCCATAGAGGTAGCAGATAGAGGTAGCAGAAAGCAGAAATAGAGGCAGCAGATAGAGATAGCAGCGAAGCAAAATAGGATGAATCACACAGGTTAGGCTTCTATAGATACTAGCTTCAATTGATGGTTTAAGACTTTGAGCTCAGCTGCCTTTTTTTACTGGATTCATGTCTGAATCTATTGTATATTTTACCTAACAGTTATATTGTTCCCTAATGTTCCCTAATGCCAATATGAATTTCCAAATACATGAATTTCCAATATGATATTTTATTCTGTGCCAATATGAATTTCCAAATACATGAATTTCCAAACTTCAGGCAAATATGATATTTTACCTAACAGTTATATTCTGTGCCAATATGAATTTCCAAATACATGAATTTCCAAACTTCAGGCAAATATGAATTTCCAAATACATGAATAACTAACAGTTATATTGTAGATTTCCAAATACAGCTGCCTTAGTAATGCAGATTTCTTTCAATTGGTATTTCCTACTATTGTTACAGGTGGAAGAATTGGTATTTCCTACTAATACAATTTCTTTCAATTGCTTTGCTGATTTTGTAGTTTTTAAATAAGCATCTAAAGCAGATAGAGAAGCAGATAGAGATAGCAGAAAGCAGAAATAGAGGCAGCAGAAAGCAGATAGAGATAGCAGCGAAGCAAAATAGGATGAATCACACAGGCAGCAAAAATAGAGAAGCAGTGAAATAATAGTGCAGAATAGATGAGACACATCAGCAACATATCACAAAGAAGAGGAAAGACAAAGAATCACAAAGAAGAGGAAAGACACAAAGAATCACAAAGAAGAGGAAAGACACAAAAGCAACATATCAGAAGACCTCCAATACATTCTCTTTATATTAATCCTAGATCCAAATGCATAGTGTAATGCAATTGTTTTGGCTACCATGCAATATTTGGATCTTGTTTGGATCTTCTGATATGCAAACATTTGGATCTTGTTTTGAAGTGTGAATGCATAAAACTGAAACAATGCATAAAAGAAAGGTGTGAATGCATAAAAAAATGAAACAATGCAAAAGAGGTGTGAATGCAACAAACAGAAACAATGCAGAAGAAAAGAAAGGGCCAAGCTTGACAAATTGGTTGTGTTCACACAAGCTTTCCGGTTCTGACAAAAATGGTGTGTTCATATGACTTTCCACACACATTAATGATTCCAATCTCTAACTTAACTTAGTTTTCAACACAAACTGGTGGCAGACAAAATTCCTTTGGCTAGGTTGAACATGAAATAAGATTTAAACATAATATACAACAGTGAAAGCCAGCAATGAAAAATTTAAACATGCTGTAACAATATATAACAATAGCAAATTTATTATACAACAGTGAAAGCCAGCTATATCTATGGTGGTTTGGTAAGTTCTCCATTAATTTTAATAAATTTATTATATAACAATAGCAAATTTGTAATAGCTGCAGTGCTGGTACAAAGGAAAGATAAAAATCTTAAATATAAGATGACATAAGATGACTTCTATTTGGTAGAGGGCAAACTCAACATGAAATTTTAATTTGTTTGAAAGAGGAAGCAAGAAACTGAGGAAACAAGGTAGCTTTCTCTCCACTCCTCCATCATCCATTTCACTTATAGACTTATAGTTACTTTATTAACTCATGGAATAAGATTGATGGAAAAATGTTGGATAAGAGATTTTGAGTTTTTGCTATTAATTGGTGTTTGACGCAATACATGCTTTAATGCTAAGATGAAACACTACAGTTAAGAACATCAAATCTATTGTCTTGTTTCAAAACAACTTCAGCAGAATTTTGCAGTCCCAATTACCATCCGAAACACATCAACACAATCCTAATTACCAATTCAGCAAATACACATCAGGTCCATATTCACTATAATAATTTCAATTCAGCAATCCTAATTACCATCAACAGAATCCAGAAAATACAGAATTCATCTAATTAACAACAAATGTAATTCAGAGTAGTGGCATCAACTTACATAGGTAGTTTCCGCTCGATGATCAACCCAAACACCGGATTTCTTCTTGTGGGTTATCAAAAATAATTCATCTGGCCGCACATCTCTATTATACTCATTGCACTACAAATAAAATAAAGATGCAATTGATCAACTCAAAGAAATAATTAATGATAAAGTACAAAACAAAGCAGTCATTAAAAAGCTATTACTCAGTTTAATACTTACAAGCTCAAGTGCCAAGTCAACGTGAGCCTTGCGGCCTGAGGTGTGGACCGCTCCACCTCTTGTTGACGCTCTATTAACCTTGTTTTGATTGGAGAGGTCCTTGAATTTTTGTCCACCCCAATATTCTTGAAGACCCATGTAAGCTTTCTCGCGCATCCAACCAGGCCGAGCACCTTTCTTTCTTACCTTCGTAAGCATATCATTGAGCCTTTTCTTGGCCTTTTGTTCAAACAAGTGTTGGATGACATGATTATAACAAGGATCCCATGTCACCTTTTCCTGCAAATTACAATACAATCATAAAAAACTATTCCTTTCACAATGATTGCAATACATACTTCTTACAAAACAAATATGTACTTACCCCAAATTTCTTAAACCATTCCTTTCGAATATCTTCGGTTGTTGCACTCTAATCATAGATAGCCTCATCAAAGGAGCTTTGTATGGCAAATCTAATGGCATCTGCAACTTCTTTGCTAGGAATGAGCCTGCAAAATTTTCATTAACAATTCACATGCATTCAAAAATATCAAAAATCACAATTTCTATACTCTTAACACTATAAGCATTTTTATAGTTTAGCTTCATTTCAATTTTCAATTCCTAAGATCTCTAGAATCTAAAATAATATACATTGTAACTTACCCTTTAGCGAAAGGTCGTACAATGACCTTCCCATCTCTTCTTGGCACGGGAGGAGGAACTGGCCCTTCACCCACATCATCTTCATCCTCTTCGTCGTGGTCCTCATATTCATCATCTTCATCGGGCACATCTTCCGCTACCGGAGCCTCATGTGGGGTATGTTGTGAAGAGGCACCCATGGTTTGAAGGTTTATACTTGGATTTGGCATAAACACGAATGCCTCAGGGGTAGAGGCATAGATGGGTGATGGAGTCTCAGCAGGTGCCACAATGTTGTTGGTCGGTGCGGGAGGTTCATTAGGGGGTGGAGATGATCGGCCAAGTGACCTAGTGTTAGACAAGTTTCGCCGGATGGCATTCTGCTGCCCAAGTTTGCCCGGTTGTATCATCCTTGGCTTGCCCCTAGTAGGATGGGCCTTTTGCTTGCCATTGCCACCTCTGTTATTCATCTGTGCTCATAAAATACAAAATGCATTACAATACAAAATAGAAATAAGATATATGTTTCACACAAGTGATAGAACAAGTGCAATAATAAATACTTATATAATGAAGAGACACAAAAGTTCCTTAGTCTATCTCAAAAGCATTGTGCAATACAAAATACTTATATAATAAAATTCTGAATTTAAGTACACCAAGTAGTCTTAATCATGATAGTGCAATAATGTGCAATACAAAGTACTATAATAAAATACATCCTCAATCATTGTGAGGCGAATGATCAAAAATCTCTTCGAACACATCTACTTGTGAGTCGTCACGTAAACAAGATATTGATTCAATTTCTGCAATAGGGAGAACAGGTGACATCCCATCAGACTGATAAGCCATTTCATCCTCCGTGTTGTCAATCTCCACATGAGCCCTTGGTTTTGTGGTGATTGCCGCACACCATCCACGCATATCTCTACACATTTCTGGATAGGGAACGAAATACACTTGTCTTGCTTTTTGCGCAAGGATAAAAGGATCGTAAAGACTATAACGCTTATCCATTTTAATATCCACAATTTTATAATGTGGATGAACCTTTGTGCCCTTATTTTTTGTTGGGTCAAACCATTCACAATAAAATAGTGCAATCTTGTCCTTCAGACCAAAGTAATCTACTTCAAAGATATGGTTGATTGTGCCATAATAATCATCTTCTCCTCCTTCATTAAGACCCTTTACGTGCACCCCACAATTGACAGTTTTTTTACCAATGCTCCAGGCCTTAGTATGAAACTTGTACCCATTGACAAAGTACATGTTCCATGACATTGCCATTGATGAAGGACCGCGAGATAGTGCCCTTATGTCTTTATTGGTCACTCCATTCGCCTCCTCATCTACATATGCCTTTAGCCATATGGGAAACTCTGAAAATATACGTCCATATGCGTCTTCTCCATTGATCGAGTGGTTCTCCAAGAAAGTGCTGACATCAATCACATAATTCATAAGTCAATATAGGTTATGATGGGTATCAAACTCATGATTGATGTGTAATGAAGGATACTTACTCAAGATATGGTTTGATCTCATCACAGTTAATCAAGACATGCACATGAGCAGATTACCACTCCTTATCTAATAGATACTGTTTTCTTGGCTTCCCACTCGGTCGACCACTTTTGTGTAGGATGGACAGTGTAGGTTGGATGTCATCACATTCCAAACGAGTATTGTTGCTTAAACTTGAGGTTGCCAACACATCGAATGAGTTGAAATAATGAGAACAAAAATAAGTTGTCTCACGTTGTATATAGTCAGCACATACGGAACCTTCAACCCTAGCCTTATTTGTCACTGCTCGCTTTGAGACTCCCATACATCTGCACATTCAATCATTCCATGTCTATTTAGTTACAATAAACATATAACCGTTAAAAAAACAACCACAACAATTACCTTTCAAATGGATACATCCAACGGTAATGTACGCGACCACCCAGCATTGCTTCATTGGCAAGATGGATTGGAAGATGCTCCATTGAGTCAAAGAAACCCGGTGGGAAAATCCTTTCTAACTTGCATATGATAATTGGAATGTTTTCATCCAACTTAACTAAGTCGTCCATCCTCAACGTATTGGAACAAAGATCCTTGAAGAATCGACTTAGCTCAGTTAATGGTTTCCAAACAAATTCTGGCAAGGAACGAAATGCAATTGGGAGTAAACACTCCATGAAGACATGACAGTCGTGGCTCTTCATCCCATGCATTGTGCCCTTTTCGACATCCGCACACCTAGCAAGGTTTGAAGCATATCCATCAGGCATTCTAAGTTCCTTAAGCCATTTACAAACCAGCTTTGCATCAGATGATGTCAAAGTGTAACTTGCCTTTGGTTTACCCATCTTTCCGTTAGATAAGGTTTGCATCTTCAAGTCCCCACGACAACATAATAAAGACAAGTCTTTTCTTGCCTTTTCATTATCTTTTGTTTGGCCTTTAATATTCATGACAGTCTTAAATATATTGTCGAAGAAATTTTTCTCTATGTGCATCACATCAAGGTTGTGCCTTAACAAATTATCCTTCCAATATGGAAGATCCCAAAAAATACTTCTTTTAGTCCAATTATGACCAACTCCATACCCATCAAATCTCTTTTTCCAACCAATCTCAGTCACCTTTGGGAAACCACTTACCATCTCCAATACATCTTGCCCTGTGTAAATATAAGGTCGACCGTCTTTCTCATCCCTGTTTTTTGTAAATCTTCTTTTACTTCTTCTAAAAGAGTGATTTTCTGGCAAGAATCGACGATGACAATCAAACCATGAATTCTTCCCGCCATATTTCAAGGTGAAAGCTTTTGTGTCTTCCATACAATGAGGGCATGCCAGCTTTCCTTGTGTTCCCCATCCAGATAACATACCATAGGCCGGAAAATCATTGATTGTCCACATCAAGCATGCTTTCATGATGAAGTTTTGTTTTGTGGATATATCATAGGTCAAAATTCCATTAGACCACAATCGTTGCAGATCATCAATCAATGGTTGCAAGAAAACATCTATCTTTACTTTAGGGTTACGAGGTCCAGGTATGAGACAAGTCAAAGGTTTGGTCATGCACATTTCGGGGGGAAGATTGTAAGGGGTAACTATTATCTGCCAACAAGAGTATGGAGAAGCAGAGGCTTGAATGTAAGGATTAAATCCATCTGAACACAGACCTAGCCTTACATTTCTAGGCTCACTAGCAAATTCGGGATATACATCATCAAAGTGTTTCCATGCTTTTCCATCGGACGGATGTCGAAGGACGTTTGAGCTCTTTGTTTTCGTGATGCCATCTCATTCCAGTTGCAGACTCGGGTGATGTATATAGTCTTTGTAATCTGGGAATGATAGGGAAATAGAACATTCTCTTCACTGGGACATCTTTGTACTTTCCCATACCAATCCTACGAGGAAGGAACCTAGGAGCATGACAAATTTTGCACTCAGATAACTTGCTATCATCCTTGTAATATAACATACAACCTACCTCACAACAATCAATCTGCTCAACCTTCAGCCCTAACTTAGACGCCAACTGTGATGCTTGGTAATAGTTCTTGGGCAAGCATTCTTGAACTGGACATACACTATTAAGCATATGAGCAACAAAATCTATACCTTTTTGTGGAATATGCCAATTAGTCCTAATTGCCAGAAGTTGAACAGATATTGACAATATAGACTGCGTAGCCCCCTCGTAGATGGGCTTGTTAGCGCATATCAACTTGTCGTAGAACTGCTTTGCATCTTCGTTGGGCAACTCATCCTCACGAGGGACATCTTCATCTTCATACGGCCTAAAAACATCAAACACCATTTGATTTATTGAATCAAAATGGTCTTCACGATGCACATGCCCACTACTATTCGAACCACCCCTTGTATCAAGATCGTGGTTCACTTCTCCGTGTTCAGTCCAAATCCAATAGCCTGGTTGAAATCCATGTCGGTACAAGTGAAGCCTAACATTAGTTGGCGTAGATTTCTTCCTACACTTGCATTTTCTACACGGACAACTTATCCCTCCGTCAGACAAATGCTAATATATTCCTATCAAAGTTAATTCGCTAATAACTTATATATCAAAAGAAACATGAACAAAACACTGTCCACAAAATCAACAAAGGAAAATCAACATACACAAAATTTATTTTGAGGAACCCTATCAACAAAACACTGTCCAATAAACCCTAAAATCAAAATACACAAAATCAAAAAAACTGTTAATACAGAAACCAGAATATATTTCACTTTTAATACAGAAAAAAACTGTCAAAAAAACTGCTAATACAGAAACCAGAATATACAGAAACCAGAATAGAGAAAACTGCTAATACAGAAACCAGAATATACAGAAACCAGAATAGAGAAAACTGCTAATACAAAAACCAGAATATACAGAAAACTGTCAAAAAAATATATTTTGAGAGAGATAGAGTGAGAGAGAGAGAACGAACCGTGAGAGAAGAAATTTCACTTTGGTTCCTTGGAGTGAGAGTGAGGCGGCGCACGGTGAGAGTGAGGCAGCGCACAGTGAGAGTGAGGCGGAGGAGAGGTGACCGGAACGTGAGTGACCTAGAAAACCAGAATAGAGTAAAATGAAAAAAACGAAAATGGTGAAAATGAAATAGAAACAGGTGGAGAGACTACTAACCTGCGAGAATGGATGGCGGCGCACGGTGGTTGCTGGTTGCGAGGACGGATGGCGGCGCACGGTGTTGAGGAGAATGAGGGCGTAGGTGATGTTAGGGTTTCGCCGAAGTTGAGGAGAATGAGGGCGTAGGTGAGGCGATTGGCGAGGGAGTTTGGAGGTGGAGGTGAGGTGGGGGTGATTGAGAGTGAGGGACGGAGGAGAACGGAGGGACGATGAGATGTGAGAGTGAGACGGTGAGATGTGAGGGACGATGAGATGTGAGAGACGATGAGATGTGAGAGTGAGACGGTGTGAGAGTGTGAAACTGAGAATTGGTAAAGTAACATAGGTAGCGTCGGCCAGTCCGACGCTAAGGTTAATATTTAAAAATTGGAAGATTAGCGTCCACCAGATCAAGATTAGCGTCTGCCATTGCGGACGCTAATATTTTTTTTCCAACAGAAAAAAAAATCGTCTGTTGCGTGGGTCAAGCCGACGCTAGGCCGACGCTATTAGCGTGGGTGTCGTGGCCGACGCTAAATAATGGACGCTAAAAAGCCATTTTCTAGTAATTTTGAAATTAACGAAAGTAGTAAGTGCTTATTTTATATTTTGGATAATAATAGTTGCACTATTATTTTTCTACACATGGATGAATTACTTAATTTTGGTTCTAATATTATTTTTTGTCAAAAATATCAAAAATATGATTTGTAAATTTATTTTTTGATATGAAGGATATTGGTGAAGTAAATATAAAATTACTTCTGTTGTAAACCAGACACTCATTATGATCCTAGTGTCAAGTTGCTCAAGAACACCATGAGAGTGTTGAAAAGTCCGAGTTTGCGAGCATCATTTGCGGTCTTCATTATCCTGCTGATTGCACTAGAATTATTACTAATGTTGTGAGTTTACTATACGGGTTTACTACTAATTCTAGTAATGAGCACTTGTGTGTTACTGAGAGGGTCATGATGTGCCATAAAAGGACCATGCACGTACGATTTGAAAATTTTTCCCACTAGGCTATGAAGTTACAGTGATGACGAATGGAATAGTCTTTTAGATATTTCTAAGTATGAAAAGTTGATTCCAACCATAGGGATCTATTGTGATAGAACCGCGGCTATCACAAAGTAAATAAGAAGATCATATGATGTTTGAAGAAAATTTGGTTGATCCTTTGACGTAAGGATTAGCAAGGGGAATGAGACTGATGCCCATTAATTTGTCTTTTATAAGGGTAACCCAACCTAATAGACTGGAGATCCCAAGAAATAGGTTCAATGTGGTAATAACAACTTATAAAAGATGTAGATTCATGCACAAATAATTTTAAGTCTCATTCATAGTGTGGAGCATGATATCATGTAGTGTTGGAAGGTTGAATGAATTTCTTAATGAGTTCTATACTCTATATAGAGTGGGGTACGTAACTACATGAGTACTCTTGATAGGCTCACCTATGTGAATGTGGAAGTGAGGCCGCTTCCTATGAAGTTTTGGGCAAAACTTGCTAGAGCGTTCACTATACTGAGATAACGTGTAAGGGCATAATGTACGGGCTTATAAGCTACACCCTGAAAGATTGAGTGTGTAATGTTGTCTGAGATAGAGTTCAAGACTACGAGTCACTCTTGTTGAATCGGAAGCATCATCACTATGTATTGGTTCAAGTATACGTACACCAATATTTATGTTCAATCTTATTAGAATGATTTACTGCTCCATGAAATAATTTTAAAAATCAAGTGGGGGATTGTTAGTTGATTTTTTAAAAGAAAGAAAAAAGATAATTCTTTTTTTATTATTTGCATGATTTTACGTCGCTAGTTTTCTTTCAACGGTGAGATAGAATATATCTCTTAATAAAGTAGGATGCTAATGGTCTTTAATACTATGCATATAATGCAATATAAAAATAAATCCTTCATTAAGGTTTGGACCGTTGGTATACGTTGGGTGTAGAGACAAAGTATTCAATGTGTTTTATTTGTAAAATATATTACATATTAAAGATTGGGTTAATGGATTTAATATTCATTTAACTGAATTTTTCTTTGAAGTTTTATATATAATGAAAAAGTAATGAATATATTTATATTGATATGAACGTTGCATACTTTTAAAGAACTTTTTATAGGAACGTTTCTTTTGAGGAAATCATTATGTGAACGTTTTATTATATCTTTAATTTTGCATGATTTGTCAAGCTTATGGTGCTTCAAGTCTTTTTCCGTTTCTTTTGATGCATCAACGGTTTATTTTATCTAATGTTTATATATAGAAGCCATTTTTTCGGTACAGTAGAAAAAGAGGGTGAAAACACTTTGAAAAGAAAAATTTGTGTTTCAAAATAGCAAAGAAAGATACTTCTCAATTTTGAGAAAAGAATAAGAGTTTCGAGCAGTAAAATAAAGATAAGGGGGGTGTGAGTTTGGTGGTTCTTCTAGGTGCAGGGAGAATCATATTTTTGAGAAGGCTGTTTTATCCTGGGGACGACGGGGCTAGGAGGGACTGCTTGCACACCTTGCACAGAGCCGCGAAACGTCTTAAAGAGAGCGACCTAGTCCGCGACTCAGCCTATTCTGTTCGTGTTCATCAGTGTGTCTACAATAGTTCCAACAACGTACGTCCATAATGAGTCCCACTTTCCTCGTTCTAACTCATGTGTTTTTTGCGGCTCCGGTATGAGCTCAACTCTCAGTGTGTGCTCACAGTGTATGTGTAGTGTGTGAAGGGAGCATACAAACCTTGAATCCTAAAAAAAAAGACAAAACCCCCCTAGAATAAATCCTGCAAAATAAACAAAAGAAACAACCGAGCGGTAATAATAAATGTCTTCTAACCTAGGGTTTGTGTTAAGCATAATATAAATCAAACATACATAATTAGTGGAGCAAAGGATAAACTAACTCATAAATATTTAGCACAACCAAATTAAACAGGCTTGACTCTCACAGTCCCCAGTGGAGTCGCCATCTGTCGTGACCGTGATCCCGACGTAGACGGCCCAAAAGTCAGTTATTTCAGGAGCCGCCACCCAATTTGTTTAATAGGAAAAATTGAGAAAAACCTAACTAGAAGTTATTGGTCTGCGTAAACTAGATTGGATTCGGGAGTCGGTTATGCATAGGGAAGGGAGAAAACTTAGTTCCACAGCACCCCTAAAACATCTGTCCGAAGACAGTTACCCTAAATTTAATTGTGCAACATATCAATAAGTTTAGAAAATTTGTTTACCCTAAAAAAATAAATAAAATTCGATTTACGAAGAAATGAATAAGGGACTAAATTAGAAAATTTAATTTTTGACTTGACGGGGAAGCCCCGCTCCTACGTATCCTCCGGTGCAATGAGGAACTCAACAGTCACGTAGTTCTTCCTGAAAAAGTTTGTTGGTTGGTTGATTTTATTTTTTTTGAAGGGGGTTTAAGATTAAAGCCGTACAGCTAAAGTCTCTAAAACCGGGATCGACAAGATATACATCTCAGCCAAACCCATTTTTATAATTTTTATAGGTTTTTTTTTTGTAAAAAAGAAAATTTATTTTGTGAAGAAATGATAAAGAGAAAAAAACGAAAAAAGGGGGTGAAAAACTAAAATGGGGGTGCAGTTAACCACGGGGGGTTGTATTATTAAAACTGGGGTGCAGGCAGTAGCCCATTCTCATTTTAGTGGGCGGGTCCGTTTCTCCAAAGCCAAAAACGTGGGCTTCAGGGGGGTGCGTGCGAAGTAAGTGCAG
Source organism: Astragalus membranaceus (assembly GCA_039519185.1). Taxonomy (NCBI): domain Eukaryota; kingdom Viridiplantae; phylum Streptophyta; class Magnoliopsida; order Fabales; family Fabaceae; genus Astragalus; species Astragalus membranaceus. The sequence goes on along the minus strand of CM076848.1, from coordinate 171,459,014 downwards.
GGGGTGTAAATAGAAATATGAATAATAAAAAATGTGAAAAGACGAAAGTGCCCTTGCACTCCTACCATAAAATGAAAACCTAAAATGGAAATCCTAATCTTTGCCTTTCTTCTCCACGGCGCCGTTTCCCCCCCAAATGCTCAAAACCTAAAATTTTTTTTCTTTCTCTCCTTGCGCCGTTTCACTCTCCCCCCTCCACTCAAACCTAAATTCCGCCCCCTTCTTCCCACACTAGCCACCAGCAACCTCCGCCTTCCCTCCTCTCAACGTCGCACATCAAAAGTTAAGAGAGGAGAGGTGAGGTTTTCGGGTTCGCGATGGGTCTACGGTGGCGACGGCGTGGGTGATAGTGACCGTGAGAGGGTGGTTTGCGAGGAGGGCGAGGCTGTGACGGAGGTGTGGCCGTTTGGGGTGGTTGGTTGTAGGAGTACGGCGGCGATGGTGGTTCTGTTTTGAAGGTTGATGGGGTACGGCCGGCGATTTTCAGCGGGGGGGGGGGTTTGGTGGACAGTGGTGTTGCGCCGATGATGGAAGCGGTACGGTGGTCGCGAAGGGGAGGAGAGGGCTGTTCGTGAAGATGGTGAGGCCGTGGTGGTTGAGGAGGCTGTTGATGGTTCAGTTTGTGTTGGTGATTTGCGGCGGCGCCGACGGAGGCGCACGGCCAACGACCACCGTCTATGGTGGCCGGAGCTTACAGAGTGAGTTTTACTATGCTTTTTTTGTTTTTCTCTTCTTCCTCCCTACCCTATTTCGGATTGGCTGTCGCACATACATATATTTATTTATTTTTTAAAAAAAAACCTGACCTCTCTCTATTGTTGTCTCTGATTTTTTTTGCTTCCTGTTTTATATCTATTTTGAAACCCTAAACGTGTTTGTGTTTTTTTTGTGTGTTTAGAAAAGTCGCTTGTTTTCCTATGACCCCATTTTTGTTTGTGATTTTCCCCAAATTGATTTTTTTTGAAGAATCCCTATTTTCTTCTAAATGTTCTGAATCTGTTACTAAAGAAATGAAGGGAACTATTTACAAAAAAAAAGACAATGAACTTGGACGTTGTAACACCCCATTTCTACCCGGTAAAAATATGCAAAATCAGAGTTCATAAAAATCCTTTTTCAACAAACAATGGAGTGCTACATTTGCTTCGCGACATAATAGACGGGTTAATTCGCTTTTGAAAACAGATACATAGTGCTTTCGGGTGAACCGACAAAACAACATTTCGAAACAAGTCAAACTTCTTTTAACTACGCAGCGGAAATTCAAATGGTTCAACTAAACAATCGTGGCAACTATGTAAGATTCATAACTCAAAATTCAACAGTAAACAACTTAAATAACATAAATAAACGTTCATCCCCCCGAGTGCTATGTATCAGAGCGACGACACCAACCCGAACTAATGAAGGTACAACGACATTCATTCGTGATTACCTGCACGTTACCAACATTGGGGTAACATTCAAACAGAAGGGGTGAGATATCGAACTATATAATGAATCATATGAAAGACAATATATATCAGGTCAGGACATCAAATCATCATTTCACAGCAGTCAATATCATCATATCACAACGGTCAAGTCATTACGTCACAACAGTCAAAATCATTTCAATCGCATAAATATGCAACATGAATGCAGAATGTGGCTCGACTCAGGGGCACCGCCCTATAATGCATGTGGTACCATAATCCAGCCAATAAATAGAGGCATTAACGTCGTAACATCATTTCATCGTAATTTGCCAGTCCAGGCCATCGTGTTTTGAGCATCGCTCCATCGTAAAAATATGCTATGTATGCGAAGCTATGTGAATGCACAACCAATAAACAACGATTACATAGCAACGCAACAACATCGGAAATCATCGTTGGCCATAGGCCTACAACATACCACCTGCCAATAAATAGAGGCAATCCAACTGGTGTAACATCATCAACTAACAACATCTGAACCAACAATTCAGCCACAACAATGGGCGCTAAGGCGCTAACAAGCAACAACCATAGGCGCTAAGGCGGCAACATGCAACAACAACAATAGGAGCAGTAACACAGGAACAACAGCAACAATAGCAATAGCGGCAACGGCAACAGCAACACTGCAACAGCAGCAGCAACAACACCAACGACAACATTGCAACAGCAGCACAGCACAGCAACAGCAACAGCACCACAACAACAGCAACATAGCAATAGCAGCACAGCAACAGCAGCACAGCCACAGCACCACAGCAACAGCAGCACAGCAACACAGCAACAGCAACACAGCAACAGCACCACAGCAACAGCAACACAGCAACAGCAACCCAGCAACAGCAACACCGCAATAGCAGCACAGCAACAGTAGCACAGCAACAGCAACACGGCAACAGCAACACAGCAACCGCAGCACGGCAACAGCAGCACAGCAATAGCAACAGCAACACGGCAACAGCAACACAGCAACAGCAGCACAGCAACAGCAACACAGCAACAGCAACACAGCAACAGGGTGTGGCGCCTGGGGACAGGGCGCCAACACCGCCAACACAGAAACAGGGTGTGGCGCCTAGGGACAGGGCGCCAACACCAGCAACAATAAAATAGAGCATGGCGCCTAGGGATAGGGCGCCATCATCAGCAACACAGAAATAGGGTGTGGCGCCTAGGGACAGGGCGCCAACACCAGCAACACAGAATTAGGGTGTGGCGCCTAGGGACAGGGCGCCAACACCAGCAATAATAAAATAGAGCATGGCGCCTAGGGATAGGGCGCCATCATCAGCAAGCAACAAAACACCAAGCACAGGGCGCCTAGGGCGCCAGTTTCAGCAAGCAACAACAGGGACTGGGCGCCTAGGGCGCCAGTTTCAGCAACAGGGTGCCTAGGGCGCCAAATTCAGCAACGACCACAGGGACTGGGCGCCTAGGGCGCCAGTTCCAGCAACACAACAGGGACTGGGCGCCTAGGGCGCTAGTTTCAGCACCCAATTCAATTCCTCATGATCATGGCAAAATACAATAACAATTCTAGGGCATAGGAATATCAATCACACAAACATAATTATTCAACAAGGCATTTCAATACATATATGATCATACCTATGACAATCATCAAACCCTAACCCCCACATAAAGTAGTTCATATATCCCATTATAAGGCTTGAATCCCACCCTTACCTTAGCTTTGAAAGATTCGAAGCTCTCCTTGGCTTGCCCTAGCTCTCTCTCTCCTCTTGGCCGTCGCTTCTCTCTCTCCTTCTCTCTTGGCCGTCGCTTCCTTGCTCTCCTCTCTAAGGACCCTCTTATTTTTGTTCCTTCTAAATGAGCAAACCCTAAAATACCTCTTATTTATACTTTATTTAATTTTATGGGCTTTTCTCAGCTAATTCGAATTAATCATGGGCTTCACTTAACACTTCTCATTTTACTACTCCCAACCTTAACAATAGGCCCACATATACTAGCCTTATTATTATTTTATTATACTCTACCAATTAAATTCCCAAACAATTCAATTAAATAATTAATTAAATTTTGGGGCGTTACAGACGTCATGGATAGAAACAGACAATGAACTTAAAGATTTTCTTTCATTTTTATGATCATAGTTGCATTAACTGTCCACATAGTGATTGTTATGTGACAAAGCAGACTGTATACAGAAAACATCAATTTTAAGTAGAAGAAACAAAAAACTTAAGCATACAACTCTATATTTTGGATATTCAAGATAAAAGAAAACAGACCTTTGTCTCAAGTTTCTGAAAAAAAGGGTATTGTATCTACTGCATCTCCTTATCTTTTACTCTTTCATGTGGTGGGCAAAGATTTGTTTTCGCAAGTGTGTTTACTCAAGTGAACTAGAATTCTGATGTTGAATTCCAATTCTTTTGGTGGTGAATGACTCAGTTGCTGTGTGTTTTTTTTGTGTATCTCCCCCCTTACTGATTTCTGTTCTCTTGTTTTTATAAGCAAAATAAATTATGGTGCAGTTGTGGTGTGGGAGCAGGGGATCAAAACCCCCAGGAGACCAAGCTGTTTGCAGCAGTGACACAGTGGAGCAGCAAGGGAGCAGGAAGGATGGGGCTGACATGTTCTTGCCTAAAGTGTGTAACATCCCCCCTTTTTTGTACCATTCTGCTTTTTTAATTTTTTTTGTCTACATATGTAACAAATTCAATAAAAGGGACAGCTAATTAAAATTTATTTTATTTTATTACTATTTTTTTTTGTTACTAATAATACTTAAAAGAAGCGGTAAAAACAACACGTACCGACGCCACCACTCGCGCACGAGTCGCAACCAACGCACGCTCGCCTTAAGACTATGAACGCGTACCTGACCTAATGCGCACACGCGTAAGTTATTAAAACCGATTTTATTTTATCCTTACTTTTCTAAAAAAGCGGTAAACTAACGCGCACCGACGCAACTACTCACACACGACTCGCAACCAACACGCGCTCGCGTTAAGACTAGGAACCCGTACGCGGTCTGAATACGCACACAATGCCCCCGATAGTAGGGCATGTGTACGGTTTAGGCATGACACATGTAAACTATTATTTATTATTATATTTTTTTTATTTTTTCGGGACTCTTTTTTTTTTAAAGTAACGAGTATCTGTCAGTAAAAATTGGATGTTCACAAGGGGTTTGTTTTTAAGTGGGTGGAAAAAGACCCTTTTACCCTTCAGTTATTCATCCACTTCTCATTACTCCTATTAATCATATTTGGCCTAATCTAATGAAATTAACTTAGAAATCAAGCACACAAGCACAAACAATTCATTTAATCAATAATTTACTTTCTCATAATAATTAAGTTATGCTAATTATTTAACTTAGCTAACCGATTAACTCATAACCTCTTGCTAATTTCAATAAATGAAATTAGCTAAATTGGGGATGTTACACATGACCATAAAAATTCAACTATTGAGAAGGGTCAACAGATGCATATGAAATGGCTAGGTTACATTAAATGTTCACATTTATATTGTTTGTGTGTTTTATCCTTTTTGTCTTAGGTTAGTTGTTTTAAAAACCCCAAAAATAGGAACCTAGCCGTTTCAACGGCTCTTATCCCCTTTTGTCTCTCCAACCTAAATAGGGCTTGTCCAAACGATTACACATCAGACAAGAATCTCTTAACCGTTGGACAATAACTGCTCTAAAGTAATTAAACGGCATTACTTCATCCTCTTTCTCGCATAACTCAAGAAAACGGTCATCTCTCTCTCTCTCTCTCTCTCTCTCTCTCTCTCTCTCATTCTGCGCTTATAATCCCTAATCCTTCAAATGGTCAAAACCAAAAACCCTGAACCTGCTTCCACTTACTCTGATTCGAACACAAAATCACAAGAGACAGATCCTAAAGTTCCAAACTTTGTTCTCATCGGTCCTCCTCAAAACCCTGTTACCGTAAAGCCACTCAAATCACGCCCCGCAAAGATGAAACACACTCCAAGTGGAAGCCCAAGGAGATCGATGAGAGTCAAGTTTCACACTACTTCTAAAAACACCACTACATCAAAGGACGCTCCTATTGATGTTGAAGCCTCAGAAAACCTCTCTGAAACTAGAACAGAGCAACCTGTTGCTGAACAAAGGGTTGAAGCATCTCAACCTGTTGAAGAAACAGTTGTTGAGAGGGCTCAAGGAAAGAGAAAAATGGAAAAAGGAAAGCAGAAGATTGAACCTTCTCAACCTCGTAGTGGTAAGAAGGGTCAACCACTTAAGAAAAGAAATGAACCCGAAAGATCAAAATGGGCAGCTAAACCTATCGTCTCAGGAATTGTGTACATTCCTGCTGACATTGAAAAATGTGGATGGAATATCACTCCATTTCTCACACAACAGAAATGTGATGAATTCATCTCACTAGATGATCTTGTTTATAAGGAAAGGGTAAGAGAATTCTATGAGTGTGCCTCTATTAAATATGATCCTCCAAAAATCACCACATTGGTCAACAGGAGAGAAATTATGACTTCTCTCTCTCTCTTGGAAGGGCAGTCAGAATACCAGATGAAGGAAACAAAGTGTATGATGAACACTGGTATGAGAAGATTGGAGTAACTCTGAAAGAATACAAAGCCACCCTTCTCAAAGACCCTTCTCTTCCTGTAACTGCACCAAACCTAAAGGACATGGTAAGAATCCTTCATCACATATGCTCACACACTCTTCTATCTAGGGCAGGATCATTTGAGAAAGTGACCACTGGTGATTGCACTCTACTTTACCACCTCATCACCAACAAACCAGTTAGCCTACCCTTTCGCATGATGCAACACATGATCAATGCCATTAGGGCAGAAAAAGCCACAACTTCCTTACCATATGGAAAAGCTCTCACTAGGGTGTTCAATCATTACTTGATTGACATCTCTGTTGATGAGGGTGTCTCAGAGAAGAAAATCTTCACTGCCAAAAACCTAAGACTCATGGGGATAGAGTTCACCACTCCTGAAGAGGAGAATAAGGATAGGAAAAAGAAGAAAAAGACAAAACCACTGTCCAGTATATCTGATGATACTGAAACAGAAGAGACACTTGCTGAAGTGGTGAGAAGGGAAAGCAAGAGCAAGAAGAAAAATGACCCTTTACCTCAAGAGAAAGAAGATATACTTGTGAAGGGTTCTGAGATGGAAATCAACCTTGAGAAAGGATCAAGGAAATGATGATCCTGAGAAGGATCAAAATCAAGAAAGACTTTGTGAGAAGGATGTCTCACAAGAAAATGAGGAAAGAGTGTCTGAGAAGGTTCAGAACACTGAAGAAAATGCTGAAAAGAAACATTCTCAAGAGGAGTATGTTTCCAAAGAACTTAAGAAGGGTCCTCAAGAAGAATTTGATGATGAGAGAACCATCACAGATAAGAAAGATGATTTAGATTATTCCTCCTCAAAAAGGACTATGGCTCCATTGGTGAAAGTGTACACTAGAAGCAAGGAGAGAACTGTATGGAAGCTGGTTTGGTGGAACAATTTGATACAGTTGCTCCTAGAGAAGAATTGAACACACCAGAAAGGAATTCTGGTGGTGGAAACTCAGGAGAAAAGACTGAGGAATTGCACCTAAACTCATCTGGTGGAAATGGTTCTGAGAGAACAGTAGTGCTTGAAGGACTAACTCCATTCAATTTGAATGTTGAGGCTACTGAAGAACCACCACATAAGGTTGCAATTGAAGGAGAACAAGTGCAAGAAGATGAGAAAGAACAACTAGATGCAGAGAAGGTTAAGTCTGCACAAGAAGAGCTAAGTGGTCATGCTTCTGAACCTTTAACACAATCCATACCAGCATCACCACAGGGGTAGCTTCACCATGACATCTCTTCACCTATTATCCAAACTCCTCTCCCCTCTATGTTCAATGAACAAATGCCAACTCTTCCACCTTTCTCACTTGTCTCAAATCCACCCTTCTCAGTCCCACCTTTCTCACCTCAACCACTCCCCATAGCAACTGCACCTCCAACTGAACCATCACCAAAGCCCACTCTCTCTTGGGTAACCTCCCACAACCTTGATCAACTTCTAGCTGCCATAAACCTAGAACATGGCATCTCTCCACTCAAAACCGGAAACACCTTAATCTCCTCAAACATCAACCAATTTCTCAATCTGAATCAATCACCCTTAGATGACTCTCCTCAAATTTTGGGTCTCTAGATTCCTCTTTCTTCAATGCTGGCCAACCTTCTGGTGTAGCACAAGAGAAAGTTGCTGAGGAATTTAAAGAGGAAAGCCCTTCTGCTCCTGAAGCTCTGGTCATTCACATGTCTAAAATGGAGAAGATGATGAGAAAAGTGAAAGCTCTGCTGAAAAATGTGCTTGAAGGTCAAGCAATTCTGCAACAAGGGCAAAGAGCTCAAGCTGCTAGAGATGACCGGTATCAGTCATGGATTCTGCAGCAAGGGATGACCACACCTGCTCCTAACCTCACTCATCCAGAATTTGGTCCTATCTCTCAGTTTCCTGACATTCCAAGACCTGCTACTTCCTCCTCTTCTGATGGGTGTTCCCCATCGAAGTAGCCACTTAATTTCTCTGTCTGCCTCCAGCTTTCTGATGTTAGCCAAAAGGGGTAGAAGAGTAGATTAAGTTTAGGGTCTTAGAAGTTTTTTGATAGATATGTATTAGCTAATATATGTGTTTGCACGACACCTTTTTGTTGAGAACTATACTTCTCACATGCTGCTGTTTTTATTTTCTTAGGCAGATCTGTCAAAAAGAACATAACCTTCTGTAACTATATCAATGATTCTTTTGATGAGCTAAATGAATATATGTTCTTGTGTGGTATCTGAATTGTGTGAAACTAAACTCTTATCTGTATGCACATATTCAGGGAGAGTAAAAATACTTATGCCCTAGAAAATTTTAAACAAATATCAGAAAACTTAATCCATCTCAAAAAATTTGTCAAACATCAAAAAGGGGGAGATTGTTGAGGAAAAATCCCTAATTAGTTTTGATGATTAACAAACTTCAAATGTGAGAAGCTTAAGTTATCTGATTTCATATGCTACTAATGCTTCTTCTTAAGTGAAAAATAAGAACAGGTATAACTGTTGCGCCCGAAAAAGTCCCCGAGGGAGAGCCTTCCTCGTTCACAACTTTTCCTAAGACAATGAAGCCGCCACCAATATTTATTAAGGAAAATATTAGGGAAACCTTTTTTGGAAAGCGATTGGTCTTGCGAAACTAGAGAATAGGGTTCGGGGGTCGGTTACGCGCGGGGAAGGTGTTAGCACCCCACACGTCCTCTCTACTGAGAGGGAACCTTTAATTAAATGTGTGGTTTTAGTGTGTTGACTTGAAAATACTTAATTTTGCCTCTCTACTTCTTATCGAAAAATTCTTAATGAAAATCTTTATTTATTATGAAAAAAGGGGGGAAAAATGGGTTTTTAGAAAAAACGCTTGACGGGACAAGGCCCGCTCCTACGTATCTCCTGGTGCGATGGAGAACTCAAAGCTACGTAGTTCTTCTTTGTCCTGAAAAAGGTTTTTGCTTTTTATCTTTTTAGTGAATTTTCGAAATAGGGCGAGCATTTAGTGAATGATTAAACTAACCAAGGTTATGGGTAATCACCGCTAAGTACTCCTGAAAATGAGAGTCACTACCGCCAGTCAGACGAACGAAGGTTCTGATTGACTATTAGTAGCAACCCGTTTTTTATTTGCCTTTTTGAAAGTGGTTTTCGAAAGAGATTGATTGGCACGAATGATCAAACCAACTAAGGTTATGAGTGATCATCGCTTGTTGTTCTTTGGGGAAAAAGACATCGCCACCAATGGCTAGACGAACAAAGGTTCTGATTAACCACTAGCGACGATGGGTTGAAAATGATTTTAGAAAGGAAAAGGTTTTTATTCTGAAAATGATCTTGGTTTGCGAAAGTGATTCTTTTTTGTTATGAAAATAACTATATTCTTTTCGTTATGCAAATGCTAAAATTTTTATGGTTGCGCTTGACGAGAATGTGACTCGCTCCTACGTATCCCAAATGGGAATCAAAGCGACGTAGTTCTAAGTTGTCTAGAAAAAGGTTTTGTAGGTTTTTATTTATTTAGGGGTTTTAGAACTTTTGATCCGTATGGTTCATTCGTTCTAAAACGATTACTAACCCGGCCGTACGGCCGACTTAATCCCCTATTTTGAAAATAAGTTTTTTATTTTTTGAGGAAGAAGATTGGTGTGTTTGCATTATTCATTTTTAATTGGTATTTTATGACTCTTAAGCTGTACGGGTTATTCATCCTAAAACGATGACTAACCCGGCCGTACGGCCGACTTAGCCCCCTGAAAAAATGAAATAACGAGGTGGGTTGTAAGAATAAAAAAAAGGTGCAATTAGAATCGGGGATTGTATTAAACAATATAGGGGTGCGAGAAGTAGGAGCCCAATTCGCGCTATGGGCCTAAGGCCTGCGAAATGTAGGCTTTCATGGAGGGGTTGCAGTAAAAAGAAAGGGTGGTGTGAACATCAATCTGATATTTAAATTAAAAAAAGATAAATAAACAATCAATATAAAGGGAAAAGAAGCAAATTAGGGAACCCTAATTTATTCTTCCAGCGCCGTAAGAGATCACGAAAAGAGAAAAGAAAAAAAGGAGAAGAAGGAGAGAGAGAGAGAGAGAGAGAGAGAGAGAGAGAGAGAGCTTGCTGACAGAGGGAGAAGAGATCGACGGTGGGTGAGGGTTTCACGCCGGCAAGGGAAGGGTGGTGGTGCTACGCTGCTGATGGCGACGGTGGAAACGAGGACACGTTCGTGGGAGGCGACGGACGACGCGACAGAGTTGACGGCGTGTTTACGGCAACGATGGCGATGGTGGAAACAGGGTCACGGAGGAAGTAGTGGTAACTGATAACTTGTGGTGGTTCGCGTCGGCAGAGGGTGGATCGGTGGTCATGGTGGCGCGGTGTGGTGTTTGGCTTCGATGGTGAAGAGGGGTTCTGTTTCGGGGAAGCTATGTTTCGGTGGGGGCGCGACGGTGGCCGTTTGAGAGGTTAGAGTGGTGGATGGTCGTGAGTGGTGGTTTGGCCGATTGAGACGATGGTGGTCGGTTTGTGCCGTGAGAGTGGGGTGTTTGGTGGTTGTTTGGGGAGCGAGGTGACAGTGGGAGGGTGTGATGAGACGGTGGTGTACGGCTGTGGTTGAGTTTGGCCGTGGAGTGGTGCGCTGGTGGTGGTCCACGGCGGCGCCCCGGTGGTGGGGTGGAGCACCGCCGTGAGGTTCTTACTCTGCTCTTTCTTTTTTTTTGTTTGTTTTTTTTTCTCTTAATTTCTCTATGTTTCTGTCTGAAAGGCTTTTTTTTCTTCTGTGAATGTGTGTTGTATCTGTGTCTCCCTCCTGTGTGTGTTGATAAAATTATTTTCTCTGTTTCCTAGTTCCTCTACCGTTTCTCCTCCCCCCCTTTGTTACGTTTCTGTTCCTCTTTTATAGGGGGATTTGTTTTGTTTGTTGGACTGTGTTGTCAACTTCTACTGTTTCTCTGTTTTGTGTATTTCATGTTTTGATGCTTGTTTTGTTTTGTGCAGGTTTTTCCTTCTTCCAAGTTCCTGGGGTATTCACGTTTTTAGCCATGTGAGCTGTATCACTTTGCTGTATTGTGTTTCAGGTCTGCACTTCTGCTTGCACCATTTTGGTATGAAGGTCTCAACTTGAAGAAAGCTAACTTGGCTTTAGTCCCAATTAGGAGAAGAACGTGACCTTACTTTATCGTATTTTGGCATTGTTGCTAATTTATTTGTATTCTATTTTAGTTTATTCACTTTGGTAATATCTATGTAAATCAAAAATCATGTAAACCTGTTTCAATTTTGTAATACCAACAACATATTATTTTTTAGTTAAGTTTTTCCTTGCAATAAAAAGAAAATAAGTTCTACTAATAATAAAAGGAATGACGCAAAATCGCTAACGAGTACTAAATGACATGCACAACGAACAATATTTTGATTTTTTTTTCTAACAAATTTTGAATTAGTCGGACAAAATTGGGGTATGACAGCTGCCCCTATTTATTCGGATTTTATCAAGAAATTTGAATTGGCCGAGACATATTTCGAAGATAAAATAGGAATAAAGAATTCAGAAATTATACCAATTTTGTCTACTTAGTGAAACCCGAATTTCTCTCTTTTTTTTTTCTTTGGAAAGATGGACACTTTCGTGTCGATGCGAAAACAGTAAATGAACGCTGTATTGCTTTGATGTTTGATGGGATGATGAATTTTGGTTCTTTTTGTTTTATGGAATGCAAACATTACTATGATGTAGACGACACTGAATGTTTTTGTTTGTTTTCTTTTTTGGCATAGGGACCTTAGGATTCTTGAGTGATCAATTCAAGTGTCCTATCGTGATGACTATTTCGAATGTACATTTGACTTAGTCTCCTATTTATTGAAATGATTTTGTATTTTGAAAATCGATTTGATGTCTGATGCAATGATGATGAATGCTTGGTTTGCTAGAGAGAAAGCAGTAAATGAACACTTGGCGTGCTGATAAGGAAGCCGTAAATGAACACTTGGCGTGCTGATGCGAAAATAGTAAATGAACAATTGGCGTGCTGATGAGAAAGCAGTAAATGAGGATGAACACTTAGCGTGCTTTTAATGAACCACTTGGGGCCCGAGGGCATTCGAACTCCGAACTGAAGGAGCGACTGAACTCTAAACTGAAAGAGCATTTGAACTCCGAACTGAAGGAGTGACTGGGAATGAGATTTTGAGACTGACAAGTCCAGGATGACTGACTTGAGAATTAGATTGAAGACTGACACTTGAAGTGCTGATTCTTGGAACTAGGCATGAGGATTAACATCTTGTGTTCGTCCGCATTTTGCTTAGCAATGCAATGAATGACACATGTAATGCAAACATATGCCATGATTGATGTCTTGAATATTATGGAATGCTTTTGTTCTTTTGTATCTGCTTCTTCTTTGTAGTTTATGAAATGCAAATATCAACATAATGCTTTGGTGTTTGAATGCAAGTGTATGCGGTGATTGATGCTTTGATGAGTGGAATGCTCCTGTTCTAACTTTTGTTTGTTTCTTTTTGCTTCTTCTATGAAATGCAAACATTAATATGATGCAATGCTCTGATGTTTGATGCAATGATTTTTCTTCCTTTTCTTTTATGGAAATGCTAACGCTAATATGATGCAAATGCACCGCTTTAATGTTTGAGGATTGAATGACAAAAGAATGCTTATGAAATGATGAATGATATGGAATGCTGGATGACAGGGAATGTTTCTGTTCTTTTTTGTTGTTTGTTTGGAGTTTGCAAGTGAGAGTCAACACTGGATGTGCTAATGAAAAAGCAATGAATGAGAAGACATGAAATGAGGATCGCTTGGGATCAAGGGAGTAGCTTTGAATTATGGACGCAAAGGTCTGCTTTATGGGTCAACATATGTCCGTATTGATCTAATGGTCTGAAGAATTTTGATGATGCAATGGTGCATGCAATGATTAGTATCTTGTGGAATGGTGAATGACATGGAATGATTTTGTTCTTTTCCTTTTTATGAAGTGCGAACATTAATATGATGCCAATGCAATGAAAAGATTTTTGCTTTTTCTTCTTTAGTATTTTCCTCTATGAAATGCAAGTATTAATATGGTGCAACTGACGTGAAACGTTTTTCTTTTTTCTATGTGATGAATGCACAAAATGTGAAGATGTAAATGTAATGCTTTGATGCACATGCTATAATGAATAGATTGAGATGCCTAGATGCATGAGGTAGACATTTTTGTGATGATGAGATGCGAGACTTTGAATGCAAGGAGTTGAGATGATTATTGACCATTCTGTTGAAAAATTGAATTCGATTAAAACTCCAGTGTTCTCAAAGTTTTTATTTACAAACAACCTCACTTGTCTTCTCCTTCTTTCCATGATAACTGAATTTTAGATATCACGTAAACAACTTGTGTTTTCTCTTTTTGAAGCATTGTCTCGTAAGCATGCATAGGAGTGCAGATGTGAATGAATGAGTCAGTTAACTTGGAATTGGTTTAGGACATGGACATTTATGGCAAGTGATGGAATGACCAACATGGCTATGGCCGAAGCTTATGAGGGATCAAGAGATACAAGATTGCCCCAATTCAGGTCTTTGATGAGTGAATAGTTTGCCCATGTCTAGTGGTGACAACAACTAGGGGCGTAGAAGATGATGAATTGGGAATGCTTCGGCTTTTGAAAGGGAAGGTGGATCAAAAGAGATTTTGTCTCAACCCATAAAGTTTGATGTTGCCCCAGTCATAACAAGGACAAAGCTGCCCCAATTAGAATGACCAGGCCTGGTTTAGGATAGTGAATTGAGAGATTGCCCCGGTGAGGTTTTGTAGGAATGAATGAGGTGAAGGAATGGGAACGCGCTTGCCCCACTTTCGAATGACGTTTCGAATGGTTTCTTTGAGTGTGGTTGTCAAAGGCGACAGAGTTATGGTGATGGTTATGAACTGAGGGTGATATATGAATGGGGTGGGCAATGAACAAACCTCCCCAAAGTTGAGTGGAGTGAGAGGTGAAGGAAATGCCCCCTAGTACACACTTTTGGTTTTTCTTTAAGAACAACTCAAATGGAATGAAAGTTTTGACTTTTTAGTATGATGAGAGGCTCCACTTGGTGACCACTAGACCTTGTTTTAATGCAACACGAATGCATCTTGGAGTGCAAGTCCTTCTTCTTTTTTACCAACTTTCCTTTTTTGATTGTTTGTTTTTCCTTTTTGAGCAGCTTTCTTTTTTTCTGCTTGTTTGTTTTTTTTTCTTTTGAGCAAACACGTCGCAAATAGATAAACTTAATTCTCCTAAAATTAAAACTTGAGAAAACGAAGGCGATTAGTCATTGATTGGAATGGACTTTTTAGGGTTGTGATGTGGAGAAGAGGATGATTGAGCTTAATGAAGTGTTTGGGGTTGATGGGGATGATGGGTCTTATTCGGTGTTGGCCGATGGTCAATGATTTGTGAGGGGAATGGTTATTAAGTTTGATGAGGTGTTTGGGGGTGGTCGTACCCAATGAGGTGTTTGAATGTTTTATGAAAGAAAAGATGGCTAAACCCAATGAATTGAGGGCTTTTTTGAAAGGAGGAATGATTGAACCCAATGAATTGAGGGCTTTTTTGAAAGGAGAAATGATTGAACCCATTGAATCTGAGGGCCTCTTTGAAGGGGAGCTCTTATGCTTCATGACAAAATGTATTGACTCTTAATTTATACTCCATTTGTCTTCCTTTCTTTGTTTTGGGATTCTCCTTTTTGAAACTTTTTTATTCCCCTCCTTTTGTGGATTTCCTTTCCTTTTGACTTGGGTGAGAATGATATACCATCTTTGATGTGGAATTAACCCCCGTCCAGAGTGATGGGGATATCTTGGGCTTTTCTTGGCTTAAGATGGGTAACAAAGGGTATTTTTGTGATTTTGAATCTTTGGCTTAAAAGGGGTAGGAAATGGACTTTCTGGGATTTTAGGTTCTTGAGGGTATGGAGAGATGGCCAAATTTCAAATCCTGATTGCTTATTTCTGTAAGACTTAACTTTAGGACCATAATTTATCTATCTTCATGTGTTTGCTCTTTTGCCCTAATTTTTGCCTGGACCGCTCTTTGCGAGTTTTCAATCCACCGAGCGCTCTTTTTTGCCTAGGCCACCCTTTGCGGGTTTTCAACCTAGCGAGCTTATTTTATCTTTTTATTTATTATATATTTTTTAGAAAGACTTGCACTAAAGGAATATGATACTGACAAGGAAAATTAGTGATCACAGAATTGCCCCCAGCATGGAGGACTTAAAGTGTTAGTGAGAATGAACCAAAAAGTCAAGTATGCACTGATAGGAGAGAATATGCGCTTTATGGGTGGACGGGGCGGGGCTAGACTTGGATGGGGGATGATGATAAATGAAGGAAATTGACTGACTCCAACAAGAGAAATTGCACCTGGCATGCATGCTTACTAGAAGAACGCTTCACAGAGAGTTAATATTGGTTAAAACATGATATGAAAACTTTTTTTTTTGATGAACTGTTTCAGTCTTTTATCATGGAATGGATGAGATGTAATGTCTTTTTTTTTGAAGGAAATACAAATGAGCTATTGATGTGAAAAACTGAGTGCCTTGGAACACCTTGAGTTTGCAAATGAGTGAGGGTAAACTTTTCCAAAAAGGAAAGATTACTTTGCAAGAACATCTCGTCTTTCATCACAACATTTTTGTTGTACGCAATGCATGGATGAAAACATTATGATGTATACATGATGAAAATGAAATGCATGAAAGCATATTCACTTGAAAAGTGTGATTATTCTAAAAGTTTTTTTTTGATGCTTTCTTTTTATGCAAGACGAAATATGAAATGCCAATGCATCCTTGGATGATGAATGATGCAAGAATGCTGCTTCTTTTCAAAATGATTTTTATAGAGGCAAGACAAGATATGAAATGCTGATGCCCCCTTTTTCTTTCGAATGATGAAAGATGCAGGAATGATGCATGTGAACTAAAGTGATGAGGTTAATGAAATGATGCATGAATGCTACATTTTGATGATTATAAATGAGATGCTTTCTTGTTTTCATTTTTGTGTGCAATGAAATGCATGATACTCACAATGATACTCACAATGATACTCAAAAAACCTTAGTGAATGGAAACGCACACGTGCGGAGACAAACCTAAATGAGATGGAGAAAAATGCATGTATGAATTTTATCAAGTTTTTGTTTTATACAATGCAAATGATGTCTTTATATGAAAATGACAGCGATAATGCGACTTGACATGCATGTGAAAAAATAAGATGAAAACGTTTTTTTTTTCGGGTTTGGTGACTGAAATTTTGGGAACATCACCTCATATAGCCCGGTAAAAGACTATGATGATTTTTTGGAAGTTTTGATTTTTACCCCCTTTTTTTTTGAAAATTTTGTTTTATGTATGATGATGATGCTCTACGTGTATCCAGGATAAATGGAAGGGTTTTTATTGGCAATAATTCAAACTCTTTTTTTTATATATTTTTTTTTTTGGAAAATGCGGGCCGTACGTTATTTCGTATGAACCGGTAAGAGAAAGGCTACAACGGTAACTCTTTCTTCTTTTCTTCTTTCAAAATCTTCTTTTTTTTTGTAAAAATAATGGCGTGAGGCAACCAATTGTCGTTACTCTGAGTAACTTGCATGAAACATTGAGTGGATCCTGACTCAATACTTCACGCAATATATTGAAATGCTTCGACATTTGGTTAACTCAAACTTATTCTCTTATTTGAAAACAAACCTCACTTGATAGGGTCAAAGTGCCCCGATATCGTAGCGTAACATCTCAAATTTGTAGTGCACAAACAAATTTGAGATATTACCCTTCGTCATCCGAAGGCGCACTTTTACTCATTGAGCTTTTACATGAAGAGCTTTTCTATTTTTTCTTTGTTTAGAGAAGATGCATGCATTGGAAACTTTTCATTTTTTTTTCATTTCTAGTTTTGAAACATGATTTTGAAAATTATTTGGAGATGCAAATGATCTATTATAAAAAAGGTTTTAGAAAGGATGTGCTTGACGGGGTATGACCCGCTCCTACGTATCCCCATTGTAATGAGGAATCAAAGCTTACGTAGTTCTACTGTGTCTTTTTTGAAATAATGCTTATGCATGAATGTCTCATATTGGATGAACTTGACGAGGATTTTTTTTTCGCATGATTATAAATGAAATGCTTATGCTATGCAGATGATAATTGTTTTTTGTTTTATCTTTATGTAATGAAAGGGAATGCAAGATGAATGGTTTTTTTCAAAATTGGAATTTTATGCAATGCAAATGATGCGATAATGCAGTGATGCAATGATGCAATGATGCTTTTTTTGTGTTTTTGCAGAAAGAGGATATTTACAGGTGGTGATTTGAAAATTTTCACCCTATATGCCACCTCATATAGGCGAAAAGGAAAAGCATATCTTTTTTGATTTTCGAAAATTTCGAAGGAAAAATTGATTGAAGTGAATGCAACGATCCAGCACACAATTTGGAAAGCCCTCGTGACCTAAAAGGGGGTAGAACCTATGATCTAAGGTGTTTTAAGGATAATCTTCTCATGTAGCTCTATTCACACCCTCACAAAGGTCATCAGAGCCACAATCCCTCTCATGAAAATCCCCGTAAATGCAGCAAACTGCTAGATACGAAGCATCATGAAAGAGCACAACTCTGATTGAAACTTTCGTGAGTAGCCAAACAGACAAAGGTCCTGATGGGCTCCCACTACTCGAATCCACTCATCCTAAGGTATCCTAACAGACCTGGGTTATGGTCTCTTTCTCTAATCGTATAATCTCAAGGTACAAGTGTGTGTGTGCGAAGGGCATTTCCTTAAAAAACTACCCCACCTGCAAATGAAAATCCAAAACAGTCTGTTAGACTTGAGAGTCTATAAAAGTAACCTTAGAGGGGGGTGAATAAGGTTATAGGTGATTAATGGATTCTTTTTCAATTTAAAAAACTTTTTCGATATTGGTTTGGATTAAATGCGGAATAATAATATTTGACCAATATAGAAGGAGTAGAATGAGATGATGGACAGATTAATATTGTATACAGCAATAAAATAGATAATAAGAAGAAAGATTACAATATGATATATTTGCACAGTTATATTGAGAATATGATAATATAAGCAGTTATGATAATATCAATATTATAAGCAAATAAAGTGCAAAATATAAAGAGATAGGGAAGAGAGAGAGACACAGCAATTTAGCGAGGTTCGGGATAAAACCCCTACGTCCTCGGCCTTAGGCTTTTCAACCCTTGGACTTAGTAACCACTATATTGAAGAGAGTTTGATACAAACAGTCGACCCCAATATAATTGAATCTCAATTCCCCTGAATTGAGAACCTAAGCACTCTTGCTAAGGATTTCTAAACCAACTCAATAACCCTATTGAGAGACCCAAGTACACAGCCCAGGTTTTCAAAACACCAACTCAATCACTTGATTGAGAGACCCAAGTACACAGCCCAGGTTTTCAAAACACCAACTTAATCACTTGATTGAGAGACCCAAGTACACAGCCCAGGATTTCAAAACACCAACTCAATCACTTGATTGAGAGACCCAAGTACACAGCCCAGGATTTCAAAACAACTTAAAACAATATAAGGTTTACACAATTTGAGATCTAGAGATCCAATCACTTCTTAGAATGTGTCAGTTTAGAACTGAGAGAGATGAGTGATCTTAGGAAAACAGATGCTCTAAAATATGATATGGAATATGATCTTGCTTTTGCAAAAGCTTCACAATTGATATGACAATGAGAGCTTAGATTTGCAAAAAGCTTTTATGAAGATAAATATGATTTTCAAAAACAAAAGACTTTTAACAAGATCAAAACAATGAAGCTCAAGATCTTAGATTTAGATTGATAAAAAAGCTTTTGAAGATAATATGACAATTTCGAATTCAAAAAACTTTTTAACAAATAAATCAATGAAGCACAAGATCTTAGATCTAGATTTATAAAAACATAAAAGCTTTTGGAAATGATATGACAATTTCGAAATCAAAAGCTTTTAACAAAATAAATCTATGAAGCACAAGTATAGATCTAGAATCGTATAGAGAGAAATTGTGAGATGAAGGGATGTGTTTGAGAAATGAAATCAGTCTCCTATTTATAGTGATAGGAGAGGTTTGATTTTTTAAAAAACAATTAATGCATGTTGTAATCGATTATCTCTCTCAAGTGCAATGTGGGATAATCGATTAACTCACCAAAAAGGAAGGTATGGAATAGGCACATAACCGATTATTACATGTAGTGGAATTGAGCAAGTAATCGATTATTTCCCTTCAATCAGGTCAATAATCGATTATGCTATGGAGTCCAATTGAGTCAATAATCGATTATTAGTTCTAAAAATGGAAGGAAAGGAAAGCATCATAATCGATTATCCTTTGAAGTGGAATTGCATCATAATCGATTATTTGCTTTCAAACAAGGTAGATAATCGATTATGGTATGAATTTGGTATAGGATGGTAATCGATTATGCTATTCAAAAAAAGTAGGAATTGGTTCCAAGCGTTCCACAAAATCATTTTTAGGGTTTAGGTTTTCACAAAATATTTTCTAGGGTTTGGTTTTCACCATGCAATTTATTTTTTGAAATACTTTTCAAAATTCTTTTTTATGCATCATGTATGATTAAAAAAGATCATCTCTTTCAATATCTAAAGTGTCACACACTTTAGGTGATAGGACCTTTACAAAGAGTCCTAAAAAAGGCTTAGACACAAAATAGGGTTTTGAACTTCTTATGATGCTTCTTCTTCAAGCTTCTCCTTTTTGAGTCTTCTTCCTTTTAAAATAAGTCCCGCACTTTGCTCAATGTGAAAGATTAGTAGATATATGTAATTTGTTATCATTCAAAATAAAGGACTGTTTTACCCTTGGTTCAACAAACTCCCCCTTTTTGATGATAACAAATTACATTATGCATAGGGAATCTTAAAACGGCTCCCCCTAAGAATATGCATAACAATAATCAGCATAATACCACATATAACATGAGCATAATATTTTCTCCCCATATATAACATGCATAATAATATTCTCTCCCCCTTTGTTTTCATCAAAAAGGAGGTGGGGTGAAAAAACATTTTATAAACTAGCATAGTAAATAAGCAATAATGCATAGCATATGATATATCAAAAACAGTAGTTCATGCTATGCTCCCCCTTACTTGGTGATCCCCCTTAATAATTTTAGAATGCAAGGCTTTAGTAAAAAGAGGGTGGATCATCAAGGTTTTAAAAATATGATACCCAAGATAATCATCCTTGGTTCAACAATATAGGTATCATTTTTAACAAAAAATATGTTGCATCACAAAATCCAGCACAATAGAGAGAAGAAAGACTTTGATGCACACAAAGAAAATTTATTTCACACAAGTGATAAATTATTCTTAAGGTGAATAGAACTTTTCCAATCTAACCTTCACCGGTGATTCTTCCTCTATTGTTGATATTACTGGTCACATGACTGCTGTTTCTGAGTATTAAGAATCTTTTTGCGTCTCCAGTCATGAACTTTGAGTCTCTGCTATCAAGGTATTGATCTGTCCCCCATACCTTGTAGCATACCTGCACTAAGATCAAGTAGAAAATTTTGGTACCCAATTCTCTTTGGGTCCTTTGGGGTTAGTCATCAAGGGGTTTGCTTTCACAATCCACCTTGGTTTCTTCCAAGTAGGTACAAGGGTTCCAAGCTCACATATTTTACGGATGGGGCATGAAGAGGAGCTATGGTTTCCCTTTTGGCAATATGTGCATTTGAAGATAGTAGGTTTATGATTAGAGGTAGAAGCTACAAATGTGATATTTTTGTTTGAGCTGGAGGTGGTGGAATTACCTTGGTACCCAATACCTCTCCTATCAACATATTGATGTTGAGAGTGAAGCAACTGAGTCAAGGTCTTTTCACCAACCTCAAACTTTTTCAAAGACTCTTTCAAAAATTCATTTTCAACCTTGACTTTTTCAAAATTTTGTTTAAGCTCAAGAAATTCAAGGTTGAAAGGTTTTGTTTTATGTAGCTCATTCTTCAATTTAACTACCTCATTTTCAAGTGTCTCGATTTGAGTGGACAAGCTTTTGTTGCTCTTTGTTAATTTCTTAGATTTTAACAAAAGAGTTTCATGTTCAGAATAGAGAGCATCAAAAGCCTCACTTAAATCGTGACTACTATACGCACCATCAGATAGATCATCATGTATAGAAGAATCAGAAAGACTAGAAGAGTTAAGGCTTACCTTAGATGAGTCATTTGCCATATGACAAACACCATTTGCAATTTGCTCTTCTTCGTCTGTGTCACTATCAGAGCCAAGATAATCCCATATAGTAGCCTTAGGTGTTTCACATGCCGTGAGACAGATGGCATTTGCAACTTCCTCTTCTTCACTGTCAGAATAGTTGTTCCATGTAGCCTTCTTAGCTTTCTTGGATTTCTTTGAGTTATTTCTCTTTTCAAGTTTGTTGAATTTCATGAATTCTTCAAATAATTCAGCCATGTCTTCATCATCAGATTCTTCATCAGACTTACTTTGTTTCCTTGCTACTTTAGGAGTTTTAGCAGCAAGGGCAAGAGATTTCACCACTTCCTTTTCTTGATTCTTTTTAGCAGCCAATACTACCTCAAAGGCTAGCAATGATCCAATAAGGTCTTCTTGAGGTAAGGTGCCAATGTCTTTGGCTTCGGTTATAGCACAAGTCTTAGGGAAGAATTCACCAGTTAAGGATTCAAGGATCTTTCCATTCAAATCCTTGTTGGTGTATTTCTTTCCTAAGGCCCTCAAGTTGTTTACAATTAAATTTAATCTCTGATGCATTGCTGCGACAGACTCACCTTCTTTCATTTTAAAACTTTCATATTCAGAGGTGAGAATTCTAATTTTAGAATCTTTTACCTGGCTTGTCCCGACATGAGTGGCTTGTAGGCAGTCCCAGATTTCCTTTGCACTTTGACACCCTTTTACTCTACCATATTCTTCTTCACAGAGTGATAGATGAAGGATATTCATGGCCTTTGCATTTAGGGATATCTTGTCAAGCTCAGATTTTCTTAACTCACTTAGGTCGATGGTGTAGATGTCTTCTACCGGTACTTCTTCAGCTTTGCCGGTGGCTTGAATTTTTGAAGTGTCACCATCAGTATTACCTGGTTTTGTGATCTTGATCTTCATCGGGATTAGAGGACCATCCACTATGATTCTCCATAGAGTGAAGTCAATTGCCTGCACATGACATTTCATACGACTACTCCAGTAATCGTAGTTAGTACCATCAAATAGAGGAGGCCTATTAGAAGACATTCCTTCTTTCATGAATGAACCCATAATCACAGATATATAACAGGATTAATTTAAATTGCGAGATGTAAAGCTCTAAAGCAATTACTAGCTACTGATACCACTTGTTAGACTTGAGAGTCTATAAAAGTAACCTTAGAGGGGGGGTGAATAAGGTTATAGGTGATTAATGGAATCTTTTTCAATTTAAAAAACTTTTTCGATATTGGTTTGGATTAAATGCGGAATAATAATATTTGACCAATATAGAAGGAGTAGAATGTGATGATGGACAGATTAATATTGTATACAGCAATAAAATAGATAATAAGAAGAAAGATTACAATATGATATATTTGCACAGTTATATTGAGAATATGATAATATAAGCAGTTATGATAATATCAATATTATAAGCAAATAAAGTGCAAAATATAAAGAGATAGGGAAGAGAGAGAGACACAGCAATTTATCGAGGTTCGGGATAAAACCCCTACGTCCTCGGCCTTAGGCTTTTCAACCCTTGGACTTAGTAACCACTATATTGAAGAGAGTTTGATACAAACAGTCGACCCCAATATAAGTTGTCGTGACCGTGATCCCGACGTAGACAGCTCAAAAATCGATATTTCAGGGAGTCGCCACCCAATTTATTAAATAGGGAAAATTGAGAAAAACCTACCTTAAAATTAATGGTCTGCGTAAACTAGGTTGGATTCGGGAGTCGGTTATGCATAGGGAAGGGCGAAAACTTAATTCCACTACACCCCTAGTACATCCATCCTAAGACAGTTACCCTAAATCTGATTGTGCAAATATAAATTACGAATTTATTTGTTTTACCCAAAAATAAAATAGTAGAGAATAATAAGGGCTAATTTAGAAAAGTTTAATTTTGACTTGACGGGGAAGCCCCGCTCCTACGTATCCTCCGGTGCAATGAGGAACTCAAAAGTCACGTAGTTCTTCCTGAAAAATTTTGTTGGTTGATGTTTTTTAATATAGGGGTTTTAGGATTATTGAGCTGTACAGCTCATCCGTCCTAGAACGCTGACTAACCCGTCTGTACAGTCGGCTTAGTCCCCTATTTTCAGAAAATAGAGTTTTTGGAGTTTTGGAAAATGATTTTATGTGTGTTGGTTTGATTTTATTTGAATAGGGATTTTAGGACTCTTGAACCGTACGGTTCATTTATCCTAGAATACTGACTAACCCGTCTGTACAGTCGGCTTAGTCCCCTATTTTCGAAAAATGGAGTTTTTGATTTATGGAAAGAAATATGTTTGTGTTTATTTTGATTTAGAAATTGTTTGTTTTAAATAGGGATTTTAGGACATGATCCGTAACGGTTCATTAGTAACCTAAAAAGCTGACTAACCCGACTGTACAGTCGATTTAGTCCCCTATTTATATTTTTTTGAAAATGAAATATTTATCTATTTATTTTTATAGGTTTTTTGTAAAAGGAAATAATAAAAACGAAAACAGAGGGTGCAATAGTAAAATGGGGTGCAGTTTGCAAAAAGGGAGTTGTATTATTGTTTGCTTGAATGCAAAAGTATTAAACTCCTTTGTGTCCTAGAGGGGTCCCTCTGGGAATAGATCTAAGGCTTTTTCTATCAAGTGAACCTCTCAAAGGTAGCTCTATAGAGCCCTAAATAAGGTTCCTAGAGCCAACGACCCCAATTAAGAACACTGATCAACAACAATAGGCAAGCTATTAGGAGTGCCAGCATTCTCAAGAGGGACCAAACTCTAGGTGAGACTTTCGTGACCACCCAACAGGACGCACATCCAGTAGGCCATCACTACGCAGTCTCGTTCTAACTTAGGTTATTCTCCAGTCCGGGTACAAGACTATTCTCACGTGTGTGTAGAAGTGTGATAGTGGAGTGTGTGTAGGAGCAAAATGTTAAATATACCCCCTAGTTGCAAAACAAACAAACACATATACAGAAAATAATAGTCTTCTACCCTAGGGTTTATATCAAGCATAAAATAAAGATATACAAAAAAAAAAACTAAAGAAATAAATAAATAATCAATAAATCAATAAATATGTACATAAATAAATAAATAAATAAACAAATAGATATAAATAAATAAATACAAAACTAACCTCAAGCTGATGAACGCGAGGAACGCCGAACCGGACCGAGCAGTCTGACCAAGTCAACTGCGAATCGGACTGCTTTGAGAACCGAAAAAAACCGATTCAACAAAAAAATTACAAACTAATCAAAGACAGACTTTTAGTGTCTGGACCGCAAAAGGCTAGCCCAAAAGATCACTTAATCTGCCAATGACTCCCCCCTCTTCAAACCTTCACCTCTCAACCTCTTTTATAGTCAATTTCTATAGGGTTGTTGTTTCTTGCAAGCAATGTGGGACTAAAACAAGATAGAGAAAACAATTCCCACTTAGAGAACACAATTCCCGTTTTTCTCGAACCTGTCACCGTAAAAGCGCGATTCCGGATTCGTTAACCGTTGGATCGTCTTGGTTTTTTGACAGTAGGTTCGTGAGACATATATCTTCACTTTCACCGTTCGGATCGTCAAAACGAGGTCTGAGGAGAGAGAAATTGCCTTCGCAATAGCTGCAGTTTTTGGTCCGTTTTTCTCAAACCTCTCACCGTAAAGGTGCGATTCCGGATTCGTTAACCGTTGGATCATCTTCGTTTTTTGGACACCAGGTTCGTGAGACATCCCTCTTCACTTTTACCGTTCGGATCGTCGAAACGAGGTCTGAGGAGAGAGAAATTGCCTTCGCAAAAGTAGAAAAAACAACCTCCGAAAATACCCAAAAAGCGACTACTTTTTTTTGTAATAATAGTTTTTATTATTGCACCTCCCTTTTTTTATTTTATTTTGTAATTTGTATTATTTCATATCTATTTTATTTTTTTATTTTCGTTTTTTAATTAAAGATATTGCAACAAGAAAAATAAATTAAATTTACTTTGTAATTTTTTGAATTAGCATATATTTTTTTAATTTTTGTTTAACCACTAAAAAAAGTAATAATAACGCAAAATTAGTAAATTAGCGCAAAATGACCTATTCGAGGGATTAGGAATCAAATATACGCGAAAAACGTATTTTTGTGATTTTTTGAAAAAGTAAAAAAAATGTACCGGTTAAAATTGGGTGTTCACAGTTGCCCCTCTGTGCTTACTTTCTTACGAGATAATACATAAAACTATGTTTTCTTGTTTTATCAAAGTAAGGAATAAGTACAGATATGAACCTCAATTTTAATCGGTGAAATATGCACAATTGTCTTTTGACTGTTAAAGTTAAATGGGTAACAAGAAATACAAACAGTGCCAGAGCTGAATCGATAGCACGAAGTTTCAAAACAATGTCAGGGCGAAACTAGTAGCATGAAAATCAAAGACAATGTCAGGGCGAGACCGATAGCACAAAATTAAAGACAATGCCAGGGCGAGACCGATAGCACAAAATTAAAGACAATGCCAGGGCGAGACCGATAGCATGAAAATTAAAGACAATGCCAGGGCAAGACCGATAGCACAAAATTAAAGACAATGCCAGGGCGAGACCGATAGCATGAAAATTAAAGACAATGCCAGGGTGAGACCGATAGCATGAAAATTAAAGACAATGCCAGGGCGAGACCGATAGCACAAAATTAAAGACGATGCCAGGGCGAGACCGATAGCATGAAAACTAAAGACAATGCCAGGGCGAGACCGATAGCACAAAATTAAAGACAATGCCAGGGCGAGACCGATAGCATGAAAACTAAAGACAATGCCAGGGCGGGACCGATAGCACCAAATTAAAGACAATGCCAGGGCGAGACCGATAGCAAGAAAATTAAAGACAATGCCAGGGCGAGACCGATAGCACAAAATTAAAGACAATGCCAGGGCGAGACCGATAGCACAAAATTAAAGACAATGCCAGGGCGAGACCGATAGCATGAAAATTAAAGACAATGCCAGGGCGAGACCGATAGCACAAAATTAAAGACAATGCCAGGGCGAGACCGATAGCATGAAAATTAAAGACAATGCCAGGGTGAGACCGATAGCATGAAAATTAAAGACAATGCCAGGGCGAGACCGATAGCACAAAATTAAAGACAATGCCAGGGCGAGACCGATAGCATGAAAACTAAAGACAATGCCAGGGCGAGACCGATAGCACAAAATTAAAGACAATGCCAGGGCGAGACCGATAGCATGAAAACTAAAGACAATGCCAGGGCGGGACCGATAGCACCAAATTAAAGACAATGCCAGGGCGAGACCGATAGCATGAAAATTAAAGACAATGCCAGGGCGAGACCGATAGCAGGAAAATTAAAGACAGTGCCAGGGCGAGACCGATAGCACAAAATTAAAGACAATGCCAGGGCGAGACCGATAGCATGAAAATTAAAGACAATGCCAGGGCGAGACCGATAGCATGAAAATTAAAGACAATGCCAGGGCGAGACCGATAGCACAAAATTAAAGACAATGCCAGGGCGAGACCGATAGCATGAAAATTAAAGACAATGCCAGGGCGAGACCGATAGCACAAAATTAAAGACGATGCCAGGGCGAGACCGATAGCATGAAAACTAAAGACAATGCCAGGGCGAGACCGATAGCACAAAATTAAAGACAATGCCAGGGCGAGACCGATAGCATGAAAACTAAAGACAATGCCAGGGCGGGACCGATAGCACCAAATTAAAGACAATGCCAGGGCGAGACCGATAGCATGAAAATTAAAGACAATGCCAGGGCGAGACCGATAGCACAAAATTAAAGACAATGCCAGGGCGAGACCGATAGCACAAAATTAAAGACAATGCCAGGGCGAGACCGATAGCATGAAAATTAAAGACAATGCCAGGGCGAGACCGATAGCACAAAATTAAAGACAATGCCAGGGCGAGACCGATAGCATAAAAATTAAAGACAATGCCAGGGTGAGACCGATAGCATGAAAATTAAAGACAATGCCAGGGCGAGACCGATAGCACAAAATTAAAGACAATGCCAGGGCGAGACCGATAGCATGAAAACTAAAGACAATGCCAGGGCGAGACCGATAGCACAAAATTAAAGACAATGCCAGGGCGAGACCGATAGCATGAAAACTAAAGACAATGCCAGGGCGGGACCGATAGCACCAAATTAACGACAATGCCAGGGCGAGACCGATAGCATGAAAATTAAAGACAATGCCAGGGCGAGACCGATAGCAGGAAAATTAAAGACAGTGCCAGGGCGAGACCGATAGCACAAAATTAAAGACAATGCCAGGGCGAGACCGATAGCATGAAAATTAAAGACAATGCCAGGGCGAGACCGATAGCATGAAAATTAAAGACAATGCCAGGGCGAGACCGATAGCACAAAATTAAAGACAATGCCAGGGCGAGACCGATAGCAAGAAAATTAAAGACAATGCCAGGGCGAGACCGATAGCACAAAATTAAAGACAATGCCAGGGCGAGACCGATAGCATGAAAATTAAAGACAATGCCAGGGCGAGACCGATAGCATGAAAATTAAAAACAATGCCAGGGCGAGACCGATAGCACAAAATTAAAGACAATGCCAGGGCGAGACCGATAGCATGAAAATTAAAGACAATGCCAGGGCGAGACCGATAGCACAAAATTAAAGACGATGCCAGGGCGAGACCGATAGCATGAAAACTAAAGACAATGCCAGGGCGAGACCGATAGCACAAAATTAAAGACAATGCCAGGGCGAGACCGATAGCATGAAAACTAAAGACAATGCCAGGGCGGGACCGATAGCACCAAATTAAAGACAATGCCAGGGCGAGACCGATAGCATGAAAATTAAAGACAATGCCAGGGCGAGACCGATAGCACAAAATTAAAGACAATGCCAGGGCGAGACCGATAGCACAAAATTAAAGACAATGCCAGGGCGAGACCGATAACATGAAAATTAAAGACAATGCCAGGGCGAGACCGATAGCACAAAATTAAAGACAATGCCAGGGCGAGACCGATAGCATGAAAATTAAAGACAATGCCAGGGTGAGACCGATAGCATGAAAATTAAAGACAATGCCAGGGCGAGACCGATAGCACAAAATTAAAGACAATGCCAGGGCGAGACCGATAGCATGAAAACTAAAGACAATGCCAGGGCGAGACCGATAGCACAAAATTAAAGACAATGCCAGGGCGAGACCGATAGCATGAAAACTAAAGACAATGCCAGGGCGGGACCGATAGCACCAAATTAAAGACAATGCCAGGGCGAGACCGATAGCATGAAAATTAAAGACAATGCCAGGGCGAGACCGATAGCAGGAAAATTAAAGACAGTGCCAGGGCGAGACCGATAGCACAAAATTAAAGACAATGCCAGGGCGAGACCGATAGCATGAAAATTAAAGACAATGCCAGGGCGAGACCGATAGCATGAAAATTAAAGACAATGCCAGGGCGAGACCGATAGCACAAAATTAAAGACAATGCCAGGGCGAGACCAATAGCAAGAAAATTAAAGACAATGCCAGGGCGAGACCGATAGCACAAAATTAAAGACAATGCCAGGGCGAGACCGATAGCATGAAAATTAAAGACAATGCCAGGGCGAGACCGATAGCATGAAAATTAAAAACAATGCCAGGGCGAGACCGATAGCACAAAATTAAAGACAATGCCAGGGCGAGACCGATAGCATGAAAATTAAAGACAATGCCAGGGCGAGACCGATAGCACAAAATTAAAGACGATGCCTGGGCGAGACCGATAGCATGAAAACTAAAGACAATGCCAGGGCGAGACCGATAGCACAAAATTAAAGACAATGCCAGGGCGAGACCGATAGCATGAAAACTAAAGACAATGCCAGGGCGGGACCGATAGCACCAAATTAAAGACAATGCCAGGGCGAGACCGATAGCATGAAAATTAAAGACAATGCCAGGGCGAGACCGATAGCACAAAATTAAAGACAATGCCAGGGCGAGACCGATAACATGAAAATTAAAGACAATGCCAGGGCGAGACCGATAGCACAAAATTAAAGACAATGCCAGGGCGAGACCGATAGCATGAAAATTAAAGACAATGCCAGGGTGAGACCGATAGCATGAAAATTAAAGACAATGCCAGGGCGAGACCGATAGCACAAAATTAAAGACAATGCCAGGGCGAGACCGATAGCATGAAAACTAAAGACAATGCCAGGGCGGGACCGATAGCACCAAATTAAAGACAATGCCAGGGCGAGACCGATAGCATGAAAATTAAAGACAATGCCAGGGCGAGACCGATAGCAGGAAAATTAAAGACAGTGCTAGGGCGAGACCGATAGCACAAAATTAAAGACAATGCCAGGGCGAGACCGATAGCATGAAAATTAAAGACAATGCCAGGGCGAGACCGATAGCATGAAAATTAAAGACAATGCCAGGGCGAGACCGATAGCACAAAATTAAAGACAATGCCAGGGCGAGACCGATAGCAAGAAAATTAAAGACAATGCCAGGGCGAGACCGATAGCACAAAATTAAAGACAATGCCAGGGCGAGACCGATACCATGAAAATTAAAGACAATGCCAGGGCGAGACCGATAGCACAAAATTAAAGACAATGCCAGGGCGAGACCGATAGCATGAAAATTAAAGACAATGCCAGGGTGAGACCGATAGCATGAAAATTAAAGACAATGCCAGGGCGAGACCGATAGCACAAAATTAAAGACAATGCCAGGGCGAGACCGATAGCATGAAAACTAAAGACAATGCCAGGGCGAGACCGATAGCACAAAATTAAAGACAATGCCAGGGCGAGACCGATAGCATGAAAACTAAAGACAATGCCAGGGCGGGACCGATAGCACCAAATTAAAGACAATGCCAGGGCGAGACCGATAGCATGAAAATTAAAGACAATGCCAGGGCGAGACCGATAGCAGGAAAATTAAAGACAGTGCTAGGGCGAGACCGATAGCACAAAATTAAAGACAATGCCAGGGCGAGACCGATAGCATGAAAATTAAAGACAATGCCAGGGCGAGACCGATAGCACAAAATTAAAGACAATGCCAGGGCGAGACCGATAGCAAGAAAATTAAAGACAATGCCAGGGCGAGACCGATAGCACAAAATTAAAGACAATGCCAGGGCGAGACCGATAGCATGAAAATTAAAGACAATGCCAGGGCGAGACCGATAGCACAAAATTTTAAACACAATGCCAGGGCAAGACCGATAGCAGGAAAATTAAAGACAATGCCAGGGCGAGACCGATAGCATGAAAATTAAAGACAATGCCAGGGCGAGACCGATAGCACAAAATTAAAGACAATGCCAGGGCGAGACCGATAGCATGAAAATTAAAGACAATGCCAGGGCGAGACCGATAGCACAAAATTAAAGACAATGCCAGGGCGAGACCGATAGCATGAAAATTAAAGACAATGCCAGGGTGAGACCGATAGCATGAAAATTAAAGACAATGCAAGGGCGAGACCGATAGCACAAAATTAAAGACAATGCCAGGGCGAGACCGATAGCATGAAAACTAAAGACAATGCCAGGGCGAGACCGATAGCACAAAATTAAAGACAATGCCAGGGCAAGACCGATAGCATGAAAACTAAAGACAATGCCAGGGCGGGACCGATAGCACCAAATTAAAGACAATGCCAGGGCGAGACCGATAGCATGAAAATTAAAGACAATGCCAGGGCGAGACCGATAGCAGGAAAATTAAAGACAGTGCCAGGGCGAGACCGATAGCACAAAATTAAAGACAATGCCAGGGCGAGACCGATAGCATGAAAATTAAAGACAATGCCAGGGCGAGACCGATAGCATGAAAATTAAAGACAATGCCAGGGCGAGACCGATAGCACAAAATTAAAGACAATGCCAGGGCGAGACCGATAGCAAGAAAATTAAAGACAATGCCAGGGCGAGACCGATAGCACAAAATTAAAGACAATGCCAGGGCGAGACCGATAGCATGAAAATTAAAGACAATGCCAGGGCGAGACCGATAGCACAAAATTTTAAACACAATGCCAGGGCGAGACCGATAGCAGGAAAATTAAAGACAATGCCAGGGCGAGACCGATAGCATGAAAATTAAAGACAATGCCAGGGCGAGACCGATAGCAGGAAAATTAAAGACAGTGCCAGGGCGAGACCGATAGCACAAAATTAAAGACAATGCCAGGGCGAGACCGATAGCATGAAAATTAAAGACAATGCCAGGGCGAGACCGATAGCATGAAAATTAAAGACAATGCCAGGGCGAGACCGATAGCACAAAATTAAAGACAATGCCAGGGCGAGACCGATAGCATGAAAATTAAAGACAATGCCAGGGCGAGACCGATAGCACAAAATTTTAAACACAATGCCAGGGCGAGACCGATAGCAGGAAAATTAAAGACAATGCCAGGGCGAGACCGATAGCATGAAAATTAAAGACAATGCCAGGGCGAGACCGATAGCAGGAAAATTAAAGATAGTGCCAGGGCGAGACCGATAGCACAAAATTAAAGACAATGCCAGGGCGAGACCGATAGCATGAAAATTAAAGACAATGCCAGGGCGAGACCGATAGCACAAAATTAAAGACAATGCCAGGGCGAGACCGATAGCAAGAAAATTAAAGACAATGCCAGGGCGAGACCGATAGCACAAAATTAAAGACAATGCCAGGGCGAGACCGATAGCATGAAAATTAAAGACAATGCCAGGGCGAGACCGATAGCACAAAATTTTAAACACAAAGCCAGGGCGAGACCGATAGCAGGAAAATTAAAGACAATGCCAGGGTGAGACCGATAGCATGAAAATTAAAGACAATGCAAGGGCGAGACCGATAGCACAAAATTAAAGACAATGCCAGGGCGAGACCGATAGCATGAAAACTAAAGACAATGCCAGGGCGAGACCGATAGCACAAAATTAAAGACAATGCCAGGGCAAGACCGATAGCATGAAAACTAAAGACAATGCCAGGGCGGGACCGATAGCACCAAATTAAAGACAATGCCAGGGCGAGACCGATAGCATGAAAATTAAAGACAATGCCAGGGCGAGACCGATAGCAGGAAAATTAAAGACAGTGCCAGGGCGAGACCGATAGCACAAAATTAAAGACAATGCCAGGGCGAGACCGATAGCATGAAAATTAAAGACAATGCCAGGGCGAGACCGATAGCATGAAAATTAAAGACAATGCCAGGGCGAGACCGATAGCACAAAATTAAAGACAATGCCAGGGCGAGACCGATAGCAAGAAAATTAAAGACAATGCCAGGGCGAGACCGATAGCACAAAATTAAAGACAATGCCAGGGCGAGACCGATAGCATGAAAATTAAAGACAATGCCAGGGCGAGACCGATAGCACAAAATTTTAAACACAATGCCAGGGCGAGACCGATAGCAGGAAAATTAAAGACAATGCCAGGGCGAGACCGATAGCATGAAAATTAAAGACAATGCCAGGGCGAGACCGATAGCAGGAAAATTAAAGACAGTGCCAGGGCGAGACCGATAGCACAAAATTAAAGACAATGCCAGGGCGAGACCGATAGCATGAAAATTAAAGACAATGCCAGGGCGAGACCGATAGCATGAAAATTAAAGACAATGCCAGGGCGAGACCGATAGCACAAAATTAAAGACAATGCCAGGGCGAGACCGATAGCATGAAAATTAAAGACAATGCCAGGGCGAGACCGATAGCACAAAATTTTAAACACAATGCCAGGGCGAGACCGATAGCAGGAAAATTAAAGACAATGCCAGGGCGAGACCGATAGCATGAAAATTAAAGACAATGCCAGGGCGAGACCGATAGCAGGAAAATTAAAGATAGTGCCAGGGCGAGACCGATAGCACAAAATTAAAGACAATGCCAGGGCGAGACCGATAGCATGAAAATTAAAGACAATGCCAGGGCGAGACCGATAGCACAAAATTAAAGACAATGCCAGGGCGAGACCGATAGCAAGAAAATTAAAGACAATGCCAGGGCGAGACCGATAGCACAAAATTAAAGACAATGCCAGGGCGAGACCGATAGCATGAAAATTAAAGACAATGCCAGGGCGAGACCGATAGCACAAAATTTTAAACACAAAGCCAGGGCGAGACCGATAGCAGGAAAATTAAAGACAATGCCAGGGCGAGACCGATAGCATGAAAATTAAAGACAATGCCAGGGCGAGACCGATAGCAGGAAAATTAAAGACAATGCCAGGGCGAGACCGATAGCAGGAAAATTAAAGACAATGCCAGGGCGAGACCGATAGCATGAAAATTAAAGCAGTGCCAGGGCTGAACTGTTAGCACGAAATTTAAAAGACAATGCCAGGGCTGAACCGTTAGCAAGAAATTTAAAAAGACAAATGCCAGGGCTGAACCGTTAGCATGAAAGGTAAAGCAGTGCCAGGGCTGAACCGTTAGCACAAAGTCTAAAAGAAAATGCCAGGGCTGAACCGTTAGCATGAAAGGTAAAGCTGTGCCAGGGCTAAACCGTTAGCACGAAATTTAAACGACAACGCCAGGGCTGAACCGTTAGCAAAAAAATTAAAAAGACAAATGCCAGGGCTGAACCGTTAGCACGAGGATGAGAAGGGGAATGCCAGGGCTGAACCGTCGGCATGAGAAGTAAAGCAGTGTCAATGCACGTCTTGCTTTGGAGGACTCTTTTTTTTGTTACTTTATTTACAAAGTACTGAACACAAATGTATGATTCTAATCATGAAGTGGAATGCATGGATGGACATGAAATGTATGCAGACTATGACATGAAATGCATGAATTATGCATGATCTTGAGTTGAAATTAAGATGCACTTGTCTTGAAAGTTGGATTCACTGAGAATTTTTTCTTTTTGTGCAGGCTTTATTTGAAACCAATCAAGCTTGTCCTCATATGGAAGTTTATCCTCAACACAGCTAACTTGCTTAGGCCCTTTTTCTCTTTTTATGACCACTTCTCTCCTTTCAAGCAAATCACCCTCAAATTTGACCTTCTCTCTCTTCTTTTTTTGATTGTCATTAGCTCTCTAAATCACATTACTGATTCCAAGTTGACTATTTTTGAAGCATTACTTAATGAGCATGCATGGATTCACAGGTATTTAAGAGCTGGAACTTTTTGGGTTTGGATTTTTGGTTTGAAAGTGGAGGGTATTTTGGAGGGAAAACATAGGAAAGACAAAGGCGACACAGGATGGTAGGGAAAAAAGGTATTATGGCAACCTCGAGTTTATTGGGGATTCCATTTACTTGAGGTGCCTGACTTGCTGGGAATTGGCTGGGTATTGAAAACAAGTTTTACCATAGGGGAGACTTCCAGAGGTAGCAAGCAAAATCTAACTCACGGTTATGCAAACACTTTTGCCCCGGTGTTAGTAGAAGGTATTGCCCCAAGAGAAGGCTACACAGGTGTACCAAACAACGGTTGACTCGTGAAAGGACCTGCAAAGATTTTGCTTCAAACAGCTCAGGTGTGGAAAAGAAACTTTTGACTCATGACGGGTCTTACACAGGTTTTGCCCCAGTACTGGTGAAAGTTGTTGCTCACAAGAGTGCACTTGACGGATGTAGGGTATGGTAAGGATTTTTCCTCATTCTGGTGAAAGACATTGCCCTGAGAGAATACTACCTGATGTAACAAGAAACGTTTGACTCTTAAAGGTCTTACGAAACTTGCCCCAGTGTGGGGTTTTCTCGAGACTCTCAAGCTTATCCTTCACAAAGTTGCCCAAATGTACACTATTGTGTGGCCCAAGTAGAAGAAATTTCCCAGTGAACTACATAAGCTTCTCATTGTAAGTCTCATTCCCCTTTTGTGCCCTAATTTTTGCCTAGACTGCCTTTGCAGGTTTTCAGTCTAGCGGGCTTTATTTTTCTTTTATTCTCCCTAATTTTTGCCTAGACCGCCCTTTCGGGTTTTCAATCTAGCGGGATTTTTTTTTCACTTCCTTTTTTATTAGAGCAAAGAATAATTTAAAAGAAGCAAATGATTTATCTCAAAATTAACATTAAGAAAATGAAAACGATCATTCATCAATCAGAGTGGGATTTTGGAGGCTTGTAATGTGACTATGGGTTATGGGTTATGAAAGAAAGACGATTAGAATGCTCAAGGAAACGTCTTACGGGCATGAGTTATGGGCTATGGAAGAAAGATGGTTAGAAGGTTGAAAGAACGGGCATGAGTAACAGGTTATCGGGATGGATTGATTGGGAGGCTTAAAGGAATGCTTTACAGGCATGGATTATGGGTTATAGAAAGGAAATGAGTAGAAGGTTCAAAGAAATGTTTTGCGAGTATGGGTTACATGCTATGGGAGACAAATGAATAGAGGGCTCAAAGAAAGGTTTTAGGTTATGGGTTATGGGAATGGATCAAGGATCTTTAGTGCATTCAGCTTTCTATTGTGTTCCCCAGACCTCATATCATTCACTTTTTTTTATTACTTTTTTTTTTCACCCCATCTGCTTTTTGATCACTCTTTCTTTTTTTTTTTTTTGCCCTAATTTTTGCCAAGACTGACAATACTTGCTTTCAGTCTTGCGGGCTTTATTCATTTTTCTCTTTTTCTTTTCTTTTGAACTTTTTCCACCATCCCTATAACTTTGGAAAACTGAATGCACTAAATTCTATTGTAGTGTCGATCCTTGTCCAGGGTTTAGTGAAGGGACGTTACAGGCTCAAAGGGGATGGTAAGGGATATATTTTGTTTGGGATAGAGAAAGACGACCACTCTTCATTTGAAATCATGATTCCACGTTTGCAAAATTTTAATTTTGAAATAACATCTACTCTTTTACACATTCTTTGCTCTTCATTTCTTTTGATTTCTTTTTTGTTTTTTTTTTCTTTGCTTTTTTTTGGGAAATGGACATTTGATATCCGATATTCGCTCACCGGTTCATCCCTGAATGACGCAACTAAAAGGGCCTAAAGAACTATCACTTGAGGCAAGAACTCAAAAGGGGTCGGTGTTTTAAGGGGACACGGGGAGAAAGGATTGAGATGAGTTTTTAAATCCATGCAAATTCATTAGCATAAAACTTCAACTAAGTCAACTTGGTTTCGAACTACATGATTAAAGAAGTGCTAATGACAATCATCTTTTTCCTTCTCTTTTTGAGCAAAACATAATTACCAACCTTATGTCCCCATTTTTCCAATATGCCCGAGTATTGTGCCCCATGATATCTTTCCTCTCGCATTATTTCTCTACACCTCTAATGATTAATCTTCCCAACAAGTCTTAAGCGAATGATCCAATTCCACGAGTCTAAGCTTGATTGGAACACAAGCACAAAAATTTCAAACTCCTTTTTAATTATTTTCTTAAAGAAAAAATTTATGAGAAGGAGTCAAAGAGACCAACATGTTATGAAATGCATGGTATGTATGCAAGTATTCACCCTAAAATGCAACATGTGTTGTTTTGTAATTTTTTTTCATTGTTTTATG
This sequence comes from Astragalus membranaceus, assembly GCA_039519185.1. Classification (NCBI taxonomy): domain Eukaryota; kingdom Viridiplantae; phylum Streptophyta; class Magnoliopsida; order Fabales; family Fabaceae; genus Astragalus; species Astragalus membranaceus. Next base: position 171,422,146 of record CM076848.1, on the reverse strand, counting down.
CAAAAAATGCAATGCAATTGCCCTTTTTGAAGGGAATATGCTATGAAAATTTACAAATGGCAATGATAATTTTTTTTATTTACTTATGCAAAGATTTTTACATACATCGAAGAAAAAAAAATGAAATATGGAGGAATTTTTATGATGAATGATTTTTATATTTATTTTTTTACAAATGAGTATGATGAATGACAATGAAATGGAAATGTGCGCTACATGCAATTATTCTAAGGACATATGCAATGCAAAATGCAAATGAATGACACGCGGAAAAAAAAAGATCGATTAAATCTTAGTTTTGTCTTTACATGAAATGAACTTCTAAATGCAACATGATTTTTTTTTTGCTCTTTCATGCACGAAATGCAATATGAGGTGTTTTTTTTATGTTTTTTTTTATGCATGAAATGCAATATGATTTTTAATTTTGTAGAAAAAAATGAGTGATTTTCTAAATCCAAAAGTTTTTTATGGGAAAAAGATATTCTTGTTTATTTATGGAAAATAAGGTAAGAGGTAGAGTAGCTCCCTTTGTGACCTAAATTGGTTAGCCTATGCTATTGGGCCCTACAGATCTAAGGTCTTCTATTGTGAATAGTCACTGGGTTAGCAGCTATAACCTAGGGAAATTTTAGGTCTCTAGAGTCAAGTACTCTTCTAGAAGTGTAAACACACCAGGATGTACATCCCAGATGTGGATACCCGCAGAGAAGAATCGTACTCTAGATGAGGAATTCATGGTAGCCACTAGGATGTACATCCAAAATGACTACCACTACACAGCCTCGTTCTAACTTATGTTTTTTTTAGGCTCAGGTGTAAGCCCAACTCTAAGTGTGTGCTCACAGTGTATGTGTGGTGTGTGAAGCGAGCATAGGAACACTAAAAAATAACAAAAACCCCAAATTGTACCTTATAATTACTTTGCACAAACAAATTAAAAAGGCTTGACTCTCATGTGTCCCCAGCAGAGTCGCCATCTGTCGTGACCGTGATCCCGACGTAGACGGCTCAAAAATCGATATTTCAGGGAGTCGCCACCCAATTTATTAAATAGGGAAAACTGAGAAAAACCTACCTTAAAATTAATGGTCTGCGTAAACTAGGTTGGATTCGGGAGTCGGTTATGCATAGGGAAGGGCGAAAACTTAATTCCACTACACCCCTAGTACATCCGTCCTAAGACAGTTACCCTAAATCTGATTGTGCAAATATAAATTACGAATTTATTTGTTTTACCCAAAAATAAAATAGTAGAGAATAATAAGGGCTAATTTAGAAAAGTTTAATTTTGACTTGACGGGGAAGCCCCGCTCCTACGTATCCTCCGGTGCAATGAGGAACTCAAAAGTCACGTAGTTCTTCCTGAAAAATTTTGTTGGTTGATGTTTTTTAATATAGGGGTTTTAGGATTATTGAGCTGTACAGCTCATCCGTCCTAGAACGCTGACTAACCCGTCTGTACAGTCGGCTTAGTCCCCTATTTTCAGAAAATAGAGTTTTTGGAGTTTTGGAAAATGATTTTATGTGTGTTGGTTTGATTTTATTTGAATAGGGATTTTAGGACTCTTGAACCGTACGGTTCATTTATCCTAGAATACTGACTAACCCGTCTGTACAGTCGGCTTAGTCCCCTATTTTCGAAAAATGGAGTTTTTGATTTATGGAAAGAAATATGTTTGTGTTTATTTTGATTTAGAAATTGTTTGTTTTAAATAGGGATTTTAGGACATGATCCGTAACGGTTCATTAGTAACCTAAAAAGCTGACTAACCCGACTGTACAGTCGATTTAGTCCCCTATTTATATTTTTTTGAAAATGAAATATTTATCTATTTATTTTTATAGGTTTTTTGTAAAAGGAAATAATAAAAACGAAAACAGAGGGTGCAATAGTAAAATGGGGTGCAGTTTGCAAAAAGGGAGTTGTATTATTGTTTGCTTGAATGCAAAAGTATTAAACTCCTTTGTGTCCTAGAGGGGTCCCTCTGGGAATAGATCTAAGGCTTTTTCTATCAAGTGAACCTCTCAAAGGTAGCTCTATAGAGCCCTAAATAAGGTTCCTAGAGCCAACGACCCCAATTAAGAACACTGATCAACAACAATAGGCAAGCTATTAGGAGTGCCAGCATTCTCAAGAGGGACCAAACTCTAGGTGAGACTTTCGTGACCACCCAACAGGACGCACATCCAGTAGGCCATCACTACGCAGTCTCGTTCTAACTTAGGTTATTCTCCAGTCCGGGTACAAGACTATTCTCACGTGTGTGTAGAAGTGTGATAGTGGAGTGTGTGTAGGAGCAAAATGTTAAATATACCCCCTAGTTGCAAAACAAACAAACACATATACAGAAAATAATAGTCTTCTACCCTAGGGTTTATATCAAGCATAAAATAAAGATATACAAAAAAAAAACTAAAGAAATAAATAAATAATCAATAAATCAATAAATATGTACATAAATAAATAAATAAATAAACAAATAGATATAAATAAATAAATACAAAACTAACCTCAAGCTGATGAACGCGAGGAACGCCGAACCGGACCGAGCAGTCTGACCAAGTCAACTGCGAATCGGACTGCTTTGAGAACCGAAAAAAAACCGATTCAACAAAAAAATTACAAACTAATCAAAGACAGACTTTTAGTGTCTGGACCGCAAAAGGCTAGCCCAAAAGATCACTTAATCTGCCAATGACTCCCCCCTCTTCAAACCTTCACCTCTCAACCTCTTTTATAGTCAATTTCTATAGGGTTGTTGTTTCTTGCAAGCAATGTGGGACTAAAACAAGATAGAGAACACAATTCCCACTTAGAGAACACAATTTCCGTTTTTCTCGAACCTGTCACCGTAAAAGCGCGATTCCGGATTCGTTAACCGTTGGATCGTCTTGGTTTTTTGACAGTAGGTTCGTGAGACATATATCTTCACTTTCACCGTTCGGATCGTCAAAACGAGGTCTGAGGAGAGAGAAATTGCCTTCGCAATAGCTGCAGTTTTTGGTCCGTTTTTCTCAAACCTCTCACCGTAAAGGTGCGATTCCGGATTCGTTAACCGTTGGATCATCTTCGTTTTTTGGACACCAGGTTCGTGAGACATCCCTCTTCACTTTTACCTTTCGGATCGTCGAAACGAGGTCTGAGGAGAGAGAAATTGCCTTCGCAAAAGTAGAAAAAACAACCTCCGAAAATACCCAAAAAGCGACTACTTTTTTTTGTAATAATAATTTTTATTATTGCACCTCCCTTTTTTTATTTTATTTTGTAATTTGTATTATTTCATATCTATTTTATTTTTTTATTTTCGTTTTTTAATTAAAGATATTGCAACAAGAAAAATAAATTAAATTTACTTTGTAATTTTTTGAATTAGCATATATTTTTTTAATTTTTGTTTAACCACTAAAAAAAGTAATAATAACGCAAAATTAGTAAATTAGCGCAAAATGACCTATTCGAGGGATTAGGAATCAAATATACGCGAAAAACGTATTTTTGTGATTTTTTGAAAAAGTAAAAAAATGTACCGGTTAAAATTGGGTGTTCACATAAGTGAATCTCAATTCCCCTGAATTGAGAACCTAAGCACTCTTGCTAAGGATTTCTAAACCAACTCAATAACCCTATTGAGAGACCCAAGTACACAGCCCAGGTTTTCAAAACACCAACTCAATCACTTGATTGAGAGACCCAAGTACACAGCCCAGGTTTTCAAAACACCAACTCAATCACTTGATTGAGAGACCCAAGTACACAGCCCAGGATTTCAAAACACCAACTCAATCACTTGATTGAGAGACCCAAGTACACAGCCCAGGATTTCAAAACAACTTAAAACAATATAAGGTTTACACAATTTGAGATCTAGAGATCCAATCACTTCTTAGAATGTGTCAGTTTAGAACTGAGAGAGATGAGTGATCTTAGGAAAACAGATGCTCTAAAATATGATATGGAATATGATCTTGCTTTTGCAAAAGCTTCACAATTGATATGACAATGAGAGCTTAGATTTGCAAAAAGCTTTTATGAAGATAAATATGATTTTCAAAAACAAAAGACTTTTAACAAGATCAAAACAATGAAGCTCAAGATCTTAGATTTAGATTGATAAAAAAGCTTTTGAAGCTAATATGACAATTTCGAATTCAAAAAACTTTTTAACAAATAAATCAATGAAGCACAAGATCTTAGATCTAGATTTATAAAAACATAAAAGCTTTTGGAAATGATATGACAATTTCGAAATCAAAAGCTTTTAACAAAATAAATCTATGAAGCACAAGTATAGATCTAGAATCGTATAGAGAGAAATTGTGAGATGAAGGGATGTGTTTGAGAAATGAAATCAGTCTCCTATTTATAGTGATAGGAGAGGTTTGATTTTTTAAAAAACAATTAATGCATGTTGTAATCGATTATCTCTCTCAAGTGCAATGTGGGATAATCGATTAACTCACCAAAAAGGAAGGTATGGAATAGGCACATAATCGATTATTACATGTAGTGGAATTGAGCAAGTAATCGATTATTTCCCTTCAATCAGGTCAATAATCGATTATGCTATGGAGTCCAATTGAGTCAATAATCGATTATTAGTTCTAAAAATGGAAGGAAAGGAAAGCATCATAATCGATTATCCTTTGAAGTGGAATTGCATCATAATCGATTATTTGCTTTCAAACAAGGTAGATAATCGATTATGGTATGAATTTGGTATAGGATGGTAATCGATTATGCTATTCAAAAAAAGTAGGAATTGGTTCCAAGCGTTCCACAAAATCATTTTTAGGGTTTAGGTTTTCACAAAATATTTTCTAGGGTTTGGTTTTCACCATGCAATTTATTTTTTGAAATACTTTTCAAAATTCTTTTTTATGCATCATGTATGATTAAAAAAGATCATCTCTTTCAATATCTAAAGTGTCACACACTTTAGGTGATAGGACCTTTACAAAGAGTCCTAAAAAAGGCTTAGACACAAAATAGGGTTTTGAACTTCTTATGATGCTTCTTCTTCAAGCTTCTCCTTTTTGAGTCTTCTTCCTTTTAAAATAAGTCCCGCACTTTGCTCAATGTGAAAGATTAGTAGATATATGTAATTTGTTATCATTCAAAATAAAGGACTGTTTTACCCTTGGTTCAACAAACTCCCCCTTTTTGATGATAACAAATTACATTATGCATAGGGAATCTTAAAACGGCTCCCCCTAAGAATATGCATAACAATAATCAGCATAATACCACATATAACATGAGCATAATATTTTCTCCCCATATATAACATGCATAATAATATTCTCTCCCCCTTTGTTTTCATCAAAAAGGAGGTGGGGTGAAAAAACATTTTATAAACTAGCATAGTAAATAAGCAATAATGCATAGCATATGATATATCAAAAACAGTAGTTCATGCTATGCTCCCCCTTACTTGGTGATCCCCCTTAATAATTTTAGAATGCAAGGCTTTAGTAAAAAGAGGGTGGATCATCAAGGTTTTAAAAATATGATACCCAAGACAGTTTTTCATAAACCTTCTCTACTTGCTATCATAGTTGAGAAGACTGCTTTTCACTCACCCTTCTCAACTAAGAGCACTCACTATCTTAACATCTAATCATGCTTGTGAAGATTGTTGTCTTGTTTCAGGTTAATTTTAAAAGGGTCACAATTCCAACCCCCTTCCTTGTGACACTTATTGACTTCACTAACCAGTTTCGCAATTAATGCAGCAAGTAGTAATCCCCTAAGATATTTGATTTGCATTTGATTTGCTGTCATACACATTTGTAATGTCAAAATTTTTGACTTTATTGGTGGAAATTCTTCAAATGACTTCAAAATCGGCATTAACAAGCTCAGAAACAGAAATTAATGTCACACTACCTTTTTTTTGACAACACAAAACATTAATGGTTTAACCATCGGCAGGAGCAGAAGGTACATTTGTAAAAGGGATGTTGTAACTGTAACCGCTCCTCCTCTGTACGACAACGTATCTACTGGGTTTGCGGTTGGGCTTGAAGTGACTATGTTACACAAGAAGAGGGTTGAATTGTGTGCCCTTTTAAAATTTAATACCTAAAACCTTCTTAACAGAATGTTTCTCAAGATGAACTTGGATATGATAAGGTTAGTGATAATAATAACTTCACACAGAATCCAAACTTCACTAATGATGAGAGACAAATAGAAATAAGTACTAGTAAGAGATATGATAGTTTTAACTTGGTTTTAGGTTAGAAACAATTTTTACTTAGTTAAAGCTGTGTTGAGAATATTGAGTAAACTAACCTTCTCTTGGTTTGAAAAACAGCAAGTAATTTATAGCAAGTAAGTAAATAGTAAGGAAAGCAAGTAAATAACACAGTAGAGTTATAGAGGTTCACCCAAACTTGGCTACATCCTCCCCTACTTCCTTGTGAGTATTTCCACTATTTTCCAAATAGCTATTCCACTTGCTTTTGATCAAACACAAAAGACTTTCACAACACTAGCTTCTGATCACACACAAAAGCCGAGTGTACTCTTACCCAGCTATGCCTAGCTGTTTTCCACCTCTTAGAAACTCTCTTCTAGTTTCCTAAGAATCTCCTTAATCAAGTAGTATCACCACCAACACTCACCTCTCTAGGTAGTTTGATGATATGTTTACAAGATAGTGTTTACAATAAGGGGTTTGGGTTTTGGGATGTTTAGGAGCTTGAATAAAGATAAATACAATGTATACAATGATACTTAACAAGCTAACACGCACTCAAGAAAGATATCCTAGAAGTGAACTTATAGAAGCTTTGAGTGTGGGATGAGAAGGTTGATTGCTTTGAGAAGCTTGAACTTGTGTAGGTTCCAATTAACTCTCATACTTTGTAAATTCGAAATGAAGCCTTTAAATAGCTCTGGAGATTGGATATAGCCGTTAGAAGGTACTCCTCTCTGTTCATATTGACCTGCTGTGACTTGACACTACGTTTGGCCAGACTGTTCCAGCTTGCACGAACCTTCTCAAGCTTCATGGTATAGAACAAACACCTTTTGTGCATCTTAGGAATAATCAAGCATTCCCTCTTTTGATATTTAAAACATTCCAACACATTTATTGCTTGGATACTTCATTTAATGCAATTGAAGATCATTCATGAGGAATTAATGTGTTTGTTTTGAGTTGGTTGTTGTTTGCATAAACCTTTTCAAGCTTTGTTCTTCTTACTCTTTAACCTTCTCAAGGATGAACTTACTCATTTAGGATCTTGGTGAGGTCAACCTTCGTTTTACTTCTGGTCAAACCTTCTGTTGACTTTTGGTCAACCTTCTATTAATTTGGTCAAACCTTCTCTTGACTTGGTTAAGCTTCTCATATTTTAACCTTCTCAAGGCTTTTCTTCCCTTGTATTTTTACACTCTTTTTAGTCCAAGGTAGAGCCATATTTTGCTATGTAGGAAACCTATTCTATCCACTTAACAAGCATGTTAGATCACACTACATTAGAAAACTTAAATCTTACTTAGTTTGTATCATCAAAACATAGAAAGAGATTTCTTATTCCAAAATCTCCCCCTTTTTGGTGATGACAAACTTGTAGTAAGTTTTGAGTTTTCTATTTTTCAAAAATAGGCATTTAAGCATGTTGACAGATTTTTGCTAGCATGTTGAACAGATTTTTTCAAGGAATTTAAACATTCATATCATAGCAAAAGGATAATTATCATATATCATGTGAAACTTTGTGAGTACAGGAGTTTCATAATTATCATTCATAATCAAAAACAGAAATTAAACATAACATGTGGTGTGACAAACATATGTGTCACAAGTCACAAAGCAAAATATCCAAAAGAGTACTTAAATTGTCAATACAAACCCCAAAAACACTATTACTAACTAAGTAGCTTAATACTACAACATAATCTCTATTCTCCCCCTTTTGTAAACAACAAAAAGGAGGAAGAAATGAAATTAGGTTGCTACTTTGTAGGAGAAGAGTCATCTGAGGAGTTTGAAGAGGCAACAGGCTGAGGAATATCTTCAAAGGGTTGTGGTGGTGTGAAGTCAGGTGCAGCCACATGTGGAGTGACGGAAGGAACAACATTCTGCAGCATCCATTGCTGATAGACATAGTTCCTTTGAGCCTCAATTCTGTTCTCTTGTTGTATGATCCCAATTCTTCTGAGGAGATTGTTTTGCTGGACTCTCATCTTTTTCATATGCTTCTCATGTTGAGCCCTCATTTTTCTCATTGATACCATGACTTCCTTCTTATCCCCATAAGTGAATGATTCATCTTTGTCCACTGAGGGTTTGCTGCTCTGGGATGACTTTTCAGAAGATGAGAGTGGTGCATTCAATGTTTGACAATAGGATCCAAGGGATCCAAATTGAGTAGGCATATTAGAAGGGAGTTTTGAGGGATTAGAAGCTTTCAGGCATTCTAGGAAGAGATGAGTCATATATGGGAGTTTGTGAGAACATAAACTTGTTAATGTTTTCAAAAGCAAGAGTGTTGCCAGGGGATGACTTGGGGTTTTCCTGCCATTGTGAGAAACGATTCACAAAGTGACAAGTTGATCCTTGAATATCATGATGGACAGGAGTAGTGGATGGAGCAGGTGTAGGAGCATGAGTGTTGAGCATTTCTGTAAAAGCTATAGAAGCAAGGATTTCAGGATTGGTTTCTTGAGTGGAGAGGGGATTCACCGGTGTATGTAGATCATCAATATCTTGAACAACCTCATGCACAACTTGTGAGATGGGAGAGAGATGTTCAAAAGGTTCTTCTTCGTCCATACAAGGAGGTTGATTCATGTCTAGCTCCCCCTGAGCTTGACCATCTGTTGTACCTTTTGAGGACTCTTGCTCCTCTTGTGAGGAGCCATATGGAACTAATGGTCCTCTTGGAGAGAGTGGAGATGCAGGGTCATCATTAGAAGGTTGCATGCTGGCAACAACAGAAGGTTCCACAATTTTAGGGATTTCTTGAGAAGGTTGATCTTCAGAAGCAGGAGTGACTTCAGATGGTTGATTCTCAGTCTCTTTCTCAGCAGAGGGTTCTTTTTCAACAAAAAGCACTATGTCAGTGCATAGATTATGGACATCTTCTTAAGAAGGTTGTTCTTGAATAACACTATCTCCAATATTACCATAAGATTCCTCATCCATAGGTTCGGCAGTATCTTCCTCATGAGCAGAAAAGTGTTCAAAGATCTCCTTCCAATTTTCAGATGGTCCTGAATCACCATACATGTCTTGAGTTGGTTGATCAATGTAACACCCCTTTTCTACCCCATAAGTTACACGTCATTTATCAGAGTAAATTGTTTTCACAAAAATTAATTTGAATGAATAGAAAAGAAGTGCCACATCGTCATAAATAAAACTCGTCATTGTCACTCGTCAAGGTTTTTGCATCATTCGTCATGAATTTTAAACTTTGAAAATTTCGTCACAGCGGAATAAAAATAGCAACTCGCCAAAATCCCTCAGACACGTCTCAAAACATCAATAAAATCATTAAACAGCCAGTTAAATAATTCAACAAACTTCACCCACGCCCCCTAGGTGTTACAGTATCAGAGAGCGACTCAAAACATCCCAACAGCTATCAAGGAAGGCAGCATGACCTTCACTCGCGGATACCTGCAGCGTTGCCACAGTAGAGCAACATTCCAAACAGAAAGGGTGAGTCTTCAAACAGCATAAAGGCATATATAATAATCAATATATTAGAGGACAATATCTATAACTACCACGACACACTTAACGTCGCATTACAACCATCACAGAGCAACATCGGCAGCCAACGTCAAAAACACATCACAAGCAAAACGCGTCGTGTTTATGCATATGTATGAAAATGCAACCCACACCTGGGCATATGCATGATGGTACCATACTCGTCATAATAAGCCACTATGGGCACACCGTCACTGTTTTCTCGTCATAAATAAGCCACTATGGGCACACCGTCACTAAGAGGCCGAAGCCTATTCGTCATAAAATGCACATGCTATGAGACACTATGGACACATGTGCAACCACAAATCATCATAATCACAACATCATCAAAATATTGGCCACTAAGGGCAACAACGTCGTTTAATTAACCACTAAGGGTATCCTCGTCATAATCACATCAACGTCAAAATATTGGCCACTAAGGGCAACAACGTCGTTTAATTAACCACTAAGGGTATTATCGTCATTTTACTAAACACGTCATTACTTCGTCCGGGTCAGCCACGTAGGCGCCCGTGCAACATCACTCATTTTTATTTCCTTAAAATAGCTCTTTTCCGAAAATGATTGAGTCACCACAATTTTTTTTTTCAAAATACGATGTTCGAAGTCAACGCCCAAATAAATTTTCCAGAAAAATGTTTTATGAGCCCCAAATTAGAATATTCATATGGGCGTCTGAATAAGCTTTACAATGCACTTCGAATCGTTTAAAACGGACACCCGAGTCAAAAGTTATGATCAAAACAATTTAGGGACGTCAAAATATTTTTCAGGACAGCTACGGGTTTGGCGCTCATGTGTGCGCCTAGGGCTAGGGCACACTACAAAAATCCGATTTTCACCAAATTAAATCTCCAAATTAATTCCCAAAATCAGACTCATCAATATAAATCAAATCACCATGATCACCTATTAAATCCTCCAATTATTTGTTGCCCAAACATCCATCAATTAAGGTCCCAATCCACATGAATAATATTTCAGTTATCACAAAATCAAGGGTTAATTCAATCACCAATTTTGGACCACCAAATCAATCACCAAATCAATTATCATTAATTCAAATTACTAATTGCTAATCATCCCTACGAATCCTCCTGAATTATCAAACATGACACAAAAGCAAATCACACCAACATGTAGCATGTGAATCATGGTATTAACATCAAACATCAATAAATCACCAACAACAAACATCACAACTCATCTTATATTCACAACAACACCAACAGTTCAACAAGAAATTCAACATAATAACTAATACACCCTAGGCATCATAGAACTACCCTCCCACATACTAACCATTATATAAACCCTTATAATGTGAGACTCCCCTTACCTTAGATTAGATGAGAAGAAAGTCCTAGGAAGATGAACACCAAGATGGTCCTACACACCTTGGAACAAGTCGCAATCCTTTCCCCCTTTTCCTCTTGAGCTTCACGCAAAATCTCTTCTTTCTTGCACTCACCAAAACGGTGCCCAACCCTCTCTTGAGCAAGCACCACGAAAATCAGCAACAATTCTTCCTCCCTTCTCCTATGGTGAGCGCCGTACAGCCCTCTTCTCTCCTCTCCACGTTTTCTTTCAATTTTGCACTAAGGCACAATGACTAAAACCCTATGCTTAAACCCCTCATCATATACGCCTATCACCTTGGACCCTCTCTTGGATCATGGGCTTTCACTTAATGTTCAATTGGATAATTAAACGTCACCACCTCCTAATTAACTAAATAAACCCCCCAATTATTTTAATACTTCTCCACAACTATATTCCCAATTAATTAAAACCACCCATTATTATTATCATTATTATTTCTATCACCCAAATCTTATTTAATTAATTAAATAAATAAACAACTATTTTTGGGCTGTTACAACTCTCCCCCACTTAAAAGAATTTCGCCCTCGAAATTTTACCCACCAATACTAACACCTTCCCACTAGCAAGCTACACACAAGTTCACACAGCAAGAGACATGTCCTAGAAATTGATTTTCTCTCTACAAGACTAAACGTCAGCTTAAACAGTTTGAATAAAATATTCTTAAGAACATATGGCAATGAAAGCCAACTCAAAGAAGCTCACAAACAGTGTCAATGCACACTTTAAATTTTAAGGTTTTCAAAATTACGCAGCACATCTATAAAGAATGTGACAGTCAGAACCAAATCAAGAAAACTCAGTGTGCAACACTCACGTGCAATTAAAGGATATTATAGCAAAACTTCATGCAAGATCAGTGTCCATTTATAAAAAAAAAAATAATTTTCAATGCTAATATCAGTATCCAACCATCAAATCGTTTATTAATTTTTCAAAAGCAATTTTCAAAATCTCTTCACTTTTTAGACCACAAACCACAAAATAGGACAACCCATAAAAATAGGGGCAACTCACAGAAATGGGAACAGTGCGTAAAGTTAGTAACCGTAACAGTAATTTTCGGAAACAGTGACAGCAACAATAATTTTTCGAAACAGCAGCAAGTATTTCCAGAAAACAGCATCCTTTATTTTCAGAAAACAACAACAATTATTTTTTTCAGAAAACAGCAAGAATTATTTTCAGGAAACAGCAACATTTATAAACAGCAACATTTATTTTCCGAAAACAGCAATATTTATTTTCTGAAAACAGCAACAATTAAAACAGTAACAGCATCTAAATAGCAACAGTAAAACAGCAACGGTAATTTAAATAGTGACAATAAAACAGCAACAGCAAAAGCAATTTAAAAAAAACAGCAACAATTCAAGATAATCCACAAATAGGTTTAATCGTCAAGATTCAATCAACAAATAGATTTAATCATCAACGAATAGGGTTTTCAAGAACGCACATGTCAATCATACTAATCTTGTTCAAACATGAAACACACATTAAATCAATTCACATAAGGATGTTCATCAAGGCATAAGATCACATATGAGCACATAGGAATTCAACTAACATGGAACTTGTCCAACAAAACATATAACGCATGATCATGACAACAATTAACAAGGCATTAACATATGATAACATGTTATTACTCTTCAACATGCGAATTAAACAAGGCACACAGCACATGGCATCAATGATCATGGTAAGACACAAAAGGATTCTAGGGCATATGAACATTACTCACATAAATATTCAACAATATATTTAGTTTTTCAAACACCAAAACAGTTCTAAACACCAAAAGTAGTTTTACAACGTTATCGACAACGATCACCGGGATATTCAAAAATCACCGAATACACCAAGACAACGCCATTTTCAACATGTGCCTATATTTTCCCCGGTTTTGCACTCAATGTACAAAAATTCAAACAACACAGTAGTCACACAATTGACACATCACTAATTTGCAATGTCTCTTTTGCACCAAAAATATTTATAGGCGGAAGCACGAAAAACGATCACATATGTTTTCCAAGCAAAATCAACAATTTGTTTTCGGAAATAGTTTTCGAAACAAAAGATGTCACCGGCTCCTCGAATCGCATACTAATCATTCATAACGTTTAGCAATGCAACTAGCTTCATGAAACATATATCCATTCTCAGCACCCATCATTAGTTTAATATTTTCAAAACTACTCAGGAAGAAACAACCAAAAGAAGATTCATCATAAAAATTCAAGCGCACAACATCAAGCTTCACGTAGCACATACTGGATTAGAATTATAACTGCTAACACAAAGTGCACAAACGGTGCCAATGCACCTTTTAAATCTTTAAGGCTTCTCAAAATCACGTAACAGAAATTATAAGGAGGGTAACAGCTAGAACAAAATCAGGGAAAATTCAGTGGAGGAAATTACAGCTCACGGTCATGGAATAGTTCGCAAGGATTCGGAGTTGAAAACATCACATGTTGAGGAAAATCAGGCAAAAGACCGAATAGAGTAGAATACGTGGGATGATAACAACAACATGAAATATAGTCCACTTTTCAAAATCATTTTACGGGGTTGCAGAAATAGGAGAAGACAATATTTGTAGCTTTCAAACCAAAACTTTATCATTCATAGTAGTCAAGACAGTGCAACACTGTAACATTAGTAAAAACTTGATACCAAGTCAGTGTCCATTTATTAAAATAATTTCCAATGCCAAAACTAGCACCCAGCCATAAAATTGTTTAATAGACGTTCAAAAGCACTTTCAGAAATCACTTTACTTTTAGATTTTCAAAACCACATGATAGAAATCCATAAGTAACAACCAAGAGATTTGTCATAAAACTCCGGCACGCAATTTTCCAAAAGGAGTTGAGGACAAAATTAGTACACTTGAATGAGAGCATTTTCACTTGTAGTGATTAAAACACCACGGTAGCTATTAGTGCAGTAACAACTTAAAATAGTCCATAAAATAATTTTACAACGCATTTGGTTTCCAAACATCAAATCACATTGCACAAGACTTCTCACAGAGGCTTACTGTCGACTACTTAAGACAGTTCGGACAAAGCAACATAGGAGAGTAACATGCAACAAGGTAAGCTATCAGTAGCATACAGGCACAGCAGACACACATGACAAGGTCAGACAAACAACATAGGCTGTAATTACCATTTTAAAATGCAATCATGTTTGTTCACACTCAAGGGACAACCAAACTCGGGATGGTGAGCATGCAATATTATACTTTACAAATGCATGAGCATGCGAATACATGTCAGGTCAACATCTAACAACAAACATCAATTACAAGAGCATCTGAGTGCATGTCAATCTAACATTTTACAACAAGCGGCAATTAATTTGAATATGATGCAGGGTACACCGAGCTCAATACCAACCAAAACATATGTGCGCATTTAAACAACAGAGTGTTGCACCCCGAAAAATCCCGGCTTGGGTTTCCCGATGTACAACGTGGAAAAAATTTTGGAGCCGCCACCAATATTTTAATTTTAAGACCAAAACATTGAAAAAAGGTCTTTTGGACAAGGCGGATGGTCTTTGAAAACTAGAGATATAGGTTCGGGGGTCGATTACGTGCGAGGAAGGTGTTAGCACCGCGCACGTCCTTTCTACCGAAAGGGAACCTCTAATTAAATGTGTGGTTTTAACGCTTGATTTGAAAAATACCTAGATTTTCCTATTTATTTCTTGGGAAAACTTAACAAAAATTTTATTTTGGGGGGAAAAAGGTTTTTTAGAAAAAAGTGCTTGACGGGGCATGGCCCGCTCCTACGTATCTCCCGGTGCGATGGAGAATTCAAAGCTACGTAGTTCTTGGTTCTTTTTGAAAAGTTTTTGTTTTTTATCTTTTTTAGTGAGTTTTTTGAAATAGGACGAGCATTAGCAAATGATTAAACTAGCAGAGGCTATGATGAATCACTACTAAATACTCAAAAAAGAGAGAGTTGTACCGCTAGTCAAACGAACAAAGGTTCTGATGGACTATTGATAACAACTCGTTTTTATTATCTTTTTGAAAGTGATTTTCGAAAAAGATTGATTTGCACAATGATCAAACTAACAAAGGTTATGATGGACCATCGTTTATTATTCTTATGAGAAAAAGACATTGTCACCAATAGCTAAACGAACAGAGGCTCTGATGAGCTATTAGCAACAATGGGTTGGAAAATGATTCTTTTTGTTTGTTTTTTATGAAAATAATTTGTTTATGGGGATGAAAAGAATTTTTATTTGTTGCGCTTGACGAGAACGTGGCTCGCTCCTACGTATCCCAAACGGGAATCAAAGCGACGTAGTTCTAATAGATGTTTTTGAAAGGGTTTGAAAGTGGCAAGCTGAATCATCCGAGACCATCTTCACCACTTAGAACATGATGCACTTGGCATGAGTGGGAATCATATGGTTCGTCATCAGCAATGGACGATAATATACAAGAACGAGTAGATAAGCGCTATAGCTAAGTTAAATCACATGGATCACAATAACTAAATATTAACAAATGAAAAGGCTGAAATACCTCTGATGAAGACAGATATTACAAATCTGAAGAACGCAAATCCCGACTAACTCTTGCAGAAGATCGACTCCGACGGACCAACGGAACGAATAGAGCGAAAAAATAAAGCGTAGAAGAGCTTTTCTAAAATGTGAGAGATTTCGAAAAATGAGTTTTTTTCTCTGATCTCGTGAAAAATGCGTGTGAAGATGTTTTTTCTGTCCCCTTTGAAATGAAAAATGAGCTTCCTATTTATAGGAAATCAGATTTGATCTATTTTAGGAAACGGAGTAATCGATTATGTTGGAAATAACTTGGGAGATGTAATCGATTATTGGCTCATTGATTTTTGAGTGGATAATCGATTATGTGTGAAGGAAAAACAAGTGTATAATCGATTATCAACCTTCCTAAAAAGGTGGTAATCGATTATATGCTTAGTTACAAGAAGGGAGTAATCGATTTATTTGAGAAATATGGAAACTTCCATTTGCTTCATAATCGATTATGTGTGATGTGCAAATGAGGGCTAATCGATTATTTGCTTCCAAAATGATTAGGATAATCGATTTATTGTTGTAAATAAGGAAACAATCGATTATTCGCTTTAGTAAAGATAGGAGAGTAATCGATTATGTGCTCTGAAAACATTCAGGCACATAATCTATTACCATAATCCATTATCTTTGTAAAAATAAAGGATTTTAATTTCAAGCCCTCAACCAAAATATTTTTAGAAATATTTTTCAAAACTATTTTGATGCACCATGCATGTTTTGAAACACTCATCTCTCAGCTACTAAAAGTCATAGACCTTCAGTGATAAATGACCAAAATGCCCTTTTTGACCCTAAAAACCCTAATTTCCCAAAAAGTGCATTCTAACCCTAAAAATGATTTCAAAAACTTTGGAATGGTTTCTAGGACCCAAAATGCAATGCATAATTTATTTTTGTGTGGAAAATTAGGGTTTGGACCTAAGCCGGACAAAATTGGGGTATGACAGCTGCCCCTCTTTATCTGAATTTTAACGAGGAATATGAATTGGCCGAAACATATTCCAAGGCAAAATGAAGATAAAGAATTCAGAAATTATACCGATTTTGTCCACTTGGGGAAACCCGAATTTTCCTCTTTTTCTTTTTCTATTTTTGAAAAGATGGGTTTTGAGAACTAACGGGGAACGGTTAACACTTGGCGCATTAACTGAGAGAGAAAATGACGGACCACTCGGGATCTGAAGGAGCACTAAGGCTCTGAAGGACCACTCAGGGTCTGAAGGAGCACTAAGGCTCTGAAGGACCACTCAGGGTCTGGAAGGCTGCCTAGGCCTTAATTGAAGGACCATCATGGTCTGAAGGAGCGCTACTAGCTATGGTACTAGTAAAACGGTCTGAGGGGGCCTTTCGAGCGGCCATGATGGGTCAAGATCAGCTCCGGAACTGATATGTTGACCATGAAGGACGTCCGTTGTGTCTTAGGCTTGACACAACTAGTCTGAAGGACCACTCGGGGTCTGAAGGACTTACCCACAGCTCGAATACGAGGTGAAGTCTGTTTTTGAAGGGACACTTGGGTCCTGAAGGGATTCACGAATCCTGTTGGTTGATTGATTGAAGAGTTCAACTAAAGCAGACAGAATAGTAAAATGAGCACTTGGCGTGCAGACAGAAAAGTAAATGGGCACTTGGCGTGCAGAAAGCAGGAAATAAAGCGGTAAAGAACGCAGTAAGGAAGGAGCACTGAGGGCTCAGGATGAGCGCGGAGGGCTCAGGATGAGCACGGAGGGCTCAGGAGGGAGCACAGAGGGCTCAGAATGAGCACAGAGGGCTCAGGATGAGCGCAGAGGGCTCAGGAGGGAGCACAGAGGGCTCAGGATGAGCACAGAGGGCTCAGGATGAGCGCAGAGGGCTCAGGAGGGAGCACAGAGGGCTCAGAATGAGCACAGAGGGCTCAGGATGAGCGCAGAGGGCTCAGGAGGGAGCACAGAGGGCTCAGGATGAGCACAGCGGGCTCAGGAGGAGCACAGAGGGCTCAGGAGGAGCACAGAGGGCTTAGGGGGGAGCACAGAGGGCTCAGGAGGGAGCACAGAGGGCTCAGGATGAGCACAGAGGGCTCAGGGGGAGCACAGAGGGCTCAGGATGAGCACAGAGGGCTCAGGGGGGAGCACAGAGGGCTCAGGATGAGCACAGAGGGCTCAGGGGGAGCACAGAGGGCTCAGGAGGGAGCACAGAGGGCTCAGGATGAGCACAGAGGGCTCAGGACGAGCACAGAGGGCTCAGGGGGAGCACAGAGGGCTCAGGAGGAGCACAGAGGGCTCAGGGGGGAGCACAGAGGGCTCAGGAGGGAGCACAGAGGGCTCAGGGGGGAGCACAGAGGGCTCAGGAGGGAGCACAGAGGGCTCAGGATGAGCACAGAGGGCTCAGGGGGAGCACAGAGGGCTCAGGATGAGCACAGAGGGCTCAGGGGGGAGCACAGAGGGCTCAGGATGAGCACAGAGGGCTCAGGGGGAGCACAGAGGGATCAGGAGGGAGCACAGAGGGCTCAGGATGAGCACAGAGGGCTCAGGATGGAGCACAGAGGGCTCAGGATGAGCACAGAGGGCTCAGGATGGAGCACAGAGGGCTCAGGATGAGCACAGAGGGCTCAGGAGGAGCACAGAGGGCTCAGGGGGGAGCACAGAGGGCTCAGGATGAGCACAGAGGGCTCAGGGGGAGCACAGAGGGCTCAGGAGGGAGCACAGAGGGCTCAGGATGAGCACAGAGGGCTCAGGATGAGCACAGAGGGCTCAGGATGGAGCACAGAGGGCTCAGGATGAGCACAGAGGGCTCAGGAGGAGCACAGAGGGCTCAGGATGAGCGCGGAGGGCTCAGGATGAGCACAGAGGGCTCAGGATGAGCGCAGGGGGCTCAGGATGGAGCACAGAGGGCTCAGGATGAGCACAGAGGGCTCAGGATGGAGCACAGAGGGCTCAGGAGGGAGCACAGAGGGCTCACGAATGCTGTTGATTGGTTGATTTGAAATGACCGATGCTGCTGTGTTGGATTGAGATGCCTGCATACGTTAGTTGATGCAAGGAATGGTGCATGGAGTATGAGTGCCGGTTATGAGTGCATGTTATGCATGTGCATGCAATGAGTGCATGTTATGAGTGCATGTTATGCATGTGCATGCAATGAGTGCATGTTATGAGTGCATGTTATGAGTGCATGTTATGAGTGCATGTTATGCAAAGGCATGTTATGCATGTGCATGCAATGAGTGCATGTTATGCTATGATTTTGGTGTGATGATAAATGTGGTGAAACATTCTTGAGGTTTTCCTTTTGATTTGTTTTTTCTTGATCAGCTTTCTTTTTTTGATCAACTGTTTTTTTCATTTGCTCTTTTTGCTATGTGAGGATGCAACTGCAATACTTTGATGCCTGATATGAAATGGTTGATTGGGAAACATAGGCATATGGGATGAATGCATGAAATGCGAATGCAAATGAAATGTTTGGATGCTAATGTTATGATGCATAGTGTAATGATATGAAATGGTTGATTGGGAAACATAGGCATTTTTGATGACATGCGATGAATGCATGAAATGCGAATGTGAATATGACGTGAATGAAATGCTTGGATGCAAATGTTATGACACGGGATGACGTGTTTCTGCTTTTATGATGCAAATGCTTTGATGCTTGATGGAATGAGATGGAAGATTTTTTGCTTTTATCTGCTGCTTCTTTTTTGTTGCCCTTCATGCAATGATGATGTTGGCACGATGCAAACTATGATAAACAAAATGGAATGCCTAAATGCATGAGGCGAAAAATAGGATATGAATGATTAAATATTTTTGTGATGGTGAGATGCAAGACTTTGAATGCAAGGAATTGAGATGATTATTGCCCATTCTGTTGAAAAATTGAATTTGATTCAAACTCCGGTGTTCTCAAGGTTTTATTTACAAACAAGCTCACTTGTTTTCTCTTCCTTTCAATGACGACTGAATCTTAAATATCGCGTGACTAACTTGTGTTCTCTCTCTTTGAAGCATTATCTAGTAAGCATGCATAGGGGTGCAAATGTGAATGAGTGAGTCTGTTAACTTGGGATTGGTTTATGGCATGGACATTTATGGCAAGTGAAGGAATGACAGACATGGTTATTGCCGAAGCTTTATGAGGGACCAAGAGATGCAGGATTGCCCCAATTCAGGTCTTTGAATAGTTTGCCCCTGTCTAGTGGTGACGACAACTAAGGGCGTAGAAGGTGATGAATTGGGAATGCTTCGGCTTTTGAAAGGGAAGGTGGATCAACAGAGATTTTGTCTCAACCCATAAAGTTTGATGTTGCCCCAGTCATAACAAGGACAAAGCTGCCCCAATTAGAATGACAAGGCCTTGTTTAGGATAGTGAGTTGAGAGATTTCCCCGGTGAAGTTTTTATGGGAATGAATGAGGTGAAGGAATGGGAATGCACTTGCCCCACTTTGGAATGACATTGACAACTGGAGTGACATGGGATGGGCATTGAACAGACTTTCCCAAGACTAGGGTGTGTGGGTGGTGAAGAGAATGCCCCAACTTTTGGGTCTAAGCGGTATTCTCAGTGCAAATCTTTGGTTCTCTACTGATGTCTTGACTTTTGGTGCGAAAGAATCCTTACCTGGTGATCACTAAACCTTGTTTTAATGCATCTTGAATGTGTTTTGGAGTGCAAGTCCCTCTTTTTTATTTTGTCAGCTTTCTTTTTTCTGACTGTTTGTTTTTGTTTCCTCAGTTCTCTTTTTTCTGAGGGTTCATTCTTTCTTGATCAGCTTTCTTTTTTCTGATCGTTTGTTTTTCTTTTGAGCAAACACATTGTACATAGATAAGCTTGTTCGTCCTAAGATTAGAATGTGAGTGAACAAAAGCAACCGGTCATTGATCGGAATGGACTTTTCGGGATTGTGGTGTTTTGTGGAGGAAGGAGGGTTAGGCTTAATGAAGTGTTTGAGGCTAATGGGAGGATGAGTTTTGTTCGGCGTTGATTGACGGTTGATGGTCTATGAGGAAGATGGTTATTGGGCTTGTTTGGGCTCTGTTAAAGCAAATTCGTGTCTCATGGTAGAATGACTAAGGGGTTTGATGTTGAGGCCAAAGGAAGTGTTTGAAGGTTTATGGAACCAGGTGTTGGAATGATGAAGTGTTTGAAGGTTTATTTAGACAAGGATCTCATGTATTTTGTGGTAACATGTACCAGCTCACCACTTACATTTCTTTTGTATTTTGTTTTGGGATTTTCATTTTTGAAGCCCCCTTTTTTTTTTTTTTTTTTGACTCGGGTGAGCTGATAAAAGTGATGCACTGTTTTTTTTTTTATTTTTATTTGGGGTGATCCTTGTCTAGGGTGATTTTTGGATTTTGGTTTTTCTTGGCTCAAGGTGGGTAGGAAAAGGACTTTCTGGGATTTTGGGATTTTTGAGGAGATGGCCAAACTTCATTTCAAATCCCGATTGCTTATTTCTATAAGACTTAACTTTAGAACAATGTGTTCGCTTTTTTTTCCTTTTTTGTGCCCTAATTTTTGCCTGGACCGCTCTTTGCGAGTTTTCAGTCCACCGGGCGCTCCTTTTTGCCTAGGCCGCCCTTTGCGGGTTTTCAACCTAGCGAGCTTGTTTTCTTGTTTATTATTATTATTTTTGAGAGACTTGCACTGAAGGAGTATGATATTAATCAAGGGGAATTAATGATCACAGACTTGCCCCAGCATGGAGGACTTGAACCAAAAGTCAAATACGCACTGATGGGGAGAATATGTACTTTATGGGTGGACGGGGTGGGACTTAGACTTGGACGGGAAACTGTGGTAAGGGAGGAAAACCAACGGACTCAAACAAGAGAATGTACTCATAGCATGCATGCTCATTAGAAGAATGCTTCACAGAGAGTTAACATCAGATAAAAACTTGTTTTTTTTTTCTTTGACACACTATTTCAGTCTTTTGTCATAGAATGGATGGGATGCAGTGCTTTTGAAAGAAATGCAAATGAGCTATTGATTTGAAAAACTGAGTGCAATGGAACACCTTGATAAACTTTTTCAAAAAGGATGATTGTTTTGCAAGAACGTCTCGCTTCTCATCACAACTCTTATTTTAGGTAATGAATGAATGCAAGTATGATGCAAATGATTTATTGGAAAAAGGTTTTAGAAAAATGTGCTTGACGGGGTATGGCCCGTTCCTACGTATCCCCATTGTAATGAGGAATCAAAGCTTACGTAGTTCTACTGTGTCTTTTTTGAAATAATGCTTATGCATGAAAGTCTCATCTTGGATGAACTTAACAAGGATTTTTTTGCATGATTATAAATGAAATGTTTATGCTATGCAGATGATAATTGTTTTTTTTGTTTTTTTTTTGTTTTATCTTTATGTAATGAAAGGGAATGCAATATGAATGGTTTTTTTTGGAATTTTATGCAATGCAAATGATGCAATGATGCAGTGATGCAATGATGCGATGATGCAAGGATGCTTCTTTTTTTTTTGTGTTTTTGCAGAAAGAGGATATTTACAGGTGGTGATTTGAAAATTTTCACCCTATATACCACCTCATGTAGGCGTTTATTGAAAAGGGAAAGCATATTTTTTTTGATTTTCAAAAATTCTGAAGGAAAAAATGATTGAACTGAATGCAACGATGCAACACACAATTTGGAAAGCCCTTGTGACCTAAAAGGGAAGAAACCTATGATCTAAGGCATTTTAGGGGTAATCTTCTCATGTGGCTCTATTCACACCCTCACAAAGGTCATCAGAGCCACTGTCTCTTTCACGAAATTCCTTGTAAATGCAGCAAACTGCTAGGTACAAGGTATCATGGAAGAGCACAACTCTGATTGAAACTTTCGCGAGTAGCCAAACGGACAAAGGTCCTGATGGGCTCTCACTACTCGAATCCACTCTCCTAAGTTTTTTGCAGACCTGGGTTATGGTCTCTTCCTCTAATCATATAATCTCGGGGTACAAGTGGTGTGTGCGAAGGGCATTTCCTTAAAAACTACCTAACCTGCAAATGAAAATCCAGACAATCCAGACAATAGAAAGCAATAACATGTCGTCTACCCTAGGGTTTAATACCAATTAAATACAACTAATCTAGGGTGCCAACAACAATGCACTACTTACCTCAAGAAAGGGAGCGAAGAAGAGGGAACAAGATAGAATGGGGAAGAGATGCATGAACTTACCTTTGGAGAAAAGGAGCAAAGAAGAAGGGAACATGGGGGTTGGAAGAATGCATGAGCATAAGCAATAAAAGAAAAGGAGTAGAAGAGGAGATAGGGAACAACAAAGAAGACAAATGCATATGCCTACAATCAATGAAAAGAAAGAAAGGCAAACAAGGTTTTAATCAAATCAACAATACATTAAACCACACATTTAAATTAGTTAGGCTTGACCCTCGTTTTTAAAAAAAAGTTCCCCAGTGGAGTCGCCAGCTGTTGCACCCCGAAAAATCCCGGCTTGGGTTTCCCGATGTACAACGTGGAAAAAATTTTGGAGCCGCCACCAATATTTTAATTTTAAGACCAAAACATTGAAAAAAGGTCTTTTGGACAAGGCGGATGGTCTTTGAAAACTAGAGATATAGGTTCGGGGGTCGATTACGTGCGAGGAAGGTGTTAGCACCGCGCACGTCCTTTCTACCGAAAGGGAACCTCTAATTAAATGTGTGGTTTTAACGCTTGATTTGAAAAATACCTAGATTTTCCTATTTATTTCTTGGGAAAACTTAACAAAAATTTTATTTTGGGGGGAAAAAGGTTTTTTAGAAAAAAGTGCTTGACGGGGCATGGCCCGCTCCTACGTATCTCCCGGTGCGATGGAGAATTCAAAGCTACGTAGTTCTTGGTTCTTTTTGAAAAGTTTTTGTTTTTTATCTTTTTTAGTGAGTTTTTTGAAATAGGACGAGCATTAGCAAATGATTAAACTAGCAGAGGCTATGATGAATCACTACTAAATACTCAAAAAAGAGAGAGTTGTACCGCTAGTCAAACGAACAAAGGTTCTGATGGACTATTGATAACAACTCGTTTTTATTATCTTTTTGAAAGTGATTTTCGAAAAAGATTGATTTGCACAATGATCAAACTAACAAAGGTTATGATGGACCATCGTTTATTATTCTTATGAGAAAAAGATATTGTCACCAATAGCTAAACGAACAGAGGCTCTGATGAGCTATTAGCAACAATGGGTTGGAAAATGATTCTTTTTGTTTGTTTTTTATGAAAATAATTTGTTTATGGGGATGAAAAGAATTTTTATTTGTTGCGCTTGACGAGAACGTGGCTCGCTCCTACGTATCCCAAACGGGAATCAAAGCGACGTAGTTCTAATAGATGTTTTTGAAAGGGTTTGAAAGTGGCAAGCTGAATCATCCGAGACCATCTTCACCACTTAGAACATGATGCACTTGGCATGAGTGGGAATCATATGGTTCGTCATCAGCAATGGACGATAATATACAAGAACGAGTAGATAAGCGCTATAGCTAAGTTAAATCACATGGATCACAATAACTAAATATTAACAAATGAAAAGGCTGAAATACCTCTGATGAAGACAGATATTACAAATCTGAAGAACGCAAATCCCGACTAACTCTTGCAGAAGATCGACTCCGACGGACCAACGGAACGAATAGAGCGAAAAAATAAAGCGTAGAAGAGCTTTTCTAAAATGTGAGAGATTTCGAAAAATGAGTTTTTTTCTCTGATCTCGTGAAAAATGCGTGTGAAGATGTTTTTTCTGTCCCCTTTGAAATGAAAAATGAGCTTCCTATTTATAGGAAATCAGATTTGATCTATTTTAGGAAACGGAGTAATCGATTATGTTGGAAATAACTTGGGAGATGTAATCGATTATTTGCTCATTGATTTTTGAGTGGATAATCGATTATGTGTGAAGGAAAAACAAGTGTATAATCGATTATCAACCTTCCTAAAAAGGTGGTAATCGATTATATGCTTAGTTACAAGAAGGGAGTAATCGATTTATTTGAGAAATATGGAAACTTCCATTTGCTTCATAATCGATTATGTGATGTGCAAATGAGGGCTAATCGATTATTTGCTTCCAAAATGATTAGGATAATCGATTTATTGTTGTAAATAAGGAAACAATCGATTATTCGCTTTAGTAAAGATAGGAGAGTAATCGATTATGTGCTCTGAAAACATTCAGGCACATAATCTATTACCATAATCCATTATCTTTGTAAAAATAAAGGATTTTAATTTCAAGCCCTCAACCAAAATATTTTTAGAAATATTTTTCAAAACTATTTTGATGCACCATGCATGTTTTGAAACACTCATCTCTCAGCTACTAAAAGTCATAGACCTTCAGTGATAAATGACCAAAATGCCCTTTTTGACCCTAAAAACCCTAATTTCCCAAAAAGTGCATTCTAACCCTAAAAATGATTTCAAAAACTTTGGAATGGTTTCTAGGACCCAAAATGCAATGCATAATTTATTTTTGTGTGGAAAATTAGGGTTTGGACCTAAGCCGGACAAAATTGGGGTATGACACAGAGCATACCATTTAGAAACACGCAGCAAGGAGGTCAACAATAAGGACCACAACCAACAAACACAATTCACACACCGAAAACACAATAAGGCACACAACACTAGTAGGGACATCTCCCCCACTAGTTCACTTACCAATGGAAACTTTTGGCGTACCTGCAACATAAACAATGGTCAGCACTGAAAGACAACAGTTGGTCACTATCTGACACAACGACTCGATGACATGGCCGGACGGACCAACCATTGCTCTGATACCACTAATGTAACACCCCTTTTCTACCCCATAAGTTACACGTCATTTATCAGAGTAAATTGTTTTCACAAAAATTAATTTGAATGAATAGAAAAGAAGTGCCACATCGTCATAAATAAAACTCGTCATTGTCACTCGTCAAGGTTTTTGCATCATTCGTCATGAAATTTAAACTTTGAAAATTTCGTCACAGCGGAATAAAAATAGCAACTCGCCAAAATCCCTCAGACACGTCTCAAAACATCAATAAAATCATTAAACAGCCAGTTAAATAATTCAACAAACTTCACCCACGCCCCCTAGGTGTTACAGTATCAGAGAGCGACTCAAAACATCCCAACAGCTATCAAGGAAGGCAGCATGACCTTCACTCGCGGATACCTGCAGCGTTGCCACAGTAGAGCAACATTCCAAGCAGAAAGGGTGAGTCTTCAAACAGCATAAAGGCATATATAATAATCAATATATTAGAGGACAATATCTATAACTACCACGGCACACTTAACGTCGCATTACAACCATCACAGAGCAACATCGGCAGCCAACTTCAAAAACACATCACAAGCAAAACGCGTCGTGTTTATGCATATGTATGAAAATGCAACCCACACCTGGGCATATGCATGATGGTACCATACTCGCCATAATAAGCCACTATGGGCACACCGTCACTGTTTTCTCGTCATAAATAAGCCACTATGGGCACACCGTCACTAAGAGGCCGAAGCCTATTCGTCATAAAATGCACATGCTATGAGACACTATGGACACATGTGCAACCACAAATCATCATAATCACAACATCATCAAAATATTGGCCACTAAGGGCAACAACGTCGTTTAATTAACCACTAAGGGTATCCTCGTCATAATCACATCAACGTCAAAATATTGGCCACTAAGGGCAACAACGTCGTTTAATTAACCACTAAGGGTATTATCGTCATTTTACTCAACACGTCATTACTTCGTCCGGGTCAGCCACGTAGGCGCCCGTGCAACATCACTCATTTTTATTTCCTTAAAATAGCTCTTTTCCGAAAATGATTGAGTCACCACAATTTTTTTTTTTCAAAATACGATGTTCGAAGTCAACGCCCAAATAAATTTTCCAGAAAAATGTTTTATGAGCCCCAAATTAGATTATTCATATGGGCGTCTGAATAAGCTTTACAACGCACTTCGAATCGTTTAAAACGGACACCCGAGTCAAAAGTTATGATCAAAACAATTTAGGGACGTCAAAATATTTTTCAGGACAGCTACGGGTTTGGCGCCCATGTGTGCGCCTAGGGCTAGGGCACACTACAAAAATCCGATTTTCACCAAATTAAATTCCCAAATTAATTCTGATCAAAGGGTTTTGGTGGGGAATTTAGGTGTTTCCTTTGTTAGAGGTTAGGTTTGGTTCTTGAGAAGGTTCTTTGGAAGGTTCTGGAGAAGGTTCTTTGGAAGGTTCTGGAGAGGGTTCTTGAGAAGGTTCTTTAATGGGGGATTGATTGAGGTCTTGGTTGTTTTCCGGTTCCATTTCTAGAGGTGTTTCTTCACTAGAGGATTGGTTAGGTGTTTGATAGGGTTCTGCAAACAGTTCTTTCTTCGCACTAAAAGGTTTGATCATCATTTGTTTAGCACTCTTTGACCAGAAGACTGTTTTCTCTCTCATGCAGCTTTCATTAACAAAAGAAATTTTCTTTATCCTAAAGAGTTTGGTCAGAAACATTCCATAGGGTAGGGATGTGGTTTGCCTAAAGGTTTTGACTATATATCAATCATATAGTAGAAAATGACGTAGGGCAAATTTATTAGACACCTCTTATACATGTGATAGACTAGGAGAATGTCAGTTGGTTTTACTCTTTCGAAACTTCCTACCCTGGGAACAAGGGAGTGAGCCACCATATTGTGCATGATTCTTGCTTGGTCCTTTAAGGATGATGACATCAGATTATCTTTAGGATCCTTCATTAGTTCATTTAGGACTTCCTGCTTGGTGATGTTTATCAAGTCATACCAATCATCCCCATAGATAGAGACACTAGAGAAAGAAATATTTAGAGCACTAGCCAGCAGTTTGGGGGTGATCACCATGGTAGTTCCTTTCACTTGAGTAGTGAAGCTTGTTTTGTCTTTGCTTACATTCATACAGCCATAAAATTCTCTCTCAAGATCATTGTAGATGAATTCCTCTTGAGACAAGAGTTTGCCCCATCCTTGTCTAGCAATGTGAGGATATAAATCCCAACCAGAGTTCTTCATTTCCTCCAATAAATAGATTCTTCCAGTTAAAATGCCTCTTTTCTGTCATTTCTCATGATCTTATACTTGAGAAGGTTGAATTCCTTCAAGCTTTTCATCCATTTCAGTTTGATCATTTTTCTCATTCTGGGTCATTTGTTCATCAACCATCTCTCCTTTGTCTTTGTTTGCACCGTATTTGACTTTTGTTCTGGGTTTCTTCGAGGATGGTTGTACGAGGGCGCCAGTATTGCGTATTCGAGCAGAAGCAAGTTTGGAAGTGGAAATTAACTCAGAGATGGTTGTGTCAGATTCAGTTTCGTTGACAATGATTGTTTCGACTTTAGTGAACTTGATTTAATCCTAGAGGATCTTCGTGACGGTGTGAGAGAGGTTTTAGAAGATTTCGAGTTTGATGGTGTTGAATTTGACGAAGGAACAAGAGGAGGAAGAGAGGATTCCACTTTGGATTCTGGTTGCATTTTGTCAGTTTGAGGATTTGTGTTCAAGGGAATGTTTGGAATTTTTGTTCTCACCATTTCAGAGTTTTTGAGCGAAAAGAAGAAAGAGAAATGAGGGAACAAGAATGGAACAGAGTGTTTGGTAAAGAGAGATGTGTAGGAAATGATAAAGAGAGGCATTTATTTGAAGGTAGAGTGTGCGTGCAGAGAGTGGGTGAAGATAGAGGCTATTACTAGCCGTTAGGAAAGGACAGTTTTAGGTTATGAAGTGACATAACTGCAGTCATAGTTTTAATTTTAAAACTGATCACGCATTTCACTAACGGTTCCCTAAAGTTTTCAACCTACTCAAATGAAGTTTCTCAAGTGAACTTTCTCATTACTTGAGAAGGTTGGGGTTTTTAACAATTTCTATATTCTTAGGGACATTTTAAAAAGTGCAAAGCCTTTTTAATAAAATTAAAACTTTCTTCTAATAAAGGCTTGGTAAATATATCAGCTAACTGATGCTTGGTATCTATAAAAATGAATTCCACGTCCTTTTTCTGAACATGATCACGAATAAAATGATGTTTAATGTCAATGTGTTTAGACCTTGAATGTTGGATGGGATTTTTGGATAAATTGATGACACAAGTGTTGTCACAATAAATGGGAATACATGTGTACCTTAATGAGTAGTCTTCTAACTGATTCTTGATCCATAGAACTTGTGAACAACATCCAACAGCACATACATATTCTGCTTCAGTTGTTGATAGAGCAATTGAATTTTGTTTTCTACAAGACCAAGAGATTAAGGATTCTCCCAATATTTGACAAGAGCCACTAGTACTTTTTTTGTCAATCTTATCACCAGCATAATCAACATCACAATAGCCAGCTAGATCAAAATGAGTATTTTTCTTGTACCATAA
Organism: Astragalus membranaceus; assembly: GCA_039519185.1. Classification (NCBI taxonomy): domain Eukaryota; kingdom Viridiplantae; phylum Streptophyta; class Magnoliopsida; order Fabales; family Fabaceae; genus Astragalus; species Astragalus membranaceus. The sequence continues at coordinate 171,393,038 of CM076848.1, read as the reverse complement.
TCCAATACTGGCTGTTCCAACCAAGTATCTGAAAATTCTTTTCACAGTAGTAAGATGAGATTCTTTTGGAGAAACTTGGAATCTAGCACATAGGCCAACTAAAAACACAATATCTAGTCTACTGGCAGTTAGGTATAATAGTGACCCTCTCATGGAAAGATGCATAGGTGTTGCCATGGCTTTTGCCTCATTCATTTTATATCTCTTGAGAAGGTCTCTAATATATTCTTCTTGAGAGATGAAAATACCTTCATCAAGTTGTTTTATTTGCAAGCCAAGAAAGAATCTTAACTAACCCATCATACTCATTTCAAACTCACTTTTCATAAGATTTCCAAAATCTTTGCATAATTTTTCATTTGATGATCCAAAAATGATATCATCCACATAAATTTGAACAATCAACAAGTCTTTTTCAAGAGATTTTTTGAACAATTTAGTATCAATTTTTCCTCTTGCAAAATTATTTTTGATCAAGAAGCTTTTCAACCTTTCATACCAAGCACTAGGAGCTTGCTTGAGCCCATATAGAGCTTTAGTAAGTTTGAAAACATGGTTGGGTTTCTTTTGATCAACAAAACCAGGAGGTTGATTGACATAAACTTCTTCATTTAAAAAGCCATTGAGAAAAGCACTTTTCACATCCATTTGAAATAGTTTGAATTTTTTGTGAGCAGTAAATGCAAGTAAAATTCTAATAGCTTCTAACCTTGCTACAAGAGCAAAGGTTTAATCATAGTCAATACCTTCTTGTTGATTGTACCCTTGAGCAACAAGTCTTGCCTTGTTTCTCACCACCTTACCATTTTCATCTAGCTTGTTTCTGAACACCCATTTGGTTCCTATGACTGACAGATGCTTGAGAGGTGAAACTAAGTTCCACACTTCTTTTTTTCAAATTGACAAAGTTCCTCAGTCATAGTTTCTATCCATGATTGATCTTGTATAGCTTCATTGATGGACTTAGGTTCAATCTCAGAGATGAGAGCCATTCGAGCAGCATTGTCTCTGAATGAAGTTCTGGTTCTAACAGGATCTGAGGTGCTTCCAATGATTTGATCTTGTGGATGGTGGACTACCATTCTCCAACTTCTTGGCATTTGAGAAGGTTGGTCAGTATCTTTCTTTGTATCTTGAGAAGGTTGTGAGGGTGTTCCTTGTTCATCCTTCTCAAGCCTGTTTTCATTCATTTGACCATCTTCTTTGCTATTGTTGACTTCATCAACATCAATTACTTCATTTGAACTGTTAGTTTCACTAAAAATGACATGCATGTTTTCTTCTACAGTTTGAGTCCTAAGGTTATATACTCTATAAGCCTTAGATGTTGTTGAATATCCAAGAAAAATTCCTTCGTCAATTTTGAATCAAGCTTTCCCAGATTGTCTTTGTTGTTCAAAATGAAGCAAGTACAACCAAATACACGAAAAAGAGGCAATGTTTGATTTTCTATTTTTCCAAATTTCATAGGGGGTTTTCTCAATAGTTTTTCTAATGGAAACTCTATTCAAAATGTAACATGCTGTATTTACAGCTTCAGCCCAAAAATACTTTTCAATTTTTGAATCATTCAAGATAGTTCTTGCCATCTCTTGCAATGTTCTATTTTTCCTTTCCACAACACCATTTTGTTGTGGTGATCTTGGGCATGAGAAATTGTGAGAAATGCCATTTTCATCAAAAAAATTTTGAAAAGAAATACTTTCAAATTATCCCCCATGATCACTTCTTATAGAAACAACATTTGTTCCATTTTCATTTTGAACTTTCTTTAGAAATACATTAAAGGATTCAAAAGCCTCATCTTTGTTTTTCAAAAATAGAACCCTAGTAAATCTAGAGAAATCATCAACAATCACAAAACCATATCTCTTTCCACTAAGGCTAGATGTTTTAGTAGGACCAAATAAATCAATGTGTAATAGCTTAAGTGGTTTTTGAGAGGTAATCATATTTTTAGGTTTTAAACTTGATTTAACATGTTTCCCATGGACACATGCTTCACACACTTTATCTTTCCAAAAAGGAACTAGTTAGGGAGGGGAACTAGTTTTGAGATGGTTTGCATGCTTGTGTGACTATCTTTTCTGTGCCAAATCCATTTGTCATTTTCAGAAGACATAAGGCATGTTTCTTGAGATAGTTTATCAAGACATAGGCTATATAGATTTCTACTCCTAGATGCAGTTAATAAAACTTTTCCAGAAGAGATTTCTTTAATTAAGCATTTATCAGATTTAAAAGACACTTTATGCCCACTATCACATGATTGACTAATACTTAGCAAATTATGTTTCAAACCTTCTACATACTGAACATTTTTTATTTTAGGAGAAGAAGAATTACCTATAATACCTATACCTTTGATGCAAGCTTTGTCATCATTGCCAAAGACAACATAGCCTCCATCTATTCTCTCCATAGAGAGAAATTTATCCCTTTCTCCTGTCATGTGCTTCAAACATCCACTGTCTAAGAACCACAGCCTTTTCTTGGATGCTAAGAGGCATTCCTGTTTCAGAGGTTAGTAGAGTTTTAGGTACCCAGAATTTCCTGGGTCCTTCTTGGTTAGTTTTCTCCCAATAGAAGTTTCTCTTAGCTCTAAAACATGCAAAAATGTCGTGACCAAACATCTTACAGTATGTGCATTTCAATCTTGGCTTTCTAGCTTTTGAGATAGTTCTAAAACTTTGTTCAACATGTCTTTCTAAAGGTTTTTCAAAAGATTTTTGACTTTGAATAGACATTGCTAGCTCTTCAATTAAAGTCAAAATTTTTACTTTGAGAATGTTGTTTTGTTTTTCAAGATCTGAATATGCATGATGTGATTTTTTAGTTAACTTATCATTCAAGAGTTTGTATTGTTCAGAAAGCTTGAAATGTGAATGCTGAAGAGTATGAACAGTTTTCATCAAATACTAGCAGTATACCCGTGCATACGCACAGGTGTTGTCGTGTTATTTTTATTAATAGATTTAGAGATGATTTAATTAGTCCGAACATTACCCTGTGAAAATCAAGACTAATTTAAAGTAGATAAACAAAATTTTTCAAATTGTAATTGAGTTAGTCTGAACATTACCTCGTGAACATTTACCAGCAATATGTAATATTTCCCATAGATATTAGAAAAAAAAATTGTATTAAAGTTTCAAATTTTCCAAATTGTAATATTTCTCGTAGAGACTAAATAAAACTTATTGATAGAGAAAAATGGAATATTAAAAATGAATGAGACATGTAGAAGAAATTAAAGTAGATATATTGTGAAAAATAGAAAAATGAGATAGAGTTAGAGGAAGAAAGAGGAGGAGAGAGTGAAAAAATGTGTTACAAAGAGTAAAAAAGTTTGAAAAAGTATATGAGAGAGTGAAAAAGTGAAAAAGTTTGAAAAAGTATGTGAGAGAGAGTGAAAAAGTTTGAAAAAGTGAAAAAGTATGAGAAAATGAAAAAGTGAAATTACATAAATATCCTAAAATTGTTTAGTTGGGAAAAGGGTAAGATTGATATTTTGATAGTAGGTTAATGGTATAGATAGACAGTAGATTTTTTTTTGTTTTTGAAGTTCCTCATTTTCTCTTTTTACATCATAAAGTTGATTTTTGAACATCACACACTTTTGAGATAAAGTATTCGAATCAGCTAATAAATTTTCAAAAGCATATTCAGTTTCTTTGCAGGATGCACAAGTAGGTGGTCTAAAAGTGATTACCTCTTCTAGATCAGAGTCAGCCATGAGACATGAGTTGGTAGATTCCTTACTTGATGCAGGATATGTTTGAGAAGGTTCCTCAGAGTCTACCATGAGACAAAAATTAGCAGAATCTTCTTCATGACCTGAGTCATCCCATGTAGCAAGTAGTGCCTTCTTCCTTGGTGGAAACTTTCTGTTGCCTACTTTTAGTTTTGGACATTCATTTTTGAAATGTCCAGGCTTGTTGCATTCATAGCACACATGAGGTGTTTTGCTGGTGTCTTCTTCTTTGGATTGATCTTTCTTGAAGAAGGGTCTCCTATTGTTTTTTCTGAGAGCCCATCTTCTCAACCTTCTGGAGATTAGAGTCATTTCATCTTCTTTATCAGTGTTCTCATCATCATCTTCACTTTCTTCATGAGTTTCTGCTCGATCTTTAAGTGCCACAACTTTAGAAGGTTGAGGGGATTTTTGAGAAGCTTTGAGTGCAATGGTTTTAACCTTCTTGGGATGAAGTTCATCCATAATTTCTTGCTCATGCACTTTTAAGGATCCTAGTAAATCCTCTATTTTGAGAGTAGATAGATCTTTGGCTTCTGTTATAGTAGTTACTTTGGGTCTCCATACTTTTGGTAAGCATCTTAGAAGCTTTCTGACTTTAGCTTGATTTGAGCAGGTGTTCCCACGTGAGTTCAGATCATTTGTTTTGGTTGTGAACATGCTAAACATTTCACTGATACTTTATTGCTCTTCCATTTTGAATGTTTCAAATTTATGGATGAGAAGGTTGATCTTTGCTTCCTTGACTTGATCGGTTCCTTCATGAGCAATTGACAGTATATCCCAAATTTCTTTGGCAGTTTGTTTCCTAGCAATTTTGTCATACTCAGTTCTTCCTAAGGCAAATGTTAGAAAAAATTTAGCTTTAGATTTTAGTAGTACCATACGCTTGTCCTCAGTTGTCCAGTTTTCTCTTTCTTTGGGAAGAGTAGTTCCATCATCAAAGGTTGTTGTAGGGACAAAAGGTCCATTTTCAACAATGCCCCAAATGTCCATGTCTTGAGATTCTAGGAACAATCTCATTTGATCTTTCCAACAGTAATAATGTTTACCAGTGAATCCTGGAGGTCTGTTTGGTGAGGCTCCTTCAAGGAGGAACATCACAGAGTTTGGATTGTTCATCACTTCTTCCAGGATCTTTCCTCTCACACTGCAAAGTATGCTCAGCCCCTAGAAGTGAGCTCCCGTGCCAATTGAAGTGACTAAGTTACACAAGAAGGGAGGTTGAATTGTGTTCCCCTTTTAAAATTTAATACCTGAAACCTTCTTAACAGAATGTTTCTCAAGATGAACTTGGATATGAGAAGGTTAGTGATAATAATAAATTCACACGGAATCCAAACTTCACTAATGATGAGAGACAAATAGAAATAAGTACTAGTAAGAGATATGATAGTTTTAACTTGGTTTTAGGTTAAAAACAATTTTTACTTAGTTAAAACTGTGTTGAGAAGGTTGAGTAAACTAACCTTCTCTTGGTTTGAAAAACAGCAAGTAATTTATAGCAAGTAAGTAAATAGTAAGGAAAGAAAGTAACTAACACAGTAGAGTTATAGAGGTTCACCCAAATTTGGCTACGTCCTCTCCCCACTTCCTTATGAGTATTTCCACTATTTTCCAAATAGCTATTACACTTGCTTTTGATCAAACACAAAAGACTTTCACAACACGAGCTTCTGATCACACAAAAGCCTAGTGTACTCTTACCCAGCTATGCCTAGCTGTTTTCCACCTCTTAGAAACTCTCTTCTAGTTTCCTAAGAGTCTCCTTAATCAAGTAGTATCACCACCAACACTCACCTCTCTCTAGGTAGTTTGATGAGATGTTTACAAGTTAGTGTTTACAATAAGGGGTTTGGGTTTTGGGATGTTTAGGAGCTTGAATAAAGATAAATACAATGCATACAATGATACTTAACAAGCTAACACGCACTCAAGAATGATATCCCAGAAGTAAACTTATAGAAGCTTTGAGTGTGGGATGAGAAGGTTGATTGGTTTGAGAAGCTTGAACTTGTGTAGGTTCCAATTAACTCTCATACTTTGTAACTTCAAAATGAAGCCTTTAAATAGCCCTGGAGATTGGATATAGCCGTCAGAAGGGTTGAAGAGAGCCGTTTGAAAGAGCCCAACGGTCCTTAGGAGTGATATGATGGAAGGTATAAAAGTTGACAGCTTTTGAAGCTTCTCAAGCTGTGCCTTGTACTTTATCCGACCATCTAAACCTTCTCAAGTTGACATTGTACTCCTCTCTGTTCATACTGACCTGCTGTGACTTGACACAGATGTTTGGTCAGGCTGTTCCAGCTTGCACGAACATTCTCAAGCTTCATGGTATAGAACAAACACCTTTTGTGCATCTTAGGAATAATCAAGCATTCCCTCTTTTGATATTTAAAACATTCCAACAAATTTATTGCTTGGATACTTCATTTAATGCAACTGAAGATCATTCATGAGGAATTAATGTGTTTGTCTTGAGTTGGTTGCTGTTTGCATTAACCTTCTCAAGCTTTGTTCTTCTTACTCTTTAACCTTCACAAGGATGAACTTACTCATCTAGGATCTTGGTGAGGTTAACCTTCGTTTTACTTCTAGTCAAACCTTCTGTTAACTTTTGGTCAACCTTCTATTACTTTGGTCAAACCTTCTGTTGACTTGGTTAAGCTTCTCATATTTTAGCCTTCTCGAGGCTTTTCTACCCTTGTATTTTTACACTCTTGTTAGTCCAAGGTGGAACCATATTTTTCTTTGTAGGAAACCTGTTCTGTCCACTTAACAAGCACGTTAGATCACACTACATTAGAAAACTTAAATCTTACTTAGTTTGTATCATCAAAACATAGAAAGAGATTTCTTATTCCAACATGGCTACGGCTGTTAAAGAAGATATCATCATGATATACTCGTCTATCGTCAAGTTGTCGAAGCCCTCTATATGTTAGACTAACCTAACTAACCAACAACTACAAAAGAAACTGAACTAATTAAGTTAGTACCTAAATTAACGGTTTATAACGGAAAGCTTAATCACAATTACAACAAATACAATGAGAGAAGTACAGATACCCTTATAACCTTCTTCATAGACTTGTTTAGAAGAGGGGTGATTTCGGATATTGCAGCTACGGTGTGTATTTTCTATCGAAGCACTTACGAGTATGCCCTTCATCTCTTTTGGAGCGGTAGATTTGCTTCCGCGATCTGATATGCCATCATTAGTTGGCTTGGTTTTGATTTCGTGATGCAGTAGGATATTTCATCTTTATTTCTATAGTTCATTCATGTGGGAGGCCCAGCGAGATGCAAATGTGGTTTGATGCTCATTTGGCATGTTTGGGTTATTTGGGATTTGGGGAATAATTGTATTTTCTCTAGAGGTGTACCTGATTTTGGGAGATGTGTTGACCGTATTTTATCTCTTTCCCAGCGATTGACCCAGCTAGGGTATTTTCTCCTTTTTGCTTATTCTATGAGTGGTTCGTAGACCCTATTGATTGTATTTTTAGGAGGTAGTTTTCTGGGTGTTTTCATCCCTTTGTAGGTAGATTTTCCTTTATGTTTGGATTGAGTACCCATTGTGCTCGGATATTATATAAATAGGGAGCGCATCGGGTAAGAACTAGTTCTTACCGTGATAAATGAGAACTCTTAATTATAACCGTTAGATTAAAATTAACGGTTCAGATTAGGTCATTAATTACAAGATTTCATATTATTGTTTTCTTATTAATTAATATCACACAAAATCTTGTAATTACTGATATGCACATGTTATTTGTGGGTACTATTTTTCCTCATTGGGTCTTTTTCCAAATGGGTTTTGGCCCTCGGAGATTTTAATAAGGCCGTATTGTATTGGGTTGGAGTACCCCTTGTACTTCAATAAATAAAATCTTTTTGCTTATAAAAAATAGATAGATACTATCAGAACATAACTGGTCGGCCAGTACAAAGCAATTAGGAGATGATCCAAGAGAGGCATTATTCCCAATATCCCTGCTGCAAGAATCAAACTCAACCATTAACAATTAATACACTAAACTGTTACATGACCTTTGTTGCACTCTAGTTCGTGTTGGTACTTCTCTTATGTTCATCTACATGTGGAGAAACGAAATTCTCTACGTATCCAATCATGGAGACTCGCATGCGATATTTGGTTCTAGGAGAGGAATCTCGACCTATGCAAGAGAGTTGACCGATATTCACAATTACAACTTCAGTGAATCGTAATTTCGTGGTGAAGCGTGGAAATGTTTGGCGAGTTAAAGGGATCTCTAAGTTAATAAGAAGCATACGACAACGTATCTGTTGCATTTATGGGCCTTCAAACAACCGGCATCACAGGCATCTTCATGCTTTCCAATGCCATGAATTTTCTACTGCATTTGCGCTTGGGCTTCGACTGTTAAAGAAGACATCATCATGATATACTCCTCTATCTTTTTAAAAATCAATATCCATAAATTAAAGATAAATTGTTATCCAGCTATTATTATTACATAAAAAATAAATAGACTCACCTTTTAGAGATCACAAATCCACCGCGGTAATATGGATCTGGATCAGATTCCCATAATTTGATGGCCAAAGCTCGTGAATGGTAAATGTTGCAATATTGGAAAGCGTGAAGTGAGCACACTAGCATCTCACACTAAAAAATGGAGCTATCGACAATACGAAGCGAAGCAACAACTCTCCCAACAATAGGATCTCAATGATAATGTCATATAGTACTAATCTTCTGCCGGAAAAAAAGCAACCATTTGAACAGTAATTAGTGTCCCAAAAAAAATATTTGAGCAGCAGTTCGTTTTTCTAAATTACAAATAACAACCTAAATTACAAACGACAATTCGTACTATAATTCCTTGAAGTGGATGAAAGTAGTTCAATAGTACATATAATTAAGAGTGTCTTTAAATGGATGAAAATGACAAGCAATATATAAATCAAGTTTTCATAAACATATATAATGTACACATTAAGGTTATACTTACAGTTGGAGAATACAAAATAGTTAATCTTTTTAAGCTTCACTATTCAATTTCGTTAAAGTATTCAACCAAGAGTGATCTAAGGCCACTAATAGCCTATTTGAAAATTAAAATTGTTTATAATGACCAAATGAGTTAAATCGAGAGTGATGATTACTAATAACTTATTTTTGAATGTGAATTTGATTTTTATCAAAAATGTTAGATTAAAGTGCAGTTTCAAAAATTAATTAAAATCGCGTGAAAATAATAAATAATGAATAGGGAAGAGGGTTTTTAAACCAAATTGGGGGATGTTAGTATAAATAAATAGAAAAATGATACACAAAATTTTAGGAAGAAAAAGACAAAATAATAAAATAAAAAAGAAACAAGAAATGAGACAAGGGGTAGAGAGTAATAAAATAAAATAAGTTAGTGGATGGGATGTTAAAAAACACGTAAAAAAATAGCCTAAAATACAAATACAAATATAACAATAATAATAATAATAATAATAATAATAATAATAATTCATAAAAACAAGAACAAGGAATTAGAGAATGGAAACTCAAAAGAATAAAAAAGGGAAGAAATTGGAATGGAAAGAAAATTAATAAAATAGAAAATTAAATAAATAGATTTGAATGGTTGCTAACCATAACATTTACACACGCTATGATGAGATAGGAAAGAAGAGAGCCGCAACAGAGAACCGAGATAAAGAGAGGGGCAATGTCTGAGGAAGACGAAGGGTGGTGGTTCACGCTGGAGGGGGGTTTGGCCAGCAGTGGAGAGAGAAAAATCGTGGGTAAGGGAGAGGGAAGAGTGGAGATGAAAGAGAGAGATGTCGAGAGGATAGGAAGATGAAGAAGGGTGTCCGGTTCTCTCAATTTTCTAGTGTTCTTTTTTGTTTCACTTGATTCTATTTGTGTTGATGTATTTATAAGCAAATTTTTGATGGTGTAGGTGAGGTGTTGAAGTAGAGGAACATTGCCATGAGAACAAGACAAAAGAAGTTAAAACATGTGAAGTAAGTGATTGAGCAAAAATGGGAAAAAAAAAACAAGGAACGTGAAGAAAGGTGCATTGGCCTAAAAGTGGCATTGGATGCCATGTGTGTTTTCCAGGTTCCTCTACTGAAGAAACAAGGAAAGAAAATTAATAAATCAAAATTAAATAAAAAAGAAAAAAAAAGTAAAATGGCATTGGATGCCATGTGTGTTTTTTAGGTTAGGGTCAAGTTTTCTTTCTTTTTAGTAGTACATGTTTCCTGCTTTTTTCTGTTTCTTGTCGATGAAATAGTACTTTTTTAAGGACCATACACGGTAAAGCAGAGCAGGCGTCTGCCTTCCTCTGTCTTCACAAGAGCAACAACTCTACTCACAAACTCATCTTTAGAACTCCCTACTCTCCTTTTATTTTTTTTTTTATTTTTTTTGGTTTCTTCTTTTTTTGTACAAGGTTTTTTCTTTTCTTTCTATCTTGTTACTTTAGTTTTGATTAAAAAAAATCTTGTTACATCAGTGATTGCATTATTTAATACCTCACTTTATTCTTCATGTTTGCTCATATATGTTAGTTTATGTTTGTTATTATTACATTATTATTTACATTATTATTATTATTATATTATAGCATTAATATTATTATTTTTTATAATTAGCATCTTGATTTATTATAGTGGTTAAGTTTTTTTTGACAATTGTTAGTGGTTAAATTTATTGATTTTAGTAGATTATAATAAATAGTAAATCCTAGATCATTTAATATTAATTTAATCATTTTAAATTAATTATTAATTTTAAAAAAAATGATTTTGGAATTTTTGTTGGCGGTATCTTTTTTTTATAATTGTTAGTGGTTAAATCGATTGGTTTTAGTAGTAAAAAATTAAGGTAAAAGACACAATTGCCCACAAAAGTGGTGATATGTCAAAAAGCTAAAATGTTTAAAATTGTATTTATGCTAGCACTTGATTTATTATAGCATAGTAGATAGATAGATGAGATAAGATAAGGTGATATAAATGAGAGTTACATAATTTACGAAGTTGGAGTTTAAAAATATAGTGAAAAGAAAAAGTATTTGGAATGAAAGATGCGGAGACCACAAATATTGGAAAATGTGAGATTGAAAGTGAGGAAAGTGGAATTAAAAGTAATAAATAAGGTAGAAGACACAATTGCCCACAAAAATAGTGATGTGTCAAAAAGCTAAAATGTCTAAAATTGTATTTATGCTAGCACTTGATTTTATTATAGTAGAGATAGTAGACTATTAGAAAAATTGTTTAGAAGTTAGTTAAAATTAGTTTTTAGTTGTAACAAATTTTCACAATTAGTTAGTTGGTTGGAATTTTGTATTTAGTTTCACTAGAAGGTGCACTATATATAGTGATCACCTCTTAATATTGTAGTAAGTTTTTACTTCACAATTCATTTTAAATGGAATTTATTTTCTATTCCGCGTTCCTCTCTCCTCGGTGATTCCTCCATCGTCTTCTCAAGAATTTCCCCTTATGCATCGTGATTCATGAACAATGGCGCTCATCATGGTATCATAAGTTTCTTTTCAACACTTCTTCTTGCGTGTGTTCAAGAAGTTCATTGAAGTTTCTTCCTCGATCATCCCTCGAGCCAGCTTCATCATCTTTGCTGCGTTTTTGTCTCTTGTTTCTTCTTGGTCCAGCCGTGTAGCTATGGAAGAACTAATGATACAACAATTTTTCCCCCGAAAGAAGCCATGTTTCGCTTTCTTTATCCCTTCTTGCATGTGTTCAAGAAGTTCATTGAAGTTTATTCCTCAATCATCCCTCGAGCCAACTTCATCATCATTGTTGTGTCTCCGTCTCTTGTTTCTTCCTAGTCGAGCTAAGTAGCTATGTAAGAACGAATGAACCAGCAAATGAAATCTTTTTCAACTCATATAACTAACAATCCTTTTTTTTTTGCTAGAACTGTTGTTCGTTTTTGCAAATTAAAGATCCCGTGCAACATTTGGTTGTGTTTTGTCCATCATCGACACCACCATGGGAACAGTCTTTCGGATATGTTTGGTACATTTTAGGATTTGCTCCTACTATTCTTAACCCTTTCTCCTTTCCATAGAATTCAAGTTTGCTATGTTTGATAAGGAATTCACTGTTTGGTTGTATTTCATCTTATTTTTTTGTTGGATTTTTGGATTGATTTCTTGGATCCACATTTTTGTCTTGGGGTTTTTGAAGACTACCCTATGTTCTTTCATCGATGCGTGGTTTCTTGCAAGTACTCAGTTTCCATCAACAAAGTAGCACTATTATTTGGCATTGTGGAGTGAGATTTCATTCTCCTAAGTTTCCCAATGTGTCTACGATGATTGCTTGATGGAGTTAATATTCACTTGGTTTGTGTATTTGAATTTAGCATCTCAGCTTCAAGTTGGGAGATCTTGACATCTCTCTTCCAACTTGAGGGGGAGTATTAGAAAGTTAGTTTAGAAGTTAGTTAAAATTAATTTTTAGTTGTAATAACCTTTCACAATTAGTTAGTTAGTTGAAATTTTGTATTTACTTTCACTAGAAGGTGCACTATATATAGTGATCTCTTCATATTGTACTAAGTTTTTACTTCACAATTCATTTTAAATGAAATTTATATTCTATTCAAATATAGAGTTTGTAACTCTTAATATAGACATCTAACGTCTTCTGCTTCGCTTCTTTTAACGTAGTCGGTCTATTTCCTTTCGGTGGACATGGTTTTTTATAAGCTGAAGTTGAAGAAACAAGTTTCGCTTTTTTTTTTCTTTCTCTCTTTATAATTTCATACTTTGAAAAGTTATCTTCAGTGATAATTACTTACTATTGCCATATTAGAGATGAGTATTAAAAATACAATTGTTATGGATAATGACAATGCGAGGAGGATTTTGTTCTTGCTACTTTGATTGCAGGCAGAGCCGACCCAACGCTAAATGAGGCCTAAAGTGGGCTTCGAATTGAGGTCTTTTATCTAAATTTTTATATTTTTATTCAAATTTTATTTTTTGAGCATTTTGAGATACAAAATCATTTATTAAAATTATTTTCAACATTTCCTTTTCAATCAATAATAAATTCAATACATTTAATCTTTGTTGAGACATTGTTGATCTTAGATAAGATTTTATTAGTTTTAGTTTTGAAAACCTTCAAAGATTAGAAAAAAAAATCATTTATTGGTTTTTTCTTTTTTTTGGTACAAGGTTTTTTCCTTTCTTTCTATCTTGTTACTTTAGTTTTGATTTAAAAAAATATTGTTACTTTATTGATTGCATTAATTAATACCTTACTTTATTTTTCATGTTCGCCCATATATGTTAGTTTATGTTTGTTATTATTACATTATTATTTACATTGTTATTATTATTATTATATTATTGCATTACTATTATTATTTTTTTTGACAAAACTATTATTATTTTTATAATTAGCATCTTTGTATGTTATTATTTTCTCAATACACCCTTTTATTCATTTAACGCTATGTTATTCATAATTTTTTCTAGATACTAACTGCACTCCTCCATTTCTATTTAGTTGTCTACTTCTAAATGCATATTAAAAGTCTAGCTCACATTCCAAATTTTCATAATCAAAACCAATATTTCTACACGTGATTAGCATACATAAATAAGTCGGTCTCTTTGAAAATAATTAAAAAAATAAGTCGGTTGTACAACATAATTGATTATAGGTTCGAGATGTACGAGTTGTATACAACTCAAATGCCTCAAGAATCTACTCAAAAAACAAACCAACACATAACAAAATAATAATAGGAGATTAAGTTTGTGGTACTGCCGGATTAAGATAAATGAGTTGTACGATTTAGAAGCTTTAAAATCCTTAAAAGAACAATATAAAACAATAATTGAAAAACACCAACAAACAAAATTTTTAATTAGGACAAAATTAGGGTATACCAAGCACCATTTAAGTGGAGGGTTAACAATTTGTAATATGTTTATGTCAATGTTTGGATCTTCTTCCAGATAAGGAGGACGTGTGTTTCAATCCATTCATGGTGAATTTACTGGAAAAATTTTGTTTAGGTGAAACAAAGTTGAATCACTTTTGTACCAAACTCAAGTTTGGGTAGAAGCTAATATTCCTAGCTTTTGAGTAGGATGTGAATTGATTCTAAAATCTATTTCAAATGTAATAATAATAATAATAATAATAAAACAGAAAAATGAATTAAAAAAGCATAATATTTTAAACTATTAATTTGAACTATTTAATTTATAAAAAAACAAAAACTAAAAATATACAATAAATGAAAATTACAAATAAATGTAATAAAGCACAAACAAAAAAAGACAAAATTAAAATTATAATAAAAAATATAAAAAAAATTGTACAAATTGTTTTTTATATGAACAATAAAATAGTACAGAATACAGATGCTTTAAAGCATCTTTTTAGCTCCACCTCTTCTGCACCAAACAAACACACCTCTATTGCTAGAGCCGTGGAGCGAGTCCCTCCACGCCTCTGTATACATTTTGTCATCTTGCACCTTTTTCTCTCTCTCAATGGTTATGCATTTAACTCAGTCAAACTTAACCAAACTCAGTGGACCTTTTCAAGCTTTAATTTTCCAGCTGGCATCCTTTCACACAGTTCCACCCATGCAAATGGCATACCAAACTTCATGACTTGCCACTACACCAATTGCCATGTTGATACTTATGTTACAAAAAAATGGTATATATCTTTAGTAAAATACGTATAAATGGTATATATACACTACAAGAAAAAAGACCTATTGCAACCATAAAAGTCCGTGCTAAATATTCAAAGTTGTTGATAAAAATACTTTTTTCAATGAAAAAAAAGTTGCTGTATGTTGTTGCGATAAATCCGCAAAAAGTTTAACAGCGACATTTAATATTGTTGTCATTACTTAGGTTTGTATATCAAGAATTGTCTCTGTTATTTAAACAATTTTTTGCTGCCATATATAACTTTTTTTTTTTTGTTGACAAACGGTGTCATATATAACAATTTTTTCAATGATCTTCATATTCTATTAAGGAGCAATTATAGGTAGAAGACTTGTTGTAACAGAAATCTTCCATGACTGCAAATCAAAAGACCATAAAAATTAGCAAATCAAAATTGAATTCAGCCAGAATAAAAACATGTATGAAATATTAATGTTTTGATGAGATTAAGAGAGGGAGGCTAGGTCGATGTCTATGAGAGAGAGAATGTGTGTCTGTATGTTTGTGTGTTACGCTAGTAGTGGGGTGGTTTTTTTTGGTGGAAACTAGTAGTGGGATGGTAACTTTTCAGTTTTAGCTCCTAAAGTTAGCGCTCAAAATCAGTTTGAGGTGAAATGTTTAAACTAAAATTTAAATATTTCTTTTTTTGTCAAAAATATAGATATTGCTTAACATACTATTTCTAGCGTGATTTTGTTTGGAAGGGGGCTCTCGGGACCGCGGGATTCATCTTGTGGGGTAGCATACCATTACTAAGAGTAGGCAATGTGGTGGCTTGGGAATTACAGTGGCCAGGGACATGAATTCAGCAATGCTTGGCAAGTTAATTTGGGATATGCACGCTGGGAAGGATAAACTTTGGATCAGATTGCTCACTAACAAATATGCTAAACATAGCTCTATTTTGCAGGTACAAAATTCAATGGTTCTTATGCTTGGAATTCTATCATGAAGGCTAGAGATATCTTACGGGATGGATATCAATTTCGCATGGGCAATGGAGGTTCCTCTTTCGGGTATTCTCACTGGACTGAGTTCGGTCCTCTTGCCAAACTTGTTCCTTATGTGGATATTCACAATATTGATCTCACTGTATCTGATCTGTACGATCGTGGTGCTTGGCAGTTGCAATCTTTGTACACTCAGCTTCCTCAACATGTCTTTCAACATATAACAGGGCTATTATTCAATGTAAATCCAGGTGTTGCTGATGCTTTGATTTGGTATGGTAACACGGAGGGGGTGTATACGGCTAATTCTGGTTATGCCTGGCTTCGAGAAAGAAATAATAACAGCTTCAATTCAGACAACTCAACTGCGTGGAGGTGGATTTGGTGTCTTCCTTGTCCGAAGAAGATAAAGTTTATGGTGTAGACAGCTTGTCATGGTGCAATCCCAGCTGCAACTATGCTTCACCATAGAGGTATGTTGCAAAGCGCTATCTGTCAGAGGTGTGCCCTTACCGATGAAACAGTTCTTCACTGCTTACGAGACTGCCTTCTCCCAGAGAACTTGTGGTTGGAGTTGGGTTTTGATTCAGTCTCTTTCTTTAATTATAATGATCCTATGGAGTGGTTCAACGCTGGTATCTGTGGCATTAACCCTCATTTATTCCTTGCTGCTATTTGGAGCCTTTGGCGAGCTAGAAATGGCTTAGTTATTGCTGGTGATATAATTAATAGCTATGCTCTCAAGTTATCAATTCATAATTTGGCTGTCCTTATCTTGAAGTTTTATACAGGTACTACATCTCAAGAATCCCCTCCTCGGTTTGCCACTTGGCACCCCGGTAAGGATGACAGAATAATTCTAAATGTTGATGGAAGCAGCCTAGGTAGTCCTGGGAGATCAGGTTTCAGTGGTCTTATTCGAAATGGTAGTGGTAGTTGGCTTGGAGGCTTTGCAGGCTCCATTGGGATTTCAAATAATCTACATGCTGAACTTTTAGCCTTGTATCACGGCCTCTCGTTTGCTTGGAATCGTGGATATCGCTCGATTGTGTGTTATTCCGATTCTCAGAATGTTATTTAGCTGGTTTCAATGCCACTTAACAAGTGGAGTAAGTATGCTCCTATTATTCAGAACATTAAAGATTTGATACACAGAGATTGGCTCGTTCAAGTGCTTCATACACTTCGGGAAGGGAATACTTGTGCGGGCTTCTTAGCTAAAGTCGGTGCTACTGGTAGTGATCCTTGGATTGTCTTTGACTCTCCTCCTCCTGGCCTGTCTTCTCACTTGGTGGCGGATGCCTTGGGTGTTGAGTTTTTTTGGGTAAACCCGAGTATCCACCGCACGGACAACAGTGACTAATCCCTCGCTCATTGTAGGTGCCTTGAGGGGCAGGACAGCTGGGGTGTTGAGTTTGTTCGAGTCTAGTTAGTTTTTATTTAATTTTTCTTTTTTTTGGGTGCTTTTTCCTTATTGTATCAAAAAAATACTATTTCTAGCGTAATTAAATATATTTTAAAGCCTTATAATATATTTTTACCAATACATTGTGTCAATCAATAAAAATTAATACCAAGTGGGTGTGGCACAAGTGGTAAGATGCTTGGGACCTTAAACATTTGGTCAGGGGTTCGATCCCTGGCCGGTGCGTATGGAGAGACATCGCTTGGAGAGGTCAGCCCCCTAAATGGATCTCCAGTACTTCGAAGGATTAGTCTCCCCAGTCGACGGAGAGGACACCTTGGGAAACAAAAAATAATAAATCAATAAAAATTATTATAATCTAGTATGCCCAAAAACTAGCCGGGTAGTTTAAAGTTTGAACTGAATAATTGATAAAAAGAAATTTGGTTTAAATTATTTTGTTATTAGGATTGATAAAAAATAATTTTGCAAAGTTTTACACATACTAGATTATATGCGTTAATTGTGTAATTAAACATATCTAGTTTGTACAATTATAATCTAGTAAAACAATTTTAAAAAGAATATTGTTTCAAGGTGTAAGTATGTTATTGTCAAAAAAAGGTGTAACTATGTTAATAATGCTAACATTTTTTTGACAAGAGTTAATTTTGCTAATATTCACAATGAAAAATGATGTCATCGACATAAATATATAGTTTGCCAACGACGTTATAACGTTGATGCCAAATAGTTGCACTATTCGCAACAATAAGTTGTATTGTTAACAAAACTTGTGTTATTCCCAACAACTTAAATTGTTAGAGATAAGTCCTTTTTTCTCAACTAGAATGATATTGTTGAGGAAATTTTTTCTTATGGCAACAAATTAAAAAATTGCTACTACAAGTATACACTTATCAACAAGCTTATTTTTATTAGGAAATAATCACTGCCACATTCTTTAATTCTTGTAGTGATACTTTGGTTCTTGCGGTTTAGTTAGCGACTCTTCGGTCTGATCAATGATCCAGTGACCCAGTACCATGACCGAATCAATGACCGGTTTCAGTTTTAAAACATTGGACATGTCAATTTGAATTGATCGATGGTGTAAAACATGTATACATCGACAGTGTATATAAATTAAATCATATATTTAAAATGGTTTAATTTATATACACAATTGTTGTATAAATAATTGGAGAGTCTTTCCCTTTTCACCCTTTTCCCAATAATTCACAAAAGCAGTATTTGTAGTGGGAAATGGGGTTTGTTATCAGGCTGACCCACCACAGTCACATGGGCTATGTCTTGGGCTTATCACTAGTCCTAGGCTTTTTTTACCCAACATCTTAGGTTGAATTTCACATTGATCAGAGGATGAATTTCACATTTTGGACCGAAAGTTTAAATGATAGGTGACCACCTTTTTTAGGGATTTTTTTTTTGTACCCCCATCATCTCCCAGCTACCCCCACCGACCCTGCGAAAAGACGCAATTGCCCTTAACAAAATTTAAAAATCCCGAACGTATCCCGATTTCATTTTTTTTTTGGAAATCGGATTTAGGTAAATCCGATTTCCACTAAAAATTTTAAAAAATTTAAATCGGATTTAGGTAAATCCGATTTCCACTAAAAAATTTAAAAAATTTAAATCGGATTTATTTAAGATGGGGTAGATCCGCTTTTAAAAATAACAAATCGGATTTACCTTAAGTGGGGTAAATCCGATTTGTTATTTTTAAAAGCGGATCTACCCCATCATATAAGGTAAATCCGCTTTGAAAAATAACCAAAGCGGATTTACCTTATTTGGGGTAAATCCGCTTTGTTAACCTAATTAATAAATAAATAAATCAGTTAAAATTTTAGAAACAAATTTCGACCGTCTTTTGGTTCTGTTTAGTGTGTAGTTCGTTAACACGTGACGATATTGTACGCCGGGAGAATAATTTAGGCTAAAAAATCAGTTTTCGGGCAACCTACTCAAATTGTAATGAAACCACATTCTTTAAATCCGAAAAATATCAAGGATCAATACTCCTCAAGAAAAGACTTCTTTCAGGACTGGGGACCTCAAAATCCCAAATTCCATCGTTTACTATTTTTTTTTAATTTTTTTAATTTTTCATAATCTCCAAAAAATCTGAAAAAATTTGCATAACCTTATTTTGGTTTTATTAGATTTTTAGTGGTGTTTTTATAATTTTTGGATTAGTTTTGGCTGTTTAACGGATTTTTAGTAGCATTTTATAACCTTTTTTAAACACATTAAATAAAAAACAATTTTTTTAATAACAAAATCGGATTTACCTTAGGTGGGATAAATCCGATTTTCTTTTTTTTAGGGAAATCGGATTTACCTTAGGTGGGATAAATCCGATTTTCTCTTTTTTTAGGGAAATCGGATTTATGTGCCCACCAGGTAAATCCGATTTCCAAAATAACAAAGCGGATTTACCTTCAGCTAAGGTAAATCCGCTTTGTTATTTTTGAAATCGGATTTACCTATTGGGAACCCCCATCTGAGGTAAATCCGACTTTAAAAATAACAAAGCGGATTTACCTCAAATGGAGGTAAATCCGAGCGAACTGAAAATTGGGCAGGGGTATTTTCGGGTTTCACTTTTATGTGGGGGTAGCTAAGGAGATGATGGGGGTACAAAAAAAAAAACCCCCTTTTTTATTGGTTCATGTAAAAAACAATGGGCCTTTTGTTTTTGTTATTTTAGAAAAAATTACTGGTGTAAAACGAAAGAGCCTACATTTGACAAAAACAAAAAGTAAAGGGCCTTCTGTCATTATATTTATATAATGTTGTGTATTCCTCATCATTTAACTTTATTATGATAAGAAAATATTTTTTTACATATTAATCAAAATTAAAATTACAAATTTTGAAATATATAATTAATAGATTCCATTCCATATGTTATTAAATTAAACATTCTAAAATATGTAAAATATTTTCTAACATGGGAAGGGTGGGAATATTATTAATTGCCTGAAGTCAATAAGTGTCACAAGGAAGGGGAGTTGGAATTGTGACGCTTTTAAAATTAACCTTGAAACAAGATAACTATCTTCACAAGTATGATTAGATATTATGATAATGAGTGCTTTAGTTGAGAAGGGTGAGTGAAAACAATCTTCTCAACTATGATAGCAAGTAGAGAAGGTTTAGGAAAAACTGTCTTCTCAACTATGTAATAGAGTTGTGAAGGGTCAGTAGATTCTTTCTTCAGAACTTACTGTCAACTGTTGATTTTCAATACAGCTTTTTAGGCAAGAGATTTGTGTTGTAAAAAGATGTTGTTATGTTTAAAAAACTTAAGAGACTTTCTGAATATCTACCAGCTAAGGAGAGGTATGAGAAGGGTTGAAAACTATGTTTTAGTTAAAATAGTTTTTAGCAGAGAAGGGTCAGCAATGTTGTCTTCTCAGTTTTCAGAAATCTACTCCAAGTGGAGTGTTTTATCTCACAGTGTAAAACAACTTAGAGAAAGCAGTAAATAACACAACGATGTATAGTGGTTCATCCAAAACCCTGGGCTACATCCACTCCTCACTCCCTGTGAGTATTTCCACTATTTTCCAAATAGTTTACAACTTTTACACCCTCCCTAGGCTAAAAGTTCTCCTTATAGTTTTCTTCACACAACTCTACCTACTGTTTTCACACCTAATACAATCCTTTTGATCTATTAGGTAGCTTCTAACACAGAAGCAATTCACTTCTCAAGCCCTACAGCAACACATGCTACTTGAGAAGGTTTCTAACAAGTTTTCTTTTAAGTGTTTGGGTTTGTGGGATTTCTAGAGCTTGGTTGATACAAAAGGTGTTTCAACATAAACAACAACACAAGCAAAAATACATACTCAAAGATCAAATGAATCCCCTCAGTTATAAAGTAGCTGAGTATGGATGAGAGAAAACTCGACACTTGAGAAGATTGGAAGATTTGAGCTCAATGTACTCTCACACGGATCAGCAATGGCCCAGTGCGTTTATTTATAGTTGAATATGTGTGTAATAACCTCTGGTCCATAGAAAATAGTCGTTGGCAAAAGATTATAGCCGTTTATAGCCGTTGAGGAGCTGTTTGCTTTAAGACAGCTGTGTTTTTGCACTTCTGCAGAAGGCAGCAGTATAACAGCTGTCATGACTCTTCTCAACTCTGACTTTTCTCAACTGTGAATGTTATGGAGATGATGCTTCTCAAGTTGATGCTTCTTATGAAGATATTCTTTATGTGACTCTTCTCAACATGATTGTTCTTATCATGACCCTTCTGATCATGACTCTTCTTGTCATGATGCTTCTCAACTTGACTCTTCTCATTTGATGCTTCTCATCTCTATTCTTCTGAGGACACTTCTCCTGAAAATTCTGTCATGATACTTCTGAAGTTGACTTTTCTAATAATCCTTCTCATGTTGACACAGATTGTGATGATCCTTCTCATGATGATCTTTCTCAAGTTTACCCATCTGGTCTTGATCTTTGATCATGTCAAGAGAAGACTTCTTCTTTGGTTATCATGTTCAACATTATTCATGGTTGTTTCAAGTCTTCTCAAATATGATGCTTCTCATAAGCATATGTCTTCTTGAGATTTGGTTGGTTATCACGTTCTTGTTTTTCACTCAAGAAGAAACATTAGTAGCATATGAAATCAGATAACTTAAGCTTCTCACATTTGAAGTTTGTTAACCATCAAAACTCATTAGGGATTTTGCCTCAACAATCTCCCCCTTCTTGATGTTTGATAAACTCTATGGAGATGGATTAAGTTTTCTGATTTGTGTTTAAAATTTTCTAAGGCATACTCATTTTTACTCCCCCTGAGAATGTGCATAATTATTAAACAATCAAGTGACACACATTTCAGATATCAAACAACCAAGAACATATATTTCATTCAGCTCATCAAAAGAATCATTGAAATGATTACAAGAGATTATGTTCTTTATCATGCCTAGAAAAATAAAAAAGCATGTGAGAAGAACACTTCTCAATAGTGTCTACATTACATAGATATTAACTAATACATAACACTCAAATCAAAAAACTTTCTAAGACCCTAAAATTAATCTACTCTTCTCCCCCTTTTGGCAGACATCCGAAAGGTGGAGGAAGACAAAGACATTAAGAGGCTACTTCGATGGGGAAGACCCATCAGAAGAGGAGGAACTAGTAGGTCTTGGAATATCTGGAAACTGAGGGATAGGACCAAATTCTAGGAGGAGTGAGATTTGGAGCAAGTGTGGTCATCCCTTGCTGCAGAATCCAGTTGATACTGCTCATCTCTAACAGCTTGTGCTCTCTGACCTTACTGCAGAATAGCTTGACCTTCAAGCACACTTTTCAGCAGAGCTTTCATTCTTCTGATCATCTTCTCCATCTTAGACATGCGGGACACAAGAGCTTCAGGACTAGAAGGGCTTTTCTCTTTAGATTCCTCAGCAACTTTCTCACGTGCCACACCAGAAGATTGGCCAGTATTAAAGAAAGAGGAATCCAGATACCCAAATTTGGATGGCATGTTAGAAGGGTGAGATTGGGTGTTGATGGAGTGAAATTTTGGTTGAGGGGAGTCATCCAAGGGAGATTGGTTCAGATTGATAAATTGATTGATGTTGGAGGAGGATAAGGTGTTGCTAGTTTTGAGTGGAGAGATGCCATGTTCTAAGTTAATGGCAGCTAGAAGTTGATCAAGGTTGTGGGAGGTTACATGTGAGAGTGTGGAATTTGGTGATGGTTCTGTTTGAGGGGCAGTTGCTATGGGGATTGTTTAAGGTGAGAAAGGTGGGACTGAGAAGGGTAGAGTTGAGGTAGGTGAGAAAGGTGGAAGAGTTGGCATTTGTTCATTGAACATAGAGGGGAGAGGGGTTTGGATAATAGGTGAGGAGGTGTTATGATGAAGCTCCCCCCTGTGGTGATGTTGGTATGGTTTGTGTTAAGGGTTCAGAAGCATTACCACTCAGCTCTTCTTGTGCAGACTCAACCTTCTCTGCATTTTGCTGTTCTTTCTTAGCTTCTTCAATTGCTTGTACTGGTTCAACAAGTGTTCCTTCTTCAATTGCAACCTTGTGTGTTGGTTCTTCAGTGGCATCAACATTCAAATTGAATGGTGTGATGCCTTTAAGCACCACAGTTCTTTCAAAACCATTTCCACCAGAAGAGTTAAGGTGTAATTCCTCAGTCTTTTCTCCTAAATCTTCACCACCAGAATTCTTCTCTGGTGTGATCAATCCTTCTCTAATGAGCAACTATTTCATCAAATTGTTGCACCGAATTGCTTGTCACCTCTTGATCAGCAGGTTTTCAGACAGTTCTCTCCTTTGTTCTGGTGTAAACTTTCACCAATGATGCCATCACCATTTTTCTTCTTGAAGAGGAGTGATCAGAAGTTTCTTTCTTATCTGTGATGGTCCTCTCATCATCAGAACCTTCTGATGCATCTTTCTCTTGATGAGGAACCTTCTCAAGTTCCCTAGATGCATTCTCCTCATGAGAAGCGTCTTTCTCAGCAACATCTTGTGTGTTCTAAACCTTCTCAAATTCATTTGCCTCATGCTCCTGTGAGACTTCCTTCTCACCAATTTCTTCTTCATTTTGATCCTTCTCAGGATCATTCACTTCATTTCTTTGATCCTTCTCAAGGTCAATTTTTATCTCAGAACCCTTCTCAAGTTCATCTTCTTTCTCTTGAGGCAAAAGGTCATTTTTCTTCTTGCTCATGGTTTCCCTTTTCATCACTTCAGCAAGTGTTTCTTCTGTTTCAGTGTCAGCAGATACACTGGGCAATGGTTTTGTCTTTTGTTTCTTCTTCTTCTTCTTCTTCCTATCCTTTTTCTCATCTTCAGGAGTGGTAACATATATTCCCATGAGTTTAAGATTCTTGGCAGTGAATGTTTTCTTCTCTATGACCCCACCATCAGCAGATATATCAATCAAGTAGTGATTGAATACTCTAGTGAGAGCTTTGCCATATGGTAAAGAGCTTGAGGCTTTGTCTGCCCTAGTGACATTGATCATGTGATGGATCATAAGAAAAGGTAGGCTGACTGGTTTATTTGTGATGAGGTGGTATAGGAGAATGCAATCACCAGTAGTTACTTTCTCAAATGAGCCTGCCCTAGGGAGAAGGGTGTGTGAACAGATATGATGAAGGATTCTTACCATGTCTTTTAGGTTTGGTGCAGTTACAGGAAGAAAAGGGTCTTTGAGAAGGGTGGTTTTGCAGTCTTCCAGAGTTACTCCAATCTTCTCATACCAGTTTTCCTCATACACCTTGGTTCCTTCATCTGGTATTCTGAGAGCTCTTCCAAGGGAGATGGCGGTCACCACTATTTCCCTTCTGTTAACCAGTGTGGTGATTCTTGGAGGATCATACTTGATAGAGGCACATTCATAAAACTCTCTTACCCCTTCCTTATAGACCAGATCATCCAATGTGATAAACTCATCCCATTTCTGTTGAGTGAGAAAGGGAGTGATGTTCCAACCACATTTTTCAATATTTGCAGGAATGTAAACAGTTCCCGAGACAATGGGTTTTGAAGCCCATTTTGATCTTTCTAGTTCCTTTCTCTTCTTAGTTGTTTGACCCTTCTTAGCAATACGGGTTTGAGAAGCTTCAACCTTCTGTTTCCCATTTTCCTCATTTCTCTTCTACTACACAGTTTCAACATTCTGCTCTGTTTCAATAGTTTGCTCTATTCTGGGTTCAGAAGGGTTATTTTCGGTTTCAACATCAATGGGAGCCTCCATTGATGTTCCAGTAGTGTTCTTAGCAGCAGTGTGGAACTTAACCCTCATTGACCTTCTTGGATTTCCACTGGGAGCGTGTTTCATTTTGGCAGGTCGTGATTTCAATGGTATTACAGTGACAGGGTCTTGAAGAGGAGAGACTAAAATGAAGTTTGGAGTGTGAGGGTCAGAGTCTCGTGAGTTTGTTTGCTGTTCAGAGTGCGTAGAAGTTGGTTCAGGGTTCTTGGTTCTAACCATTTGAAGTCTTAGGGATTTTGAGAGAAGATAAAGAATACGAGAGAGAGAGAGAGATGACCGTTTTTGTGATTATGGGAGAGAGAAGATGAAGTGATGTCTTTTAATCACTTCAGAGCGGTTATGGACCACTGGTTAAGGAGTTATTGTCTATTGTATAACCGTTAGGATTAGACTGATTGAGACGAGAGAGAGAAAGAGAGAGAGAGAGAGAGAGAGAGAGAGAGAGAGGGAGAGAGAGAGAGAGAGGGAGAGAGAGAGAGAGAGAGAGAGAGAGAGAGAAGAGCCGTTGTAACGACTAGGTTCCTATTTTTGGGTTTTTTAATATTCTAACCTAAAGCAAAAGGAATTAACAACAAGATAAATTAAAAACAAACATTCAGAAACATTAAACAAAACAAACACATAACAACATAAAATCTTTTTTGTATTTTTATGGTCATATGCATCTGATGATTCCTTCTCAAGAGTTGAGAAGGATTGAGGGTTATGACCCTTCTCATCACTGAGAAGGTTACTGGTCATGACCCTTATCATCTGAGGGGGTTTCAATGATATGAAGCATGCTTTTAATATAACTAAAACTTTCCTCTAAGAGGGGTTTTGTAAAGATATCTGTTAGTTGATGTTTAGGTATCCACAAACACAAGTTCAATGTCTTTCTTTTGAACATGATCTCTAATGAAATGATGCTTGATATCAATATGTTTTGACCTAGAGTGCTGAATTGGATTTTTAGATAAATTAATAGCACTTGTATTGTCACAGAATATTGGAATACCTGAGTAACTTAAAGAAAAATCTTCAATTTGATTCTTGATCCAGAGAATTTGAGAGCAACACCCAACAGCTGAGACATATTCAGCTTCTGTTGTTGATAGGGCAATTGTACTTTGTTTTCTGCATGACCATGAGATGAGTGATTCCCCAAGTAGTTGACATAAACCACTTGTGCTTTTTCTTTCCATTTTGTCTCCAGCATAGTCAGCATCACAGTACCCTATAAGCTCAAAATGTGTTTTCTTTTTGTACCAAAGACCAAGATTAGGTGTTCCAACAAGATATCTAAAAATTCTTTTGACATCAGTGAGGTGAGATTCTTTAGGAGCAGTTTGAAATCTAGCACATAGTCCCACAGAGAAGACTATGTCCGGTCTACTAGCAGTGAGGTATAATAGAGATCCTATCATACCTCTGTACTCCTTTTCAGAAACAGGCTTACCCTTCTCATCTTTTTCAATACTTGCAGAAGGGTGCATTGGAGTAGCCCTAGCTTTTGCATCACTCATGTTGTACTTCTTAAGAAGGTCTCTGATATACTTCTCTTGAAAAATAAAGATACCCTTCTTAAGTTGTTTGATTTGTAAACCAAGAAAGTATCTTAGTTCACCCATAAGACTCATTTCAAACTCACTCTTCATCAATTTTCCAAAATCATTGCATAGCTTTTCATTTGTAGCTCCAAAGATGATGTCATCCACATAGATTTGAACAATTAATAATTCATCTTTGAGGGTTTTTCTAAAAAGAGTAACATCAATTTTCCCTCTTGAAAAACCATTTTCGAGCAGAAAAGTGCTAAGTCTCTCATACCAAGCTCTAGAAGCTTGTTTAAGACCATAGAGAGCCTTAGTTAGTTTAAAAACATGATTTGGATGTTTTTGATCACTAAAACCAGGAGGTTGGTGTACATACACTTCCTCATTTAAAAATCCATTTAGAAAAGCACTTTTGACATCCATTTGAAAGAGTTTGAAATCTTTGTGAGCAGCATAAGCAAGAAGTATTCTAATGGCCTCTAATCTAGCAACAGGAGAAAAGGTTGCATCATAATCAATACCTTCCTATTGATTTTAGCCTTGAGCAACTAACCTTGCTTTGTTTCTGACAACCTTACCATTCTCATCCATCTTGTTTCTGAAAACCCATTGTGTTCCAATAACTGATTGGTGGTTGCATGTTAATGGGTTTAAAAGATGATTTCACATGCTTTCCTTGAATGCATGGTTCACGTGATTTATCCTTCTCATACTTAATCTTTGGAAGCCCTCTAACTAAATCAAGTTTGGAAAATTTTGAAAGGGTTTTCATGCTAATATGACCAAATCTCCTATGCCACATCCATTTGTCATCTTCTTTTGAAATTAGACACATTTGATTTGGTAAATCATCAAGACAAATGCTATAGAGATTCTTTGTTCTATGACCAGTAAAAATTGTTTTTCCAGACTCTAAACTATTTATTCTACATACATCAGATTTAAAAGTCACTTCATGTCCAGGATCACATAACTGACTTACACTCAGTAAGTTATGCTTTAATCCTTTCACAAATTAAACATTTTGAATCTGAGCAGAGTTTATTTTACCTACTGTACCTACTCCTTTGATGAAGCCTTCGTCATTATTGCCAAACATGACAAGTCCTCCATCAAAGCTCTCCATTTAGAGGAACTTATCCTTCTCCCCTGTCATGTGCCTTGAGCATCCACTGTCTAAGAACCACAGTTTTCTTCTTGATGCTAAGAGGCATGCCTATATTAGAATTGGACACCCATTTGTCTTTGGGTTAGGGCTAGGGCTTTGTGGGCTGGCCCCCAAATTTTATTTTCATTCTTTTTCCACTATTTACACCCCTACTTTCATTCTTTCACCCCATTCCTCTTCTCCCTCCCTCTTACCACCACCTCCTTCTCCCTCTCACCACCACTACCACCACCACCACCACCTCCCACTCACCACCACAACCTTATTTTCTCTCTCACAACACCATCACCGACTCACCACTACCACCTCCTTTTACCTCTCACCACCACCACCACTACCTCTTTCTCCCTCTCATCACCACCACCACCTCCTTTTTTCTTTCATTGAAAAACTGATTCACCTTTTCTACTTTCTATTATATTTATATACTAACCAATACAATACAATCATGTAAGAAAACACTACACGGTACGCACGCAATGCATCTTCGCAGTGGCTTTTAAAAGAAACACAAATAAATAGTAAAAGTAAAACCAAACTATCGATTGCAAAAAAAAAACATGAACTCAACATATATGAAAAAAAATGATTTATTGATTTTAATTTGTCATTGAACATGTTATAGTAGATCGGTGATTTTATAATAAAAACTTTTACTTGTCAAAAAAAAGTAATAAAAACTTTTAATACTCTTTTCATTTTACTTTTTTAACAAGTTCAAAAAAGTTCATCAAATCATCAATTTTTTTTACAATAACCATCACTTTTTTCCTTTAAAAAAATCATCAGTTTTTTTTACAATAACCATCACTTTTTTTCCTAAAAAAATCATCATTTCTTATATTATTTCCAATTTTTTGTAAAAAAATAAATAATATTTTAGGGCCCTGTGGGCTGGCCTAGGCCGAAGCCCACATAGGTTCATGGGTAATTTTTCAGTTTCGTTGCATAAACAGAAATTAAGGGCCTTGGGCTAGCCCTAGCCCACTAGGGCTTTTGGGGCTTGGGGCTCATGTGGGCTTTTGGGCCCATGGGCCTTTTGGCCCTAGGGGCATGTGGGGCTGGGGCTGGGCTGGGCTGGCCCATGTGGGCCAAATTGACAGCTCTACTTTGGGTCCTTGAGGGTTAGTTTTCATATTTATGGGATCTATTTGCTTGTTGCTACAAACTGAAAGGGGGGCTGGAATTGTGACCATTTTAAAATTAACCTGAAACAAGATAACTGTCTTCACAAGTATGATTAGATATTAAGATAGTGAGTGCTTTAGTTGAGAAGGGTGAGTGAAAACAATCTTCTCAACTACGATAGCAAGTAGAGAAGGTTTAGGAAAAACTGTAGTATGTAATAGAGTTGAGAGGGGTCAGTAGATTCTTTCTTCAGAACTTACTGTCAACTGTTGATTTTCAATACAACTTTTTGAGGCAAAAGATTTGTGTTGTAAAAAGATGATGTTATGTTTAAAAAACTTAAGAGGCTTTCTGAATATCTATCAGCTAAGGAGAGGTATGAGAAGGGTTGAAAACTATGTTTTATTTAAAAGAGTTTTTAGCAAAGAAGGGTCAGCAATGCTGTCTTCCCAGTTTTCAGAAATCTACTCCAAGTGGAGTGTTTTATCTCAGTGTAAAACAACTTAGAGAAAGAAGTAAATAACACAACGATGTATAGTGGTTCACCCAAAACCGTGGGCTACATTCACTCCTCACTTCCTGTGAGTATTTCCACTTTTTTCCAAATAGTTTCACAAATTTTTACAACTTCCCTAGGCTAAAAGTTCTCTTGGTAGTTTTCTTCACATAGCTCTACCTACTGTTTTCACACCTAATACAATCCTTCTGATATATTAGGTAGCTTCTAACACAGAAGCAATTCACTTCTCAAGCCCTACAGGTTTCTAACAGGTTTTCTTTTAAGTGTGTGGGTTTGTGGGATTTCTAGAGCTTGGTTGATACAAAAGGGGTTTCAACAGAAACAACAACACAAGCAAGAATACATACTCAGAGATCAAATGAATCCCTTCAGTTATAAAGTAGCTGAGTATGGATGAGAGAAAACTTGACACTTGAGAAGATTTGAAGATTTGAGCTCAATGTACTCTCACACGGATCAGCAATGGCCTAATGCATTTATTTATAGCTGAATGTGTGTGTAATAACCTCTAGTCCATAGAAAATGGTCGTTGGCAAAAGATTATAGTCGTTTATAGCCGTTGAGGAGCTGTTTGCTTTAAGACAGCTGTGTTTATGCACTTCTACAGAAGACAGCAGTTTAACAGCTGTCATGACTCTTCTCAACTCTGACTTTTCTCAACTGTGAATGTTCTGGAGATGATGCTTCTCAAGTTGATGCTTCTTATGAATATATTCTTTATGTGACTCTTCTCAACTTGACTATTCTCATCATGACCCTTCTGATATTGATTCTTCTTGTCATGATGTTTCTCAACTTGACTCTTCTCACTTGATGCTTCCCATCTCTATTCTTCTGAGGACACTTCTCATGAGAATCCTGTCATGATACTTCTGAAGTTGATTTTTCTTATAATCCTTCTCATGTTGACAGATTGTGATGATGCTTCTCATGATGATATTTCTCATGTTTACCCATCAGGTCTTGATCTTTGATCATGTCAAGAGAAGTCTTCTTCTCCGGTTATCATGTTCAACATTATTCATGGTTGTTTCAAGTTTTCTCAAATATGATGCTTCTCATAAGTATATGTCTTCTGGAGATTTGGTTGGTTTTTCCTGTTGTTGTTTTTCACTCAAGAAGAAACATTAGTAGCATATGAAATCAGATAACTTAAGCTTCTCACGTTTGAAGTTTGTTAACCATCAAAACTCATTAGGGATTTTGCCTCAACATTGCCAAGATACTTGAGAAGATTAGGATGTTATGGTTGCCAAGGTAGTTATTTAATTTTGAAGTCACAAGATAGTTAACCACTAAGTAATCGGTTTTTAAGTTGTGATTTTTTTACATAGCATATTAGGCCAATGGTGCCCATAATATAAAAGAAGAAACTGAGTGCATTAACAAATAACAACGTACAAGGCCCAAATCGGAGACTCGACCCTTTGTTTATAGCATACACATAATGTACACGTCCAGAATCTACTTTACGAATGTGTTTAGAAATGTGATTCTAAGAAAACACGAAAACTAGAAGAAAAAAAGATAGAAGAATGATTACCTGCGATGATAGGTTATCCGAGCATAACAACTGGGAAATTGTGGGAGGGAGTTTTGAGGAAAAATTGAGAGAGTGAGAGAGGGGGGGGGGGTATGAGAGAGAGAGAGAGAGAGAGAGCGATGTTTGGAATGCGGGGGGTGGGGATAGTAAGGTTAAAGGGTATTTTGGTCGTTTTTGGTCGGTGTTGAAATTAAAACGTGGAGGTGTTTTTAACGAATGCCCGTTTAATCTTGAAACTTAGTGTGGTTTGTTCTTCGACAATTTTTGTTAGTGTTCTAGTACTACTGTTAAGGATATAGCCTTACTAAGGGAGACCTCCCAATGTACATAGAACCAAAGATCCTCAATACAACAGTAACATGCACTATTTATACTACAAAGGAGTCCTACGGTACTCTATGGTGAGGGTATCGCCATCTCGTGCCCGCCACTGAGGTAATGGTATGACCACTACTTTGGTACGAGCCAATGATCGGCTGCCACGTCCCCATCACTTGTCTTCTAGTTGGATGCGTCCAGCTCTGTGTATGATCCATACAGCGGCCGGTGTGGTACAGATGCTCTCTGTGGTAATATCAGGTGTCTCCTCAGGTGTCGATTGCGCTCCTCGGTTACTTTTGCCTCGGTTTGCTTGGGTCTCCCCTTCTAGTCGAGGTCTTCCTCAGTCTTTTGGGACTTGGGTCAGCATTTTTGGACACTCCTGGTACACAACCCTCCGAGCTTCGATCCCTTCAGGGCGAAGATGCTCAAAGCCCATCAGGGTGGCCAGACTCGCGAGCACGTCTTTGTTTCCCGATGCTCTTGCCATTTATGGTTTCTTGACCTACCGTCCATTTACGGGGGCTTGAACCAACCTTCTAGGTCGGGGTATTAATGTCTCTCTGTTTCCCCTGACGCTTTCTAGTGTTGTTTTGAATGCGCTCCTAACAGTTTCTTTCTTGCTTGTGTAAAAATAGGGTTGGTTCATTGACCCTGTGTTGTGTTCTCTACTGCTTTTCTTCTTTTTGCTTCTTTGATGATGGTGAATCGCCTGTCGCAGGTCAGTGATTCACAGCTTTGTGTTCGGACTACCTTCTTCTGACAGTCTCGAATGGGGTCGTGTGGAGTACTGAAAAGTCGCTCTCTTCTTTGTGAGGAGCCATCCATTCATGGTACGCCACCCTGCCTCCAGCTTCATTTGTTCATGTTTGTGCGGAGTACCTAAAAAAGTTATGCAACCAGGATCGGTCCTGGGCATAGGCCTAGGGGTGCGACCGCCTAGGCCACACGTTTGTAGGGGGGCCAAAAAAAAAATTATACTAAGCCTAAACTATACGAGTGTTATAACAAGAGATAGTGAACAGTTTTAGTGACGGTGCCCGTGACCGTAGCATTGACGGAGAGAAATTATTTAAAACTGAAGTTGATTAAAACCTACTTGAGATTATCCAATCACATGAACTTTGCTCTGGTAGTCATGAAATTTGATTATAGATAACCCTAAATGCTAAATGCCACTGGAAAAAGATTCAAATAATTTATTAGAAGATGGTTGAAAAAATCGTATTGGAGTTAGTCTCGACTCTCCATTGTTTTTTATTAGAAAAGGTCGACTCTCCATGTGATTTTTTTTAGATAGGCAAAGTGGTTAGTAATTAGTGTGTTAGTTGTTAGAGGGGAGGGGGGAGCAGGGTTCGAACCCCGTACGCCTACGTTTTTCCACCAACGATGTCCCTTTTCACTCAACCACATGAGCTACCCTTCTGGGACCTCCCCATGTGATTTGCATTTGTTTATCATTTGATAGTAAATGAATATAAAACAATTCCATTTTCAAACTTATTTGCTAACGGTAACAAAATTCCACTTTAAAAAGAACATCATCTTGATCCATTCTAATTAGGTTCTTACTTCCTTACTATCTTTCTTTGGGTAGACATTCTTTATTGTGCTGATCCTTCTAAATATGCAGAAGTGCATAGAAGATTACAACTCGCATAGTTCAAGGAGATGGATACAAAATAAAATGACAAAATTAGGCAGCAATGTAATTTAAGATTTCCAATCCACACCTTCTGCCTCTGCCACTAAATTGCTCTTCTCACTTGACTGAATGGAATTTTCCCTATTGTCACAAACCCTCTCTAGAATTTCAGGATTGCTCACAAACCTATAAAAACAAACTCATCATTGGCATTATAGAATTATTCTATCAAACTCACTTTTACCAATCTTGAAAAATAAGAGTTGTAATCTTCTATGTACTTCTACCGTAGACAATTTGTGTTGATCTACAAAGGTTTCTTAATTTGGTGGTTTTTCCATTTTCGCTCTCTTAAATTATCCACAGTACGATTAATTCAATGAATGAGGTTTCAAGAAGGAGAGAGATGTACAAAGCTAAGCGGGAGAGGATACAGATCCTTGCAGGGGTGGATCTTATTGGGAGCCGAAGGATGCCACGGTACCCCCCAAATTTTTTTTTAAAAAAATTAATACATAAACAAATATTTATACTCAAAATTAGATTATACTCAAAGTTAGCTAGCGGCTCAGTGGTTAAGAGCGCTATTGGTGTCTTCAAGTTCCTGCAGTTCGATTCCTTGGTTGGACATTCCCTTTTTTGAACCCGTGGCATTAATGTTGTCATATGTAACTTTGACCACTAAACCAAATCAAACATCATGACTACAAAGTTCAAATTTTTCATGTATTTGTTACTATTTTGGCACCTCCCCCCCCCCCCCCCAAGTTTTTTGTCAAGATCCGCCACTGGACCCTTGTGTTGTGATTCTGAAGCAGCATGAAGTGAGAGGGAAGGTGAGGGTCAGTATTTTTTGGGGGGGGGGGGGGGGGGGGGCTAAAAAAGTTAGATTGGGCTGGGCCCTGTGCTATTGCACAAGTTGCATGGCTTAATGACCGGGCTTGTTGGAATTCATAGTCTTAAGTGATGCTTCAAACAAGTGGGGAGAAAATCATAGTCTTTTTGCCTTCGCCATGGTTTTGTTCCATTGGATTTTCTTAGCAAGGTTTTTAATGAGGCAATTCCCACAAAAAAGATATTGTACTCTTTTTCCTTCATTAGGATTTTTTTCCCATTAGGTTTTTTTCTAGCAAGGTTTTATGGGGCATATTTTCGATGGATATCCAATGGGATGTGTTATGAATAATAAGTTAGTGGATGTCGACTCTTAGTTCCACATTCTCCTTAATTCCCATTAGTGAGTGGGTTGTTAGTGACTTTTAAATTTAAGGCAAAAATAAAATTTTGGTCTTTAACCTTTCACTCTTTTTTTGTTTACACCATTTATATTTTAAAAGGTTCGTTTACGTCATTTATCTTCTCAAAATAGTTTAAAATGATCCTTCCGTTAAGTGAAAGATAAATAGGGTTTATGTGGATATTGATGTGGATAAATTGGCCACGTAAGGAGCTGACTGTGTTATTAAGTCACTATATGTTCTTTTTCATTTTTGTCCTTTATTTTTTTTAAAATATTCGTTTCCGTTCTTTATCTTTAAACAATTAATTAAAATGATCCTTTTTAGTAAATGATTGTTAATTGTATTTTCGGTTTTTTTCGTTTTCGTCCTTTATTTTTTTTAAATGTTCATTTACGTCGTTTGTCTTTTTTAAAATATTTGTTTACGTCCTTTTGTCTTTTCCCATTTAATTAAAGAAAATTGATGGATGGTACGAAACGAAAGAGTGAATAACGGCCCAAAATAAGGCAATGCATTTCAGTTACCTTTTATCCAACCAATTACGTCAAAAGTTGAAGTTCTCCTATAAAATGCCTCATTCTCCTTTCATCATCACCATAGCATAGAAGCTTAAAAAACACAAAAGTTTAGTTTGCTTCACTCCATCCTCCTTTTTTCTATAATTTTCATGTTTGCATGTTGATGGAGAAGCTTGATTGGGAACCTTAGTGGATTGCATGCTTGTTTGGGGAGCTGAAGTAGAACTTGGGAAGCTACATTGTGGGTTTAAGTGCTCAAAAAGAGAGATTGGGACCTGGGGTCGAATTTGAAGTGCTTAGGAGGTTGTATTGTGTTTAAAGGCCAATTTCTTGCTTGATTGTGATTGTGCATCTAAAATAAGGTGAGTTCTTTGACCTAAGATGCGTTGTTGTTGTTGATGTTTTTGCCATTAACTAATCTTGTTCTGAATTTCAATAAAATGCATGTGTGTTTGTTGATTTGAAAAAGATGCATTTGCTGCCCTGAAATTTTGTTTGAGCTGAAATGTGTATTGTTGCATGTTGATTGAACAAATAGATAGTCTTAAGATCAAAATTGCATGAACTCAGTGTATTTGTGGTGTTTGCCATGAAGTTTATGGGTATGGAGTGTTTGAAGTCTTGTTTATTGAGTTGGATGAGCATAGGAATCAAAGAAAGGAGGAAAAGAAGCAAATTTTCGCAAAAACTGCACTTTTAGCCACTGTTAAGCCAACACTGGCCGTGTTGATTCAACATTGGCCCGTGTTGGTTTCGGGTGGGCTGGAATTTCTCTGCAGCTTTCCAACTTGTTTTGTCCGTAACTTTTGATCCCAAACTCCGATTTAGGTGTTCTAGGATGCGTTGGAAAGCTAACGAGAAAATCTACAGTTATAAATGAACTATAGAATGTGTTTTCTAATTTATTCTAAGATTGTTCTTGGTCTATCCCAACATCTTGTCCTTGTTGAGCAAGTATCCAATCTGAAATAGGAAAACAATATCAGGTTAGAATCAGGAATTGATTGCAAAAAACCTAATTTTGCTTATAAAAGCAGAATAATTCACACAGAAAAAGGGACCCAAATTCAGACAGAAAAATTCACACAAAATTCAGAGCAAATTAGGGTTTCACACTGAAACCCTAATCCCAAAGTTTTAAAAAATTCTGAAACAAAGTCCAGAAACAGATGCAGCAGGAGCAAAAACAGCTAAGATAACAGCAGTAGTAGTAGCAAAGCAGCAACCAGCAGTAGAAGCCACAACAAATAGAAGATTTTACAGAAGCTTGAATTCAGGTTGGTGTTCTTTTATTTTTTCTTATGTACGAAATTCAAAAGCATGTAGAGGTAGGTGTTTAATCTGTAATGTTCTAATCATGTAATGTTTATTTTTGACAACCTCTAGTGATGTGTATGAATACATTCGGGCCCTGTATAGATTAGGTTTTTTAAAATGAAATGAGTTCAGTTGTGAATTATAGGATTCAAAATCATTGTTCAAAATAAAACGAAACTAAAGATTAGGGCTTAGTTGGTAAGAATCAGAATCGGCTTTGCTGCTTAAAAATGGACTAGAAGATTAGGTTTTGTTAATCTGTTTCAGAAAAAGCAATTAGGCAAAGGCTTTAGCTAAAATTAGGGTTTAGATTCTTTTTGTCTTCTAAGGAATCAGAAGCCCAAAATAGGTAAAAACAGAACATCAAAATAAGAAAAGAGACCTAAAAGGAAAATTAGAACCGAAGCATACCTTTTCAGTTTCGTCCACCGTAGGCGGTGGCCGTTGGCTCCAAACGGAACACTAGCGGAACACCCTTTTCCCCCCACCGTGAGCTCACGATAACCATCAGAGCCGTCCCTCGGTCACCACCACCGCACCAATAGCCACCCAAAGAAATACCAAAAAACAAAAATCAAAAATAAGGGTTAGAAACAGAGGAGAGAAAAAGAAACTAAAGGTCAGAGGCAAAAACGATCAGGAACAGAGTAGGAGAAGTAGAGGAAAAGAGAAGAGGAAAATAGAGCTTTACCTGTAGCTCCGGCCGCCGTAGACGGTGGCCGTTCGCCCCAAAAACGGCGTCAGCCCCTCCGTTCCCATCGCATTTTCTGCCTCTCCCTTCACCGTCAAGACCTCCGCACGTTCATCACGATCCCGGCATATACGCCGTCGCGAGGTTCCTGGTTCAGCCGCTGAGACCGTCGTTGCGTTCGCTGGCCAAGGAACGGCCAACCGGCAAGCTCCTCCCTCATCCTCGCCTTTCCCCTTTTGTTTCCCTCTCGCATGTGTTCTTTGTCCCTGAATCCCTTTCCTCTCTTCCAAACTCCAAAAAACTCCATTTTCACAAAGTAGGGGACTAAGCCGACTGTACAGTCGGGTTAGTCATCATTTTAGGACAAATGAACTGATCACTCAAGAGTCCTAAAATCCCTAAATAAAATACACCAACAAACAAACTTTTTCTATCCAAGAACTACGTGTGATTTGATTCTCTACCAAGAGATACGTAGGAGCATAGGGCGGCCGACCTCTGTCAATTACACTAATAAAAAACCTTTTTCAGTCTTTTCCCGACTAATCCTTTTCTTAAACTTAAATAAAATGTCAATTTTCTTCTTTCTTTATCAATTCACAATAAAAGGGTAAAATAAAATTTTTCAAAATTAATATTCTTTCCTACCAACTAGTTAGCAGGTAACCTTCCTTAGGAAGGATGTCGTGGGGTGCTAATACCTTCCCCACGCATAACCGACTCCTGAACCCTAATCTGGTCTCAAGGACCCTTATCCATTCCAAAAGGGATTTTCCAATATTTGCCCTTAAACTAAACCTTGGTGGCGGCTTCATTTTTGAACCTTCGAAGTATCCTCACCCGGATTTTTCGGTCGCTACAATAAGTAAAACACCGAGAGTATAAGGTGAGGGGTCTCGAAAGAACTCACTGAGATTGTATCTCATTGTTTAAATTGTGGTGTTTTCAAATGAGCAGGGCAAGGCCAAGCAAATAGAAAAGAAGTAGCTGCTGAGCTAGTTGCTTGAGTTTAATGGATCCTTAAGGATCGAGATTATATGTGCTTAGTCTTCCCTATAGTTATATGTAATGTATAAGCCAAGTTTGTAATGGAATGTATTGTACTATGTAAACCGTCTTTCAGATTTTGGATGAAGATTAGTCATTTGACTCATGTACATTGAATTCAGTTATTACTGGATAGTTAGACAATGGGTTTTTATGCCTTTTGGAAGTTTAAAATGGAAGAATTAATTCCGCCTAGTTAAGAAATTCAAATCCATAAGCAGCTTACAACTCTGATTGTATTAAAATGGTTAACATTCTAGACTTTATGACGTCTAAAATTTAGGATGTTACAGGCGTGATCTAGTTCGACTTGGTAATGATTGTGTTGTTGATGACTGATTTGAGGCGTGTATTAGAAAATGTTTGGGGGATGGTCGAGGAGTGGACTTTTGGCATCACAATTGGATTGGACAAAGGACATTATTTCATGTTTTTCCTAATCTATTTGCTTGGGTTAGGGATAATCACATAATGGTGGCTGACTTGGGCAGATGGGATAATAATGTTTGGCGCTGGATTCTTCCTTGGAGTCACTCAGACGACCCATCCCTGGTTTAGGAGGATAACGTCCTTGGCTCCATTTTGATGGATGTTGTATTGAAGGCAGGTAGTGACGATTATTGGATTTGGATATTGGAATCCAACAAAAACTTCACTGTGTAATCGTGCTATAATCACTTGGTTCAATCGCAGTTGGTACACAGTGAGGAAAGCATCCTCAGCTTGATTTTCAAGGCTCTTTGGAAGACATCTATTCCTTCGAAAGTGGTTATCTTCGGGTGGAGAATATTCACCAACTCCCTTCCAGTTCGTGATTTGCTTTTCAGGCATACTATTATTAATTTAGAGGAGGCGGTGGTATGCATTTTTAGCAGAGACCGTCGAGAAGATCTATAGCACCTCTTTTTCGATTGCAATGTTGTGAGAAGTGTGTGGTCTAAGATTAACAGTTGGTTAGATACTCAGGTACTTATTCAGATGACATAGTGCAACATTTTACTTGTTTTGGAGACTAATGCAAAGGAACTAAGGCGAAGAAGGTCAAACATTTGATATGGTTGTCATTTTGTTGGTGTCCGGAATGAGTGTGTGTTTAGGGGGAAGGATGTTAATCTTGGATCCATTATGGCTCATATTAAATATATTTTTGGAGTTGGTTCGTTTACGGAGTGGGTAGACATTCTAGTCATTCCGCTTCTACTTGGTGGAACAACGCCCTTCTTTGTATAAATAATTTTTGATTGTTCGTCGTTGTGTGGGGATTGGAGCCCCTAGTACTTCCATTAATTAATTTTTGATTATATGAAAAAAATAAAAAATATTAAAATTTTGATATAAAAAAAAAATAAAAGATGAGATGAAAAAAGTTGAGATTGAATCGCCAAAGAAAAATAGAAGACGCTTGATAGGCAGAAATAGGCCTGGACATCGGGCGGGTATGGGCGGTTACAGGCCCAAAATAGACATCCGGCCCAAACCGCGGTTGATTATGCCAGGCCCAAATCCGCCCAAATTTAGTCTCGGTTGGTGCGATTTCGGGTTTCGGATTGGGCGGGTATAATGGGTGGTTAAACTCGGGTTGGGCTAAAACAGGCCTAAATTGTGTTTTTGTTATTTAATTTTATAAAACTGCTGATCTTTGACCAAAAAAATCTGTTTTTTACAGAATCTAATTGAATTCAATGACAATAAAAATAATGGCCTTATACATTCAATTCAACAGCCCAAATATAATCCTGCTTAATATTTTCAACAATGACAATATAAACATTCAATTCAACAGCCCAAATATAAACCTGCTTAATGTTTTCAACAATGACAATATATACATTCAATTCAACAGCCCAAATAAAAACCTGCTTAATATTTTCAACAATGACAATATAAACACACAGTGAAACTGCTTAATATTGTCAACAATAAAATCCTACTTGACAGTGAAACTGATTCAACAATCAGCTGCACAATATGAATATAAATTCCATCACCAGCAGTCATTGAGTAATACCAGCAGGCAGCAGCAATAAAAGCATGTCTAAGTAAAACAAGTTTGTCCCAAATATCTAATTACAGCCCAAGTATTAATTACAGCCCAATTTAAACTTCAAAAAATTAAATATTTCC
This sequence comes from Astragalus membranaceus, assembly GCA_039519185.1. Classification (NCBI taxonomy): domain Eukaryota; kingdom Viridiplantae; phylum Streptophyta; class Magnoliopsida; order Fabales; family Fabaceae; genus Astragalus; species Astragalus membranaceus. The sequence continues at coordinate 171,353,604 of CM076848.1, read as the reverse complement.
CAAATATCTAATTACAGCCCAAGTATTAATTACAGCCCAATTTAAACTTCAAAAAATTAAATATTATAGAGTGTTAGATATGTGAATCCTTCATGTCTGGACAAGATATCGTCCAACATTCCTTCTTTCTTCCACTCTCCTGAATGAATTTGGCATGAATGATGCATTGCAGAAACGCACATAACTGAAAATGATTTTAGGTTCATGTCAGAAAATGGTTTAAATACTTTTAGCATACCATATGCAGAATTTTGAAATACTAAAGTGCTTCAAAATAAAATACCATCAAGAGAATAAGAATGCAGCTTATGAATGCTCTTTCATTTCCACCAATGTGAAGCATACACTAATCCTTGATAGATAGGGTAGACTTATAAATAACACATAATTCCACAAGTAGCACATTCTTTTAAAGTGCTTAAATAAAGTGCAGATGCAGAATTTTTTAAAAATAAAGTGCATTAAGGGATGCTATTCCATTTCAACCAAAGTGAAGCATACACCAACTGAACAGAAACAAAAACAGTAAGCTCTAATAGCAGTAAGTTCTAAAACAGTAATTAATCCATTCAGAAACTGAGAAACACATAAAACAGGAAGTTTAATACCAATAACAAAATCTGAAGGAAACTTATGAGATCTCATTTCACATGAAACTGTCATATATGTTTGAGCTGCAATCCTTTAGGCATGATTTTGAATTTGGGCAGCTGAGTCATGACTGATTCCAAAAAATCAAAAAGTGGAAAATCTGGAAAATAAAGAAAAACAATTAATACAACAACAATATAAAAATTTATTAACATTATAAGAAAATGCCACTAACCATAGGAACTCTCAACCAAGGCCCGAAGGCGGTGGTTGAGATGATGATCCAGTGATAAACTCTAATTTAGTGGATTTTTAGAGATACTTTTGAGTCATATTAAGAGTAATTATTATTGATTATATAAATTATTAATTTAATTTACTCTTTATTTTGCAGAAAAAAAGAGATATTAAAAAGAGAATAATATTCCAAAATATATGTATATTGGCTGCTTGCAATACTCAAAGAGAGAGAGAATACTTCATGGCCCAATTGGAAAAAAAATAAATAGCCCATTTATTGAAGAAAAAGGCCACACGGCCTGGTATGAAAAAGAGTCCAGGAAGAATAATAGGTGCAAACAATTCAATCATGGAACCTAGGCTTGCATTATAAAAAGAAGCCGTATATTCACATGTTGAGAGGATAGAAAAAGTGCCGCACAAGAAAAAGAAGGACACAACAGTAGCGCCGGCTTGGAGAGAGGGAGTTTTGGGTACCCATTTTTGACACCGGGAGAGAGTTCTGGAGCAGAAAAAAGAGACTAAATTTTCAGGATTAGAAATTCCTATATTCCGGGTTATTTTTATCTCTGTAATTTATAACTCCTAATTTTATTTTATTGTTTTCGAACACTATGGATAGCTAAATCCTCTTCTAGGGTCTTAGGTGGATCTTGCATGTTTAGAGACCTTTTTATGTTCTAATTTCTGGTTTGAATTCCTATTTTTATTTCAATTAACATTGTCCTCTTGTTTTTATCACATAATTAAGATTAGCTACCCTATGCATGTTCATAATCAATTAGTTGATCAGCGACCGTACTGCAACTAGTTGGTGGACCTATAGGATAATTGGGGCTAAAATTAATGCATGACCAAACTTTAATTTAGTCTTCCAATCACTCAACCTTTTTGCTCTTTATGCTTTTCTTAAATTTAAATTCTTGCATGACCAAACAAGGGTTAGTTTAGGAAAAAGAATATTAATCGTGAATGACCGAACGGATTAATAGTTTTAGTAAAGGGATTGGTAATTAAATAAAATAAAGGGATTCGGGTAGAGTTAGACATGGAGGAATCAAAGCCTGCAAGTGAAACCGTGACCCTAGACCTCTCTCCATTGAATTAATTTTTGCATTTTATTATTGTTATTTATTTCTTTTTTATTTGTTCCATTACAATTCAAATATTTGTTCGTCTAAATAATAAATAATCTCGATTAGTTTGGTACTTGCTAATTAATCCCTGTGGACACGATAATATTTTATACTACTTCTGCGGTAGAATACACTTGCTCTAAGTGTGTTTTTAACGCAACATCCAGCAGCTCCTCCTCCAGCCACACCAGTACTTGAAGAACCTATTTCAAATTCTATATGATAGTCAAAAAATGAAAATTATATTAACATGGATATAAATATTTCAGACCAAAATGAAAATTATATTAAAATCAGTACGAAAATATTTCAGACCAAAAGATACTAGATAATTACCAGTTATAGTACTTTCAGATATTTCATACTCTTCATCAAGTTGGAGATCATTGAAATGACAAATGGAAGGCCTCAACCAGTTTTGAGTACAGATCAAAGCCTCAACCATTTTAGGTTTAAGGCAACTTCTATAGTTGTCTACAACTCTCCCACCCGTACTAAATGCGCTTTCAGAAGCAACAGTTGAAACAGGTGTGGCCATGAGGTCTTTGACTAAAGTGGAAAGTATTGGATAACGAGATGCATTCTGTTTCCACCAAACCAGAATCTGAAATTTCTCATCAACAATATTTGGTTCACTGAGATACCTCTCAAGCTCATTCATCTTGTCAATTGAATCATTGTCTTGAAGATGTTGCATAAATGCTGCTGCCCTGGCTTGTGCTGAAGAAATTTCAGCAACTACAGGGGCTGCATCTTGTGAAACAGGAATTGTTGGACTAGGAGATGACTGGTCACGGTGCTTTTTCTCATAAACTAGGCTATAATGCTTAAACAAGTAACCCAAATTTTTTTCTAAAGAGATGAGTAGCTCTTTTGCAAACGAAGATGATTCACCATACAAGTCCTTAAACGACCACTCTATATATCTTAGCTTATATCGAGGATCAAAGATAACACCAAAATAAATATATGGGTTTGTGTTTTCAACTTTCCCCCAATACTTATCGTATTTTTTTTTCATTTCAACACCCATGGTAGCCAAAACAGTGTTCAGATTCATTCTAGCGTTATTCAGCTCATTATGGACAGAAGATAGTTGGTGGAATGCGGTATGCAAACTCACCTCTTGTGATAAAGAAAAAAGCTTTGTTGCATCAAAGAAAATCTTCAAGAAACAACTAAATGCCCTAACATTTTCCCAATCAGTGCTTGTTGGGATACCTTCCGGCCCAAACCACTCCTTATAACTAGTTTCTTCATCTTTCAACTTATCAAAGGTTGCTTGATACTTTTCAGCAACGGAGAGCATCAAATAGGCCGAGTTCCACCTTGTTTGAACATCAAGACACAATAGTTTCTGACAAACAATTCCAGAAAACTCTACAAACTCCTTAAACTTGGCTGTCCTATGGGATGAAGACGAAGACCTAACATATCTCACAGCATTCCTAATGTTACATATGGATTGATGCATTTCTCTTAAGCCATCATTAACAACTAGGTTTAGGATATGAGCGCAACACCTCACATGAAGGAACATCCCATCAAGAAGTAACCCACTCATGTTCTTCAACTTCTTTTTAAGGTATGAAACAGCAACATCATTCGACGATGCATTATCTACAGTTATTGTTGAAACATTCCTAAGTCTCCAATCCCTTAAAACCTCCTCAATCTTCCTACCAACAGTCTCACCTTTGTGATTTGGGATTACAGCAAAGCTTATTATCCATTTTTGATAATTCAAACCATTATCTATGAAACGAGCAGTGAGGGTTAAGTAGTTAAGATTCTGGATAGAAGTCCAGCAGTCAGTTGTGAGAGCTACCCTACAACAATCAGACTTAAAGAAGGCTTTTAGTCTCTCTTTTTCATGAAAGTGCATATCTAGGCAATCTCTAGCAACAGTACGCCTAGATGGGATAGTGAATTGAGGCTGCAAATGTCTAACAAAGTGCTTAAACCCCCCTCACCTTCTACCACTCTAAAAGGCTGCTCATCAACAATAACAAAGGTGGCTAAAGCTTTCCTACAAGCTTTAACATTAAACCTAGTGCTTGCTAATATCATATTAGATCCCTCCCCCACACTAGTAAAAGCAAGTGCAGTTTGTTTGGGGTCTTTGGAGATAGCATGTGAAATTCCGGGACAAACATCTATGTGGTCTTTCATATTGGTGACAATGTTTACATGCCGCAGTAGGCACTGGTTCATCAGGAAGTACACTAAAATGGTCTCACGCAACAGAGGTTTGCCTAGGACCATTTGCATTGGCCCTCCTCTTCTTAGGAAGAGGAGGAAGAGGGGCAGGGGCATTAGAAACATTACCAACAGCTGGTTGTTCAGTTGCAGCACTAGCTTTAGTTGTTAAGAGTATTATTGGTGTAGAAGGATCCATCCCTGAAAAAATTATCAACAAAAGAGTATTAAACAATAACGAGTTTCTACTGAAAATACCTCCTATTCAGAAGCTTATAAACAAATGTAGTATATTATTTTATTAACACTCAGACTATTGCTTTCCAACTAGTTATGTTCAGTTTCAGACTTTGAGTATTTATTATACTTTCTTAAAACTTGTTACTTATATTTTAAATCCATCAACAAGAAACCAAACACGATGGAAAAATAAGACAAGACCCAGATGGATTTAAAGGCTTCACATAGCATAAGAATCCTCAAAATCAACTTGCAAAAGGAAGCACACTAGTCAAGAAGTAAACACAAATAAACCAAAATGAATACACATACAAGCAAATTGTTTTGTACTTTTTTAGTTGCTGCACAAGTCCTTTGCTCCACAAGTCAACAGCTAATCCTTTGTTCCACAACTCAGCAGCTCTCCAAGATACATCAAAATATAACAAAAATAAATAGTCAGAAAACATCAAACACTTAACACAATAAGGGACTCAGGCACTAATAACTAGTAAGGCAACATTATAATTTGAAAACCCTAAACCAGAACCCTAATTAAAAAAAAACAAAATCAAAAACCACAACAACGAGAACACATAAACATCCACCTAGCCTAAGAAAATCTTCAAAACCGAAAACCCTAAACCAGAACAACCCAATTAAAACCAATTGTACCCAATTTAATCCAATTAAAACCAATTGGACTCATTTTTAGACACGGTTATTTTCGGACCTGCGGGTATTGGGTGGGGGGGGGGGACTGATTTGCAGAAATAAGAGAAGATCTGGGTTAGGGTTTTTACCTTTTTAATTATAAATATAAGACACTTTATAGGCAGTAAAAAGAAAGGAAGAAAATCTTATCCAAAACCAAATCATGTCTTCCACGACGAAGATAACCCTCAAGAGTTCCGACGGCAAGACCTTCGAGGTTGACGAGGCGGTGGTGCTTGAATCGGAGACGATCAAGCTGCTCAAAGACGATTTCGACAACAGGGAATTCCATCTTGAAAAGGTCACCAGCGCGATCTTGGCGAAAGTCATCGAGTACTACAAGAAGCACGTTGATGCCGCTAATGACGACAATCTCAATGCATGGGACGCTGAGTTTCTCAATGTTGACACGGCTACGCTGTTCGATCTCGTCCTGGTTAGTTATTTTTTCGATTCTTCTTGAATCGTTTGGATTTAGATTTTATTCTATCGTTTATTAAGCTTATCGCCTGCGTTCGTTTCTAATTTTTTGGGTTGTTGGATTAGGGTTTTTGATGTTTGAAGAAGATAAAAGCTTAAAAAGCAAACCTGAATGCACCTTTGAATTGGGTGATTTTATATTTTATTATAGCGTGATGTTTCTTAATTGATGAAACAAGTGGGCTTGGATTAATGTTTCTTCAGTCGGTATTATTTGATATTTGATATGATTGAAGGCTTCTGTTTCACTACTAGAAAAATCAAAATTAGAGAGGGAGCAAATCCGTCACTAAACCATCAAAAATCCGTCACTAACGATTTTAGTGACGGAATTTGTGACGAACCCAGATTCGTAACTAATTTTGGCGTCACTAAATTTTTAGCGAGGGATTTTGAAATCCGTCGCTAATAGCGACGAAAAATTCCCTCACAAACATATCAAATCCGTCACTAAAAAATAGTTCGAAATTGAAGATGAAAAGTATATTTCCGTCGCTAATAGGGAGGGAGACTAAATCCGTCACTAATAGAGAGGGAGACTAAATCCGTCACTAATAGAGAGGGGACTAAATCCGTCACTAATAGAGAGGGAGACTAAATCCGTCGCTAATAAAGAGGGAGACTAAATCCCTCTCTATTAGTGAGGGATTTTATCCATCTAATATTCATTTTTAATTAAGGACTCATTAGAATTTAATACAAGAGCATATTTATTATAGATTTTATACACTCTTTAAAATAAAACATTCTACTAAATCTAAGAATAAAAACTTAGAATTTTTTTGAATAGCACACAAATAACTTAAATAATTAACAAGGTTTATAAATATAATCCATACAAAGCATAACTAATGTTAATCCATAAAAAAAAACAACCGGTATATGTTGATAAACCTAGTATTTTACAAACCATAGTTTATTTTCAAATTTAATGTGTACTACTAAAAAAACAGAAATTAGAGATGGCCAATTCATGAGCAGGAGATAATGCACTCCAATTCATTAAACTTGAAAGTTGTACAAATTTCTTTAAAGTACTACATGTTTCTCAATGTGATTAAAAACGACTCCACTGGGGATCGAACCCAGAATCTCTGGTTCCGTAGACCAGCGCCTTATCCATTGGGCCATGGAGTCAGATTTCAAGTTTTAGGATAAAAGCATTCCATATCTTGAATATTATTAAGACCAACAAAACATGAATGCCAGCTGCATACAACCACACACAACGACCGCACTGATATACACATGTTAGGCATATATGCATGATAAAATAAAGAGGAAAATAATCAATCAAATACCATAACCAAAACTAAAAGATAAATAACTTTGATCTTTTTACACGTTAAGGATCCAAGATATATTATTACTTCATTTCAATATTCATTGCATCACAAGAGTGAGTTAAAAATCCTTACAAGTAAGGAAGCTCCTCCAGAGATCCTATGTTGTCGGGAATAGGACCATTGAGTTAGATATAGTAAACAGCTTGAATATAATTGCCTCAAAGTTACTCAATTATGCACAACCACAACCAGGAAATGTTGTCTTATTGGAAGACCAAGGAAGGGTCTACTACTATCAAGTCATACATATAGAATCCATTTCCTGCAACAAAGTCGAGAAATTAATCTACATGGAAAGTTCTGGGAGCATATGATATGGTATACCAGGACTTCCATTGTTGAAGAGAACCTGCAAATCATAGATGAAGAGAACCTTGTATGTGAACTGTGAAAATCAGGTTGCTAATAAATGGACTTGAAAATGCATAGCATCAGTAATTATGTGAACTGTGAAAATCATTGTTGAAGCTCCTGAAACATGAACATTAGTTTTAGTTCAAATATATTATAAATTATAAATTATAAATCATACAAAACAAATAAAAAGAAAAAGGATAGCTTGTAAATGCAAATAACAAAACAGAAACTAAGAAGTAAGAACTGAAAGACAATAATATCTTTATAAGGAGTTAACATTAATCTAGTGATACAAACTATGGTGTTGTGTCTCTATAGTGTCTCCAAATGACAACCAACTCAACAGAAACTAATGATAATTGATTAACATGATCAATAGAGACAATCAAAATATTGGAAATTGTACTCAATCAGAAAGATGTGATGCACACCCGCATAAGGATCAACCATCTATAGGCAGTTCTCCGCAATTAACAATTCTGCAAGGCTTTCTAGGGATATCTAACCTGCTTGTCTCCTGCGACTCGAGTGTCTTCACAACATCTATTCCATCAATGACATGTCCGAATACAACATGGAGATTATCGAGCCATGGAGTCTACATCATAGAAACACAACATTAGTGTGATTATAAGAGGCTAAAAGTAAAGTAATAAAGCATATGTTTATAAGAGGCTAAAAGTAAAGTAATAAAGCATATGAAAATTATTCATGACTGTGATTATAAGAGGCTAAGAAAATTGCATAGTGCAAAACCAAAGCATGAAACAAAATTAGATAGAAGTATGAAGCATCTTTAGATAGGCCCTCTTGAGATTTGCACATCCACAATTACATCAGCCACCAAAACTTATTGAGATTTGCACATCCACTATAAGTAACAGATCTAGGATGGTGCTTAAGAGTTAGGGAGCAGAAGGGTTAAAGCAAAGACTAAAAAATATAGAACACCGATCAAATCAATGATCAAAGACTAATAGCTCTTCCTCAGGAGCTTAAAGGTAGGCTCAAGGTCACCAGTGGGTTCTTCGATGGGAGAAAGTCTCTTTGCCGGAGTAATAGTTTCATGCAGTTCAAGAGTTTCAGATGCTGGTTTTTGTTGAGTAAGGCAAGCAATATCAGCATGACCAGCATCTTGAAACTTTGCCATTAGATCTTGTAATCAGATTAATCACATACAAATAATCAGTACCCAGATTTATAAGTTATCTAAACCAACAATCGATATGGTATTTAGCAATACCTTTTTAGCAATTATGGCAGATGCTTGATGCTTTGAACATTTTTTGTTCCCTAAGATATTAGCCTCAGTTTGTTTGACCACCAAACTGTGAATGTCATTGTTATCCTAAAACATATTGAAACATAGTACATCATTAGTCAGTTGTACCATTAATAGTATAGATGTATTTCCTAAAGATATGATAGGTCAAAATGTATGTTAGTTGTTATTATTGTGAATTGTGAATACTATTCCTTACCCCATCTTTGTTGATGAAGTCTTTAAACTTGGTGATAACCTCAAGATCACTGCATATTTTTTGCACTCTGTAAGTTGCTCAAATTTTGTATTAAAAGCAGCTTTGTTTTCAACTTTGAATAGGAATGACCTTTCAAACAAATGCAAGAAGTATACCACCAGTCATCATCAACCATGATGCTTGTGATATTAGCAAAGACAATAACTGAAGTTTCCTGAATAGATATTAGTTTTCCAAATATTATTTTATTTTGCATTGATTGGAATATATAAAAATATAAATTAAAACAGAATGTTGTTGAAAAAATATTGAAAGAAGACACTAATAATCGTCTCACCTGTCTACAGGCCTTCAGCTTGCTATAGTTAACCTCTGAGTGAGTTCCAGGAATTCTTGGGCTGGTTCAAGTCAACTCTGAGAACACAGTTGAGTGAGAGTCAGGGGAGATGGGTACTCAATGTTGTGGGTTGTCATCCTGAAACATTGTTAACAATGTAAAAACCATGATAAAGGGTTCCTAACATTTTGAACATTACAAATTTGCTCACAGTAAGTTATAAAACACAGTAAAACACTGCTTAGTTATAAAACAACAGTAAGTTCAAGCTATGATGAAGAGAATAATTAGTAAATAATAAAGATACACATGAAAAGATGATGAAATCGAGCAAGGATTATACCTGGATTGAGCAGCAGCTTTAGTTTCCTGCACCACACCCTAATCTATTGGAAGAACAAGCAAACAATAAAATAAATCCTAATTAGTTAGAGATCTATGATGTAGAGATGATGAAATCGAAGGGAACGATGAATAATCGAAGGGAACAACGAAGAGATGATGAAATCATAAGAAACAATGAAGGAAATGATGAAGAAATCGAAGGGAACATAAAAATCTAACCAAGAGAGAGTGAGCGATTGTGATTCTAGGGTTCCATGTTCAGATTTCCATTTCTCGAACTGAGCAATTGCGATTCAGTGTCCGCCACTGCCGCGAATTCGTCGGCATCACCAACATAGCCGTCTTCTCCGCCTGTCCTTTCCTCCTCTGATCTCATCCCCTCTCCCTTACGATTTAGCCCCAATCTCTCAATTCTTTCTCTGCCTGTGAGAAAGATTGATTTTGTGGGAAACAAAAGTGAGACAAAGGACTTGAGGGAAAGCAAATATTGAAGGGCTCTACACATGCCGAAGAAGGGATTTTGTTTCCAGGCGGTTGTGAAGCGACGATGGTGAGATTTCTTTGAGTGCGAGAGTGATGAGTGAGAGTGAGAGGTTTCAAGAGTGAGAGGTTCGTGAGTGATGAGTGAGAGTGAGAAGTTTTGAGAATGGGAAACAAAAAGAAAAGGTAAAGTGAAAGTTATTTAGCTCAGCGACGGATTCCGCATACCTCACTATTAGTGAGGGATACCTTTTCCTCTCAAAATCCGTCTCTAAACGTCTTTTCAACATTTTGTGACGAATTTAGCTACGAAATTTTTAGCGAGGGATATTTTTTCGTCTCTATGTTCGTCACAAATGTAACCCAGAGGCGCAATGACGAATTTATTTATTTTCGTAGCTAAATCCCTCATTAATAGTGAGGGATATTTTTCCATCTCAAAAATCCCTCTCTAAAAATAGTTTTTCTAGTAGTGTTTTGCCTTTTTCTTTTTTGGAAAATTGATACTCCCTGGTTACTTCATAGCCATAGGAATTTATTACACGACTGTTACTAGATCAAAGTGGCCATAACAAAGTTGTAAACACAAGGTTTCTGTGGTTTTTTCTCTATGACCAGATTCTGTGATTTTTCTCTATGACATGTTTCCGTAAAACCCAGTTCAGTTAAGCAAAATCGGTCTTTTCAGCTTGTAAAGTAATAAAACCAGTTTTCTCCTACAATTAGTAATGGTTTTATTCTAAAAAATCAGTATTTCCACAATTCTGTCAAAAACCGGTTCGTGTAAAAACTGGTTCAGCTAAACAAAACCGGTTTTCAAATGGGGCGAAAAAAAGAACGGTTCAGAAAATGGGAAACCGATTTGGGACCGAACTTGATCCGGTTTGGGACTGAACCTGATCCGGTTTGAGGGAAAACTGGTTTTTTTTGCAGAAGCGGTTGCATATATGGTCCAGTTTGGTGCAGTTCCTGCAACCTGCACCATGCACACCACTACAGAGACACACGATCCTGCCTTCTTACTTTGGTTTTCACCCTGGCCAAGTGCCTCTATGAGTTTGTCTGAAATTTAGTGCAGCGGCCATTCTACCATAGCGTTTGATCATGTAATGTAATGCCATCTGTATTGGATGTTTGTTTAATCAATTGTTTGGTTTGGCTGCATGTGGTCCGATTGAAGAATTGTGGAAGATAAAATTGGTTGCCTTGCCTCCATGTGAACGTGTGTTTATCATACATTATATGCCTTGTAGTTTAAGGCTGTATTCTTGAGCATTTCTTCCTTTTCAGGCTGCGGACTATTTGAAGATTAAGAGCCTATTGGACCTTACATGCCAGGCTGTAGCAGACATGATCAAAGGGAAGACACGAGAGGAACTTGCAAAAATCTTCTACCAAGTGAAATCACTTCACTCCGGAGGAAGTCGAGGAAATTCCTGCTGAACATAAATGGCCATTTGAATGATTCTGTTTAGGTCATAGAAGTTTTTTTCATGTGGATATTATGTTAGCCATCTTTTATTCTTCAAAGATCTAAACATCTATGCTATGTAGTTTTTAACTTCTAGATTATTTCTGATGAGTCCGTTCCTGGATTTGAATCTGCACTATTTTCCTTCATGTAGTTTCGGGCATCATGAGTTGTAAGTAATTTTTGAATATGGATGACAAATGCGTTTATTCTTTCACGAGGCCTTTTTGTATTCAATAATTGCTCTGCCCTGGGTGAAAATATTTTTTATAATATTCTATTTTCACTTAAATATTAAAATACTATTTAATTTATTCTATTTCTATTTTAGATGTTGGGCGGGCTTAAAGTTATTGCGAGTGTCACTGATTTTGATCATTGACTTAAAGATCTTATCATTAATAACGAGTGGAGCCTAAACTCCCTCTATACCATGATCCCACCGAATTTTGAACACTATTTGCGCAGCATGCTACCTATAATTAACAATGCAGTTGGTGATTGCTTCATTTGGAAGAATAGCGTTGATGGTATATACACTGCCAAGTCTTTTATAACTTGCTAGCAAGCCAAGTCACAGATAACAACTTTATGACCCCCTCTCAGCCTTGGAGTTGGATTTGGAAAGCTTTTGCACCGTAAAAAATTAACGTTCTTATTTGGAGTGTCTGCCATGAATCGCTCCCAATTGCTTGCATGCTCCACCACAGGAATATGTTGGCTTCTCCTCAATGCATGCGTTGCAACGCACCGATTGAGTCAACTCTTCATATATATTTATTAATAATAATCAATATTATAATTTATTTTAAAAAAATTATCAGTTTTATTAATTTTTTTCTTAAAAAAATATAACCACAAACAAACGAAGTTTATTCCAAGTATAAATATATATATTAAAACACATTCAACTAAAGTTGAATATTTATTTTAAGGCTTAATTACAGTTTTGGTACCCCTATTATGACCAACTCACGATTTTGGTCCCTAAAGTTTTAATTTGACGATTTTGGTCCCCCTATTTTCCCAATTTGAAAAATCAAGGTCCCCCACCCCAATTTTGACTCAGTTTGACTGACTCATCCTACGTGGCAGCCCACGTGGACTGCCACGTAGGCACACCCCCCCCACCCCACCCCTTCTTCTTCCTCGTGAACCCCCCTCCCCCTTCACTGTTCCCCCTCCCACCGTGAACCCCCCTCCCCCTTCACTGTTCCCCCTCCCACCGTGAACCCCCCTCCCTCCCCTCCCCATCGCTCTCCCTCCCCCTCCCTCCCCTCCCCTCCCCGTCGCTCTCGCTCCCCTCCCCGTCGCTCTCGCTCTCCCCTCCCTCCCCTCCCCTCCCCGTCGCTCTCGCTCCCCTCCCCGTCGCTCTCGCTCCCCTCCCCGTCACTCTCGCTCTCCCCTCCCCATCGCTCTCCCCCTCCCTCCCCTCCCCTCCCCAGTCAATGGCTAGGTTTTGCTGATATTATACATATATGCTTGTGTGTATCTGATAAGTATCTAAGAACTACCCTCCCTGAAAAGCTAGTTATCAAGGGAGAAGTATCTAAGCACCACCCTCCATTCGAATCATATCCAGCGCCTTCTGTTTTCTCTCATGCAGTTTTTTCATGTTACGCGCTATTGTTCTCTGATGTGAGCCAATTATTATGCATTAGGTGTTAAGTGTTTTGTTACGATTGTATGTATTTTTTTAATCTTATATTACTTTGAGTGCCATCATTGCAATAGCAATTTGTAACTTTCCAATGTGATTTGTGTATCATATTGCGTTTCTCTTCTGTAAAAAGCAAGAGATTGCCATTTCACTGGAAAATCCTTAATCAGCCCATTTAGCAAATTCAAATAGAAGTTGATAGAACTAGAAAGCAAGAGAAGTCAAGATAAATTTGTGTCTTGCAGAAGAGATTGCCATTTCATCAGTGATTTGTACTGCAGTGGCCATCATGAAGTTTCCTAAATTTACTTTTAGATTAACTTGCTTGTTAGCATTTTACTATTTTAGAACACTATCAAGCACTGGTTTGGTCTGATAAAAAAAACTAACTAAATAATACAACTCGCTTAGTATTCATTGTTTTTAATTGACTGAATGAATTATATGATCTAGGTTGCAAATTTTGCGTATGTCAATGAGGCTGAGGCTGCAGCAGAGGAGGAAGCACAAAAAAGAGCAATGGAAATTGTGAACAGTTCAGAAAGAACACATTTCTGGGAGGAGCTGTTAAAAGATCAGTTTCTTATTTATAATTTATTCCTGATGCAAATATGTTTGTTTTAAATGTTGTCACATTGACCTTACTCTTTCAGCTCTATCAGTTAGGGATATTAAGATTGTGAATTTTTGGTTTTTTTTATCTTATTGCTATGCTGTCCAAAAATTAGAACTCAATCAATCAGAAATAATTGTATTATAGATATAACTATTAAATAGTATTTTGGAGGTATAATTTAATTTTATTTTATTTTTTTTAAAAATTTCCGACGGATTTGCGACGACTTTGCGACGAAAAGTTGTCAGAGTTTGTGACGACTTTACCACAGATATATGCAACGGCTTTGCGACGGACAATTTGCGACGGGGAGTTTCGTCGCAAAGCATTTGCGACGAGCTGTTTTGCCACGACTTTTCGTCCGTCGCAAATGTCGTCGCAAAAGCAAATTTGCCACGGAAAAAGGTCCATTTGCGACGGAAATTGCCGTCGCAAATGAGCGATTTTCTTGTAGTGTCATGATCATCATACTGAGGCTCATCAAATGGCACATTCACCTTGACACCATCACAAATCATGTTTTTTATTGACTCAAATTGTTCGTTAGATGGAACACCAACAACACTACTACTTGAGGCCCCTTTGTCCAATTCGGAAGTCGTTCTCTATGGTCCAGTCAAATCCAATAATTCGGCCTAAACCCGATACGATACAAGTGCTCCCTGATTTCATCATCAGTTCTAATAGGTACACAGTTGCACTTAAGGCATGGACATCTAATCCCCCTTCCTCTTTAGCCACATCATCTTGCCACGCAACCCTAATAAACCCTGCTACCCCATTTACAAAAGTTTCCTTCAAAAATGCTCTTCCCGGATATAACCGATCATACACCCAACCACGTTAGATTCCCAAAACATTCCAAATATATAACCTATCAAGTTAGTGGCATCGATATGATCTCGGTGGAGATGATTTCAAGCCGAATATGGGGGTCAAGGACAGCACAAGACCCTTTTCCATCCAAGTAGTGAAGGAAGTTATTTCATATAACTCTCAACCTTACCGTTGTTAGTATCGTCTCGCAATTATCTCAATGGAGATGATTTCGAGTAAAATATGGGGGTGAGGGACAACACCTCACCCTTTTCCATCAACAACACACAATAACAACATTAAATAGTCGTCTAACCTAGGGTTCATCAAATATCAAAACAACAATTTAACACAATTTCAATTTAAAATTAACAGACACTTGTCAACAATTATCAATTCCAATTAGACATTTTTCAATTAACAACTCTACCAAACATAAACTTTTCAATTAACATCTCCAACAACATACACTATTCTTACATTATTCAATTTCAATTCAATTCCAATTACACATTTCAAATTAACAACAACAACAATTTTTTTCTAGAATTCTAAACACTATCTTAAACACATACAACAACCTTTCAAATTTCACAATCCTAAACACTAATTTTAATCTTTCAAACAACAAACCTTTATACTATAATAATAACTTACACATTTAAAGCTCACATTTCATAACTAAAAACAATTAAACAAAAATCATACCTAAAAACAAAAATAAATAAAACTAACCGTTTTGAATCAAGAATCCAACCATCTCAAGGCGGTCCGGTGAACGTGCACACTCCAGTGCGGTGGTGAGAAACAAATTTGCGGCTATGGTGAGAAAGAGAAAAAAATGAGTAGAGATACAAGAGAGAAAGAGAATGTAACACCCCGGTATTTTTATCGAGTAAAAATACCCAAGTGTACCATTCCTAAAACATCAGAGATATATTTCCTGTTTAAATACTGAACACCACTATAAAATTTTCACTGAATAACAACAGGACAGTCTTAAACATAAATAAGACCATAAACCATCAGTGAAATACAGTGTTCAATATCGTACAAGAAAGCGGAAATAAATTATTATTACCCACCACCGACCCCACCCCACCCCCATCCCACCCCATCCCAACCCCCTCCCCGTCGCTCTCGCTCCCCCTCCCCGTCGCTCTCGCTCCCCCTCCCCGTCGCTCTCGCTCTCCCTCCCCTCCCCATCGCTCTCCCTCCCCCTCCTTCGTCGCTCTCCCTCCCCTCCCCATCGCTCTCCCTCCCCTCATGCGTCGCTCTCCCTCCCCTCCTCTCTCTCCCCCTCTCTCTGCGCGAAGATCTCTCTCTCTCTCTCTCTCTCTCTCTCTCTCTCACTCTCTCGCAGATCGCAGATTTGCGATCCTCTCCTCTCCCCGTGCGTCGCTCTCGGTGGTGGGTTGGGATGGGGTGGGATGGGGGTGGGGTGGGGTCGGTGGTGGGTTGGGGTGGGGTCGGTGGTGGGTTCGGGTGGGGTGGGGTGGGGTGGGGTCGGTGGTGGGTTGGGGTGGGGTGGGTGGGGTGGGGTGGGGTGGGGGGGGTGGGGTGGGGGGTGTGCCTACGTGGCAGTCCACGTGGGCTGCCACGTAGGATGAGTCAGTCAAACTGAGTCAAAATTGGGGTGGGGGACCTTGATTTTTCAAATTGGGAAAATAGGGGGACCAAAATCGTCAAATTAAAACTTTAGGGACCAAAATCGTGAGTTGGTCATAATAGGGGGACCAAAACTGTAATTAAGCCTTATTTTAATGATATAGTCATTAATATAATTTCTTGAATAATATTAAATCTCGGATGGTGTACTTTTACTCTAATTCAAATATTATAATTTTTCATGTAATATATGTATATTATGTAATTTTCCTTATGATTTGTCTATCATTTTTTTTGCTCTTAGGCTAACAAACAAAACTAAAAAAACAAACAATGGATTATGCAATCCTAAATTGCAAAATATTTAGAAATAGTGTTATAGGGAAAATTGTTAGGGGTGTTCACGGGTTGGTTTGGATGGATTTTGACTAAATCCGTTATCCGAACCAATTATATTTAATTGGTTTGGTTTGGTTTGGATTTTGTGTTTTTTCCTTTAAAATCCGAACCATACCGACCCGATATTAGATGGGTTGGTTCGGATTGGGCTCGCGGGTCATGTGTTATATTATCAAAATTTTAAAACATAGTATTGCTCTTTGGTAGTTTAGTCTAATTCATAAAAAAATGAAGAAGAAAGTAAAGTAAGGCAAGAATTTAATCGTGCATGAGTAATTAATTGATGTTTCTGTTGGTTCTGTAATGGAGTTGAATAAAGAAGGATAGACACTCAACATGTAGAAGTAGAACGCAAACGCATATGTTGAAGTTTTTGTTGTTGAAGTTTTCTTATGTTATCTGTATTACGATCGCCTTTAACGCTAGTATATTTGACTTGAACTCCAAAATTATGGACCAAACTTTTAGGCCTGATCAGAATCGGAAATATAACATATACTCGTATGTTGAGTGCTTGAATTTTTGCCTAGAAAACATGCGCGTTGAATTTTGAAGAAAGGAATGGTTTATGGGTGTGAGAATTTAGTGGGAAACATTGAAGAAGAGTAAAATTGTAAAAGGGTAACGGACATACATATGGGTTCACGGGTTGGATTGGATTTAATTTTTAAAATCCGTTATTCGAACCAAACGAGTACGTGTCTTTACGGGTTGGTTCGGTTTTGATCCGATCACGAAAATTGTCCAAACCAAACGCTTCGGTATGGATTGGGCAACGGGTTGGTTCGGATTTACCCAAACCACTGAACACCCCTAAAAATTGTCTAGAATCACGTTGATCTTTGAAGAACTACTAACACCATCACCACTATACGGACATAGCCTTTTTAGCATTGGACTTTCATCAATATCCACACAGTCAAGTCAATATGTTTAGCTTCGTGAGTAAATCCTATAAAAACCCTTATCTCATTCAGCTTCTCAGCAAACAACTTTTCAATGCCTGTGGATAGCTAGTGTGTATTTGTGATTGACGGTTAATTACAGACGAAATAATATTAACAATAGTTTCAGAAATCGCTGGATGACGATGTGTGTTTGGACACGCTCAGCAGGTAAATTTATAGAGTGACAAATGTCAAAATCTAGATAGAATTGGACACTGAACATATACGACAGTTATGGAAGGTTATAATAAATTTTGATTTTGGATTGTTTTTTTCAAAATATATTAATTTCGAATTGGACAATTATGTATAGAGTTATTGCTGTAGACACAATATTATTATTTAGAAAATATTTCAATTCCATCGAATTTATATTTTGAAATTTAAATTTCGAAAATAATTGCATAAAGAAATGTCATGCATGTGATTTCTGGTCAACAAAACAGAACTCCTAGTAATAATTGGTGCAAAAATATTTCATAATCATGGTTTAGATACGAAAACCTCTTAATGCCTTAATTATAAAATTTGAATTTTGAATTTCGGAATTCAAAACATAGTTATTAAATTGGAATTTTTTTTAATGCAGTAATTTTGAATTTCGAATTAGAATAAATTAATTAGACTTCATGTACAATTATTTGTAATTAGTATCTGAAGTTTAATTTTAAAAGAGTTTTATATTTTTAGTTGGCATTTTGATTACGATTCCCATATTTGGAATTTTAAAGTTAAGTTTTTTTGTCAAAAAATAGTTAAGGTTTTATTATGAAATAGCAAATATAGTTTTGATATTTATAATCGTATTATGAAATAGAAAATTCACTAATTTTAATTGGATGACTAAAAGTATTTTTTTAACACAAATTTGAAATAGTTTTTGAAAATCAAAAATTGTGGTAAACGTAAGGCATTAAACCAGATTAATAATTGATACAATAACCTTCCAACATTGTTGATTTCGAATTGATTGTCATATAGCCATTTTAAATTTTAATTATTTTATAATTGGGATAATGTCATATCGCCAGTTTTTCATAAAGGTTGCTGGGCTGAATTTTAAGGACCTTGTGTGTGCAGTTTTAATTAGGTTAAAAAATTAGATAATAGCAAGTTTGATTGAAAAAAGGTCTTCTGTCTCACTGATGAAGATCTATCGAGATGTGTTTTTTTTATGAGATGTCGAGATGTTTTTTTTATCTGTTTTTTTATGAAATATCGAGATGTGTTTAAGATAAAGATGAAAATTCTAAAAATTCATTTTATTTTATTAATTTTGATGAAGTTTTGGCAAAATTTAATGGTAATGAATTGTAAGAATCAGTTTTGTTAACATTTTAAAATATTTTCATGTGTGACTCAACTTTTAAGAAAGTTTTTTGTAATTGTAATAAATTGGAGTTATGGTCATTAATTTGTGTCTGCTGTAGAGATGCATGCTATACTTTGTGGATGCGCCAAGTTAGATTAAAATTGGCTAGTTGACTATCCATGTATGCTTGATTGTGTGCCTAATAGGATTAGCATTGATTATTTTATTCTCAGATGGCTGTATGAGTGACACCTAAGAAAAATGGCCTTGAGAGACATTTTCCTTTGTATTATTATAGATTACCACACCATTTGACTGTTGGAATTCCTGTCTATATTCGTTATGTTATAGGTTACTAATATCTATTTCTTGCTTGTTTGGATTTGATGATTGGCAGGTGTAGTATTGTTGGATGGTATGTTCATTTTCCAGGCAGACACTACAAAAAAACTAGTCATTAGCGAGGGACAGTTCCCTCGCAAAATGACCTGATTCCCTCACTAATGGTCATTTGCGAGGGACTTAGCGAGGGACTGGTTCCCTCGCTAATGCCCTCCTCGCAAATGGGCTTAGCGAGGGAAGTTGGATCCCTCGCTAATTAGCGAGGGACTATGCCGTCGCTAGTTCCCTCGCTAATGACTGCAGCTTTTCAGGTGATGGGACTCAGTTGCAGGGGTTGGTAAATGCGCAGGAATTAGCGACGGCTTTTTCCCTCGCTAATTCCCTCGCTAATGACTGCAGTTTTCAAAAAAAAATGACACGTGTCCAGTGCTGAATGGCTTATTTTTTTTTATATATATTAATTAATGAATATTATATTATATTATATTATTAATTTTGTGGTGATGTGTGGTGGTGGTGGTGGTGGTGGCGTGGTGGTGTGGTGGTGGTGGTGGCGTGGTGGTGGTGATGGGTGGTTTAGAGTAGAGAGAAGGAGAAGAGTAAGGGAGAAAGAGAGAGAGAGGAGTGAGAGTGGTGGTGGTGGCGTGGTGGTGGTGTGGTGGTGGCGTGGTGGTGGTGGTGATGGGTGGTTTAGAGTAGAGAGAGAAGGAGAAGAGTAAGGGAGAAAGAGAGAGAGAGAGAGAGAGAGAGAGAGAGAGAGAGTGGTGGTGGTGGGGTGGTGGGTTGGTGGTGGTGAAGAGTAAGAGAGAGTGAGTGAGAGTGGTAGGAGGTATGTGGTGGTGGTGGTGGAAGAGTGAAGAGAGAAGAAGAGTGTGAGAGGAGGTGGTGATGATGGTGGTGGTGGTGGTGTTGGAAGAGTGAAGAGAGAAGAAGGGTGTGAGAGGAAGTGGAAGGGGGAAGAGGAAGGGAAGAGGAATGGTGAATAGTGAGTGAGTGAGAAAGAAGAGTGAGGGTGTAAACGGATATAAAGGAAAAAAGAAAAAAATTTGCGAGGGAATTAGCGAGGGAACTGTCTCATCATCTGAAAAGTTAACGTTAGCGAGGGAATTAGCGAGGGAACTGTCCCTCGCTAATTTCTGTACCTTTACCAACCCCTGCGCTGAGTCCCATCATCTGAAAAAGCAAAATTTAGCGAGGGAATTAGCGAGGGCAGTCATTAGCGAGGGACAGTTCCCTCGCTAATTCCCTCGCTAATGACAAAAAAATTGACAGCTCTATGCCCTCGCTAATTCCCTCGCTAATGACTGTTTTTGCGAGGGACAACAAGTCCCTCGCTAATGTCCGTCGCTAATTAGTGTTTTTTTTGTAGTGAGAATGCTCATTTCTACATCAGTTATGAAATCATTCGAATTTCATACCAGTGAAGCCATAAAATGCCAGATAGGATATCAGTCAATGAAGACATGATTGACTAAGAATTAATGTATTTTTTAGAATCCTGTTAGTTGTACGTTGTAATATGGTATGATAAGTTAAATTGTAATAAATTGATCTCAACAATTGAAACAGAAAAATAATTGACAGTTTTAATTTGTGATTTAATTCTGAAAGTATAATGCCGAATATAGAAAGGAATATTGTATTTTATGTACTGAGTCATCGACTTGAAAAGACACGTCACATTTATAGTACTGATGTGTATTTAAATGAAACGATTACGTGTAAATGTGTTGCATCATGGGCTTTGAGAGAAGCCTTCATTGTATATAGTATAGATATATACACCATTTCAAGATTGTTAAAAAACCATTAAGTACTAAATGGTAGCAAGAACCCTATAACCAATGAAAGCTTCAAAGGTCAATCAATATACAATATTCAAATGCATATGCATGACAAAATTTCTAAGGCCCTAGGGAGGGGCTTAGTAGGATAGGCGGCGGTGGTTCACTTCCTCTTTGGTTGGTATTGTAGTGTACCAATCAATAATCAATATACCATGTTCAAATGGATATGCATTAAAAAATTTCTTAGTCCCAAAGAGAGGCTTTGTAGGATAGGCGGTGGTAGTTCACTTCCTCTTTGGTTGGTGTTGTAGTGTACCAAGTACATTATTTTTTGTATTTTAAGTCGACTTCTTGCCTTTGGCAGGTTGTGGGGTCGCCTGAGGAAACGAGTAGACTCTTGTTGTGTGAGGCGACAGCTATTGTGATGAGATAGTGCTTTTATCTCCTTGTAATTGAACCTGTTTACACGTTATGATATGTTTAAAGCATGGTTTTCAATAAAACTTATTTTTGATGCACAAGTGTGTAGGTAACTTTCAATACCAAAATCATTTCCCTCACTGTTTTTGATGAATTTAGCTACGGAATTGAGAAACCAGGTGGAAGTAACATTTATACACGTTAGCCGAGTTTGGTGACGGAAAGTATCCCTCCCTAACGTTTCCGTCACAAATCAATTGAAATTTTTTATACCAATGACCGTTGAGACTAAATAAATCTCTCGCTAATGGTCCATAACAAAATCCCTCACAAAGTAATTGACTTTTGTGTTATAGACGAATTTCTATATCCCTCTCTAATGAATTCTTCACTAAATCCCTCACCAAAAAAGTCCTCTTTATTTTAGGAAAAAAATAGTTCCCTGTTGGTCATTATTTTCCCCCAAACAAAACACCACCAAAATTTTTTTCCCCTGAAACAAAACCCCTATTTTCATATTCCCTCCACTACTGTCGTGAACCAAAAAAGCCCAATCAAATCCCTAAAAACTCATTGCCAGATTTTCAAGCTCAAGCTCCAGTTTGACCAAAAAAAAAACTCAAGCTCCCAACTCTTCACTGGTTCGCTTCGCAGCCAACGAAGGGAAAGAAGGAAAGAAGCGACATAGAGAGGGAAGCGACAGCTATTGTGATGAGATAGTGCTTTTATCTCCTTGTAATTGAACCTGTTTACAAGTTATGATATGTTAAAAGCATGGTTTTCAATAAAACTTATTTTTGATGCACAAGTGTGTAGGTAAGTTTCAATACCAAAATCATTTCCACCTTTAAAAAATAGTGAATCTTTAGTAGCAACTTTACCTACAAATTGACAATCTCCCTTGAAATTCTTCTTCATTCTTTTTTAATTCTACGTATAACTTTTTTCCCGATTTAGTATGGAGCAACGTTAGTTGGGATGCTATAAGGAAGTTTAATTATCATGTACATAAACTCAATCTTTTGGTTTATATATTTTATATTTTCTACAACAAGCAAAACAACGACAATAATTAAGCAAACATTTCATGAAGAATAACTACTAGAGGGTTGATCTATACCTCAACAATTCCTCCAAGATTGATGTACAATTGACAGAAAAATATCTACACACTTCAACAAAATCTGAATTAGTACACACTAAAACATAAGGTCAATAACTATTAGAAAAATAGCTACACACTTCAAGAAAATTGGAAAAAGAGCTAAACATACTCTTCAACTTTCCTAGAATGTTGAAGGAATCATACAATATATGAAAAATACATAAAAAAGCTATAAATAAATTAACAATGATGATGGGGAAGAATCTACAAACAGAAACAAACCTGAATGAAAACAATAATGAAGCAAGGTTTGAACAACAATGTTTTAGTAGCTAGATACAAATATGCAGATATCTAAGTAAACCCTTATCATGTTTAAATGATTCCTAATATAGACTTTTATGAAACAAATAGATACAAACAGATACTATAGCTGCCAAGATACAAACATAATTCTTACTAAGATTATCCAACTTAGTTCAGGAAGAAACAACACACAAAAGTTTAAAAGCACTAAAATATACTAAGCATGTAACTGGAATCAGGACAAAACCACATGTGAACACACAAACGAACTAATTAACAATGAAAGTCTGAAACAAAGGCTGTATAAATTGATAGACATCCATAGAAAAGTTTGTGTATTTACCTTTTTCTTTCTTGACCTTTTATTGGCAGTGGCCGTTTAACTTTATCTGCAGTATACCAAACAGGTAAACATATTAGAGCTTAGACATAGATCACATTAAAATAAACTCTTCTAAACAGTATAGTCAACAAGGAATACTTTGCCTTGATTAAGATTCTGCCGCCCTCTACGGTACACACAGCTGGCTTCAATAACCACAATTGCATTATTAATAACATTTATTAACAAGAGTCGACTTCCAAGTAGATTAAGCCAAAAATCACATTATTAATAGATTAGTAGACATTAATAGATTTCAACCAAAAATAACATTCTAATCATGCACATAAATATCATTCCAATTTCCAAGTATTCATCCAAAATATACCAAATATAAGTATAACCAAAAGAAAACCATTGTTAAATAAATACTTGCGGTTTACATATACACATGCTCAAAAGCATAACATCATTAGAAATTTCCAGAACACAAACAAATAAGATATATATATATATATATATATATATATATATATATATATATATATATATATATATAGTTTGCAAATAAATACAGGTTTGTTGAAAAGAATAATCACTATTAGAATATAATAATATAAAATCAATCCCAAAAATTATACATTTTTAAGAAAAAATGGAAGCAATATAACAGAATATACATGGCACAAGAAATACACCAGATTATACTCAAAAATTCAAATAATAAATAAAAGAGATTGAGATAGAAGGAAAACGCATGCCTCCTCGATCGACTTAGAAAGAAACACACAGAACCTAATGAAAGATCAGTGGCGAAATACGAGTTGCAATTTACGAGTTATGGTCCATGTCGTGACCGTGATCCCAACGTGGACGGCCCAAAAAGCTATAATTTTAGGAGTCGCCACCCAATTTATTTAATAAGAAAAATTGAGAAAAACCTACATTTAAAGTTATTTGGTCTGCGTAAACTAGATTGGATTCGGGAGTCGGTTATGTATAGGGAAGGGCGAAAACTTAATTCCACTGCACCCCTAAAACATCTGTCCGAAGACACTTACCCGAAATTTGATTGTGCGACATATCAATAAGTTTAGAAAATTTGTTTACCCAAAAAATAAATAAAGTAAAAAAGAATTATTTAGGAATAGGGACTAATTTAAGAAAATTTAATTTTGATTTGACGGGGAAGCCCCGCTCCTACGTATCCTCCGGTGTAATGAGGAACTCAAAAGTCACGTAGTTCTTCCTGAAAAAGTTTGTTGGTTGGTGTTTTTTAATATAGGGGTTTCAGGACTGTGTGATCTGAGTTGATGGACTATTGTTGGTCTAAAGGAGCGGTAGGGCTCTGAAGGACCACTGGGGGTCTGAAGGAGCGCCGGGGCTCCGAGGGACCCACTACTAGAAAAATCAAAATTAGAGAGGGAGCAAATCCGTCACTAAACCATCAAAAATCCGTCACTAACGATTTTAGTGACGGAATTTGTGACGAACCCAGATTCGTAACTAATTTTGGCGTCACTAAATTTTTAGCGAGGGATTTTGAAATCCGTCGCTAATAGCGACGGAAAATTCCCTCACAAACATATCAAATCCGTCACTAAAAAATAGTTCGAAATTGAAGATGAAAAGTATATTTCCGTCGCTAATAGGGAGGGAGACTAAATCCGTCACTAATAGAGAGGGAGACTAAATCCGTCACTAATAGAGAGGGGACTAAATCCGTCACTAATAGAGAGGGAGACTAAATCCGTCGCTAATAAAGAGGGAGACTAAATCCCTCTCTATTAGTGAGGGATTTTATCCATCTAATATTCATTTTTAATTAAGGACTCATTAGAATTTAATACAAGAGCATATTTATTATAGATTTTATACACTCTTTAAAATAAAACATTCTACTAAATCTAAGAATAAAAACTTAGAATTTTTTTGAATAGCACACAAATAACTTAAATAATTAACAAGGTTTATAAATATAATCCATACAAAGCATAACTAATGTTAATCCATAAAAAAAACAACCGGTATATGTTGATAAACCTAGTATTTTACAAACCATAGTTTATTTTCAAATTTAATGTGTACTACTAAAAAAACAGAAATTAGAGATGGCCAATTCATGAGCAGGAGATAATGCACTCCAATTCATTAAACTTGAAAGTTGTACAAATTTCTTTAAAGTACTACATGTTTCTCAATGTGATTAAAAACGACTCCACTGGGGATCGAACCCAGAATCTCTGGTTCCGTAGACCAGCGCCTTATCCATTGGGCCATGGAGTCAGATTTCAAGTTTTAGGATAAAAGCATTCCATATCCTGAATATTATTAAGACCAACAAAACATGAATGCCAGCTGCATACAACCACACACAACGACCGCACTGATATACACATGTTAGGCATATATGCATGATAAAATAAAGAGGAAAATAATCAATCAGATACCATAACCAAAACTAAAAGATAAATAACTTTGATCTTTTTACACGTTAAGGATCCAAGATATATTATTACTTCATTTCAATATTCATTGCATCACAAGAGTGAGTTAAAAATCCTTACAAGTAAGGAAGCTCCTCCAGAGATCCTATGTTGTCGGGAATAGGACCATTGAGTTAGATATAGTAAACAGCTTGAATATAATTGCCTCAAAGTTACTCAATTATGCACAACCACAACCAGGAAATGTTGTCTTATTGGAAGACCAAGGAAGGGTCTACTACTATCAAGTCATACATATAGAATCCATTTCCTGCAACAAAGTCGAGAAATTAATCTACATGGAAAGTTCTGGGAGCATATGATATGGTATACCAGGACTTCCATTGTTGAAGAGAACCTGCAAATCATAGATGAAGAGAACCTTGTATGTGAACTGTGAAAATCAGGTTGCTAATAAATGGACTTGAAAATGCATAGCATCAGTAATTATGTGAACTGTGAAAATCATTGTTGAAGCTCCTGAAACATGAACATTAGTTTTAGTTCAAATATATTATAAATTATAAATTATAAATCATACAAAACAAATAAAAAGAAAAAGGATAGCTTGTAAATGCAAATAACAAAACAGAAACTAAGAAGTAAGAACTGAAAGACAATAATATCTTTATAAGGAGTTAACATTAATCTAGTGATACAAACTATGGTGTTGTGTCTCTATAGTGTCTCCAAATGACAACCAACTCAACAGAAACTAATGATAATTGATTAACATGATCAATAGAGACAATCAAAATATTGGAAATTGTACTCAATCAGAAAGATGTGATGCACACCCGCATAAGGATCAACCATCTATAGGCAGTTCTCCGCAATTAACAATTCTGCAAGGCTTTCTAGGGATATCTAACCTGCTTGTCTCCTGCGACTCGAGTGTCTTCACAACATCTATTCCATCAATGACATGTCCGAATACAACATGGAGATTATCGAGCCATGGAGTCTACATCATAGAAACACAACATTAGTGTGATTATAAGAGGCTAAAAGTAAAGTAATAAAGCATATGTTTATAAGAGGCTAAAAGTAAAGTAATAAAGCATATAAAAATTATTCATGAGTGTGATTATAAGAGGCTAAGAAAATTGCACAGTGCAAAACCAAAGCATGAAACAAAATTAGATAGAAGTATGAAGCATCTTTAGATAGGCCCTCTTGAGATTTGCACATCCACAATTACATCAGCCACCAAAACTTATTGAGATTTGCACATCCACTATAAGTAACAGATCTAGGATGGTGCTTAAGAGTTAGGGAGCAGAAGGGTTAAAGCAAAGACTAAAAAATATAGAACACCGATCAAATCAATGATCAAAGACTAATAGCTCTTCCTCAGGAGCTTAAAGGCAGGCTCAAGGTCACCAGTGGGTTCTTCGATGGGAGAAAGTCTCTTTGCCGGAGTAATAGTTTCATGCAGTTCAAGAGTTTCAGATGCTGGTTTTTGTTGAGTCAGGCAAGCAATATCAGCATGACCAGCATCTTGAAACTTTGCCATTAGATCTTGTAATCAGATTAATCACATACAAATAATCAGTACCCAGATTTATAAGTTATCTAAACCAACAATCGATATGGTATTTAGCAATACCTTTTTAGCAATTATGGCAGATGCTTGATGCTTTGAACATTTTTTGTTCCCTAAGATATTAGCCTCAGTTTGTTTGACCACCAAACTGTGAATGTCATTGTTATCCTAAAACATATTGAAACATAGTACATCATTAGTCAGTTGTACCGTTAATAGTATAGATGTATTTCCTAAAGATATGATAGGTCAAAATGTATGTTAGTTGTTATTATTGTGAATTGTGAATACTATTCCTTACCCCATCTTTGTTGATGAAGTCTTTAAACTTGGTGATAACCTCAAGATCACTGCATATTTTTTGCACTCTGTAAGTTGCTCAAATTTTGTATTAAAAGCAGCTTTGTTTTCAACTTTGAATAGGAATGACCTTTCAAACAAATGCAAGAAGTATACCACCAGTCATCATCAACCATGATGCTTGTGATATTAGCAAAGACAATAACTGAAGTTTCCTGAATAGATATTAGTTTTCCAAATATTATTTTATTTTGCATTGATTGGAATATATAAAAATATAAATTAAAACAGAATGTTGTTGAAAAAATATTGAAAGAAGACACTAATAATCGTCTCACCTGTCTACAGGCCTTCAGCTTGCTATAGTTAACCTCTGAGTGAGTTCCAGGAATTCTTGGGCTGGTTCAAGTCAACTCTGAGAACACAGTTGAGTGAGAGTCAGGGGAGATGGGTACTCAATGTTGTGGGTTGTCATCCTGAAACATTGTTAACAATGTAAAAACCATGATAAAGGGTTCCTAACATTTTGAACATTACAAATTTGCTCACAGTAAGTTATAAAACACAGTAAAACACTGCTTAGTTATAAAACAACAGTAAGTTCAAGCTATGATGAAGAGAATAATTAGTAAATAATAAAGATACACATGAAAAGATGATGAAATCGAGCAAGGATTATACCTGGATTGAGCAGCAGCTTTAGTTTCCTGCACCACACCCTAATCTATTGGAAGAACAAGCAAACAATAAAATAAATCCTAATTAGTTAGAGATCTATGATGTAGAGATGATGAAATCGAAGGGAACGATGAATAATCGAAGGGAACAACGAAGAGATGATGAAATCATAAGAAACAATGAAGGAAATGATGAAGAAATCGAAGGGAACATAAAAATCTAACCAAGAGAGAGTGAGCGATTGCGATTCTAGGGTTCCATGTTCAGATTTCCATTTCTCGAACTGAGCAATTGCGATTCAGTGTCCGCCACTGCCGCGAATCTCGTCGGCATCACCAACACAGCCATCTTCTCCGCCTGTCCTTTCCTCCTCTGATCTCATCCCCTCTCCCTTACGATTTAGCCCCAATCTCTCAATTCTTTCTCTGCCTGTGAGAAAGATTGATTTTGTGGGAAACAAAAGTGAGACAAAGGACTTGAGGGAAAGCAAATATTGAAGGGCTCTACACATGCCGAAGAAGGGATTTTGTTTCCAGGCGGTTGTGAAGCGACGATGGTGAGATTTCTTTGAGTGCGAGAGTGATGAGTGAGAGTGAGAGGTTTCAAGAGTGAGAGGTTCGTGAGTGATGAGTGAGAGTGAGAAGTTTTGAGAATGGGAAACAAAAAGAAAAGGTAAAGTGAAAGTTATTTAGCTCAGCGACGGATTCCGCATACCTCACTATTAGTGAGGGATACCTTTTCCTCTCAAAATCCGTCTCTAAACGTCTTTTCAACATTTTGTGACGAATTTAGCTACGAAATTTTTAGCGAGGGATATTTTTTCGTCTCTATGTTCGTCACAAATGTAACCCAGAGGCGCAATGACGAATTTATTTATTTTCGTAGCTAAATCCCTCATTAATAGTGAGGGATATTTTTCCATCTCAAAAATCCCTCTCTAAAAATAGTTTTTCTAGTAGTGACCACAGTTCATTTGTCCTAAAACGATGACCAATCCGGCCGTATGGCCGACTTAATCCCCTATTTTTGAAAATAAGATTTTTGATTTTGAAATGAAAGAGGTGTGTTTGTATTGTTTTAATTTAGGAATTATTTGTTTTGAATAGGGATTTTAGGACCTGATCCGTACGGTTCATTCGTGGTCCTAAAAAGCTGACTAAACCGATCGTACGACCGACTTAATTCCCTATTTTTGAAAATTAGGTTTTTGTTTTTAAGGAAAGAAAATAATTTGGATTTGAATCGAAGTGCTTTTATAGGGATTTTAGGACTCTTGAGCTGTACAACTAATTTATCTTAAAAAAACAGATTAACCCGATTGTACAACCGACTTAATCCCCTTTAAAAAATAAAAAATATGAAATGGGTTGTAATAAAATATACAGGGGGTGCAACTATGAATATAGGCTTTTTGATTAAATGAACTGGGGTTGTATGAGTGAAAACAGGGTGTAACTGACATTCTGGGCTTTCAAGTTAAACAAAAAGGGGGGTGCGAACAGTGTTTTGAACTTAAATGAAAAATGGTGTGGTATCGTGAGAAATAGGAGGTGTGGTAATGAATCTGATATTTAAAAACAGGGGGCTGTATAGTGAGAAATAGGAGGTACAGCTAAGAATGGAAACACAAAAGCCGATTGTAAAATAAACAAGATTATTATAAATAAAAAGGGAAAAGAGATGGTATTAAGCTTAAAAAATTAACACATACGTACAGCAACTTTTTTACCCTAATAAATAAATAGAATAAAAAACAATGAATGCATAAACAAAGGAAAGAAATGAGGAAAAAAAGGAATGGGGGTTTACTAAACCTAAAAGCAAAATGATGCAGACAGAAGAATAGGGTAGAAAGGGTTTCTGCTACGGCAGCTGCATAGGAGAAATTAGGAGAGAGAAAGCAAGAAGGAGGGAGAGAGAGAGAGAGAGAGGAACCAAATAGAGAGATGTGATGGGAGGGAGGAGACCGATGGTGCAGTGCGAATGGTAGCGCGAGCGGCGGTGATGGTGGTGCTCGCGGATGGCGCACGGTGGTTGTTCGCGGCGGCGGTGATGCGGTGGTGCGGTGTTTAACTTCTGTTTATTGCTGGTGGTGAGGAGATGTTTGTCAATGGCTATGGTGAGTTCTTTTATGTTATTTTGTTTCTATTTTGAAAGGGTACTGTGTAGGTGTTGTTGTTGTTGTTGGTTTGGAGTGGAGGTAAGAATAGATCTGTGGATGTGGAGGAGAAAATGGCTTATTATGGAACGGAAACCTCTCCCCTCTCTACGTTGATGGCTGTTTTCTCTTGCTCTTGATTTTTCTACAGTTTTGTATATCTACTCCCCCCTTTTGTTTCTGTTTGTTTCGTTCCCCCCTCCCTCCTTTCATTCTGTTTGGTGTTTTTTATAGGGTAGCCAATTAATGAGACAAGAATTGCTGTTATGCTTTTACAAGATGGAGCAGCAGGGGCAGCAACATGTTCTTGCCCAAAATGTGAAGAACCAAGGGACATGGGGAAAGAAGCTTGGGTCCTATTCTAAAAGCATTCTTCTCTGTTGCAACCAGCAAGGCAGTAGCGCTGCTGCCTTTAATCTTTGCTCCCTTTTTGTTGTTTTTTCTTCTTTTGTTAATTAATTAATCCTTTTTGTACTACTTTTGCTTTAAAAATTTGTCCACATGTGTAACAGATTTGAATCTGATTATAAACTGATTTTAAAACTGATTATAATAAAATCAAACATTTATTTAAATCTTCTTTTGTTAACATATTTGAATCTTCTTTTGTTGATAGATTTTAAAAAACTGATTATAATAAAAACAAACATTTATTTAAATCTGAATTTTTTTTATAATACTAACAATAAATAAAAAAAGTCCAATTAATAATAGCACGAACACATGCCAAATCGTCAACAAGCACAAAATAGCGTGTGTGAACTAAAAAAGCGCAAAATGCATATTTTTGTGTTTTTTTACAAAAAAAAAAAATACTGGTTAAAATTGGGTGTTCACAGTTGCCCTTCTTTGCTTATTAATTCCCTTACGATATAATACATAAGCACAGATATGAACCTCCATTTTAACCGGTGACATATGTGAATGCGGCGTGATGAAAAGGTTGCATCGATACTACTAACTAAAGAAGAGTGAAAAATTGAAGAAACAATGCCAGGATTGTACGGATAGCACGAAATTAAAGAGACAATGCCAAGGCTGTACCGATAGCATAAAATTAAAGACAATGCCAGGGCGAGACCGATAGCACAAAAATTTAAAAATGCGATGCCAGGGCGTAACCGATAGCATGCAGTGCCAGGGCGTAACCGATAGCACGAAATTAAAAATGCGATGCCAGGGCGTAACCGATAGCATGCAGTGCCAGGGCATAACCGATAGCACAAAACTAAAATGCGATGCCAAGGCGTAACCGATAGCATGCAGTGTCAGGGCGTAACAGATAGCACAAAACTAAAAATGCGATGCGAGGGCGTAACCGATAGCAGGCAGTGCCAGGGCGTAACCGATAGCACAAAACAAAAAATGCGATGCCAGGGCGTAACCGATAGCATGCAGTGCCAAGGCGTAACCGATAGCACAAAACAGAAAAAGTGATGCCAGGGCGTAACCGATAGCATGCAGTGTTAGGGCGTAACCGATAGCACGAAATTAAAAATGTGATGCCAGGGGGTAACCGATAGCATGCAGTGCCAGGGCATAACCGATAGCACAAAACTAAAATGCGATGCGTAACAGATAGCATGCAGTGCCAGGGCGTAACCGATAGCACAAAACTAAAAATGCGATGCTAGGGCGTAACTGATAGAATGCAGTGCCAGGGCGTAACTGATAGCACAAAACAAAAAATGCGATGCCAAGGCGTAATCGATAGCATGCAGTGCCAGGGCGTAACCGATAGCACAAGAATAAAACGGCATTACCAGGGCTGACCCGTAGTACAAAATCAAAATGACCAGCGCCAGGGCTAAACCGTAGCATGGAAGGGAAATTAAATGCAATGCATGCCTTGCTTTGAATGACTCTATTTTTTATTATTATTACTTTATTCACAAAGAGATTGGAAAAACACATGCTTCTTGTCATGATGTGGAATGCATGGTTTGATATGGATTGTATGCATGTTATGACATGAAATGTATAAATGCTATGACATGAAATGTAAGAGTTATGCATGCGCATAGAGATAGACATGTTCTAAAGGTTATATTTGCTGAGAATATGTTTTCGTGCATGTTTTATTTGAAACCAATTAAGCTTGTCCTCGGTTGGAAACTTATCTTTGCCTTGCCAGATCTCTTTTCTTTTACGATTCTCATCCTCCAAAGCATGACACATTCCAGTTGGACCCCTTTCTCACAGATTGTCATCAGCTCTCTAAATCATATTAATGATTCCAAATTAACTCTTTTTGAAGCATTACTTAATGAGCATGCAAAGATTCACGGGTATTAACAAGCTGGGATTTTCGCGTTTCTAGATTGTTTGTTTTGGGTTTTTGAAGGTTTGGAAGTGAATGCTGTTTACAAAGTGAAAGAAAGGGGGAAGACGAAGAGAAACTGAGATGGTTGGGAAAAGGGATTAGGCTTGCCTCGAGGTTAATCTTTTTGAGCATTTCTATTTACTTGAAGCAACTTACTTGGTAGAAATTGGTAAGATGTTTTACACAAAAGGAATGACTACTTGGTGTAAGCAACCAAAGTTGGACTTATGAAGGGTTTTGCAAAAGATTTTCCCTTATGTGGCAAATGATATTCTCAAAGAGGAAATAACACTGATGTTAGAAAGTAGAGTTTGACTCACAAAGGGTTATTGCAAAAATTTTGCCTCGGTATTGGTAAAAAGAATTGCCTTAAGAAGATACTACACAGGTGTGGCAAACATAGTTTGAATGGTGTAAGGTCTTGCAACATTTTTGCCCCAGTTTACTGAAAAGACATTGCCCCGAGAGAAGATTACGCTGGTGTAGCAAGCGAAGTTGGACTCATTAAAGGGTCATACAAAACTTTTGCCCCAAAATTGGTGTACGGTATTTCCCCTGGGACGAGACTATACTAGCATAACACGCAAAGTTTGACTCATGAATGTCTTGCCAAATGCTTGCCCCAGTGTTGGTGAAAGGCATTGCCCTGAGAGAAGACTAAGTTGGTATAGCAAGAAAAGTTCAATTCATGAAGGGTTATGCAAAAATTTTGTTGGCTCAGAGTGGGATTTCTTGAGACTCCCAAGGTTACCTCACCCCACAAAAATTGCCCCAATATGTCATTATGTTAGACTCGAAATGAAGAGATTACGCTAGTGAATGAACATGTCAAACATAAACTTCTCAAATGTAGCTTGATTCCCCTTTTGTGCCCTAATTTTTGCGTAGATTGCCCTTGCAGGTTTTCAGTCTAGCGGGCTTCGATTCAAATTTTTTTAAGACCCTAATTTTTGCCTAGACCGCCCTTTCGGGTTTTCGATCTAGCGAGATTTGAATGACCCTAACTTTTGCCTAGACAGCCCTTTCGGGTTTTCGATCTAGCGGGTCTCATTCTCTCTTTTTTTCACTTTCTTATTGTTCATTTTTTAGAGCAAAGAATAGTTAAAAGAAAATAATTGATTTATCTCAAAATTAACATTATAAAAATGAAAATAATGATTCATCTCTCAGAGTGGACCTTTAGAGGCTTATAACGTGGCTATGAGTTATGGGTTAAGAAGAAAAAAAGGGTTAGAAGGTTCAAAAAAAAAAAATTTCATGGGTTATGGGTTAAGGAGAAAAAAAAGATTAGAAGGCTCAAGAATTTTTTTTTCCGGGTTATGGGTTAAGAGGAAAAAAAAGGTTAGAAAGCTCAAGAAATTTTTTTAGGGACTATGGGTTAAGGAAAAAAGGATTTGAAGGATTAAAAAAAAACTTTATGGGCTAAAAGGATTAAGGATCTTTGGTGCATTCAACTTTCTATTGTGCTCCAAAACATCAACTTTTTCTTGTCAAACCCATCCATTCTCCTTCTTACATGTTTTTGATTTTTTTTACTGCTCTACTTTTTCACTTTTTTCCTTCATTTTTCACTTTTTCTAATTTCGCATAGCTGATTTCATCATTCACCTCTTCTTCATTTATGACTCTCATTCTCTTTCTTTTATGCCCTAATTTTTGCCAAGACTGTCTATACAAGTTTTCAGTCTTACGGGCTTCATTTTTCCTTTTATCTCATTGTACCTTTGGAAATCTAAATGCACTAAATTTCACTGCAGGGTCGATCCTTGTCCAGGGTTTAATGAAAGGAAATTTTGGGCTCAAAGGGGGACGAACATCAATGGGTATAATACTTTTTATTTGGAAAAATGCCACTCTTCATTTCAAATCATGATTTCCCATTTTCAAACATTAATTTTGAAACAACATTAGCGCATGGCTAACATTATTCTCTTAAAAAAATTATTTTGCTCTATTTTTCTTTTACTTTTTTTTTTCTTCTTTTTTTTGGGGGAATTGGACCTTTCAAAACCGACATCCATTCACCAGCTCATCCTCGAATGACACACACAAAAGGGCATCGAGAATTATACAATGAGGCAATCAATGGATTGGGAACCACATCTCAAGGGATAATGGGGTGTAAAGAATGGGAAAGAGCTTTTAAGTCCATGCAAATTCATTAGTATAAAGCTTCAACAAAGCCAACTTGACTTTACACAACATGATTACAAAGTGCTAATGACAATCATATTCTTTTGCTTTGAGCTTTTAGTTCAAGAACTAATTCCCAACCTTATGTCTCCCTTCCCTTTTTGAATGCCCCATGAAGTCTTCCCACTCAGTACCGTTCCTTACGCCTCTTTCCAACAAGTCTCAAAAGAATGATCTGATTCCATGAGTTAAAGCTTCATTGGTATCCACATTGATGCAAGCACACAAAATTCAACTTTCTTTTGTGAAGAAAAATGTGGATGGACACTCAATGTCTTTTAAAATTCTTTATTTCAAGAAAGATTATGACAAATGAAAAGGATGCTATGGAGTGCATGGATATATTTTAGGTATGCAACACCAACTTTTATGTATAGACAAAGAAAGATGAAATATGGAGAATTCTTATGATGTTATGCTATGAAAGTGCATGGACTTAGAGATATCATGCAGATGTTTATCCTATGATGCCACATTCAATGCATTTTCTGTAAGAGATACCAATTTTTTTTTATTCATTTGAATATATGCAAAGATTTTTTTAGAATCCAACATGATCTTTCATGCATAAAATGCAATGCAATTCTCCTAGTTTTTTTTATACTTTTTTAAGGAAATATGCTGTGAAGATTGACAAATGACAATACATTTTGATGCACTTACTCATGAGATATGGACAACATGCGACAATGAAATAGGGAGAAATTTTTATTTTCATACATTTTTTGAATTGTTTTTATGCATGAAATGCAATGAAATTTCCTAATTTGTATTTATTTGAAGGAAATATGTCATGCAGCTTGGGGATTGACTATGCAACTTGTTTTATTTACTCATGAAAACACATACAACATGCAAGAACGATTTTTTTATGTATATGCAGAGAAAAAAATGAAATGTGGATAATTTTTAGGGTGTTATGCTATGGAAGCGTATGTATTGTCGTTATGCATGAAAGTATTTATCCTAAGAAGCGACAGTCAAAACCCATGCAACTTTGAAAGAGAATAGACCGTGATGAATGATGAATGACAATGTGATTTTTTTTTATTTACCTATGAGAATGCAAAAATATTTTTTTTCTAGAATTTATTCCATGAAAAATATTAAATGTGGAGGAAATTATACTTTTCAAAGATACTCGATCTAATGCTCAATAAGAAAAGACTATATTTTTTTTTGACATAAAATGCCTCTCTATATGCAAACATTTTTTCTTAGAATGCGACATGATACATTACGCATGAAATGTGATGCGATTTTTCTTTTTTTCCCTCTTTTGCAAGGAAATGCTATAACATGCATAGATTTTTGTAACACCCCGGTATTTCTTTAACAAAGAAAACACCTAAATATACAATTTGGTATAAATCAGAGTATAAAAATTCCTGTTCAGATATACATCTTTACAAGAAACGGCGGAAACTATAAAAATATAACATGATACAAGTTCGAGTCATAAGACCGAATACAGAGACTACATCAGAAGAATCCAAAACATAGATGGAAGATTACATCTCCAACTTCTCCTCGAGCCTGACGACTAACTGTGCCGCCTGCTGTCCTTATAACCCGTTCTCTGTAAAAACAACAAATATGGATTGGGTGAGACAACTTGTCTCAGTGAGTCCTATCGAGACCCCTGACCAACTCTAATGGTTTATTATACTTGAATCTGAACTCGTGGCCCTCATAAGCGACCACGTGAATACATGATGTTTTCTCGTAACTTGTAGCCCTAATAAGTGACTACTCGTTACATTTCTGATTTTTCCTGATGTAGCCCTAATAAGCGACTACGGATCATATTTTATCATGAACTTAGCACAATACCTCGAAGTCCGCCTTAGCTAAGGTTAGGACGTCTCAGTGAACCCATCCCCACTAATCCAAGTGAGCAACATGAGAGCCTAGGTTCTGGGGCTCATGACTTCCCCTCCCCTAGTATGCTAATAACTGGAGGATCGTCACCCTCGATATACACAAGGTATACCATCTACCTTTCCCCGAGGGAAAGTAACTTGAATTGTGTTTACATGAATTGAGAGTTTCTATGTCTTCATAGACTCACAATCAATTAGCTTACATGACATGATGAACTTGAAGTTCGTTATCTTAACATGATTGGACTCAAGGTCCGTTAACATTTCTTGACTTGTGTTCTCTCGCGTTCTCTAAGTACGGTTTTCCGTTACGTTCATAACACACAAGTTTTCTATCAAACATGTTCAATCCCATGATATCAGTATCTTTACATTGTTGGGGAACCATGAGGAATGGATTAGAAGAGGATTGGAATCATTTGGAATGGATAAAAAGGTACTTTGAATTTGAGGATCAGAAGGTCTCACACGACCCGTGCGTGTAGGTGCACGATCCGTGCGCTATTGAACAAAATTGTAGAAAGTTTCAGAAAGATACGCACGACCCGTGCGACAAGGCGCACGATCCGGTCGTTGTTGAATAAAAGTTTCAGAATGATACGCACGACCCGGGCGGCTAGGCGCACGATCCGTGCGTGTTTAAAAATTCATTTCGTGTAGCATCAGATGGGGGCGCACGACCCGTGCACAGAGGCACACGATCTGTGCGTCTCCATCAGTTTTCCAGAAAACAGACTTTTCATGAGTAAATTCCATTCCGTTCTGATTCCAATTTCCCTTCCGATCTAGACCCAAACTTAAACACACATTATACACAGTATATCACAGCAGACAATCAATTCAATCCAGTACATTCCAAACAAGCAACATGTAATTTCTCATTTCAATTTATGATTTTGGTAAAACGGTTTTAAATCTGATTTCTTCTTGAGACCCAAAATGACATGGCAGTGATTTTAGAAAGTGTGGAAACTCAGAACACACAAAAAATCCCTAAGCGAGTTAGAGAACTCACCCGATTGACGATCTCGCGAGAAATCACGCCGGAGCATGGACGACCGGACCGTAACCACTCGAACAATCCTCGTAGTCACGTACACGCTCCGAATGCCTCCGCAACTGAATTCCGCAACCAACATCCCTCTTGATACTGACTTCATCTCCGGTGGATAGAATTAACGTCTCGCGCGACTTGACAACCCGAATCCCAAATCCGACGAATCACATTTCCAGCTTCTTCTTTCTGTTTTCCAGCAACATGATTCAGTTTTGCAACAGGCATAACTTGGTCAATCCGTGACCAAAACTATCCAAAACGGTGCTCATTGTGAAGGTAATTTCGTCTAATTTCAGATGGTCAAGGATTCACACGCATGCATTCAGTGGTTTGGGAGATATCACCAAGACAAGGTGACCGGTTCAGGACAGTGTTTGATTCTGAAACCGTAACTTGGGGACATGATATCTCCTTCATTTCTCCATGAAATCATACGGTTCTTGTGCCCAAAATGAATATATTTGTGTCTAGTTCCAGAGGGACAAGAATCACGATCATCGGAGTAGTGTACAGTGAGATACGATGAAAACAATGAAGGTGGTTCATACGGGTTTCACCCAGAAATTCAGCTTAGCCTTGATCATCATCCTCACTCTCTTGCACCACGAATTTGATGTTTCCATCCTCTGCACCAGAAGCTACTCAATCCTTACAACTCTTCCCCAATTCGAAATGCAAGGTATAGATTTCATCTAGGACAGCCACAACTGAACATGCAACCATAGTTATCAGAACCGGACCGGACCGGCCGGTCGGACCGGTCGGACCGGGACCCGGTGGTCTTCCCGGGCCGGGCAGCGTGCAGGACCGGATCTGCAGTTGGCCCGGTGATGACGTCATCGGACCGGTGGTCGGACCGGTGGAAACCGGGTCGGACCGGTGGTCGGACCGGTTGATCCTCTTTTTTTTTTTTTTTTTTTTTTTTAAAGATGAACCAATTATAAATTTTGCATGTTTTCACAAAAAAGGCTTAGGTGGGGTTCGAACCCCCTCCCTAGTATTCAACATTTCAACTTTTTAACCACTAAGCTATCTATTATTTGTTGATACTATCCCGCATTCATTAAATATAATCAATTCCGGATATGTTAATTTTTTTTGCACATTCTTTCATTAATAGTTTTGATTAAACACACATTTTTTTGACAAATTGATTCAAGTTCAACACTCATAAACATGTTAGTAAATGTATAATTATAAATAAAATTATAATAAAATTTCTATATTAATAAATGTATACTTTCTTAGTATATATTATAATTTTTTGAATTTATTTAATATAGACCGGGTCATGCCGGTCCGACTAGAGACCCGCGGTCCGACCCCGGGTCTAGTGACCCGGTGCCTTGACCGGGTCGATGGCCGGTCCGGGTCTGATAACACTGCATGCAACATTTTGGAAATTCAGAATTACTCCATCCCCAACATTTGAGCTTCAAACTGAAAACGTGATTGAGAGATAGAAGGAGAACCAGCTTCTGATATTGGTTCCATTGAACTCAGAATCGAAAATGGAGTGAGGTGGAAGAGAGATCACTTACATGCAAGCTGATTGTGGAGTCCCCATCTTCTTCTTCCTCCTTCTCTCTTCCTCTCTCTCGCAACTCTCATTTCTTTCTCTCTAACCTTCTTTCTATTTTCTTTTTCTTTTCAGCTGGAATGAAAAATGACTAAGTGTAGTTGGGTGGGGG
The DNA here is from genome assembly GCA_039519185.1 of Astragalus membranaceus. Lineage (NCBI taxonomy): Eukaryota > Viridiplantae > Streptophyta > Magnoliopsida > Fabales > Fabaceae > Astragalus > Astragalus membranaceus. Next base: position 171,314,253 of record CM076848.1, on the reverse strand, counting down.
TGTAACTAAGCTGGGGATGACTCATTAAGTGAGGGAAAAGACCAAAACGCCCCTCCCCTCTAATGCTCTTAATTTACCTCTAACCTCACCATAATTCTATGACCCATGAACTTGGCAACTTATCATAATCATCAAGCATAACATGAATCATTTGTAACTTGAAATAAACCTCTTGTGATAAATACTCGTTTTAGTCGATAAATACAGTAACCTCTCGCTAATTTAATTTAGCCATGATTAATTAGGGAAAAGGATTTCTTTGGACTTTTCCTCGACTAAGCTTTGCCGAGACACGACCAATTATTCCCACAAATGATTACTCGGTCTTAGGCATCATAGTACGAGTCTTTGAAAATTAGGGATGTTACAATTTTTATATTCAAGCAAAGAAACAAAAGAAATATGGAGAAATTTATGAAGAAATGACGATGCAATGAAAATGAGCACCACATGCAGAAAAATAATTTTTTCTGAAAACTCATGCAAAGGAAAATGCAAATAAATTTATGCTTTTCCATGACATGCGGCAAAACGCAAGATGAAGTGCACCATTTTTTATACGACAAATGCGACATAATTTTTTTATGCTTTTTATGCATGAAATGCGATATGACTTTTATTGATTTTTTTTGCCAGAGAAGAATAAACCGTATGAGAGAAAGAAAAGGATGTACAACCAAGAATAAGGATATAAGATAAAATAGCTCCCTTTGTGGTCTATGACAGGTTGCCCATACTATTGGTTTTTGAACCTTATAGATCTAATGCTTCTTCTACAGTGAACACTCACAAAGGTTGGCTGTTATAACCTATGGATGTTTAAGGTCTCTAGAGTCAAGTACTCTCCTGGAAGATGGAATACAATAGGATGTACATCCAAAATGTGAATATCCGCACAGAAGAATCGTACTTTAGATGAGGAATTCATGGAAGTCACACAGGATGTACATCCGAAATGAGTTCCACTACACATCCTCGTTCTAACCTATGTGTTGTTCGGTCTCCGGTATGAGTCCAATTCTCAGTGTGTGCTCAAAGTGTAAGTGTAGTGTGTGAAGGGAGCATACAAACCTCAAATCATAATAATATAAGTAATGGCAAAATAACTAGAAGCAACAACCCGACAATAGTATCAAGTGTCTTCTACCCTAGGGTTTATATCAAGCATAATGTAAAATAAATATATACGAAAAAAAAATTAAAGAAGTAAACAAAAGTAAAGAATGGTAAACAAATGCACATACCTTATAATCTTTTGACCAACCAAATATACCAAGCTTGACTCTCACCCAGTCCCCAGCGGAGTCGCCATCGGTCGTGACCGTGATCCCGACGTGGACGGCCCAAAAAGCTATAATTTTAGGAGTCGCCACCCAATTTATTTAATAGGAAAAATTGAGAAAAACCTATATTTAAAACTATTTGGTCTGCGTAAACTAGATTGGATTCGGGAGTCGGTTATGTATAGGGAAGGGCGAAAACTTAATTCCACTGCACCCCTAAAACATCTGTTCGAAGACAGTTACCCTAAATTTGATTGTGCGACATATCAATAAGTTTAGAAAATTTGTTTACCCAAAAAATAAATAAAGTAAAAAAGAATTATTTAGGAATGGGGACTAATTTAAGAAAATTTAATTTTGAGTTGACGGGGAAGCCCCGCTCCTACGTATCCTCCGGTGCAATGAGGAACTCAAAAGTCACGTAGTTCTTCCCGAAAAAGTTTGTTGGTTGGTGTTTTTTAATATAGGGGTTTCAGGACCGTGTGATCTGAGTTGATGGACTATTGTTGGTCTGAAGGAGCGCTAGGGATCTGAAGGACCACCGGGGGTCTGAAGGAGCGTCGGGGCTCCGAAGGGACCCCGGTTCATTTTTCCTAAAATGATGACTAATCCGGCCGTATGGTAGACTTAATCCCCTATTTTTGAAAATAAGATTTTTGATTTTGAAATGAAAGAGATGTGTTTGTATTTTTTTAATTTAGGAATTATTTGTTTTGAATAGGGATTTTAGGACCTGATCCGTACGGTTCATTCGTGATCCTAAAAAGCTGACTAAACCGATCGTACGACCGACTTAATTCCCTATTTTTGAAAATTAGGTTTTTGTTTTTAAGTAAATAAAATAATTTGGATTTGAATCGAAGTGCTTTTATAGGGATTTTAGGACTCATGAGCTGTACAACTCATTTATCTTAAAAAACAGATTAACCTGATTGTACAACCGACTTAATCCCCTTTAAAAAATAAAAAAAAATGAAATGGGTTGTAATAAAATATACAGGGGGTGCAACTATGAATATAGGCTTTTTGATTAAATGAACTTGGGTTGTATGAGTGAAAACAGGGTGTAACTGACATTCTGGGCTTTCAAGTTAACTAAAAAGGGGGGGTGTGAATAGTGTTTTGAGCTTAAATGAAAAAGGGTGTGGTATTGTGAGAAATAGGAGGCGTGGTAATGAATCTGATATTTAAAAGCAAGGGGCTGTATAGTGAGAAATAGGAGGTATAGCTAAGAATGGAAACACAAAAACTGATTGTAAAATAAACAAGATTATTATAAATAAAAAGGGAAAAGAGAAATGTATTAAGCTTAACAAATTAACACATACGTACAGCAACTTTTTTACACTAATAAATAAATAGAATAAAAAACAATGAATGCATAAACAAAGGAAAGAAATAAGGAAAAAAAGGAATGGGGGTTTACTAAACCTAAAAGCAAAATGATGCAAACAGAAGAATAGGGATAGAAAGGGTTTCTGCTACGGCAGCTGCATAGGAGAAATTAGGAGAGAGAAAGGAAGAAGGAGGGAGAGAGAGACGAACCAAATAGAGAGATGTGATGGGAGGGAGGAGGCCGATGGTGCAGTGCGAGTGGTGGCGCGAGCGGCGGTGACGGTGGGCGCACGGTGGTTGTTCGCAGCGGCAGTGATGCGGTGGTGCGGTGTTTAACTTCTGTTTATTGCTGGTGGTGAGGAGATGTTTGTGAATGGCTATGGTGAGTTCTTTTATGTTATTTTGCTTCTATTTTGAAAGGGTACTGTGTAGCTGTTGTTGTTGTTGTTGTTGTTGTTGTTGTTGTTGTTGTTGTTGTTGTTGTTGTTGTTGTTGTTGTTGTTGTTGTTGTTGTTGTTGTTGTTGTTGTTGTTGTTGTTGTTGTTGTTGTTGTTGTTGTTGTTGTTGTTGTTGTTGTTGTTGTTGTTGTTGTTGTTGTTGTTGTTGTTGTTGTTGTTGTTGTTGTTGTTGTTGTTGTTGTTGTTGTTGTTGTTGTTGTTGTTGTTGTTGTTGTTGTTGTTGTTGTTGTTGTTGTTGTTGTTGTTGTTGTTGTTGTTGTTGTTGTTGTTGTTGTTGTTGTTGTTGTTGTTGTTGTTGTTGTTGTTGTTGTTGTTGTTGTTGTTGTTGTTGTTGTTGTTGTTGTTGTTGTTGTTGTTGTTGTTGTTGTTGTTGTTGTTGTTGTTGTTGTTGTTGTTGTTGTTGTTGTTGTTGTTGTTGTTGTTGTTGTTGTTGTTGTTGTTGTTGTTGTTGTTGTTGTTGTTGTTGTTGTTGTTGTTGTTGTTGTTGTTGTTGTTGTTGTTGTTGTTGTTGTTGTTGGTTTGGAGTGGAGGTAAGAATGGATCTGTGGATGTGGAGGAGAAAATGGCTTATTATGGAACTGAAACCTCTCCCCTCTCTACATTGATGGCTCTTTTCTCCTGCCCTTGATTTTTCTACAGTTTTGTATGTCTCCTCCCCCCTTTTGTTTCTGTTTGTTTCGTTCCCCCCTCCCTCCTTTGATTCTGTTTGGTGTTTTTTATAGGATAGCCAATTAATGAGACAAGAATTGTTGTTATGCTTTTACAAGATGGAGCAACAGGGGCAGCAACATGTTCTTGCCCAAAATGTAAAGAACCAAGGGACAAAGGGAAAGAAGCTTGGGTCCTATTCTAAAAGCATTCTTCTTTGTTGCAACCAGCAAGGCAACAGCGCTGCTGCCTTTAATTTTTGCTCCCTTTTTGTTGTTTTTTCTTCTTTTGTTAATTAATTAATCCTTTTTGTACTACTTTTGCTTTAAAAATTTGTCCACATGTGTAACAGATTTGACTTTGTTGTACCCTATTTTGTAAAAAAAAAACTGATTATAATAAAAACAAACATTTATTTAAATCTGAATTTTTTTATAATACTAACAATAAATAAAAAAAGTCCAATTAATAATAGCACGAACACATGCCAAATCGTTAACAAGCACAAAATAGCGCGTGTGAACTAAAAAAGCGCAAAATGACATATTTTTGTGTTTTTTTACAAAAAATAAAAATAATACTGGTTAAAATTGGGTGTTCACAGTCCATATAGGATGGAGATCTTCGCCCAAACTTTGAATCGCGAAATGATAATAGAATCGCACGCTATGGAACTCGCGAAATGACACTCAATCGCACACACAAACCAGATTCATGCAATTTGTGGTTAGGGTTCTTCAATTTGGGGGCTAGGGTTCATAGTTGATGGTATTTGGAAGAGGAAGTGTTACGAATGGCAGGGAACACAGTGGGTGATTAGGGCTAGCATTTTTTTTGGATTAAAATATCAGATCAGGTCCCCTAATATATTTCGGGTAACTGACCAATTTTTTCGAATTCGGAGTGGTGTAAGAACCTTTTAAATGGAGTGGGCTTTTTTGGTTCGATTTGGTCTAGTTTATTGAAATGGGCTGCTTACCCTTAATATTTGCACACCCCTAGTAATATGGGTCAGATGCCCATAATTTGAGGACCAAAGCTCGTGAATGGTAATTGTTGCAATATTGGAAAGCATGAAGTGAGCACAATAGCATGTCACACTAAAAAACAGAATAATACGAACCAAATACATCTGCCACTTGATTGCTTCAACTCCTAATATAAAAACCTTATTCTATCATAATTGTATATGTTTTTTCACAATAATTACAAAAACTACACTTATTTACTATACTGCGCGCGAGTTACTAAAGTTTTGTATTTATATACTTGCATAGCTATTCTCATGACCAAAGTCATTCTAATCCTACCTTCAGAAGAGAGTTCACCACATCAATGCGATTGGTGTTTTTTTTTAACAACGCGATTGGTGTTGTATGGCTACCGTTGGAAGACTTGAATTACATGATTTTTACCGAATTTGTGCTTTTTTCACAATTTTTTGGCTTTACCGAATTTGTGCTATATTAACAAACATGTTTCTATATTTATTTTTGACATAAAAATGTTTGTATATATTAACATACTAGTATATTGACCCAAAGTTGATGTTTGAAAAAGTCAATTTTTTTTATATGATTAATAATGATATTGATACTAAATATATAAATAAAATTGAACAAACTCGGTGAAATTAAAAAGAGTAGCCCACACCAAGACCCATGAAATGAAAGCAAAAAACAACAAAATGATAGAACTTTTTTTGGAAATTTTATTTAAAGCTTAAGCAATAGTATAATTAATTATTAGATTTAAGGGTTAAATATGTTTTCGGTCCCTATAAAATTTGAGTTTTCGTTTTTAGTCCCTAAAAAAAATTTCACCAACTTTTAGTCCCCATAAAATTTGAGTTTTTTGCTTATAGTCCCTCATGACTTTTAATAGCGCCTCAAAACTTTTAATAGCGCTTATAAAAGGTCAAAAAAGTGTTATTAAAAGTTTTGAAGCGCTATTAAAATTAATAAGGGACTAAAAACAGAAAATCTAAATTTTATAGGGACCAAAAGTTGGTGAAAATTTTTTGAGGGACTAAAAACAAAAAACTCAAATTTTGTAAGGACCAAAAACATGCAAAATTTTAATGTAGACCGTAACTTAATTAATAATATTTTAATAATATTTACATTAATATTTTTCAATTTGCATCAAAGGACAAAAACGAACAGAAAATAATTCAATGTAGACCGTAACTTAATTAATCAAGTAAATACAATTTTAATGTTCTTCAATATAAAGTTTCCTTACTTTTTACACCGTGGCATTTCCAAATGATTCACATGAACCAAATCTGGATTTTCTACAATTATTCTTAGGAATGACAATGGGGCAGAGCCAGTGGCGGGCCCAGGACCCTAGGCTAGGGGGTACAAATTTTTTGCAAACACACACCACACTAAAAATATAATAAAAATAATACTTTAATAGGTTTACAACTTGTGTTATACTAGACCAAGACAAATTAAGTAACACTAATAAGTTCCTAAATACAAATTAAATAGCTCTAAAAGAATCAACATATTCACAAAATACAGAACAGATTGAAATTCAATAGACTAACATAATCAAAATAAATTAAATAGCACTAACACAAAATACAAATTAATTAAATAGTACTAACACAAATTATCAATTAAATAACATTAATAGAATCAAAATAAGAATAATAAGAACAAGAACCGATTCAAGGTGAGATAAAAAAATTTTTTAAATAAAATATGTGAGAGTGTGGTGTATTAGAGTGGTGCAAAACTAGGAACTTTTGGTGCAAAATTAGGAACTTGGGTGCAAAAGATATTTTTCAGGGGTGCAAAAACATTTTTTCCTAAGGTATCGGTGCTAATTTTATTTTTCTAGGAGGTTCTCCTGAACCCCTTGGAATACATGTAGGTCCGCCAATGGACGGAGCTGGGGCGAGGAGTACTCTTATGCTCCGTCCCTACCTCCCAAATTGTTCCCCGTCCTCGATCCCAATCTGGGGGACTTTTCCTCCCCCATCCCCGTCCTTACGGATCGCCACAGTCCCACGGAGACCTCAAGAGTTTATTAAAGGTTAGCAAAAATATGAGTTCAAATATAATAAAGTAGAAAAAAATAATATAAAAGTAAGACTAAAAAACAAAAAATATAAAGTTAGTCTTACTATGATATCAAAATAAGAATTTGTTCCAATTTTTTATAACTTTCATAATAAACGAGAGCAACAACTGCATATTCCAGTGCGAAAAAATCATAGCCATTAATTTGTTTTAGGCTTAAAGGTACTTTTAGTCCCTGCAATTGTCAAGAAAATCCAGTTTAGTCCCTGCAATTCCAAAATTTTTAAAATAGTCCCTGCAATTACTAAACGTTACTACTTTTAGTCCCTGCTGTTAGTTAAGGGTTAACACCGTTAAACGTTAATGACGTGGCAGCATTTGAAGTTGATGTGTAATAACACATATGCAGACACGTGTATTTCCATTTGCTGATGTGTCTCACTCTCACTTTCGCTCTCTCACATTCACTCTCTCACTTGAAATCAAACCAGAAATTAAAAAACATTCCTAAAAAAACATTAGATTTCGCTTCAATCCATTCCTAAATCAATTCATTCCTAAAAATCAATCCACTTCACGCAAACAGTAGAGGAATCTGGTTTTGGGTTTTTTGAGTAATAGAATGTGACAGTATTGTTCTATATTGTTCCATAGAAGCCCCAAATCTTCAACGGAATCTGGGAGAAATTTCGACCACCAGAGAAGAGAGAAGAACGGAGAAGAACAACAAACACTTGTCAAGAAAGAGAAGAACAACAAACAGTGAGAAGAGAGAAAACAAAGAAGAGGAACGAAGCCCTCTAAACGAAACGAAATCGAAACAAGATATGGGTTTGACGTTGTAGAGATCTGGGTTTTTCTTCCATTGTTCTTGAATAATATTTCAGCAAGCATCGAAGCGAAGAACAAATTTCTGGGTATACGATGATGATGAGAAAATTTCGTTGATTCCGTTGATTGAAGATGGTGATGATGATGATGATGAGGGGGTGGGTGAGTGATTCTGGGTTTTGTTCTTCACTTTTTCTACTTCTTCCAGTAGATCTAACAAATCTATTATCCTTTTTGTTTTTCCGGTTTTGAAGATGAAGATCTTTGGACCAAAAAAAAATAAAGATCTGTATTTTTCCAGAAAAGGGGAAAAATATGGAAGAGCAAGAAAGAAGATGGAAGAAGAAGAGAGAAGGTTGAAGATGAAGATCCTAATTGGCTGCCACATCATCAAAACATAACGGTGTTAACACTAATATAACAGCAGGGACTTAACTAATAACGTTTGGTAATTGCAGGGACTATTTTAAAAATTTTGGAATTGCAGGGACTAAACTGGATTTTCTTGACAATTGCAGGGACTAAAAGTACCTTTAAGCCTTTGTTTTATTATTAAAAATTTAATGTTTTCAAAAGTGGAGAGAGATAGATAGAGAAGACTAGAGGGGATCCACTTCCCTTTTTGAGACAGAAAGATGTGGGAAACACAAAAACAACACAAAGAAAAAGAACCCAAAAGGAGAAGCTTTTGCACAATGTTGTTTTTGCGCTTTCTCCCCCAATTTTAATGCATATGATGAGAGTAAGTTGGTTGGGTGCAAAATCTGCAATAATTGCATATGAAGAAAGTGTAAAATCAAGTAAAATTGCAAATCAAAATAGTTGGAGATAAACTAATAGTCTTAATCTTTATTCTTTCAAAAATAACACACAATCTTTCATACTCAAAATGTACGGGAACAAAGATGTGAACACAACAATTCCAGATTTATCAAGTTCTATACTTCAGGAAACCAAAAGAAAATGTTAAAAGTCTACATAGTTAATGAAATACATACAGACCTTTTACACCCTTGTTATCCCACCATCCAAAACCTGGCAACATGCACTCCATTATGATATAAGTAACTATACGAGTCACAAATAGTTGCTGAAATATATTATTGGAGTTCCACTTTTCTTCGACCAAACCCATCTCCCAAGCATCAATATTAAAAAACCATATGCATTTTCAAGTTCAACGCCAAGCTTCAGCAAACTTTGACCTTGAATTTATACGTCCAATAAGTGTGGTTCCCCGGTTCTTCTACGCAGGTCCTGCTACTCAAAGCCCAACCACGTTTTAGGAACACTTGTCTGTATCGGACGCACCCATAGTCTTGATTATCAATAGAGAAACATGACAAAAAACTTAGAAGCGAGAACAAAATGATGAGGAGGTACCATTGGGTCTGGAGTTGCGCTTGTTTTGTTCACATAACAAGGGAGAAATGTTAACGTGGTAGAATCTATTGTACATCAGGTAATGGAGCATCATGCGACGTTGCTATTCTGCAGGTGGTGTTAGTGAGATGGAGAACAATAAAGAAAAGCGCCTGGAACACAACTTCAAAAACAAAAAACAAAAACAATAAGTTACTCAATCAATCTACATCTATGATCAAAACATGTTCAACACAAATTCAAAAACAACCCGTTCTCTCATTTTCTGCTTTGACTTCTTCCTCCCTGACTTGGGCGTCGCAGTGTCTTTGCAGGTACACCCACCCTGAGCTTTGATCGCGACCTCACTGCCCGGCAGAGCGATCGAAAAACAACCCGTTCCACCCTTGGGCGATCAAGGTACGGATCATTTGGCGACCACAGTGGGAGCCCCGACGCTATCCCACCTCATCAGCTTACACCTCACCTCATCTCCTGAAATGGCCCCTTGGGGTAGACTGCCAGGAAAGCGGGCCCCGAGCTTGCAGAGCGTGGCCGAGATTTCTGCTCAGCCACAGCCCACACCGGAAGGCGTCGCAATGACGGCAGAGGCGACCCCTCCCGTCGTCCATCTCGATCTCACTCCTCAGGCTAACATCACCATCCCCGCAGCTGTCGTTCAGCAACTTCTAGACTTGCTTAATGAGCGAAATCAAGCACTGGCACAGCAAGAAAAACGGTTAACACAGACAGAAAGAGAAGTGGCTACGGCCCGGGTAGGAACCACTCCTGTGCCACCCCAGAACGATATTAAATCCCCCTCCAGAGGGAGAACCTTCTCTAGACGTCATCGATCCCCGTCAAGGAGGAACCTCGTCCATTGTAACATCCTCAAAATAATTAATCGAATTATTTGGATGTTAACCCAATTAAATTAATTTTGTACTTAATTGGAAAAATTATTGAGTGCTAAAATTAATTATTGGCTGTCACAGGATCGTTAACCGAATAATACGGGCCAAGGAAGTTTTGGAATCGAAATAAGAGATTTAGATCAATATGGTAATTGGACCATGTTACCACTTATATATTAATAAATATATATGTGTGTGTGTGTGTGTGAGAGAATTAAAAGAAAGAAAGGTACACGAGAGAGAGAAGAGAAACAGAGGAAAAGAGGAAGAAAAGAAGAGAAAAGAAGAGAAAGAAGAAGAGGAAAGAAGAAGAGAAAGGAAGAAGAAAAGGTGAAGCCCACCCCTCCAAATTTCAGCACCATCATCATCTACCCTCCATTGCCAAACCCCCAAAGCTTGGTAAGTTTTCATCCATTTTTCTCCAAGTTATGGAGATACGAATTTTAGGGGTTTGTGAGGGAGAAATTTGTTGAAATCTTGGATTAAATGATGAAATTGATGACCGGGTTATGTTTAGGATCGAAGCTAGGAGCGGATTGATCGCGTTGTGAAGTTCGAATCGAAGTTTTGGAGCGGCTTGGTGAAATAGGGTTCCGTTCGAGAGTTTTCAAGTCTCGGCAAAATTCGGCTCGATATCGGCTCTCGCTTCGAGGGTGAGTTTTACTCACGTTTAGGTTTATTCCGTTTTGAAATGCATTTTTCGTGAATTGGTTTCGAAAGATTTTGAGTCGAAAACGTTATTTTGAAATATATTGCGTTTTGACGAAATTCGTATTTGTTGAGTTTTCGATTGAATTGCTTGATTGTTTGATGTTGATTGGACTGGAATATTGCCTGGTATTGTCTATTTTTGAGTTAGGAATCGATCGGGGTGAGTTTCGGATTGATCGGAAAGCGAATTTTCATGAAAATGGCTATTTTTGCAATGCTGTCAAATGAGCACGATTCGTGCGTCCCAGGGGCACGATCCGTGCGCCTGGTTCGGTTTCAGTTTTTTTAAAATGCTTAACAGGGAGCACGAACCGTGCGCCCCAGGGGCACAATCTGTGCGTCCCAGGAGCACGATCCGTGCGTCCCTGGGGCACGATCCGTGCGCATGGTTCTGTCCAAATTTTTCAAAGTGCCCTAAATGATTCCGTTTCTATTCCAATCATTTCCTAATCCTTTCCTAACCCTTCTATAATGATATTAGGCTTTTAATGCCATGATTTTGGGTATGTTCAAAAGGGTTTTATATAATACTTTTGAAGTTGAAATTCTTTCGAAAAGCCGAATAATAGTATACGTGTGCGGATATGTTTTATTAATACTGTAAGTGGACTATGGGTTCATATGATTGTAGATATATGTTTATATATGTATCGAGTTGGGTGACGACCCATGTTAACATACTAGGCGGGGCAGTCATGATCCCCTACCCTAGGCTCCGTGCCATTAGGAAAAATGCTATTGCTAAGGGGGTTCACCGGGAATATAGCAGTGGATTGCAGTCGGTGTTATGTTAAAAGTTGTTGTGCGATACACTGGGATTATAGCAGTGGATTGCAGTCGGTGCCGTACTTTGTCTGTCGTGTGATAAACAGGTTCACCGGGTATGTAGCGGTAACGCGGTCGGTGATCTGTTAAAAGCTAAATAATGCGGCTCACCGGGTTTGTAGCAGTAATGCAGTCGGTGCCGTGTTAAGTTAAAACGAATTCATAACTGAACCGAGAGAGCTAGTAGGGGTATCAGTAGAACTTACTGAGATTGTATCTCATTGTTTATATGTTGTTGTTTTACAGAGAAATAGGGAAGGAAAGGACCACAGAGGCACGAGTGGGTTGAGCTCGGACTGGTTGCTGATAACTTAGCATTAGGCTTAAGTTTACATTTCCTTTTTGTTGTCTATGTACCGCAACAATATGACTTTAGTGTAATATCATTTTATTTCCGCTTTCTTGTATGATACTGAGCACAATAGTTTGCTGAATTTTATAGTCTTAGGTGTATTAAGACTGCTTGGTTGTTGTCCAGTGAAAACTATTTTGCAGTGTTCAGTATTTATGCTAGGAACTTTATATCTCTGATGTGTTACTAATGTGCACTCGGGCATTTTTAGTCAATAAAAATACCGGGGTGTTACAGTTGGTATCAGAGCGGTTCGACCTAGTCGGACTTAGCTATTAGAGTCTTTTACTTCCTTCAGTCGTGATTTTCTTAGTATGCTATTTGACATTGAGCTTGATCAACTTATTACTTTGTGCATATTTCGCAGAATCATGGCCAGAAGAGGTAGAGGAGATCCTCCCCCTGTTGATCCACATTTTGACTGGATGCAAAATGTGATCGAAAACCAGCAGAAAATGATGCAAGACATGATGCTTATGCATCAGCAGCAACAAATCCAACAGCAAAATGCTCAGCAGCATCAAGCTCCAGAGCCACAAGTGAACCCAAGGAGAATTTTTACAGAATTCCTGAAAATGAAACCCTCCGAGTTTAGAGGTGGGCCGGATGTTATGAGAGCACAACATTGGCTAGATGACATTGAAAAGATTTTTCTTACAATGCAAGTAACCGATGGAGATAAGCTGAGATTGGCATCCCATATGTTGAAGGGAGAGGCCAATAACTGGTGGACAAATGCTAGAGCCATGATGGAGACCATGGAAACTCCCCAGACTTGGGAAAATTTCCGAACATCATTTCTGGAACAATTCTTTCCCATGGCTATGAGGTTTGATAAAGAAAATGAGTTCTTAGCTCTCACACAAGGAGGCTTGACCGTGGGCCAATACACGGCTAAATTTGAAGAGTTGTATCAATTCTTCGGTTTAGCTGGATATTCCCCCAATGACCGATGGAAAACTGACAGGTACAAATATGGGTTGAGAGAGGATATTGCTTAGAGTCTTAGTTCTTTTCCGAAGACCAACTATCCAGCCATGGTTCAACAAGCTTATATTGCTGAAAGTGATTTAGCAAGATTATATGCAAGTAGAAAGGCATTCCACCAGAATAAGAGGAACACTGGGCCATCTAGCTCTCAAATGGGTCCCAGGCACGACACAGGAAAGGGAAGAAGTGATAAAGGGAAACAGGTGCAAACAGCCGATCAAACGAAGTTTAGGAATTGTATGAAGTGCGGAAGGTACCACCGCGGCAATTGTGTACACAAATCTAATAGGTGCTATGTCTGTAATGAAGAGGGCCACTATGCCAATGAGTGCCCAACAAAGAAGAATTTCCAAAGAGCACCAAATGCTCCTAGTCAGGGGCGAATCAACACTTTGGATGCTCGGACCATTGATGAACCCTCATCACATGATGTGGTTCATAGTTTTCAAGAGAGTTTTTATACAAATTTGGTGATGAATTAGTTAAATTCTGTGATGAATTGTACTGAATTGTGCTTTTTGGAATTTACTTGCTTTGCAGTGTTTATGCTTGGTTTGTTGTATTTTTGTGCCCAGGGAATAGGTGGAACGAAAAGACAAGGCACTGCAAACAAATGGATTCGAGAGCGCAGGAGTTGGGAGTGGCGCGCCACTCACGCACGGCGTGTAAGAGGCGCGGGAGACAACAGAAGAACCAGGAGGACGCATCTCTCCAGGGCGCGTAAGTGACGCGCGGCGCGCCAATGGCGCTCGAGTTCACAGCGCCCTCAGCCACTCTGCGCGTAAGTGGCGCGCGCCGCGCCACTGCAGCGCGAAATCACTGTGCTTGCGTTAAAAACAGATCCAGGACGCGTTTTCAAGCACTTTTGGACGTTTTTGGAACCCTAGAACGAAAGAGGAGCGATTCCATCTGACAGCGACCGGAGAATCAAGACTTGGGAACAAGGATTGAAGCTTCATAAGTGTTCATCATCATCTTCCACTTGTAATTTTCTTTGTTTCTCTTCATTAATCATGAATAGCTAAATATCTTTATGTTAGGGATGAAGGAATATTGATGTAACTCTATTGTCGCTGGTTTAGAATCATATTTGTATCGTACTCTCTCGTATTTTGTGTATCGAATTTCTACGCTTAATGCTTTTTATGGTTGGAAAACTCATACAATGATCTTTTGTTCAATTATGAAATGGGAGTTTTATTCTTGAATGTTTGAAATTCGATACCATCAATTGGTAGTTTAGGAATAATCTATGAGTTGTTGTACATTGCAAACTCTTGCCTTAATGCTTGTTGTTAATTAGAATCACCTAAGGGATTAGGGCTTTTAGTTATCGACAAAGGACTAGTTACCTAAGGAACTAGGAATTGGTTAATGTTGTGAGTTTGATAGCAAGATTAGAGAGAGAGATTAACTTTCAAATTAAATCAGTGACAATAGGGTGAAATCAATAGGAATTCATCCCTAGCATCCTTTACCATCGTATTTTTTTCAACTCGTTTTTCGGCTTTTATTATTAAAAACACAAAAATATTTTATTGCTTTACTTCGAGCTTGACAGCTCAACAATTATCAAACAAACCCCTTTTAATTTGGTTTCTATTAGCTATTGTTAACGTCTTAGTAAATTGACTTCGATCCTTGAGGACGATATCCGGTTCTTACCGATTTTATTACTTGAACGATTTGGTACACTTGCCAATATCTTAACAAGTTTTTGGCGCCGTTGCCGGGGATCGAAATTACATTTACTAGTAATTCGAAGGCAACTGCTAATTCGAACCTGTACATATTTACATTCACTTTAGTTTTATTTCTATTATTTTTTTTTGTTATTGTATATATATTACACAGTTTGCTTTGACACTTGTCCGAGTTTCTTGTGTTCTCAGTGCATGCGCGGAGCTGTTAATCCTAAGGATTTACTTTTCGATCCAGAGATTGAGAAAACCGCTAGAGCTAATAGAAAGGAAGCAAGGTTAAGGAAGCAAGGAGCAACAACCGGAGAATCTTCTGTGCAACAAACTGTGACTGAAATTATGGGAGAAAACCCACCACCAGCTCGCACCCTTGGCGACTTTGGTAGAAGAAATCAAGGCGTCCAAGCATACACCTTCCAACCTGTGGGAGCTGTGGCATTTGAGATCAAGTCTTCGATCCTCACTGCCTTGAAAGCAGAACAATTCTCTGGGTCTGATGCTGAAGATCCAAATCAACACTTATTTCAGTTCTATGAAATTTGTGGGTCCACAAATCTTGTGGGAGTGACTGATGACCAGAAAAAGTTGCGTCTCTTTCCATATACTTTGACTGGGAGGGCTAAAGATTGGTTAAACACTATCCCAGCAGGAACTATTAACAATTGGGGTGATCTAGAGAGCAAGTACTTAGAAAGATTCTTTCCAATTTCTAAGTTCATCAAGAAAAGGGCTGAAATATCAAATTTTGAGCAAGGAGATGCTGAGTCTCTTTATGATGCTTGGGAAAGGTTCAAACTGTTATTAAAAAAATGTCCTGGGCATGGTATTGATGACTTTGTTCAGTTGCAAACTTTCTGTCATGGTTTGCGACCTCAAACAAGAATGATGTTAGATGCCTCAGCTGGAGGGTCTTTGGGTACTAAAACTGAAGCTGAAGCAAGACAGTTAGTGGAGCATATGGCTTCTAATGAGTACCGGATTCAAAATGATAGAGGGGCAACAAAGAGGCCAGGAATTTTAGAGTTGGACGCTAATAGTGCTGTGTTGGCCCAACAAAAGGTAATGTCACTTCAAATTGAAGCTCTCACTAAACAGTTAGCTGCTGCGTTGCCAAGTGGATCTCAAAATCCTGCAACCGTTCAAGCAGTGCAAACGGGGGCATGTAATTATTGTGGCAGAAATGCTCATGAAGGTGACTGTGCAACTCATGGAGATAACAGTGAACAGGTTAATTATATGGGCAACTTTCAAAAGCAAGGTGGGAACCCTTATTCTAACACCTACAATCCTGGGTGGAAGAATCATCCCAACTTCTCTTGGAAGAATAATGATACCGCAGGGTCACATCAGCAGCAACCTAGTCAAGAACAAAGAAAGCCATCTCCTATGGAGGAAGCGTTGACCCAGTTTCTGCAAATGACAAAGACAACCTTTCAATCTCAAGACCAAGCTATGAAGAATATGGAAAAGAATCATGAAGCTTCCATAAAGAATCTAGAGACTCAAATTGGGCAGTTATCAAAGCAGCTTGCTGGATCATTGATCAGCGGTCGTACGCGGGTCAAAATATTTGAAAAGGATTAAGAATGTAGTACAAGGTGAGAAACCTTGGTCGTCTCACAAGGATCTCTAATACTAAGATTACCAGAATCAGGAACAAAATTAACAATAAAATAGGGGGGGTTTGTTTATGAAGAAAACGATTTGTGTTTGAGGTGTTTAACAATCTTAAAGTGACAATCGATTCACTGGTTTCCGGCTACGCGTCTCGGATTTATCATTGGTTCCAAATATTCGTGCAAGACTCGTTCAAGGTTTCAGTTCTTGATTGATAATAAACTAATCAAGCAAGCGTCAATTAGTTTATACGAATTCGCACCGTTTTAAAGCAAGCGTCAAAACAACGTGTTCAATCAATCATGATGGTGAACAAGCGCCACTAAACACAATCAATATCATAACTGAATTCAATCAATCATCTATCAATTCCTACTCGAATTAAATAAAACAAGCGATTAAATAACCCGAATAGTTAAGAGTTGCGAAAAACAGATTCACATATAAACAAGCGTCATATATAAACGATTCGCGTATTGCAAATAAGCGTAATCTGGGTAATTAAGCATCACACAAAGACGAAAAATTGCAAACAAAGAATTCAAATGTGGAATTGATAGAGAAGAAAGAACTGAAAACTAAAAACGAAATAAACGAATTAACATTAGACACCGAACCTCAAAATCCGCAGACGACAGCCTTTCACCGATGAATCAACTTAGGAATTTAGGCTTCCATGGAGGCTAGAGCACAAAAGTTTTGTAAAGTATATGATAATGCGTAAGATAGATAAAACGGCTGCTGACCAGCCAAATCTATAAGACTAAAACGAAATACCTAATCACTAAATGGGCTATTGGATAAAAGCCCGTTAACAAATTAATATTCGGTCCAAAACCCGTTTTACACAGTACTGCTTCGGTAATTTGCAGTTTTCACATTAAAGAATTCAGAACTGGGTTTCGAGCTCAACAGAAGAATTGTAGCTCTGTTCCTTAGCTTTCCAACGCATGCTCGCACGCCTCAATCGGATAACCACAGACAAAGTTATGACCTTCAGAGTAGATAGGGGTCAATATGCAATAAAACAAGAATTAATCGTGAAATTACTATATTGCTCAAATAAGACCCAAAATCTAGAAACGCGCTAAGCCTTAAATATTAGACACAGAACACAATCAAAAATACCAAGTGCAAAGCTATAAAGAGTGCATTAAAATGCACTGATCAATCATCTAACAGCGGTTTCTCAGCTAGTACAGTTGACAACCCTAGGGATGAAACTGCTAAGGCTATCTCTCTAAGAAGTGGTCGGGAGTTGCCGACTCCTGTGGTAAATTGTGAAAAGAAGGTGTCAGTTGAAAATGAAAGAAAAGGGTTGAGTGAAAAGAATGAAAATGAAAAAAATGGAGAATTTGAAAATGAGTTGAGTAAGGAAAGTGAAGAAGGTGTGAAGTCTAACCCTAATAAAAACAATTTGTTCTTTGATGTGCAGGTACAAGAGAAACTCAAGGCACCTCCTCCGCAAGTGAAGCTACCGTATTCGCATGCTAGCAAGAAAAATCAAAAAGATGAGCAGTTTTCTAAGTTCATGGAGATTTTCAAGCGGCTACAAATCAATATACCCTTCGCAGAAGCTCTAGAACAGATGCCCATATATGCCAAATTCATGAAGGAGCTTTTGACAAAGAAGAGGAAATTCAAAGAGGATGAAACAGTGGCTTTGACTGAAGAGTGCAGTGCCATAATTCAAAGGAAGCTTCCTCAGAAAATGAAAGATCCGGGAAACTTCACCATTCCGTGTGCAATTGGCGACATAGCCGTTGGCAAAGCTCTTTGTGATCCGGGGGCCAGTATTAATCTTATGCCATTGTCTATGCTGAAGAGACTTGGTGGTGGTGAGGTGAAGCCGACTAGAATGTCTCTGACACTTGCTGATCGATCAATAAAATATCCTTATGGAGTGTTGGAAGATGTTCTGGTCAGAGTTGACAAATTCCTATTTCCGGTAGACTTTGTGATACTTGACATGAAGGAAGATGCAGAGGTACCACTTATCCTGGGAAGACCATTTTTAGCCACTGGGCGAGCTTTGATTGATGTGCAACAAGGGAAGCTAATCTTAAGGTTTCAGGATGAGAAGATCACTTTTAATGTTTTTGAAGCTATGCGCCATCCTGATGACAAAGGACAGTGTTTTAGGGTGGATGTACTTGATAATTCTGTGAAAGAGACCTTTAGACAGGAAGTACCATCTCCTCCATTGGAGAATGTAATTGTAAACTCTATTGAAGAAGTAGAAGAGAATCTGGGGAGTGAAATAGAAGACTGTATTCTGCAGTTTGAAGCTTCGCAGATAGAAAATGTGTCAAAAAAAAGAAGAGCTAGATAGGGGGGAGAGTCCCGAGAAAAAGATCCCTGAATTGAAGCAACTCCCCTCTCATCTGAAGTATGTTTTCCTTGCAAATGATGATCTTCATCCAGCTATCATTAGCAGCTCTTTGACCAAATTGGAAGAGGAGAAGCTGATGAGGGTACTAAGAAGCAACAAAAATGCGTTGGGTTGGACTATCTCAGACCTCAAGGGGATAAGTCCAGCTTTTTGCATGCACAAAATCAAACTGGAGGAAGAATTCAAACCTGTGATCCAACCTCAGCGGAGATTAAATCCTACAATGAAAGAGGTGGTGCGTAAGGAAGTTTTAAAGCTCTTAGAGGCCGGCATGATTTATCCTATCTCAGATAGGTCATGGGTGAGTCCGGTTCATGTGGTCCCTAAGAAGGGTGGTATGACGGTAGTGAAGAATGACAAGAATGAGCTGATTCCGACTCGAACTGTTACGGGTTGGAGAATGTGTATAGACTACCGGAGGTTAAACCAGGCAACCAGGAAGGACCACTTCCCGTTGCCATTCATGGATCAGATGCTGGAGAGGTTGGCTGGACAAGCGTTCTATTGCTTTCTGGATGGATACTCTGGGTATAACCAAATAGCAGTAGACCCAGAAGACCAAGAGAAGACAGCTTTCACGTGTCCCTTCGGTGTGTTCGCATATCGGAGGATGCCCTTCGGGTTGTGCAATGCTCCAGCGACTTTTCAAAGGTGCATGCTTTCTATTTTCTCTGATATGATGGAAACTGCAATTGAGGTATTTATGGACGATTTTTCTGTTTTTGGTTCTACTTATGATTCTTGCTTGGCTAACCTTGATGCGGTTTTAAAACGATGCACTGAAACCAATTTAGTTTTGAATTGGGAGAAGTGCCACTTTATGGTCAAGGAAGGTATTGTGCTTGGCCATAAAATTTCTGCAAAAGGCATTGAGGTTGACCTAGCGAAAATCGAAGTGATAGAAAAGTTACCTCCTCCTCTAAATGTAAAAGGAGTGCGAAGTTTTTTAGGACACGCCGGTTTTTATCGACGTTTCATAAAAGACTTCTCCAAGATTGCAAAACCTTTATGCAATCTACTTGTTAAGGAGGCTGAGTTTGTATTTGATAATGATTGTCTGTGTGCTTTTAATATCCTAGATGAAAAACTTGTCTCTGCTCCAGTCATAGTAGCACTAAATTGGGATGCTCCGTTTGAGCTCATGCGCGATGCTAGTGATTACGCAGTGGGTGCTGTATTGGGGCAGAGATCAGACAAATTTTTTCTTGCCATTTATTATGCTAGCAAGGTCTTAAATGAGAATCAAGTCAACTATGCAACAACCGAAAAAGAATTGCTAGCCAAAGTATTTGCATTGGAAAAATTTCGTTCCTATTTGGTTGGATCGAAAGTAATTGTTTTTACTGACCATCCAGCAATTAAATATCTGCTAACCAAGGGCGAGTCTAAGCCTCGACTCCTTAGATGGATTTTGCTTTTGCAGGAATTTGACTTGGAAATCAAGGACAAAAAAGGGAGCGAGAACGTGGTAGCAGATCATTTGTCAAGGCTAGAGAA
This sequence comes from Astragalus membranaceus, assembly GCA_039519185.1. Classification (NCBI taxonomy): domain Eukaryota; kingdom Viridiplantae; phylum Streptophyta; class Magnoliopsida; order Fabales; family Fabaceae; genus Astragalus; species Astragalus membranaceus. The sequence continues at coordinate 171,294,303 of CM076848.1, read as the reverse complement.
CAAAGAAGTGACTGCTCTAGCAAAAGAAATCCTGGAAGAGTTCCCGGATGAAAAGTTGCTTGCCATTGTAGAAAGACCTTGGTTCGCCGACATTGCAAATTACAAGGCAGCCGGAAAGGTCCCGGAAGATCTCACATGGCAACAAAAGAAAAAGTTCCTCCATGATGCCAAACATTACCTGTGGGATGATCCTTATCTCTACAAGGTTGGGGCGGATGGACTTTTGAGAAGATGTGTGTCTGGTGCCGAAAGTAAAAGCATTCTCTGGCATTGTCATGACTCTCCCTGTGGAGGGCACTATAATGGGGAACGCACAGCTGCTAAGGTTCTCCAATCTGGTTTTCACTGGCCATCCCTCTTCAAGGATGCACATGACTACGTGAGAAGCTGTGACAAATGCCAGAGGACTGGCAATATTTCACGTAAGGGGGAGATGCCATTGAATCCCATCCTTGAAGTAGAAGTGTTTGATTGTTGGGGCATAGATTTTATGGGACCATTCCCACCTTCTTACAATTGTGAGTACATCTTGGTGGCAGTCGACTATGTCTCCAAGTGGGTTGAAGCTACTGCCACTTCCAAGAGCGATTCCCAAACTGTGGTAAAATTTGTGAAGAAGAACATCTTCTCTAGATTTGGTGTGCCAAGAGTCCTAATCAGTGATGGGGGTAGCCACTTTTGCAACACCCAACTCAACAATGTTCTCTCCAAGTATGATGCGCTTTGGGCATATAGAACAGCCTATAAGACACCTTTAGGCATGTCACCGTACCAATTGGTTTATGGTAAAGCTTGCCATTTACCGGTTGAACTTGAGCACAAAGCGTATTGGCCACTAAAGTTTTTGAATTTTACCACTTCGGCCTATGGGGAAAAGAGAATCCTACAACTACACGGATTGGATGAGATGCGTCTGCAAGCATATGAGAACAATAAGATCTACAAGGAAAAAATGAAAGCGTATTATGACAAGAACATTTCAAGAAAAGAATTTCATCCAGGGCAACAAGTGTTGCTGTTTAACTCTAGACTCAAGTTGTTTCCCGGGAAATTGAAATCCAAATGGTCAGGGCCTTTTGTAGTCAAAGAAGTGACACCATATGGAGCAATTCAAGTAGAGGAACCTGAATCAAAAAGATCCTTCAAAGTTAATGGGCAGAGATTGAAGCCATACTTGGGCGAAGTAGTGGAGAGAGAGAAATTGGCCTTGGTTTTAAGCGACCCTTAAAAATCGAGGTAACGTCAAGCTAGTGACGTTAAAGAAGCGCTTATTGGGAGGCAACCCAATTTTCTCAACCCTTATCTCTTTTATTGTTTCGCATTATTTTCCTTAACTTAGGCATTTTAGGATTCACCAAGATTCACAAGTCTGTCTAGTCGCGCGCGAGTGGCGCACCATTGACGCACCGCGCGCTAGGAAGTGCCTGCTGCGCCTGTAATTTCTGTGGCCCAGCGCGCCAGTTGCGCGTAAGTCACGCGCCGCGCGCAAGGGAAGCGCCTGTTGCGTCTGAACTCCCTGTGACTCTACGCGCCTGTTGCGCGTAAGTCGCGCGCGCGCGTGGCTGGGGGTATAAAACTCGCGCAGCACTCACGCTGCTGCATTATTTTCACGCGTGGGTTTCTCCAAGTAAGGGTTCTTCAAATTTTCTTCCAAAAAAGGGTGCCAATCTTGGATTTTGCTTGTGGGGTTTTGCAATTATACCCTCCTCTCTTCATATTCTTCATTTATCAAGTAAGTTTCCTCCTCTCAATCTTAATTCTTACAACATTCCTCTTAAGCTATCAATGAAAAACTCAAACTTTTGAGGATGTTTTTGCTAAGAGTTTGTATTAGAAATGTTGTAGAGTTAATGTATGTGATTAGGAATGGGTAATAGAATAAGTTTGGGGTTGATAAGATTAATGGTAAGTTGTTGATCATGAGTGGAACAAGTGTGCACACTAAGTGTTTGATAAATTGCCTAAACTAGGATCTCATGAGCAACAAGCTTGCATTTGTCTACCACAAGCTTGTCCTTGCAATGGATTTGTTTTTATGAGGTGAACTCAATATTTTCCTCGAGCAAAACAATGTTCTATGTGACTCTGGTTGAAAGAAGGAGTTTTGTCATGTGTGTATGCTAACCTTGACCAATTTTGTGCAAAATTGTTGTTTTTCTTATGGTGTGCGCAGGTGATGGCTGGTTCGGGCAAGAAGAGAAAGACTGTTAGACGTGGTTCGTCATCCCATTCCGACCAACCTGAGTATAATTCTCATTTGTTTAGGTCTCTCGGGTGCGAAAAGTTCCACGGGACTATTGCTGTGGATTCCAAGTTTGTTAAGGAAAAGGCTCTTTTCCTCCCCCGGGGCGAATTTGAGGAAATAAGACAAAACATCAGTGACTGGGGGTGGGAGCAATTTGTGGCATACCCCAAGGAAGCAAGCAGAGCTTTGGTGTATGAGTTCTTCTCCAATGTGTTCCCCAAGCCAGCTATTGATGGGGATTTAGTATTCTCAGGGTTCAAAAGTTTTGTGCGGGGCTGTGGGGTTCCCTATGACATTGGTACTATTAATGAACTGTTTGGGTTAGTTGCTGTGCCTGTTTTAGATTGCTTTCTTAGAAACAAGATCAGTAGCAGCAGTCTTAAGGCTAACCCAGAACATGCAGCTAAGGTTTGTGCTACATTGTGTCAACCAGAGGCGGATTGGATCAGAAACGCTAGTGGGGAGCCACAGAAAATTATGGTAAATTCTCTTACACCAGTGGCTAGAGGATGGGCAGCGTTCATTTTTTCCACCATCTGCCCAAGTTCCAATCAGACTGAGCTGAATTTCCCCAGGGCGACCTTAGCCTCTTGCATCATTAGAGGAGAGCCGGTCAACTTGGGATGGGTGCTTGAGAATGAGATTAGAAGCTTTGCAAATTTCAAGGGTGGGGCGTTGCCTAGTTATTGGAGGCATGCTAGCCTCATTTCGCTGCTGTGTGAAAAAGCGGGTGTTGTAGCGCATCCAAATGAGGCCACCATTTCGCCAACTGCTGCTATCACTGGGGGCTGGATCAGAGCTAGAACCGGACAAGAGCACCCGGGTCATAGAGAGGAGCAACCCCATGAGCAGCCAGATGAGAACGAACAAACCTTCACCATGGAAGATTTTCAGGCTGGGCCATCTGCTGAGGATTTCCAGTAGCTGCAATCAAGAATGGAGGCTCTCACAGCCAATCAGGATGAGTTGAGGAGGACCCAACTGAGGATGGGAGCAGAGTTTAAATTTGGGATGAGAAATCTTTACAGAGCCTTATGTACTATGCAGAGTGGAAGGCAGCTGGACCCAGATGCCGACATCTTTCGGGCACCTCCGCAGTAGACCTTGGTTTGTTCTCGTCCCCTGATCTCTGTCTTACTTGATTGTGTATTTTGGTGTTTTATTTCCCTTTAGTTGTCATTGCTTTATGTTTTGCTGTTTTCCGTTGTGTCTGTTCATAGGCCTTCCCTATAAATTATCAGTGAGGACACTGCTGTGTTTTAAGTGGGGGGGGAGGACCTATTGTCTTGTCTTTTGTTGTTCCTAGATGGTAGGCATTCATGTAAAAAAAAAAGAGACAGTTGAGCTAACTTGGTGATGATTTGGTGAGACTTGAGCGGATAGTACCCAAGTGGTGATTGAATTAGTGCATTCTTGTTTCTACACTCATAACCAAAACGCAGGTGGAACTTAGTGATCCTAGGGATGAGTTTAGTTGAGCTAGCGGTTTGGTGGACCATGGGAGTGCCAAATTTTTACTAAAGATTTAGGGTAGCTGTAGAAGCTAAGTTGGGGGTGCATCGGTTGTACTAAGGCTGGGTATGAAGATTGTAGGATGGTCAGTGCCGTGTGTGTGCGCGTGAGTGCAGCACTGCAGCGTCCACCCGTAACGATGTAGTGTATGCCGTGTGTGTGCGTGTGAGTGCAGCACTGCAGCGTCCACCCGTAACGCTGTAGTGTATGCCATGTGTGCGTGTTAGTGCGTGTGAGTGCAGCACTGCAGCGTCCACCCGTAACGTTGTAGTGTATGCCGTGTGTGTGTTAAGTGTGTTTGTGAATAAGTGGAAAAATCCACGTAGTTGTGTAATTGCTGCAATATCCCGAAGTAACTGCTGAGTAAATCTAAATCTTTGATGTAATCAGGGGGTTGCAGCCCAAAACTTTATGTTGTGTAGTTGTGTTGTGTGTGTGTGTTGAAGTAGTTGTGCACTGGCCAATCTGAAATGCCTAATTAAGACCCTTTGTCGTTGCCTTGAAGCCCCTCAATCTTATGTGAAAACGCTAGTCTACCCTTTGTGTTGAACCATCTTTGGCATTCCCGGAAGGAAACCCTCTAGTCTTAGCTAAATGCATTGCGAAACTAGCTATGTTCCAACTGAGTTAAATGTCACACACGCACTATTGAGCAAGTATGTGCTAGTGAAAGTACCATATGTGGGATTGAATTCGAGTGGCCAGTCTGAAAGTTGACGCTCAACTTGTCTCTGTGATATTCGTGTTAATTAGTGGATTCTACTTGATTGCTGGTTATCTGTTTTGGTTTGTCTTGTCTTTGCTTGAGGACAAGCAAATGTCCAAGTTGGGGGTTGTGATGAACCCTCATCACATGATGTGGTTCATAGTTTTCAAGAGAGTTTTTATACAAATTTGGTGATGAATTAGTTAAATTCTGTGATGAATTGTACTGAATTGTGCTTTTTGGAATTTACTTGCTTTGCAGTGTTTATGCTTGGTTTGTTGTATTTTTGTGCCCAGGGAATAGGTGGAACGAAAAGACAAGGCACTGCAAACAAATGGATTCGAGAGCGCAGGAGTTGGGAGTGGCGCGCCACTCACGCACGGCGCGCAAGAGGCGCGCGAGACAACAGAAGAACCAGGAGGACGCATCTCTCCAGGGCGCGTAAGTGACGCGCGGCGCGCCAATGGCGCGCGAGTTCACAGCGCCCTCAGCCACTCTGCGCGTAAGTGGCGCGCGCCGCGCCACTGCAGCGCGAAATTACTGTGCTTGCGTTAAAAACAGATCCAGGACGCGTTTTCAAGCACTTTTGGCCGTTTTTGGAACCCTAGAACGAAAGAGGAGCGATTCCGTCTGACGGTGACCGGAGAATCAAGACTTGGGAACAAGGATTGAAGCTTCATATGTGTTCATCATCATCTTCCACTTGTAATTTTCTTTGTTTCTCTTCATTAATCATGAATAGCTAAATATCTTTATGTTAGGGATGAAGGAATATTGATGTAACTCTATTGTCGCTGGTTTAGAATCATATTTGTATCGTACTCTCTCGTATTTTGTGTATCGAATTTCTACGCTTAATGCTTTTTATGGTTGGAAAACTCATACAATGATCTTTTGTTCAATTATGAAATGGGAGTTTTATTCTTGAATGTTTGAAATTCGATACCATCAATTGGTAGTTTAGGAATAATCTATGAGTTGTTGTACATTGCAAACTCTTGCCTTAATGCTTGTTGTTAATTAGAATCACCTAAGGGATTAGGGCTTTTAGTTATCGACAAAGGACTAGTTGCCTAAGGAACTAGGAATTGGTTAATGTTGTGAGTTTGATAGCAAGATTAGAGAGAGAGATTAACTTTCAAATTAAATCATTGACAATAGGGTGAAATCAATAGGAATTCGTCCCTAGCATCCTTTACCATCGTATTCTTTTCAACTCGTTTTTCGGCTTTTATTATTAAAAACACAAAAATATTTTATTGCTTTACTTCGAGCTTGACAGCTCAACAATTATCAAACAAACCCCTTTTAATTTGGTTTCTATTAGCTGTTGTTAACGTCTTAGTAAATTGACTTCGATCCTTGAGGACGATATCCGGTTCTTACCGATTTTATTACTTGAACGATTTGGTACACTTGCCAATATCTTAACAACCATCACGCCTACTGATAATCTTCTGAGGGGTACGGGATCTCTTTTTAATAACTCAATCAATATTTTATATGATTCCGGTGCAACTCACTGTTTTATATCACAAGCATGTGTGGATCGGTTGGGATTAGCATTATCCGAGCAATCCGAACCGATAACTATTTTGACTGCTGCCAAGGGTCGTGTCCAGACCCAATCATTGTGTGAAAACTGCCTACTTGTCATAGGGGACAGACATTTTGTTGTGAAATTTACTTGCTTGCCAATGAGAAGTATGGACATTGTTCTGGGTATGAATTGGATGGCTGAAAATCATGTAACAATCAACTGTGCCGATCGAACCATTAGCTTCGCCTCCGAATCCGTAGGATTCACACAGGCAGATTCTGAAGCAACGATCTCTTACACCGAAGCAAGTCAGTCATTATTCCAAGGTGCGGAAGCTATTCTTATTATGTTGTCTGCATCTACTGAAACGGGTTTAGACTTGTCATCTGTGCAAGTGGTAAATGAATTTCTAGATGTCTTTCCAGAGGAAGTTTCATCCTTACCTCCTGACCGAGAGGTAGAATTCTCAATAGAATTGATTCCTGGTACGGGATCAATATCTATTGCTCCTTATAGAATGTCTCCTTTAGAATTGAAGGAATTGAAGTCTCAACTTGAAGAATTAATATCAAAGAGGTTCATCCGACCGAGTGCCTCTCCATGGGGTGCTCCGGTGTTGCTAGTTAAGAAGAAGGACGGAAGCATGAGATTGTGTATTGACTACCGTCAACTCAACAAGGTGACGATTAAGAACAAATATCCATTGCCAAGGATAGACGATTTTCTTGACCAACTTCGGGGTGCCGTGGTATTTTCAAAAATTGATCTGAGGTCGGGCTATCATCAAATAAAGGTACGGGTCTTAGGTATTCCGAAGACAGCTTTCCGTACTAGGTATGGACATTACGAGTTCGTAGTGATGCCCTTCGGTTTGACTAATGCTCCCGCGGTATTCATGGATTACATGAACCGAGTCTTTCACACGTACCTCGATCAGTTTGTAGTAGTTTTTATCGATGATATCTTGGTGTACTCTAAGATCATTGAGGACCCTGTTCAACATCTCCGTATTGTTCTGAACGTACTCCGAGAAAAGAAATTGTATGCCAAGCCGTCGAAGTGTGACTTCTGGATGCCGGAAGTGAAGTTTTTGGGACACGTGATTTCCCAATCGGGAGTTGCGGTGGATCCCAGTAAAGTGGAAGCGGTGTTGAACTGGGAACGACCAACATCTGTCACTGAAATAAGAAGTTTCTTGGGTCTAGCTGGTTACTACAGGAGGTTTATTCAGAGTTTTTCACAATTGGTTCTTTCACTTACTCGGTTAACTCGTAAGGCCCAACCGTTTATATGGAATGCCGATTGTTAGGAATGTTTTCAAGAGTTGAAGGTTAGGTTGACTTCTGCTCCAATCCTAATTCTTCCAGATCCGTCTTTGGATTTTCTGGAAAGGGTTTGGGATGTATTCTCATGCAGAACCAACAAGTTGTAGCTTATGCCTCCAGACAGTTGAAGACTCATGAAGAGAATTATCCGACTCATGATTTGGAGTTAGCAGCTATTGTGTACGCACTGAAGATTTGGAGACATTACCTATATGGGTCTCGTTTCGAAGTCTTTAGTGATCATAAAAGCTTGAAATATTTGTTTGATCAGAAGGAGCTGAATAACAGGCAGAGAAGATGGGTGGGGTTTCTGAAGGATTATGACTTCGAATTGAAGTATCATCCGGGAAAGGCTAATGTTGTAGCCGATGCACTAAGTAGGAAATCAATTCACATAGCGGAGTTCATGATGCATGAAATGAAATTGTTGGAGTCCTTTAGAGACTTAAATTTGAATGCAAGATCAAGGAAGGACCGGTTAGTGTTAAGCCATATGAGGATCTCTAGCTCATTAAGGGATTCTATTCGCTTAGCACAGGGGATTGATGTGAAGCTACAATCACAAAAAGTATTGCCAGATATTACTGAAAATGGTGATGGAGTTATTTGTTTCAACGGTAGGATCTGTGTGCCCGATAATGAATATATTAAAAAGCAAGTACTAGAGGAAGCACACCGAAGTTTATTTTCTGTACATCCTGGATCCACCAAGATGTATAGAGATTTAAAGCAGATGTATTGGTGGCATGGAATGAAGTTAGAGATTGCGGAATTCGTATCTCAATGCTTAACTTGCCAAAGAGTTAAGATAGAACATCAGAAGCCTGCTGGTGTTACGGACACTAGACGTGCCAGTATGGAAGTGGGAAGACATTTTTATGGATTTTGTAATGGCGTTGCCAAGGTCTCAAGCCGATAACGACTCCATATGGGTAGTTGTGGATCGGTTAACCAAATCAGCTCATTTTATTCCAGTTCGTTCGAGCAGTAAAGTATCCAAGTTGGCTGAGGTGTATTTGAAGAACATAGTAAGGTTACATGGGGTTCCTACCAGTATAGTGTCGGATCGAGATCCGAAATTCACTTCTCGATTTTGGAAAGCTCTGAATGAAGCATTGGGAACTAAAGTACTTCTTAGTACCGCTTATCACCCGCAGACAGATGGTCAGACCGAGAGAACTATCCAGACATTAGAGGACATGCTTAGGGCTTCGGTACTCGATAACGGAAAGAGATGGGAGGATCATCTTCCATTGGTGGAATTCTCTTATAACAACAGTTATCATTCCAGTATCGGAATGGCACCTTTTGAAGCCTTGTATGGTAGGAAATGTAGAACTCCAATGTGTTGGTGGGAAGTCGGTGAGAACCGATTGTTAGGACCTGAGATGATTCATGACACTACCGAGAAGATCCTCCAGATCAGGGATAGAATGAAAGCTGCTCAAAGTAGGCAAAAGAGTTACGCCGACAAAAGGAGAAGGCCGTTAGAATTTGAGTCGGGCGATCATGTGTTTTTAAGATTGTCACCGACAATTGGTACAGGTAGGGCATTACGGGTGAGGAAACTCAGTCCTCGGTATATTGGACCCTTCCAGATTCTCGAGCGAGTAGGGCCTCTTGCGTACCGTATTGCTTTGCCTCCACCATTGTCAAATCTGCATGATGTATTTCATGTGTCTCAGTTGAGGAAGTACATTCCCGATCCAAGTCAACCGTTAGATTTTGAAACGATTGACCTTCGACCGGACTTGTCCTTCCAACCCAATCCGAATTACATCATGGAACGTGGCGAGAGGACACTACGGACAAAGTCATATCCCATTGTCAAGGTGGTTTGGGATGGTTTTTCCGCCGAGGAAGCGACTTGGGAGTTGGAGGGCGATATGCGGACTCGGTATCCGTATTTGTTCTCTTGAGGTACGTTGTGTCTAATTTTGAGGACAAAATTCTTTCAAGTTGGGGAGAATGTAACATCCTCAAAATAATTAATCGAATTATTTGGATGTTAACCCAATTAAATTAATTTTGTACTTAATTGGAAAAATTATTGAGTGCTAAAATTAATTATTGGCTGTCACAGGATCGTTAACCGAATAATATGGGCCAAGGAAGTTTTGGAATCGAAATAAGAGATTTAGATCAATATGGTAATTGGACCACGTTACCACTTATATATTAATAAATATATATGTGTGTGTGTGAGAGAATTAAAAGAAAGAAAGGTACACGAGAGAGAGAAGAGAAACAGAGGAAAAGAGGAAGAATAGAAGAGAAAAGAAGAGAAAGAAGAAGAGGAAAGAAGAAGAGAAAGGAAGAAGAAAAGGTGAAGCCCACCCCTCCAAATTTCAGCACCATCATCATCTATCCTCCATTGCCAAACCCCCAAAGCTTGGTGACGACCCATGTTAACATACTAGGCGGGGCAGTCATGATCCCCTACCCTAGGCTCCGTGCCATTAGGAAAAATGCTATTGCTAAGGGGGTTCACCGGGAATATAGCAGTGGATTGCAGTCGGTGTTATGTTAAAAGTTGTTGTGCGATACACCGGGATTATAGCAGTGGATTGCAGTCGGTGCCGTACTTTGTCTGTCGTGTGATAAACAGGTTCACCGGGTATGTAGCGGTAACGCGGTCGGTGATCTGTTAAAAGCTAAATAATGCGGCTCACCGGGTTTGTAGCAGTAATGCAGTCGGTGCCGTGTTAGGTTAAAACGAATTCATAACTGAACCGAGAGAGCTAGTACGGGGTATCGGTAGAACTTACTGAGATTGTATCTCATTGTTTATATGTTGTTGTTTTACAGAGAAACAGGGAAGGAAAGGACCACAGAGGCACGAGTAGGTTGAGCTCGGACTGGTTGCTGATAACTTAGCATTAGGCTTAAGTTTACATTTCCTTTTTGTTGTCTATGTACCGCAACAATATGACTTTAGTGTAATATCATTTTATTTCCGCTTTCTTGTATGATACTGAGCACAATAGTTTGCTGAATTTTATAGTCTTAGGTGTATTAAGACTGCTTGGTTGTTGTCCAGTGAAAACTATTTTGCAGTGTTCAGTATTTATGCAGGAACTTTATATCTCTGATGTGTTACTAATGTGCACTCGGGCATTTTTAGTCAAAAAAAATACCGGGGTGTTACATCCATCGCTCCATACCTCGAAGGAGAGCACGAAGAGGATCGAGGATGCCCCCTCGAACTCCCCTATCTCCAGTAGACCCCCACCTTTTACCCAGATGACTCTCCTAGCAAGAATTCCTCCTTTGCGTCTTCAGACTCACCCCGCTACTCAAGAAGCATCTCCCCGACCAGACGTCGTCGACGCTCTCCAGACCAACGGCAGGGCCATCGAAGTCGGTCTCCGTGACAAGGAAGGGTGGTCGCTCCTGCATGGGCCCGTTTACCAAAGAGATCGACGAGTACCCCATACCGCTCTCCCTGGAGAAACCCCCGTTCCTTAATATGTATGATGGGATCGGAGACGCTGACAACCACCTAGATTACTTTGATCTAATGATGCAGTACAGAGGCACGAAGGACCCTGTGAAATGCAAGAATTTTCCATTAACACCTGAAAAATCAGCCCTTGCCTGGTTCAGAGATCTGAAGCCGAACTCAGTGGCGACCTGGAGACAGTTGGCCCGACTTTTCTCTGCCCGGTTCACCGCGTCAAGAATAAAACCCAAGGCAGTTGAAGTACTCAAGGTTGTACGGTAGGGCGAGAAGGAAATCCTCCGAGAATACGTGGAACGATTTAACAAAGAAGCCTCTAATGTCAGAAATTTGGAGGACAAAATGCGACTCTACTTCCTTACCGACGGCCTCAGACGTGGGAGTTTGTTTGAGGTCGAGATCGGCGTCAACACACCACGAAGCCTAGGCGACTTTCTCAGGAAATCACAGAAGTATATGGATTACGAAGAGGCCGATATGGCAAATCAGGCGGTTGAGAGGAGGGCACCCGAGAAAGACCATGACGGGCATGACCAGAGGCAAAAGAATGATCAAGGGGGATCGTCCAACGACTCCCGATTTCGAAGGTTCACCGAACGCACCAAGCTAAATGCCACTTGCACCCATATCCTCTCTGAATGCGCCAATACCGAGTTCTGGTGGTTGGGACCTGGGCATGCGCTGCAGCGTCTACCGCTGTAACATCAAGAAACAACACACCAGCGTAAAATCTTCACTAATATTGCTAAAAACTTTAAACAATAAAAATTAAATGCAATCCCCGGCAACGGCGCCAAAAACTTGTTGTGCGAAAAGTAGTTTGTGCAAGTATACGCAATCGCAACAAGTAATACAATGATAAATAGAGATCGTTCACACCGGGATTGGAATTAATTTAAGAGTTTAAGGATCTTAACAACTTAGTGAAACATGTCAAGTGACAATAACAAATGTGAAGTTATAAACATGATAAGTTTGTTGTTAAAGCAGTAGTGAAATTAATAAGTAATAAACAGAGTTGGATAGTTCATATGTTATATAAATTCCCAAGAGTAAAGCGCTATAACGTTAGACGCTGTAGCGTTAAGCGCTATAGCGGTATGGAAGCGTGCCTTTCAGTCACTGTCGTCAGGGTTTTGTTACAAGACTCCCATGTCTAGGCTCTAAATAAGTTCACCCCTGTATAATGAAGAACATACAACTTTTACCTTATGAACTATTACTCCCCTATGTCTAGGGTTAAGTACAAGTTATCTAAATGTCTTTAAATAACTTTTCATTCATATTATTCCTTGAGTTCTTATTCATAGACCATGTCTGTACCTATGAATCTACTTATTTTAGTTGATCATTCCCAAAACAAGTTTGAAAGCATTATGATACAAGAAATAAAACGCAAACATCATAACATTACATAAACTTTACCCAAGGTTCATTACAAACATGAGAACAATCCAACCACAAAAGTTTTCATCAAAACAACATAAACTAAAAAGATTATGTTACCGAATGTGAGCAAGAGAAGGATGTTTACAAAAGATGCACTCCAACAATCTCAAGTCATACACGTTGAATGATGCTTTGTTGTGAGCAAACCGTAGGTGATGTATGAAACTATACTAAAGTTTAAAGCTTAAAAGTAGAGTAACAATGGAAGAAGTCTAAAATGTCAAGTTAGATTTTTCTCCAAATCTCTCTACTCTCTTCTTTCTACGAATACTATCTATGGTTATTAGAAGAAGATAATACTTAGATATTATCTTCAAATCCATAAAGTGGCTTTACAAAAAGCAATGATGAGAATTATCACCGACTATCACTTAAGCTCCAATTAGGAAACGCCAACTGTCTTTTTGAATCCACTTGGAAGTCCCTATGTCAGGCTGAGAAGAAGAAGATCAGAGTGATGACTCATCAATCAGCAAGTGGCTTCATAAATATCTAATTGGCCAACCGCTTCATAGCGCTATAGCCCTTACCGCTGCAGCACTCAAGCAAAACATCAATATATTCACAAAGGCACCTATTATGCCCAATATTTATGAAATTAACTCTTAACCTCTAATTATGCTTTTAATGTCATATTCACATATGAAAGTACTAAAATTACTTGAGAACTCAGTTTGATTTACGTAATAAGGGCATAAATAACTAATACAAATATGAGTTATCACACCCCCAAACTTAAACCATTGCTTGTCCTCAAGTAATGACACTTGAATAAGACAAGAAAACAACTTGACAAGTAAGCTTAAAAGTATAACTAGCTGCAGCTTTTAAATTAAATAGGATTTCTCAAAATTTACTCATGCTAGGCTATCACTTCAAAATATTTTGAACATCCTCACATAGCAATGTGTTTTTATAACAAATAGAATGAATACTGCTCAAATGTGAGTGTGTGACTTCAAAGCTTAGCTCAGATTCTAGCTAGTTTCAGCATTTCTCTTAGGCTTTGGATAGAGTAGCATTCTTTTGGAGTAGGCAAAGAATTTTTTTTTTCAAAAGAGAGAGTGGATTAACAATTTCACATAAGTAATGGGGGGCTTCAAAGCACAACAAAGGGCTTTAATTATGTATTTCAGATATTCAGTCAGTGCACTAAGTTTTGATTTGGTGCTTTCTTACCGCTGTAGCGCTTAGATGCTACAGCGCTGGTGGTTTGATGAACAAAATCAGTTACTGCCTTTATTGCTGAACTCCTTATTTGCATTCTTTCTTTTGATTTTTTTTTCTTTTTCTGCATTTTGGAACAGTTCAGCATTATATTTTTCTTAGGCACTTTGCAACAATTGTCATGACCATTTTTTTACACTATTTTAGATCTTATTGCACTGACCTACTATCATCTTAATATCTAGCCTTAACATAACCGATGCACCCTCAAACTTAGCTTCAAAAACAACTCTCACTTTTTAGTCAAAACTTGACTATCCCTTGGTTAACTAGGACTAATTTCAGCCTTGGATGATCCCTAGCTAACTAAGTTCTTTGCATAAGTTTGGAGTTTAGTGTAAAAGCAGCAATTAAAACTATTTCATTGAAAACACAAGGCTACTTTACTCAAAAACATCCAGTCATCACTTAATTTAGCTATATAAGTTCAATTTTTTTTACTATAAAATTTAAAAAGTGCAGCTACTCATCTCTTATATTTAAACAAACATAACATGGCATAACATTAGTTAATTATAATAAGACATGATTGTACTTAACAAAACAACATTTAATATCCATAAGGTCCTCCCCAAAACTTTAAACTTTAGCAGTGTCCTCACTGCTTCATGCATGGTAAAAGGGAGAGGCCTTAAACAAAATACAATACAAAATACAGCATCAGGCTTGAACAGCCAATAACACTTGCCTTTTTAGGCCTTCTCGAGCCTCTTGCTGGCTCTTGAAGGGACTGGGGCTGCTCTTGCTGCCTTTTTCTTCTTTGGGGTAGGGGGTTTGGTCTTTTTCACCGCTACAGCGGTTGACGCTGGAGCGCTTCCTCCTCTCTCTTCACTTTCCTTCAGCTCCACCTCTTTGCAGCTTTTCATCTCCTGCAATTTCTCTGTTGCTTCTTCCTCTGGTGTCGTCTCACTAGCTTCTTCTTGTTTTTCATCAACCTCAGGGTTTGCGTCGCTAAACGCTGCAGCATTAGCCGCTGCAGCGTTTACTGGCTGAATACCTTCTTCTGGGTAATCACCCAACTTGACTCCTGGATTATTTCTAGCCCTAGTGTAAGACACAGTAGATTTCTTCAGAGATGGGGCTCCAAGTTATTCTTTCTGGGTTGGGGGTTGTGGTTGCTCAATCACTTCTTCTTGGGCTTTCTTAGGTGGGGATTTGCTTGGGGATTGATGGTCTGATTCTGGGATGGGAGAGGGGCTTGTTGGGGGTGTGATTTGGGCTGAGGTAGAATGGGTTTTAGGTGGGGATTTCCTGTGGCTTGGGGTTGGATCTCTGTACACCTCTTCTGCTTCAGAACTTGTTTCTTCCTCTTGGGATGATTCTTCATCTTCATCCTTCTGCATTTCCTCCATTTTAGCCTTAGTCTCTTCCTCATCTTCCTCACTAATCTCTTCCATTTCCTTAGAATCCAGACTTTCTTCCTCTATAATCACTTTCCTCACTCTCTTAGCAGGGCTTTGTTTTGGCTTCTTTGCTGGGCTTTCCACAAATTTCTTCTTTTCCTTCTTGCTTCCCTCTGCTTCCACCCCTTTAGATGCCTCTTCATCCATTAGCCATTCAGGAAATTCTGGTGGTGGCACAGATGTTTTTCCCTTGGAGATTGAGCATACATAGCCTTTTCCCATTCAAACTTCTCTTTTACTGCTGCTGCAGGGCCAGACGCTGTAGCATCACAAAGTCAGCAGACGCTGTAGCGGCAGGCTTCTGCTTAGGTTTGAACATGCAGGGAAAAGCTCCCTGAGGGGATCTCCTTTCTTCCTTCTTCTGAACCTCAACATCAACATTCAAACACAACTCAGTAACTAAGCAAGGAAAGTAAATGTTACCTCCCTTTTTGATCCTGCACTTCTCTATTTCCTTCGCAATCAACCTACCCACATGAATGTCCTCCCCTGCCATAATAGCATCTATTACAATCAGCCTCTCTTTCTCCACAAATGTGGTGTGAGAGGTTGGCAGCAGTGAGTGTTTGATAAAGCTGCACCATAGATTGGCTTCTTCACATAGGTAGGACTTCTTGATCTTGTACTCAGCCCCAAATTTCTCCCATTTGGATCCTTCTACACAAATCCTTACTCTGACTCCTTCCATTTCCTCTTTTCCCCAAAATTTTACCTTGTTTTCCAGCGCCTTTCCTTGATAACCAAGATGAAACAAATCATTGATGGTCCTTGCATTGAAGTTCACTGTTTCACCCCTAACCACAGAATAGGTTTGGGGCTTTCCATCCTTGGGTTCTTCTATTCTTGCGTAGAACTCTCTCACCAACGAGACCACAAACTGCTTCCTATGCTTGATAAAATGCTCCCACCCTAGCGCTGTGACGGTAATGGTGAACGCCTCAGGAGCTTTCTCAGTTTTGAATCCTCTTTCAGCTATAAACTCCATCTGCCAAAATTTTTGAGGATTTGTAGCAGCCATGGAAGGTTTAGATGTTTCTGGGTCTACGTTGGCTCTTTTCCCAGAATTCTAGGCAGCAACCTGTTTTTTCGTCATGACTGGATGTTTTTGTTTAAGAAACGTAAGGTTCTTGGAAACGTTAAACCACGTTGGGAAAAAGAGAGAAGAAAAGGGATATAGCGTGTGAGTGTAACGGAGAGGACGGTTATGGCTTGGGAGTGGAATGGCGAAGGCGGTTTTGAGAGGCAAGAGTAATTGCGTGCGTGGGGAAATGAGATGACCGTTGTGAGTGAGTGATGGGAGAGAGAGAAAAAATTTAGTGGGTGAAGTGACCATTCTCTGTTGTGGGAGCAGTTAGAATAAGTTTCTGAACAAAAGTGCCACCTCACTCAGGAGTGAAAAAGTTTTACTTTATTGTTTGACTTTGGTCAGCTCCCCACAACAACCGCCGTAGCGTCTTGGCAACGTTACACGCTGCACCGTGAACTGCTGATATCTGAAACTCTTACTGATTCTTCTTACTTCTCAGCTGAATTTCTGCAAAAAGAAAGACTCAACACAAAAATTGTTAAATTCCTTGAGGTGCCTCCCAAGAGCGCTTGCTTTAAGAGTCTGCGGCCAGACTTCCTCTTTTTATTAGAGGTCTTTCAATTCAACTGTGGTTTTGTTTCTTACCACATCTCCACTAATGTATTGTTTGACCCTTTGACCATTTATTTTGAAGGTGGTGTTAGTTGCTTCATCATAGAGGTCCACTGCACCATGGGTGTATAGTTTCACTAACTTGAATGGGCCTGACCATCTTGACTTCAACTTACATGGGAATAATTTAAGCCTTGAATTGAACAGCAACACTTGCTCTCCTTCAATCAGCTCTCTTCTTTGTAGTTTCTGGTCATGCCATACCTTGGTCTTTTCTTTGTAGATTGCTGCATTTTCATAGGCAAAGTGCTTAATTTCTTTCAGTTCATTTAATTGCAGCATTCTAGCACCTCTTACTTCATTGTAGTCAAAATTGAGCTTTTTCAAGGCCCAATGGGCTTTGTGTTGTAGCTCTATAGGTAAGTGACAAGCCTTTCCATAGACCAGCCTATAGGCAGACATCCCTAAGGGTGTTTTGAAAGCTGTCCTACCATTCTTTCCTTGTTGGCCCTACCATTTTTTCAAGTATCCTCTTGATTTCTCTATTGGATAACTCTGTTTGACCACTGGTTTGTGGATGGTAAGTGTAATACCCTAATTTTGTCCGATCAAAAATGAGAAATTTTATTTATTTTTAATAAAAATAATTATTTTATTTTCGTGCCATGTTTTATTTTATTTTAATTTGCTACAAGTGTTAATTTTTGAAAAAAAACAATAATAATTAGAAGTATCAAAACAAAATAGACAAAGGAGAAAATAGGGGGGGTCTGTAAAAAATATAGAGGTGCAATCAGGATTGGGCCATTTAAAGCCCATTCCTCCACCAAACCTTAACCCAATTCGCCTAACCCATATCCTAACCCTAACCCATATCCAACCCATAACCCAACTCACCAAAACCCTAATTTCCCTCCTCTCCTAACCCTAATTCGGCCACCCCCCTTTACCCCAAAAAATGTCCACATTCACTCTCCCCCCTAGCCCTAAAATTCGGCCATATTCATCCCCTCTCTCCTCCCTAAAATTCGGCCACCTTTCCCCCTTTTCCCTCCTTGGAACTTGCAACTTCACTCTTCCCACACACTTCCCACTTCCCCACATTCCTCTTCCCCATACACGTTTCTCTCTCTCCCTCACGCATCCCCCAACGGCTCTCTCCCTCACATCACTCTCTCACTTCTCACACTCAACATTTCCTCCCTCATTCTTTCCTCCCCCTACGGCCCCTTTCTCTCTCACACTCTCCTATCACACTCACTCTCATCTTTTCACTTCACACACTCAACCCTCTTCTCTCCCTTCCACGCCTCTCTCTCTCTCATACGCCCCTCCATCTCCTTTCTCTCACACAACCTCCAAAACACATCACCTCCACCACTCCCATCAAGCCCTAGCCGTCCACCCTCCCTTCTCCATCTCCACACGTTTTTCCTTTCACATTCTCTCACGAAATCACCATTTTTGGTGCTTCTTTCTCTCCTCTCCCACGAAATCGCCATCTTTGGGCATCACTACACAAGAGGCCGTTGGTCCCTCCAAAGCTCACGGGTTCATCCAAAGAAACATGCTTTCCACTTCGTTTTCTCCAAGGCTAGCACACAAACGGATATATACACAAGGTTTGGTGAAAAAAACCGAAAGACAAAGCACACCACTACGATTTCGGTTTTGTTAGTATAAATATGAGTTGAGATCTTGAAGGAAGGGGACGGTTTTTTTTTTGAGAGAAAAGGGTGTGAAGGGTCGAAAGCTTGAAGGAGATCCAGAAGCAAGAGGAGCAAAAACGGGTTCTGGAGATATTGGAATGAAAGAGTGAGAGAGAGAAAATTTTCGTTTTTCTTCTTCTAAATTTATCATACAGTTTTTATTTTTTTTTGATTCCTATTGGTGAGATTTGAGAAGAGAATTCCTTGTCCAAGGTTTGTTGTATATTTTACTCTTCTATTTTATGATTTTTGAATCTTTTATTTGATATTCCGTTCATCTTCATGTATATGATTTTTTTTTTCTTTGATGTTGAATGTTCTATTTTCTTTCTTTTGAGTAAAAGAATAGAAGAGCATGTATAGACTATTTAATATGTTTTTTAGTTGTAAAGGCTTCAGTTTATTTTGAATGTAGTAATGTTATTTTCTTATCTACAATAATCATCATCATCAAAATAGTAATAATGAGAATCAAACATTTTCTTTAAGAAAGATCCAAAGTAATACCTTATAAAAAGTAATCATTTGTTTTATATCAAATTTTATTTTAGCAACACTGTCCCTATTAATCAAGATTTTTGTGTTTTTTAATATCAAAGAAGGATCTTTTGACTTCAAAAAAATAAAAAAAAGGGGAGAGCTAGATAGTTATTTATTCATTTTCTAGAAATATAAGATGAGCAATAACATTAGTCATTAGCCATAAAGTTCACATTCTTTTTCTTAATAATACAACCTTTTTTTTAAAAAAAAAAACATCAGATTGCTATTTGCACCCCCGTGTTTCTAATGACACCACCTCCCTTTCTTTTAAATTTTCAGACTGCTATTTACACCCCCCAGATTCAGGCATAAGCCCCTTTTCTCACTTAAGCCCAGTTTCGCTAACTGGGCCCTCCTATGCGAATTGGGCCTCCTTTTTCCCACACCCCTAATTTTGATAACTTAACCCCTTTGAAAGAGCCCAGCATTTACACAGCCCATTGGAACAATTTCCTGATCTCTGCACCCCCTCTTTTTCAAAACGCAACCCTTCTCACTGTTTACACCCCATTTTTGATAATACAGCCCTCCTACCACTTGCACCCCCCTTTTTATTATTTCACCTCCTGTTTCTCTTTTTAAACTTCGCTTCTTTTCCCTAAGCGAACTTATTTTCTTTTTTTCACAAACCCTCTTTTCCCAATGATGGATAAATGTCTCACAAACCAAAATTAATTCGATTGCGAAAGCCCTTTTTGATCATCTAAAATAAAAACCGATTATTATTAACGATCACTCGCGCCGTTGCCGCTTGGTTGTTAATGATAATTTCATTTTCAAAAGAGTTAGTAGCGCGGCCACTCTAAACCGTTGTTGTTTGGTCGTTGCGAACACTCGAATCAAAAGCAAAACCGATTATCGTTAATGATCACTTGCGCCGTTGCCGTTTGGTTGTTAATGATAATTTCATTTTCAAAAGAGTTAGTGTTGTGACCACTCTAAACCGTTGTTGTTTGGTCACCGCGAACACTCGAATCAAAAAACAAAACCTTTTTAAAAAAAACCAGAACTACGTAGCTTTGAATTCTCCATCGCACCGGGAGATACGTAGGAGCGGATATTCTCCGTCAAGCACAATAAACTAAAAACATTTTTTTTTCCTTAAAAAAAAAACAAACACTTTTGCCAAAAATAAAAATTTTCATTAAGTCTTTTCATTCTCTTTTCGAAAAAGGGGCAAATTTAAGTATTTTCCAAATTAGCATTTAAAACCACACATTTAATTAAAGGTTCCCTTTCGGTAGAAAGGAGGCGTGGGGTGCTAAAACCTTCCCCATGCCTAACCGACCCCCGAACCCAAATCTTCCGGTTTTCCAAAAGGCCATCCGCTTTCCAAAAGGTTTTTCTTCAATATTTTCCTTATAAAAAAATATTGGTGGCGACTTCATTGATTTTCAAAAAGTTGTAAACGAAGAAAGGTTCCCTCAGGGACTTTTTCGGGCGCACCAGCTGGCGACTTCACTGGGGACATTTCTTTTTTTAAGAGGGTCAAGCCTAACTAATTAAGATGTGTGGTTTAATGTATTGTTGATTTGACTGATACCTTGTTTGCCTTCATTCTTTTTCCTTTCTTTCTTATCATTAATTGTAGGCATACGCATTTGTCTTCTTCTGTGTTTGTTCCCTATCTCCTTTTCTTTTATTGCTTATGCTCATGCATTTCTCCCCAATTCTATCTGGATCCCCCCTTTTTTGGCTCCCTTTCTTGAGGTAAGCAAAGCACTTGATTGTTGTTGAAACCCTAGGCTAGCTTATTGGATATTGAACCCTAGTGTAGACAACACGTTATCGCTTGCTATTGTCCAGACTGTTCTGGGTTTTCCTTTGCAGGTGGGGATATATGTGGGTAGTTTTAGGCGGTATGTCCTCGCTACACACACTCACACCTTATGCTTATTGTGCTTCGAGAGGGGCCTAAAACCCAGGGTCTGACAAAACTTAGGAGAGTGGAAACGAGTAGTGACTGCCAATTGGACCGATGTCCTTCTGCTCTCACGAAAGTTTCAGCCAGAGTATGCTCTTTTATGGTACCTCACACCAGATGGCATTTCATCGTTGTGGGTGTTATCATGAGAGAGATTTAGCTCTGGTAGCCTTTGCGAGGGAGTGAATAGAGCCACATGGGAGGATTACCCTTTAAATTGCCCTAGATCGTAGGTCTCACCTCTTTTTAGGTCACAAGGGCTTTCCAAATTGTGTGCTGCATTGTAAACTAGGCACGTTTTCAAAAAGAAAAGGAGTTTTTTTCGAAAAAAGAGAAAATAGAGAAAGAGTTGCCGTTGTAACCTTTCTTTCGCTGGTCTGTACGAAGTGACATATGAACCACTTTATTTTAAAAAAAAAAAGGAGGGGGTGAAAGAGTTACCGTTGTAGCCTTTCTCATACCGGTCCATATGAAATAACGTACGACCCGCATTTTCCAAAAAAACTTGAATCACTGCCAATAAGGATTGGTCTCGGAGTTACATAGACATGGAACATCATCATCATTTACACACATCCTTTGCATAAAACATACATTTTCAATAGTTTTCGCATGCATCTCTGCATTTCATCATGGTTTGCTTGCCGAGAACCCCAAGTAATGAGAAATTTTTGTCATAGATACGGCATGGAATCTAGAAGGGAAACGGTGTATACTCCAAGGTACCCCGTTGTAAACAAGGTAGATGTGACTAGTCTGAAAAAATGTGTTGACCTGACGGGACCTATCGAAAGGGGATCGTTTGACAATGCTTATGGGAACCTCCGGAAGTTGTTGTTGCTAGAGGTGCAGACTGAGGCTATTGTGGCTTTGAGTAGATTCTATGACCCAGAAATCAGGTGCTTTCTTTTCAAAAAATTTCAAATGGCCCCCACATTGGAGGAATATCAGCAGATTTTGGGTTTCACTCAGACAGAAGCTGTCCCCTACCGGTATCAAGAGCAGTACTACACAGATGAGGGGTTCCCTGCATTATTGCAAGTGAGTGTAGAGGATCTGAAGCTCCAAAAGCAGAAGAGAAACAATGTGATAGGTTTCCCGCAGAGCTACCTTGAAGGTTTAATGGGAGCCTATGCTAGAAGTAAAAATTGGGTTGTCTTCAAGCGAGTTTTGGCCTTAGCAATTTTTGGAGTTGTTCTCTTTCCGCAGATTGAGAGGTATGTGGATGTGACTGCTATTGGTATTTTCCTAGCTTTTCAGAATAAGAGGAGCCCCATTAATCCAATTCCCGCCATCCTTGCTGACACTTATTCTGCTTTCACTCATCATTGTGACTTGAGAAGGAAAAAAATCTCTTGCTCTTCTCACCTGTTGTATGCGTGGCTTCTCATTCATGCCTTCACCAACCCAAAACGAGTGGAAAAGCTGATTGGCTACGCTGTAACTTGTGAGGTAAAAGCTATGAGTATTCAAGAGTGGATCCAGTTTCTAGGGGGTCTAGATGAGCACTCGATCCGTTGGTATCTCTCATCTTGCTGGGAAGATAGGCCTAAGGTGGTCTTCCGCTGTGGTGGTTTTCAAAATGTCCCGCTGATGGGCACTAAGGGATGCATCAACTACAACCCGTCTCTGACTCTGAGGCAATTGGGGTATCCGATGAGGAATTCGCCTACTGAAGAGATGGTACTCCCGTTTTACATCTTTGAAGGAGGACCAAGAGATGACAATTTGCTTAGAAAGGTCTTGCAAGCCTGGAGTACGGTGGTTCACATGGGAAAAGTAGAGCTTGCTCAGAGGACTAGTGGTATCACCTTCGCTCAGTGGCTCGGAAAAAGAATCCAGAATGTTCAACTGCCCTACCAAAAAGAGTTGCAAGTCGAGAGGGAAGTAGTAGACGCCAGTGTCCCTGTTGTCGAAGAATTAGGCGAGGTTAAGTTGGCTCTGATGAAGGCAGAGGAAGAGAAGAAATCTTTGCAAGCTGAGATAGAGAAGATGGCTCTGAAGAACAAAAGGTTGAAAGAAGAAAATGCCCTGAAGTCTGCTACCATTGAGAAGTTCAGTCAGAAACTAAAAGGGGAAGAGGAGAGCAAGTTAGAAGTTCAAAGGTATCTGCAAGGAGCCAAGGAGGAAATCAAGAGGCGAAGCTTGAAAGAGAAGAAGGCCCTGGAAGAAGCCAATCAGTGGAAAGAATTGTGGGATGAAGCAAAAATGGAAGAGAGAGCTGCGAAAAGCTTGCTTGCCAAGTCAAAAAGAGAATCCCGCATGTTACAAGCTGAATGGGAGAGTAAGTTAGACAGTGTTGTGCAAGAAAGAGACTCATTCGAGAACATCCTCAGAGAATATCAGCGGGCCCTAAAAGCAGAGCAAGAGGATTCTGATGAGTTGAGAGAGCGCCTTTGTCACATCAGCGATGCGTACCGGCAAGTGAGGGATGAAAGTCAGTATTGGGAACATCGCTATGTTGAGCTGCTCGGTAGGATTGAAGAGCAGGCAGTCATCATTGAGCTGAGGGACGAAGTTCAACACTGGAAGGATAGGTTCTCCAAGCTATCAGAATTGGTCAACCAGGCTCTTGCGGATATGCCCAGGAAATTAAGAAAAGCCGAAACTGAGATGTATCCCCTCAACACCCCGCTTGAGGTGTACAAATTTGTGGAGTACTGCAGAGCCCTAGTTGAGGAAGCCAAAGGAAAAGCCGGAAGTACCTCTGCCAACAACAAAAGGAAAAGGAGTGGAAATGTCAAAGCTCTTTGTATTTGAGCTTCTTTATTGTAATTTTCCATTTTGTTTTATTGTACCTTTCCTTTTTCAATCATTGTATCAGAATGTCGTACTCAGATTTTGAAGTATTTTGTTTAAATACACCCGTTTCGCTTCCAGATTCCAATTTCAGTATGATCCAAAGAAAGTGATATAACAAAAATAATCAAAGATTTACCTGCGTATCTATGACAAGACATAATACACTGCGATTCTCGGCAAGAAAAACTAAACACGCATTCATTCGCGTTGCATTCATTTATTCGTTCTTGTGTTCATAAGCGTGTTCCGTAAACAAAAAATTAGGCAAGCCGGTTAATCATCGCTATTGGACGCGTCTGCAAGCAAGAAACATGGAAAACAATCAAGCCAATCTTGATCAGAACGATCCGCAGCCACATCAGGATGACGGAATTCCAGGAGGTCTGGATCCAAATGGTCAGGGTCAGCATGATCAGAATCAGGGGAATCAAGTCATTCAAGCTGAGATGGAAGTCCTAAAGGCTCAAATGGCGGAGGTCATAAGAGTGCTAAGTGCCTTAAGAGATGTTGGCACAACTGAAGCTGCTGTTGCTGGGATGAACAATCCTCCTCCCCTTCCTGGGTCTGGGATCTCTCAAACCCTTCAAGCTGTGCAATGGCCTCCCTATGGTCTCCCACTGGGCTATACGCCTCCTGCTGCTGATGCAAACCCTGGAAGAGATCCTTCGGGAACCACGGGGCACGCTCAGCCTAATACAATTGTGAATGAAGTTGGAACAGGGACGCATCAAGCCCAGATTCAGATCCCAATTCCTGTTATTACTCCAGGAACTCCGGCGGGTTTCAATTCACCAATAATGGTTCATCCACACGTACAGGGCCCAGTCCCTCAGAATATTGCTCACCGACACATGACCCCGGTCGTGGCGTCGATGAATAACCCTCACTATGGTGCCGGCGGTTTCCCACAGAATTACCCTGCCGAAGCTAGAAGTCAGTATCAGATGCTGGAAGAAAGGTTAAGAGCTATTGAAGGGGCAGGTTCCCGAGCCAGGAATGCCCATGAGTTGTTCTTGGTTCCTAATCTAGTCCTGCCGCCCAAGTTCAAAGCACCAACTTTTGACAAATACAGAGGGACAACTTGCCCAGTCAGCCATGTGACAATGTACTGCCGAAAGATGACTGCCACATGGTACATGCAGTTAGAGCCAACTAATATCCGTTGCTGGAAAGACATGGCGGATGCCTTCATGCGTCAATACCAGTATAACAATGATTTGGCTCCAGATAGAACTCAGCTACAATGCATGTCTAAGAGGGATAACGAGTCGTTCAAAGAGTATGCTCAGAGATGGCGGAACCTTGCGGCTCAAGTAAAACCCCCTCTGCTGGACAAAGAAATGGTCCACATGTTTATGGAAACCCTTCCTGCGGTGTATTATGATAGGCTGGTTGGCAGCGTAGCCTCAAACTTCTCTGAGATGGTGGTCACAGGGGAAAGAGTAGAGAACGGTATGCGGAGCGGAAGAATAGCTCAGGGCCCGACACCTCCTGCCGGTCAAAAAAAGCCATTTTTTGGGTCTCATAAGAAGAAAGAAGGTGAAACTAATGCAGTCATCGGAGCCAGTGGTCCGTCGCACAGCAATCCACCGCAAGCTATTTCGGTTCCTCCTCAGGCACCACTGGCACAGCCTTTTGTTCGCGCTCGTGTGTTCTAGTCGCAATGTCAGTGCAAGTATACACGTCGTACAAGTAATAGAGTGGATAAAAAGTAAGAGATCGTTCCCACGAGGATTGTTTTACTTCCAAAGCTCAAGTCTTTAAAACAGAAGTGAAACAAGTAACAATTCGGCACTAAAAGTTGATATTAAGACTAAGAACATAAATAAAGCAAGTGAATGAGAAGTGGGTGTGAATATGGAAGAGTATGAGTTGGATTGCTGCATGCAAGTAAATCTCCTCTAGTCAGACGTTATAACGTTTACACGTTAACATGTACAAATGCTATGTTGTATAGACGTTATAACGTTTGAACGCTGTTGCAAAAGAGCTGTGCTTTTCAGTCACAAAACGTCAGAGCTTCAAGTACTAGAATTCCTATGTCTAGGTTCTAAGTAGGCCTACTCCTGTATTTTAAGTACCCACAGCAATGTCCTATGAACTATTATCCATTCTATGTCTAGACTTAGATAAAAATGCCTAAATGTCTTTAGTGCACCTTTTCATTCACATAAATCTTTGAGTTCTTTTCATAGACCATGTCTGTACCTATGAATCTACTTGTTTTAAGTGGCCAAGTTCAAAACAAGTTTGGAAATATTAACATGCAAAGATTTAAAACGTGTAAACATCAATACTTCATAGCATTAAACTAGAGGTTCATTACATGCAAAACAACAACCCAACTACAAATGTTTAGCTCATGCTGAGCATCTTTACAGAAAGAAGAGGAGTTAAAATCCAAATACCGTACATAGAGAAAAGGAGACTAAACGCAAAAGATACGCCTAAGAAGCCTTCCTTCATGCACGCTGTAGAGACGTTGCAACGTCTGAGCTTCACAGTAATGGGTGCGAATGGAAATAAAAATGGAGCTTGAGGAGAGTTCGAATGAAGAAGTCTGTGTCCAGAACTTCTTTTAGAAAACTCCTCTGGAAGTGGAGGAAGGTGGATGATGAATGGAGTCGTGTCTCTTTCGCACGGTGCACCCTTGCCTTTTTGTAGAGAGAGAATAGCCATGGTCAAAAGAGGGTCACGTGTTGCTGATGTCATTCCCCACCTTCCAAGTTTGCTTGCGAGTTGACTCTGCCCTGAAGTGACACCGCACTGCTACAGTGCGTCAGCCGCGTCAGTGCTGAGGAGAGAGAAGATCTTCTTCATTTCCAGATCTCTGGCCATCATTACATGCGCGCCAAAATGATATATTATTTTCTTGCTCTGCTGTCCTTCTACAGACGTGATGAGAGACGTTGCCACGTTTGGATTACTGCACAAACACAAGAAGCATCAAAACGCTCACAAAGGCGCCAATTGACACCAAAATGCCTAGAACTTTGTAATTTAGCCCCTTTCTAACTAAAAGCAATAAACTAACAGAAACTTTACTAGAAACAACCTACTATTGCCAGAGAACTTGCATGATTTAACTTTGAATAAGTATAAATAACTCATATAAATATGAGTTATCACACCCCCAAACTTAAACCATTGCTTGTCCTCAAGCAATTGAAATACAACATATGAAAAGATGCAAGAAACTAAATACACCAACAGTTTACACCCTGCTCAACTATTTTTGATCAAAATTTTCTCAAGGGGCTAATTCCTTCAGACTTACACTACACACTCACGCACCAATGCACAATTACATTCTAGATTCATTACTGCCCAAAGTGAGTGTGTGATCTCTGTATCAATTCTATTCCTAGCTAGGTTCAGAAGCTACCCTAGCCTATGAAAGAGTGGTTTCCATATGGTGAGAGTATAACATCTTTCAAAATAGAGAGTAGGCTAACATTTCCACATAAGACATGAGGGTTATTTGAAGCACAACAAAGGTCTTATCTTGGGTGCTAGGACTAGATTAGCGCAAACTACTTTTCTGACTCACACAACGCAAAACACACACAGCTGCAACCCCTCATTACTGAGCAACTTTTCTTTTGATTTTCTTCACTTTTGGTTTGGAGTTTTTGTGATTTTCTCCTTCTTGATCCTTTGGATTTGACAATTTTGGATTGAGATATTTGGGGTACCCAGTATTTGTTTCGGGAAATTGCAGCAAACACATAGGACATGTGGATTTTTCCACTTATTTGAAACAACACACACTTTTTGGTCTTTTTGGAGTAGACGTTATAACGTTTGATAACACAGAACACAACACACAAACACACACGGCATACGTTATAACGTTATGGGTAGACGTTACAACGTTGCACTCACACTACACATGCACTAATCATCCTACAGTCTTTGCACCCAGCCTTAGTACAACCTGATATACCCCCAAACTTAGTTTCTACTGCTACTCTAAGTTTTTAATCAAGTTTTACACTCACCAAAGTCAACCAAAACTAGTTTTAGCATCAAATAGTCCCTAGCTAACTAGGTTTTCCTCAAAACAGAGTTTGTGTGGAAGCAGTAATCAATTCTATTCATCTAAGCATGCATCAGCTACTCACACAAATTCACACACAGTCATTACTAGATTTAGCTCAAAGAGAAACATTTTTGATGATTACTCGCGTAGGGAAGGTAAACTGATTTTGCATTTGATTTCATGCATACACGAAACATATAAATGATCCTCCCCCCCCCAAACAAAAAGATGAGCAGTGTCCCCACAGCTCACTGAATTTGAAAAATGAGAGAGGACATTTACACAAAACAGAAACAAAACAACTACTGACTACTAACTCTCTAGACGTTGTAACGTCTGGACAGCTATTTATTTGTACTGAAATTGTAAACTATAACTATTCTACTGCTAAAAAGAGGGCTAACTTACTTGTTCAGAGCACCGGACCTGAGCCTTCCACTTTGTCTGGCTGGGATGCTTGCTTGCACAGTCTTCTTTTTCTTTTCCTTCTTCTTCTTTTCTCCTTCACCGTCACCAGCATCAACTGAGACTTCAGTTTCTTGGGGCCTCTTTACACTGCTCTCAGCAACTCTTTTCTTTGCTTCCTCCCATGCTTTCTGCTTTTCCAGCTCTGCAGGATGAATCTGTTGCTGCTCTTTGGGTTCCACCTGGGCTTTTTCAACCTCTGGCTCATGAGACGTTGTAACGTCTGCAGCTTTTTCTTCAGCAACAACAGCAGGAGCATTCTCTGAACCACTAGCAGCGACAAATGCTGCACTGGTAGCTGTTGCTGGCTTGTTTTTAGCAGCTTCAGATTTCTTTTTTACCTGCAACTTTTGCCTTTTGGTTGCAGGAGCATCAACTAGTTGTTCTTCTTCTTCACCATGTCTTGCTTCTTCACTTGCGGCGGCTACTTCACGCCTTTTCTTCTTCCCAAATGGACTCTGGGTTGGTACAGTCTTGAATCTTTGCCTTTTGGGTGGGGGAATGAGTTGTGGGTCTGGGTTGGTTCTTTGAGTGTTTGGGTTGGTGGAGAGTCAGCCTCAATATCAGTCTTATCACTGGAACTTCCTTTCTCTTCTGAATGTGTTTCATCATCACTTAGGATTTCCCTACTCACCTTCTTTGATTCCTCTGCATCACTCTCACTGATGCTATCCATATCAGCTGATTTAAGTTCTTCTTCCTCACTACTTACCTTCTTTTGCTCTTTCTTTGCTGGGCTCTTTCTTTTTGTGGCTGGTTTTCTTGTTTTCTTGACTTTTTCCTTCTTCACTTTCTTGGGGTTCATTGTTGATAGGAGTATGTTGTCTTCATCTTCCTCTTGCATCCAATCTGGAAGTGCTGGTTCTTCAATCACCATCTTGCCTTTTGTTGTTTGTGCATTCACCTTCTTTTGCCACTCAAATTGCTCCTTGACAAACTTGGCTAGGCTGTTTTGCTGGTCTACCAGACGTTGTAACGTCTGCGCATCAACTGACGTGGTAGCATCTGCAGCTCTCTGCCTAGCTTTGAACTTTGTAGAGAATGCCCCTTGGGGTTCCTCTCTTAGCTCAGATGCTTCAATCTCCACTCCAGCTTCCATGCAGAGATCAGTGATTAAACAAGGGAAGTATAGGTATCCATCCTTCCTGTTCTGCCATTTGTTTATCTCCCTGTTGATGAGCTTACCCACCTCAATCTTATCTCTTGACATAATGGCATCAATAGCAATCAACCTCTCTTTATCAACCCAGAGAGTGTGAGAAGTGGGTATCAAGCAATGCCTAATGAAATGGAACCAAGCACTGGCCTCATCACAAAGGTATCTCTTCAAAATTTTGAATTCATTCCCATGGTCGCCTCTTCGCTCCCAAACAGCTCCTTCAACACATATCCTTTCTTTGATTTCAGTCATCTCTGCCACTCCGTAAGTCTTTTGCTTCACCTCAACTGCCTTGCCATAGTAACCTAGCCCAAAGTAGTCATTTATGATTCTTACACCAAATTTGACTTCTTCTCCTCGAACGATGGAGGTGCTTGAAAGTTCTCCATCGGTTCTTTCAACGATTCCTTTGTAAAAGTCATGCACCAGAGTTGCAATGTATTCCTTTCTGTGAACTACAAATTTCTGCCATCCCAATGCTGTCACTGTTGCGATAAAGTCAAGATTTGGGTTTTCCAAGCTGAATCCCCTTTCTGGTAGCAAGGATTTCTTCTTTGAAGGAATGGGGATTTCTGGATTTGGAACAGAGGAAGAACTTGGGTTGACATTCTTTCCTTTACCAGATGATTTTACTGCAGCTTGCTTGGTTTTAGTCATGGTGATTGTATGAGTTTTCTGGAGAGTGGGGGATTTGAGATTTGAGATTTGGGGTTTGGGATTTGGGAGAAGGGATAAGATTGCGGTTTCTGAAAGTGTATGAAGGTGGTTTTGATGATTGTAACTGGTGTGTTTTTATTGGGGAGGTTTTATGGGAAGTTGCGAAGTAGGTGGTGGCGTGGGTTTGGGAAAGAGGGGTAACCGTTGGAAGTGACGTCATGGTCACTTTGGCAGTCACGTCTCAAAAATCATTAAAAATTGTTTCATTTGAAAACTACTTGACTCATTTTCTTTTTCTTTTTCATTTAAAACTTTACCCAGGCAGCGAACGTGACAACATCCTAGACACGCAGAGACGTTATAACGTTTATACTACTTCAGCTCCCATTCCTGCACAAAACAAAAATTTAAAGACACAAAATTGCTGGTTAGTTAAAACCATTGGGTTGCCTCCCAAGAGCGCTTGCTTTAAGAGTCTTCAGCCAGACTATCCCCCTTTTTTGAATTCAGGGGTTGTTGAGAGCCACTGTGGTCTTATCCCTAACCACATGTTCTCCATAGTAATGCTTCACTCTTTGGCCATTGACTTTGAAAATGGAATTAGTTTTCTCATCAAACAGGTCCACAGCACCATGAGGATAGACTTTTACCAGCTTGAAAGGTCCTGACCATCTTGATTTTAACTTCCCAGGGAACAACTTTAACCTTGAATTAAACAACAAAACTGATTGTCCTTCTACTAGCTCCCTTCTTTGAATTTTCTGATCGTGCCACTTCTTGGTTTTCTCTTTATACATTTTTGAATTCTCATAGGCAGTGTGCCTGAATTCATCTAGCTCATTTAGTTGAAGGAGCCTTGCTTCTCCAGCCTTTGAATGATCTAAGTTCAGTTGCTTCAGTGCCCAGTGAGCTTTGTGTTGGAGTTCAATGGGCAGATGGCAAGCTTTTCCGAAGACTAGCTTGTATGGTGACATGGCCAGTGGTGTCTTAAATGCTGTCCTGTACGCCCACAATGCATCATCAAGGTGCAGGGACCAATCCTTCCTGTTTGGACCAACCATCTTCTCAAGTATCCTTTTGATTTCTCTGTTGGAAATTTCTACTTGACCACTTGTCTGTGGGTGATAAGCTGTAGCAATCTTGTGCCTCACTCCGTACTTAGCCAATAGGTTTTCAATCAGCTTGTTACAGAAGTGAGAGCCTTCATCACTGATTATAGCTCTTGGAGTACCAAATCTTGTGAAGATGTTTTGCTTAAGGAATTTGCTGACTGATTTGGCCTCATTATTGGGCAATGCAATGGCTTCCACCCATTTTGACACATAATCCACAGCTACCAAAATGTATAGATTTCCATGAGACATAGGAAATGGCCCCATGAAGTCCATTCCCCAAACATCAAACAGTTCCACTTCAAGGATATTTGTCAATGGCATTTCTTGCTTGTTGGAGATGTTTCCAGTTCTTTGGCATTTATCACAGCTTTTCACTAATTCATGAGCATCTTTGAAGAGTGTTGGCCAATAGTATCCTGACTGTAACACCTTTGCTGCAGTTCTGGTTCCTCCAAAATGTCCTCCATAAGGTGATGCATGACATTGTTGTAATACATGGAGTTGTTCCTCTTCAGCCAGGCATCTCCTAAGCAACTGATCTTAACACATCTTATACAAATAGGGTTCATCCCAAAAATAGTGCTTCACGGTGTGGAAGAATTTTTTTCTTTGCTGATGGTTGAAATCCACAGGCACAATCTTGCTGACTAGGAAGTTAACTATATCAGCATACCAGGGAGCAGTAGCGTCAGACGTTATAACGTTTGAAGAAATTGTCATAGACGTGGTAACGTCTTCAGCTACTGTGGCTACTGTCAGCAGTTTTTCATCAGGGAAATTTTCTTTTATCTCTTCTGCACCTGTACCTGCATCAACATTCTCAAGCCTAGAAAGATGATCAGCAACTTGGTTCTCCACCCCCTTTTTATCATGAATTTCCAAGTCAAATTCTTGGAGGAGGAGAACCCATCTAATGAGTCGTGGCTTTGCATCTTTTTTAGAAATCAAATACTTGATGGCTGAGTGATCAGTAAAAACAATAACTTTTGCACCCACCAAGTATGATCGAAATTTGTCAAAAGCAAATACAACAGCCAGTAACTCTTTCTCAGTTACAGTATAATTTAATTGGGCATCATCTAAAGTTTTACTAGCATAATAGATAGAGTGAAAAATTTTGCCATACCTTTGACCCAATACGGCCCCCACAGCGTAGTCACTCGCATCACACATTAATTCAAATGGTTTGGACCAGTCAGGAGTGACTATCACAGGAGCTGTTACAAGGGCAGTCTTCAATTTCTGGAAGGCTTCATGACAATGCTCATCAAAGTTGAAGACGTTATCACGTTGCAGCAGCAGACACAAAGGTTTGGAAATTTTTGAGAAATCCTTGATAAACCTTCTGTAAAAACCAGCATGTCCTAAGAAACTTCTAATACCTTTGACAGTGGTGGGTGGAGGTAATTTGTCAATAACATCAATTTTTGCTTTATCAACCTCCAACCCTTTCTTTGAAATCTTGTGCCCTAAAACAATTCCCTCTTGAACCATGAAGTGGCATTTTTCCCAGTTGAGTACTAGGTTGGTTTCTTCACACCTTATTAAGACTCCTTCTAAGTTATCCAAGCATGCCTTGTATGAGTCTCCATAGACTGAAAAGTCATCCATGAAAACTTCCATGGATTTTTCAATAAAATCTGAGAATAAAGCCATCATACACCTCTGGAATGTTGCAGGTGCATTACACAGTCCGAATGGCATCCTTCTGAAGGCAAAGGTACCATAAGGACAAGTGAATGTGGTCTTCTCTTGGTCCTCAGGCACAATAGCTAGCTGGTTATATCCTGAGTAACCATCAAGGAAACAATAGAATTCTTTGCCTGCAAGTCTATCCAACATCTGGTCAATAAATGGCAGAGGAAAATGGTCCTTCTTGGTTGCTTTGTTTAGCTTCCTGTAGTCCATACATATCCTCCATCCAGTCACTGTTCTTGTTGGAATCAATTCATTTTTGTCATTGGTCACCACAGTAACTCCACCCTTCTTTGGTACACATTGAACTGGGCTCACCCATGAGCTGTCACTGATTGGGTAGATGATTCCTGCGTCTAACCATTTGATGATTTCCTTCTTGACCACCTCTTTCATTATTGGGTTCAATCGCCTTTGTCCTTCAATGCTATTCTTTGCATTCTCTTCTAAGACAATTCTGTGCATACAGATTGTGGGACTGATACCCTTGATGTCTGCCATTTGCCAACCAATGGCTTTCTTGTGCCTTTTCAAGGTGCTAATGAGATCACTTTCCTGCTCTTGTGAGAGGTTAGAAGAAATGATTACTGGTAAAGAATCATTTTCCCCTAAAAAGGCATACTTCAGGTGATCAGGCAACACTTTCAATTCCAGAGTGGGTGGTTCTTCAATGGATGGTACTATCTTCTTGAGATTGGAGTCTTCTTGCCCCAAAGATTCATACTTCTTTGCCCACGCCCTGGGTACATGGGAGTCAGACGTGACAACGTCTGTGGTTGACGTTGTAACGTTTAACGGATCAGCTTCTTCTGATAACAACTCTTGAATCTCATCATTGCCCAGAATCTTCTCCAAGTGGTCATTATCTTTATTGAATTGCTTTTGAACCACATGGTCAAGGGCAACCACAAAGGAACATTCCTCTGTGTTAGGTTCTGGATACTTGAGTGCGTTGAGGACGTTGAACTTGACTTCTTGGTCATTGACCCTCATGATTAATTCTCCCTTCTGCACATCAATGAGTGTCCTTCCAGTGGCTAGAAATGGTCGCCCCAAGATGATAGGAACTTCCTTATCTGCATCAAAATCCAAAATAACAAAGTCCACTGGAAAAACGAATTTGTCAACTTTAATCAAAACATCTTCTAATATGCCCTCAGGGTAAACTCTACTTTTATCAGCTAATGTAAGACTTAAAGAAGTAGGTCTGGCAGTTCCTATACCAAGTTTTTCATAAATGGACTTGGGCATCAAGTTAATACTTGCCCCCAAGTCGCATAAAGCTTTGCCAAGGTAAAAATCTCCAATGGAGCATGGTATAGTAAAACTGCCAGGATCTTTCAGTTTTCTAGGGAGTTTATTCTGCATGATTAAGCTACATTCTTCAGTTAAAGCAATAGTTTCAAACTCCTCTAGCCTTCTTCTTTTGGTGATGATATCCTTTAGGAACTTGGCATAGTTAGGCATCTGCTGTAGAGCTTCAACTAAGGGAAGGTTTATGTGTAGCTGTTTTAGCATCTCCATGAACTTGCTGAATTGCTTGTCTTCATGAGCTTTCTTTAGTCTTTGAGGGTAGGGTGGAGGAGGATATTCAGGTACAAGCTTTGGAACAGTCTTGATTCCTGGTTCAGAACTAGACGTTGTAACGTCTGGCTTAGACATCACAATATCTGGAATATTCTTCTCTTTTTCTCCACCTTTGTTTTTTTCTTTTTCCTTGTCTGGCACCTCAGATTCCTTAGGCATAGATGGTTCTGGATACTCAGTGCCACTTCTTAATGAGATAGCATTTACCTGTGCATTCACCACATCTTTACCATTTGACTTTGATGAAGATGGTGTTTCAGTTGTGGATGGAAGAGATCCATTCTGTCTTTGAGTAAGAGCTGAGGCTATCTGTCCAATTTGGTTCTCCAAAGTTTTGATTGAAGACTCATGGGTCTGTAAGGTTGCCCTACAATCACTTATGAAAGTTTTCATCAAGGCTTCCAAATTGCTGTTGTTGTTATTCTGCGTATACTGCTTTTGTTGTTGAGGGGGAAATCCTGGGGGTATTGCAGGAGCAGCATTGCTAGCATTCAAAGAATTGTTGTTCTTCCAACTAAAATTTGGGTGATTTCTCCAATTTGAATTGTACAAGTTGGAGAAGGGACTGTTACCTTTGTTATGTGATACAAAGTTTACAGACTGGGGGTTATGTGGACATTCTTCGTAGACATGCCCTCCTTCACAATATACACACACTACTCCCCCAGATGGTGTTGGCTCAATAGCTGCAGCAGTCTGTGTTTCAGACGTTGCCACGTTTGTAGTGCTCAAGTTCTTAATCATGTTGGTCAGAGAAGCAACCTGAGCAGAAAGGGCAGTTACTTCACTTATCTCATGGACACCAGCCTTCTTTCCAGGAGTGAATCTATCAGAAGGCCAATGGGCATTGTGAGTGGCTATATCTTCAATAAGTCTGCATGCCTCAGAGAAAGACATGTTTAATATGACACCGCCTGATGAAGCATCAAGTATAAGCCTGGTAGGTTGATCTAGACCATTATAAAAAGTCTCCATTTGAATAACTACGGGAATGCCATGGTGTGGGCACATTCTTAGTAATTCCTTCCATCTTTCCCAAGCCTCAAATAATGATTCCCCTTCTCTTTGTTTGAAGGAAGTGATGTCATTTCTTAACTTGGCATTTTTGTTGGGAGGGAAGTATTTTCCAAGAAATTTCTCAGCTAGCTCATCCCAAGTATGAATTGAATTTGGCTCTAAGGAGTTCAACCAATTCTTGGCCTTATCCTTAAGAGAATATGGAAATAGCTTCAGTCGGAAGGCATCTTCTGAGACTCCAGGGATGACAAAGTTGCTACACACATCCAAAAATTGCCTTAGATGTGCATAAGGATCTTCTTGAGGAAAACCCCCAAATTGCCCTGCAGTCTGCAGCATTTGGAACATCATTGGCTTGAATTCAAAGTGACCAGTATGAATAGGTGGTCTTGCAATGCCTGTTTGTAAATGGGCAGGATTGAGCACGGCATAATCACGCATAGGCCTGTCTCTGTCATTGACCATGTCTTGTGGCCCTGCATTGATGAGTTGCTGTCTCTGCCAGTGTTCATCATCAACATAGGTTTCTGTATGAGTTTGTGGTCCACGACCACGTCCTCCAGCATCTGAGTTCCTTCCTCCTCTTGGAGTGCGTCCACCTCTAGAGCTTCTACCACCAGTACCATGTTCAGACATGATTGGTGGCTGAAATTGCTGTTGTTGTTGCTGCCTTCTTAACCTTTGTTGTCTCCTTAGTTGCCTGAAGGTTCTTTCAGGTTCTGGATAGAATTCAGGCTCAGATCCACTCCCTGGTTCTATTGAACTAGAGCTTGAACTGGAACTAAGCATACGCTGTAACGTTTACCTGTTCACTCACAAAAACAACAAACAACACAGCAGAATTCTTTCACCTAGTGTTTTAATTCTTGTTGATCAATAAAAGTTAAATACAATCCCCGGCAACGGCGCCAAAAACTTGTTCGCGCTCGTGTGTTCTAGTCGCAATGTCAGTGCAAGTATACACGTCGTACAAGTAATAGAGTGGATAAAAAGTAAGAGATCGTTCCCACGAGGATTGTTTTACTTCCAAAGCTCAAGTCTTTAAAACACAAGTGAAACAAGTAACAATTCGGCACTAAAAGTTGATATTAAGACTAAGAACATAAATAAAGCAAGTGAATGAGAATTGGGTGTGAATATGGAAGAGTATGAGTTGGATTGCTGCATGCAAGTAAATCTCCTCTAGTCAGACGTTATAACGTTTACACGTTAACATGTACAAATGCTATGTTGTATAGACGTTATAACGTTTGAACGCTGTTGCAAAAGAGCTGTGCTTTTCAGTCACAAAACGTCAGAGCTTCAAGTACTAGAATTCCTATGTCTAGGTTCTAAGTAGGCCTACTCCTGTATTTTAAGTACCCACAGCAATGTCCTATGAACTATTATCCATTCTATGTCTAGACTTAGATAAAAATGCCTAAATGTCTTTAGTGCACCTTTTCATTCACATAAATCTTTGAGTTCTTTTCATAGACCATGTCTGTACCTATGAATCTACTTGTTTTAAGTGGCCAAGTTCAAAACAAGTTTGGAAATATTAACATGCAAAGATTTAAAACGCGTAAACATCAATACTTCATAGCATTAAACTAGAGGTTCATTACATGCAAAACAACAACCCAACTACAAATGTTTAGCTCATGCTGAGCATCTTTACAGAAAGAAGAGGAGTTAAAATCCAAATACCGTACATAGAGAAAAGGAGACTAAACGCAAAAGATACGCCTAAGAAGCCTTCCTTCATGCACGCTGTAGAGACGTTGCAACGTCTGAGCTTCACAGTAATGGGTGCGAATGGAAATAAAAATGGAGCTTGAGGAGAGTTCGAATGAAGAAGTCTGTGTCCAGAACTTCTTTTAGAAAACTCCTCTGGAAGTGGAGGAAGGTGGATGATGAATGGAGTCGTGTCTCTTTCGCACGGTGCACCCTTGCCTTTTTGTAGAGAGAGAATAGCCATGGTCAAAAGAGGGTCACGTGTTGCTGATGTCATTCCCCACCTTCCAAGTTTGCTTGCGAGTTGACTCTGCCCTGAAGTGACACCGCACTGCTACAGTGCGTCAGCCGCGTCAGTGCTGAGGAGAGAGAAGATCTTCTTCATTTCCAGATCTCTGGCCATCATTACATGCGCGCCAAAATGATATATTATTTTCTTGCTCTGCTGTCCTTCTACAGACGTGATGAGAGACGTTGCCACGTTTGGATTACTGCACAAACACAAGAAGCATCAAAACGCTCACAAAGGCGCCAATTGGCACCAAAATGCCTAGAACTTTGTAATTTAGCCCCTTTCTAACTAAAAGCAATAAACTAACAGAAACTTTACTAGAAACAACCTACTATTGCCAGAGAACTTGCATGATTTAACTTTGAATAAGTATAAATAACTCATATAAATATGAGTTATCACCTTTTCAATCAAATTATCAGCACCGGAACTATAATGAAAGGAAGCCTGTTGTCTTTGATCCCATTCCCATGTCCTACACGGACTTGTTTAATTATCTCATCACCAACAAAATAATCAGTACTCGTCAAATGAAGCCATATCAGCCTCCCTATCCCAGAGGGTACAACGCGAATGCCACCTGCGCCTTTCATTCTGGGGCAGTAGGTCATGTGGTGGAGGATTGTAAAGCATTCAAATATGTGGTGCAAGAATTACTTGATACGAAAAGCATATCGTTTCAACAACCCAATGTAGCCACCAATCCGTTGCCAGGGCATGGAGGATCTACTATTAATGCCGTTGACCGTCAGGGGGGTCAGTGTTTGGTTAGAAAAGTTGATTGCATTCAGATGCCTTTGAATTTTATCCATGCTGAATTATGTCGTTTTGGTGTCATCAAAGAAGGGTGTGCTAGGAAATACGCCTGTGATAATCCTCGCTGCATCGGGGCATGTGAAGGCTTTAAACCAATTCTCCAAGATCTCTTAGACAGACACCTGGTCCAAGTGGGAATCCAGGAGAAAGAAGAAGGTGTATTTACCTTGCAATCAGGCAATGGAGGCTTCAGGAGACCAATTGAAATTCTCTGCAATCTGAATTCCAGCCTAGCTGTGACGAGACCCTCGACTGTTGTTATTCCAGTACCTGCTGCTACCCCTAGTGGGGAGACTAGGATGACTCCATGGAGCTGCAATGTGCAAATGCAAGCGGAGGTCCCTAAAGGCACTCTGGATATAACAAACATTGCTGGAGGTAGTTGTATCACAAGGAGCGGAAGGTTGTATACTCCTGAAAACCTTAGAAGAGAGCAATCCAGGGGAAATGAAGAAAGGGCCCGTAAGGGAAAAGACAAGGAAGCTGAAGAAGTCAGGGATGTGTCGGACAAAGAAGCTCAAGAATTCCTGAGAGTAATGAGACAGAGTGAATATCGGGTGGTAGACCAGCTGAATCAAACTCCATCCAAGATCTCAATGCTCTCTTTGCTGCTTAGTTCAGAGGCACATCGTGCTGCACTGCTAAAGGTCCTGAATGAAGCTCACGTCTCCCATGACATTACAGTAAACCAGCTTGATAGTATTGTTGGCAGCATTGTAGCCTCCAATTACTTGACCTTCTCAGACACTGAGCTGCCTCCGGCAGGAAAGAGTCATAATCAAGCTCTTCACATCTCAGTCAAGTGTGGGGACCATATACTTGCCAGGGTGCTTATTGATAACGGTTCATCCTTGAATGTGCTGCCTAAGTCTACAATGGATAAGCTGGATGTAGACTGTTCATATCTGAAACCGAGCTCCACCTTGGTCAGAGCATTTGATGGGTCGGTGAAGGAAGTTTTTGGAGAAGTAGAAATGTCGCTGCAGGTAGGCCCTGAAGTATTTTATGTCGTCTTTCAAGTGATGGACATCAATTCATCCTACAGTTGCCTGCTAGGACGTCCTTGGATACATGCGGCTGGGGCAGTGCCATCCTCGCTTCATCAGAAACTCAAGTTTGTGGCTAGGGGAAAGCTGATAGTGATCTCCGGAGAGGAAGAAACATTGATAAATCGATCACCACCTGAATATTATGTGGAAGCAGCAGAAGAGTCCTTTGAGACTGCTTTCCAAGGATTGGAGATTTCAAACGCTGTCTTCGTCGAAAGTGAGCCTCGGTGGAAGCCTAAGTGGTCCAGGGCTGACATGATGGCTGCAAGGGTGATGCTGGGACATGGGTATCAGATTGGTAAGGGCTTAGGAAAAGCTGCTCAAGGAATTGTAACGCCTATCCAGTTGAGGGGTAATATTGAGAGGTTCGGTGTTGGGTACATCCCAAGTCTTGCTGATCGGGAGAGGCTGGCATCTGACAAGAGGGAGAAATGGCTGGCCAAACTCAGAGGAAGGGCACCCAATCAGGGGAGAATGGTCATCGCCAATCTTAAGAACAACTTCCGGAGTGCTAGTATGCTGAACCCTGACCAGGTTAATATGGTTGAAGAAGGATCAAGCTCAAGTGGCCGTGCTGTAGGTCTGGTGCGCTGCTGTGCGGTTGGAGAGAAGCTGCAAAACTGGGAGATCATGGATTTCCCCGTATTTTCCAATTTAAAGTAATTATCGTTGTAATGCAGATCCCTCGGCTCTGCCCAAGGCCTTGGGATATTTCATTCGCGCACACATGTTTTCGTCAAAAATCATCAATCAATAAAGTGTTATTTTGAATTTTCAATAAAATTTCTGTCTTCATCTTTTATCTGTGTTGCTTTTTCTTTGTTTTTATTCGCCGCTCCATTCTAATGCAGATCAAAAATAAACTCTGAAAATAACAATGCCCATAACTCATACTGTGATTTTGATTACCCGGTTAATCAAGCCGAGGAAGATGTTGAGAATGATTGGGATACTCCTCCAGAAATCATGAGAATGGTAGAACAAGAAGAAAATGTCATCGAACCCCATGAGGAGTCTACAGAAATGGTCAATTTGGGTACTAAGGAAGACAGAAAAGAGATCAAGGTTGGTACCGCAATGGAGGATAAAGAGCGCAAAAAGTTGATTCAGCTCCTGTTCGATTACGCTGACGTATTCGCATGGACATATCGGGACATGCCAGGGTTGAGCACAGATATTGTTGAACATAAATTGCCAGTGAAATCAGAGTGTCCCCCTGTGAAACAGAAGTTAAGGCGGATGAAGCCTGAAATGTCTTTGAAGATCAGGGATGAGGTCAAGAAACAGTTTGATGCAGGGTTCTTAGCTGTGGCAAAATATCCTGAGTGGGTAGCAAACATTGTTCCAGTCCCTAAGAAAGATGGAAAGGTCTGAATGTGTGTCGACTACCGTGACTTGAACAGAGCAAGCCCTAAAGATGATTTCCCTCTACCCCATATTGACGTTTTGGTGGACAGTACTGCTCAGCATTCGATGTTCTCCTTCATGGATGGATATTCAGGCTATAACCAGATCAAAATGGCTCCAGAGGATATGGAGAAAACCACCTTCATAACCCTTTGGGGAACTTTCTGTTACAAGGTCATGCCTTTCGGGTTGAGGAATGCCGGGGCAACCTACCAAAGAGCGATGGTAACCCTATTCCATGACATGATGCATAAGGAGATCGAAGTCTATGTGGATGACATGATTGCCAAATCAAAGACTGATGAAGAGCACGTGGTTAACCTGCAGAAGCTGTTCGAGCGTCTCAGAAAGTACAAACTCAGGTTGAACCCCGCTAAGTGCACCTTTGGGGTTAGGTCAGGGAAGCTATTAGGGTTCATTGTTAGCCAGAAGGGAATTGAGGTAGACCCGGACAAAGTACGAGCAATCCTGGAGATGCCAGCACCTAAAACAGAGAAAGAAGTTCGTGGTTTCCTAGGAAGACTAAATTACATCTCTCGATTCATCTTCCAGTTGACTGCAACTTGCGAACCAATTTTCAAACTGCTGTGCAAAAACCAAGAGATGAAGTGGAATGATAAATGTCAAGAAGCATTTGAGAAAATCAAGGCGTATCTTCAAAATCCACCCGTCCTAATGCCACCTGTGTCTGGCAGGCCCCTCATCCTATACCTCACAGTGCTAGACAACTCTATGGGCTGCGTGCTGGGGCAACACGATGAGTCAGGAAAGAAAGAACACGCGATCTACTACATAAGTAAGAAGTTCACAGACGGTGAGGCAAGGTATTCATCATTGGAGAAGACTTGTTGTGCCCTAGCCTGGGCTGCGCATCGACTGAGACAGTATATGCTGAGTCACACTACCTGGTTGGTGTCCAAAATGGACCCAATCAAGTACATATTTGAAAAACCTGCGCTCACAGGTAGAATTGCTCGTTGGCAAATGCTTCTGTCAGAGTATGACCTCGTGTACGTAACCCAGAAGGCGATTAAAGGTAGCACACTGGCAGACTACCTGGCACATCAACCGGTTGAGGATTACCAATCAATGCAATGTGAATTCCCAGATGAGGACATTATGGCATTATTTGACGCAGGGAAATCTCAAGATGATGAAAGGTGGAGAGTATTGTTTGACGGTGCCTCTAACATGTGGGGGCACGGGATCGGAGCAGTGCTGATCTCCCCAGACAACCGCTTTATACCAGTCACCGCCAGACTAAGCTTCTATGTCACAAACAATATTGCAGAGTATGAAGAGTGTATCTTGGGTATCCAAGCAGCTCTCGATCGGAAAGTCAAGAGGCTCGACGTGTACGGAGATTCAGCTCTAGTTGTCCATCAAGTGAAAGGAGACTGGGAAACAAGAAATTCTGATTTGATTCCTTACCGTGACT
This sequence comes from Astragalus membranaceus, assembly GCA_039519185.1. NCBI lineage: Eukaryota > Viridiplantae > Streptophyta > Magnoliopsida > Fabales > Fabaceae > Astragalus > Astragalus membranaceus. The sequence continues at coordinate 171,252,364 of CM076848.1, read as the reverse complement.
ACATTCAAGAATTAATCAAGCCCTTTGAGGAAATCACTTTCCAGCACATACCCCGCAGCGAGAATCAGTTGGCAGATGCCTTGGTAACTTTGTCTTCTATGTTCAACGTCAGCTGTGACAAAAGTCTGACGATTGTCAGAATCCAGCACAGAGAACAGCCTGCTTATCACTATTGTATGACAGTCGAAGAGGGATCAGATAGTAAGCCTTGGTACCATGACATCAAGCAGTATATCACAAACAGAGAGTATCCTCCCGGAGCTACAGAGAATGACAAGAAAACCCTCGGGAGGCTGTCAACAGGTTTCTTCTTGAGTGGAGACGTCCTTTACAAGAGAAACCATGACTTGGTACTCCTCAGGTGTGTAACAGGAGAAGAATCAGTAAAGATTATGCGAGATGTTCATGAAGGCTCATTTGGGGTTCATTCCAACGGGCACGCAATGGCTAGAAAAATCCTGAGAGCTGGATACTACTGGTTGCAGATGGAATCAGACTGTTACCGTTTTGTGAGAAGATGCCATAAATGCCAAATCTATGCAGATCACACCCTTGTACCTCCAACGTCTCTGAATGTTTTGAGCGCACCATGGCCATTCTCAATGTGGGGCATGGACATCATTGGTCCCATTGAACCCAAAGCTTCCAACGGTCACCGTTTCATTCTGGTTGCTATTGACTACTTCACTAAGTGGGTGGAGGCCGCTTCTTATCCCAATGTAGCGAGCTCAGTGATCGCTAAGTTCATCAAGAAAGACTTGATTTGCCGCTACGGCCTTCCAAACAAGATTATCACGGACAACGGTAGTAATTTGAACAGCAGAGTGATGAAGGATTTGTGTAAAGACTTCAAGATACAACATCACAACCCTTCTCCCTACCGCCCGAAGATGAATGGGGCAGTTGAGGCAGCTAACAAGAATATCAAGCGGATAATACAGAAGATGGTCGTGACCTATAATGATTGGCACGAGATGCTCCCCTTTGCCCTGCATGGTTACAGAACCTCAGTACGCACCTCAACAGGGGCAACCCCTTACTCCCTGGTTTATGGGTCAGAGGCAGTTCTCCCCATTGAGGTTGAAATACCATCCCTGCGGGTGTTAATGGAGACAAAACTTGATGAAGCAGAATGGGTTCGGTCTCGTCTTGACCAGTTGAATCTCATTGATGAAAAACGGGTGGCCGCAATGTGTGATGGACAGTTGTACCAACAGAGGATGAGGAGGGCTTTTGACAAGAAAGTCCGTCCTCGTGAATTCCAAGAAGGAGATCTTGTGCTCAAGCAGATCTTGCCGATTCAGACAGACTCTAGGGGCAAATGGGCTCCCAAATATGAAGGACCTTATGTGGTGAAGAAGGCATTCTCAGGAGGAGCTTTAATTCTAGCAAACATGGACGGAGATGAGATCCCAAATCCAGTGAACTCAGATGTGGTCAAGAAGTATTATGCCTAGAAAAATAGACGAAAAAAGAGAAAGATAAGCCAAGGAAAAATCAGCTCGCTAGGTTGAAAACCCGCAAAGGGCGACCTAGGCAAAATCAGAGTGGCCCGGTGGATTGAAAACCCGCAAAGGGCGATCCAGGCAAAAATTAGGGTCAGAAAACTTGGGCTTGAGAAAAGAAAAAGGCAATCAGCGCTCCAAAGGTTCGGATAAGGGGGTGATCAGTATTATGAGTATGGACGGTGGGCACCGTTACTTCAGAGACGAAATCACGAGATTTGTTCCTTTTTGCTTGTATTTTTTGTAGTTTAAAAGAAAGATTGCAATGCACTTTCGATTGGCGTGACTTTCTGCACGTCCAATTTCTATATCAATAAAAGTCCAACTTCTCTTTCATATGTGTGCTTTTCGTGTCTCTGCTTTCATCTATTCAGTTTCTTTCAAAATAATAACTTTTATGATTGATGAAATCGAATTGCAAAACATGTGCACATTCAGAGCATTACAGGATTATTGCGAAATCTTTGAAAAAATACAGAAAGAAGTGATTCCCCAAGTGAATAAAATTGCGAAAAAGACAGTCATGACGAACCAGTCCTGGAACAGCCTTCGCCTGGCAGATCGATTTAACCAGCAAAAAAAGAGTGCCAAAGAAAAAAACAAATAAGCAGAAAAAAGAAAGCTGCTTAAAGAAAACAAACAGAGTAAACAAAAACAAATAAGCAGAAAAAAGAAAGCTGCTTAAAGAAAACAAACAGAATAAACAAAAAAAAAAAACAAAAGAGAAAATCACAGAAGACGGAACATAAAAGAACACAACATCTTCACATCATTCATCATATCATCCATACCATTCGTCACTCCATGACATCAAACAGCGGTGCGTTACACTTTCAAATTCGCATCTCAGAAAAGCGAAGAGTAACAAAAAAAAGGGAAGTGAATGAGGAATCAAACAGAAAAAGCATCCCACCAAAATCAATCATTGCATTCATGTGCATCCAAATACCCAAATGCATGCATTTCATGCACCATCCAAGAAGTTACTTCGGACCAGAGAGTCCCAAAAATCTCATTTTTTAGAAAATCACCATCAGCACTGAGTTAGTAAACTCCATCAACCCAGAGTTAGTAAACTCCATCAACACAGAGTTAGTGAACTCCTCCCACAGATCACAACATCGTGTACGAGCACGCGATCGATCCATCAGACTTCGTTAAGTCCTTCGGATTAGTTGTGTCAGCCTAAGGCATAGCGTAAATCCATTGATCAAATCAGTTCCGGACCTGATGTTGATCGGCCGCTTGAAAAGGCCACCCCCAAAGCTCGGGCTCGACCAGAGTTCGTTAGAAGGTTTTTAGGCAACCTCCGAATCCCCAATTTACCGCTTTTTCCAATTCACCGTTTTTCCCAATTTACTGCTTTCCTGTTAATGCGACAAGTGTTAACCCCCCTTTTCTCAAAAGGAAAATAACAAAAAGAAAATTTGAGCTTTTCTGGAGCGGACAAAATTAGTGTTATTTCTATATCTTTATTTCCATTTCACCAACAAATATGAAAAGGCCAAGTCATATTTCTTGGCGAAATGTGAAATAAAGAGGGGCAGCTGTAATACCCTAATTTTGTCCGATCAAAAATGAGAAATTTTATTTATTTTTAATAAAAATAATTATTTTATTTTCGTGCCATGTTTTATTTTATTTTAATTTGCTACAAGTGTTAATTTTTGAAAAAAAACAATAATAATTAGAAGTATCAAAACAAAATAGACAAAGGAGAAAATAGGGGGGGTCTGTAAAAAATATAGAGGTGCAATCAGGATTGGGCCATTTAAAGCCCATTCCTCCACCAAACCTTAACCCAATTCGCCTAACCCATATCCTAACCCTAACCCATATCCAACCCATAACCCAACTCACCAAAACCCTAATTTCCCTCCTCTCCTAACCCTAATTCGGCCACCCCCCTTTACACCAAAAAATGTCCACATTCACTCTCCCCCCTAGCCCTAAAATTCGGCCATATTCATCCCCTCTCTCCTCCCTAAAATTCGGCCACCTTTCCCCCTTTTCCCTCCTTGGAACTTGCAACTTCACTCTTCCCACACACTTCCCACTTCCCCACATTCCTCTTCCCCATACACGTTTCTCTCTCTCCCTCACGCATCCCCCAACGGCTCTCTCCCTCACATCACTCTCTCACTTCTCACACTCAACATTTCCTCCCTCATTCTTTCCTCCCCCTACGGCCCCTTTCTCTCTCACACTCTCCTATCACACTCACTCTCATCTTTTCACTTCACACACTCAACCCTCTTCTCTCCCTTCCACGCCTCTCTCTCTCTCTCATACGCCCCTCCATCTCCTTTCTCTCACACAACCTCCAAAACACATCACCTCCACCACTCCCATCAAGCCCTAGCTGTCCACCCTCCCTTCTCCATCTCCACACGTTTTTCCTTTCACATTCTCTCACGAAATCACCATTTTTGGTGCTTCTTTCTCTCCTCTCCCACGAAATCGCCATCTTTGGGCATCACTACACAAGAGGCCGTTGGTCCCTCCAAAGCTCACGGGTTCATCCAAAGAAACATGCTTTCCACTTCGTTTTCTCCAAGGCTAGCACACAAACGGATATATACACAAGGTTTGGTGAAAAAAACCGAAAGACAAAGCACACCACTACGATTTCGGTTTTGTTAGTATAAATATGAGTTGAGATCTTGAAGGAAGGGGACGGTTTTTTTTTTGAGAGAAAAGGGTGTGAAGGGTCGAAAGCTTGAAGGAGATCCAGAAGCAAGAGGAGCAAAAACGGGTTCTGGAGATATTGGAATGAAAGAGTGAGAGAGAGAAAATTTTCGTTTTTCTTCTTCTAAATTTATCATACAGTTTTTATTTTTTTTTGATTCCTATTGGTGAGATTTGAGAAGAGAATTCCTTGTCCAAGGTTTGTTGTATATTTTACTCTTCTATTTTATGATTTTTGAATCTTTTATTTGATATTCCGTTCATCTTCATGTATATGGTTTTTTTTTCTTTGATGTTGAATGTTCTATTTTCTTTCTTTTGAGTAAAAGAATAGAAGAGCATGTATAGACTATTTAATATGTTTTTTAGTTGTAAAGGCTTCAGTTTATTTTGAATGTAGTAATGTTATTTTCTTATCTACAATAATCATCATCATCAAAATAGTAATAATGAGAATCAAACATTTTCTTTAAGAAAGATCCAAAGTAATACCTTATAAAAAGTAATCATTTGCTTTATATCAAATTTTATTTTAGCAACACTGTCCCTATTAATCAAGATTTTTGTTTTTTTTAATATCAAAGAAGGATCTTTTGACTTCAAAAAAATAAAAAAAAAAGGGGAGAGCTAGATAGTTATTTATTCATTTTCTAGAAATATAAGATGAGCAATAACATTAGTCATTAGCCATAAAGTTCACATTCTTTTTCTTAATAATACAACCTTTTTTAAAAAAAAAAAAACATCAGACTGCTATTTGCACCCCCGTGTTTCTAATGACACCACCTCCCTTTCTTTTAAATTTTCAGACTGCTATTTACACCCCCCAGATTCAGGCATAAGCCCCTTTTCTCACTTAAGCCCAGTTTCGCTAACTGGGCCCTCCTATGCGAATTGGGCCTCCTTTTTCCCACACCCCTAATTTTGATAACTTAACCCCTTTGAAAGAGCCCAGCATTTACACAGCCCATTGGAACAATTTCCTGATCTCTGCACCCCCTCTTTTTCAAAACGCAACCCTTCTCACTGTTTACACCCCATTTTTGATAATACAGCCCTCCTACCACTTGCACCCCCCTTTTTATTATTTCACCTCCTGTTTCTCTTTTTAAACTTTGCTTCTTTTCCCTAAGCGAACTTATTTTCTTTTTTTCACAAACCCTCTTTTCCCAATGATGGATAAATGTCTCACAAACCAAAATTAATTCGATTGCGAAAGCCCTTTTTGATCATCTAAAATAAAAACCGATTATTATTAACGATCACTCGTGCCGTTGCCGCTTGGTTGTTAATGATAATTTCATTTTCAAAAGAGTTAGTAGCGCGGCGACTCTAAACCGTTGTTGTTTGGTCGTTGCGAACACTCGAATCAAAAGCAAAACTGATTATCGTTAATGATCACTCGCGCCGTTGCCGTTTGGTTGTTAATGATAATTTCATTTTCAAAAGAGTTAGTGTTGTGACCACTCTAAACCGTTGTTGTTTGGTCACCGCGAACACTCGAATCAAAAAACAAAACCTTTTTAAAAAAAACCAGAACTACGTAGCTTTGAATTCTCCATCGCACCGGGAGATACGTAGGAGCGGATATTCTCCGTCAAGCACAATAAACTAAAAACATTTTTTTTTCCTTAAAAAAAAAACAAACACTTTTGCCAAAAATAAAAATTTTCATTAAGTCTTTTCATTCTCTTTTCGAAAAAAGGGGCAAATTTAAGTATTTTCCAAATTAGCATTTAAAACCACACATTTAATTAAAGGTTCCCTTTCGGTAGAAAGGAGGCGTGGGGTGCTAAAACCTTCCCCATGCCTAACCGACCCCCGAACCCAAATCTTCCGGTTTTCCAAAAGGCCATCCGCTTTCCAAAAGGTTTTTCTTCAATATTTTCCTTATAAAAAAATATTGGTGGCGACTTCATTGATTTTCAAAAAGTTGTAAACGAAGAAAGGTTCCCTCAGGGACTTTTTCGGGCGCACCAGTAAGCAGTGGCAGTTTTGTGTTTGACTCCATACTTAGCCAAGAGAGTCTCAATTAATTTGTTGCAAAAATGAGATCCCTCATCACTGATGATGGCCCTTGGAGTTCCAAACCTTGTACATATGTTTTTTAACAAAAATTTGCTCACGGACTTAGCATCATTATTGGGTAGAGCAACAGCCTCTACCCATTTTGAAACATAGTCCACAGCCACTAAGATATACAGATTACCATGAGATGGAGGGAAATGTCCCATGAAATCCATTCCCCAAACATCAAAGAGTTCTATCTCCAGGATGTTTGTTAATGGCATCTCATGTTTACTTGAAATATTCCCTGTTTTCTGGCATCTGTCACGTCTTTTCACCAAGTCCTGAGCATTTTTAAATATTGTAGGCCAATAGTAACCTGATTGCAATACCTTTGCAGCTGTTATGATCCCACCAAAGTGCCCACCACATGGTGCAGCATAGCAGAGCTGTAGCACTTGTTCTTGTTCTTCCTCTGCAAGGCACCTTCTTATCAATTGGTCCTGACACTTGTTGTAGAGAAAAGGTTCATCCCAGTAATATTGCTTTACTGTATGGAAGAACCTCCTCTTTTGCTGATAATTCATTTCAACAGGTACCACCTTGCTAACCAGAAAATTTACAATGTCAGCATACCAAGGTGTTGAAGGTTCAGGCACTGCAGCGTCTAGCGTGATAGCGCTAACCGCTACAACGATTGTTCCCTCAGCAGTTATTGCCAACAGCTTCTCATCTGGGAAGTGTTCTTTGGTTTCTCCTCCTGCTGTACCTGCATTTTCTCTTTCTATTCTGGATAAATGATCAGCAACTTGGTTCTCCACTCCTTTTTTATCACGGATTTCTAAATCAAATTCTTGGAGTAGGAGAACCCATCTAATAAGCCTTGGCTTTGCATCTCTTTTAGTGATCAGATACTTGATGGCAGAGTGGTCTGTGAAGACAATCACTTTAGTACCCACCAAGTATGATCTAAACTTGTCAAATGCAAAGACAACAGCCAAAAGTTCTTTTTCTGTGACTATGTAATTCAATTGAGCCTCTATAAGTGTTCTGCTAGCATAATAAATTGATTGAAAAATTTTATCATACCTTTGCCCCAGTACAGCTCCAATGGCAAAGTCGCTTGCATCACACATAAGCTCAAAGGGATTACTCCAGTCAGGAGCTATAATAACTGGTGCAGTTATTAAAGCTTTCTTCAGTTTCTTGAAGGCTTGCATACAATCTTCGTCAAATATGAAAGGGATATCATGCTGCAACAGTTGGCACAGAGGCTTGGAGATTTTTGAAAAATCTTTTATGAACTTCCTATAGAATCCAGCATGTCCCAAAAAACTTCTGATGCCTTTGATGTTTGTTGGAGGAGGTAGCCTTTCTATAACTTCTATCTTTGCTCTGTCCACTTCCAGCCCCTTCTTGGAGATTCTGTGCCCCAAGACAATACCCTCTTGTACCATGATGGGGTTCAGTACGTGTCCTCTGCCCTTCAATGCAGTTCTTGGAGTTTTCTCCTAACACAATTCTATGCATGCAGATGGTGGGGCTTATACCTTGAATGTCAGACATTTGCCACCCAATTGCTCTTTTATGTCTTTGCAGTGTACCAATCAGATCTTGTTCCTGCTCATCTGATAGATCAGAAGCTATTATAACTGGTAAGGTTCTGTCTTCCCCCAAATAGGCATATTTGAGGTGGGTAGGTAACTCCTTCAGCTCTAAAGTAGGTGGTTGTTCAATGGAAGGTAGATTCTCTCTTATGTCAGAATTTTCTTGCTCAAGAGATTCATACTTTCTGGCCCAAACTTCTTTTACTGTTAGTTCCACTTCTTCTATAGTTTCTGCACCAGAACTTGAATCTTCACCGTTGTTTAGCAGTTGTTCCAAGTGATCAATGCTTTTCTGAAAAAAAATTTGAACCACTTGGTCTAGAGAGACCACAAATGAGCATTCTTCAGTATTGGGGTCTGGAAACTTCATGGCATTAAGGACATTAAATCTGACTTCTTGGTCATTGACTCTCATAGTCAATTCTCCTCTTTGCACATCTATTAGTGTTCTTCCAGTAGCTAGAAATGGCCTTCCCAATATTATAGGCACTTCTTTGTCTGCTTCAAAATCCAGAATCACAAAGTCCACAGGGAATACAAATTTATCTACCTTTATTAGAACATCTTCTAGTATTCCTTCTGGATAAGCAAGTGCTCTGTCAGCTAATTGCAGAGTCACTGATGTAGGTCTGGCAGTTCCTACTCCTAACTGTGTGTATATGGACTTTGGCATTAGATTTATGCTAGCACCCAAGTCACATAAGGCACGGCCAGAGTAGAAATTCCCAATGGAACAAGGTATAGTAAAGCTGCCAGGGTCCTTTGACTTCAAGGGTAGTTTGTTTTGCATAATCATGCTACACTCCCCTGTCATTGCTACTGTTTCAAATTCCCCAAGTCTTCTCCTCTTGGTGAGCACATCCTTCATAAACTTTGCATAGTTTGGCATTTGTTGGAGGGCTTCCACCAATGGAACATTAATGTGCAGTTGTTTAAGGACTTCCAGGAATTTAATTTGTTGAATTGTTTGTCTTCCTAAGCCTTCCTAAGCCTCTAAGGATATGGAGGGTCAGGATATGTTGGAATAATTTTGGGTGGTGGTATCTGGGCAGCAACAGGCGATGTAGCGTAAGCTTCAGGCGTTGTAGCGTCTGGTGCAGAAACTATAGATTTTGTGTTTTTTTCATCACCTGAAACAAGTGATGGCCCTTGCAAATCTTTCCCACTCCTTAGAGATATAGCTTTGACATGCCCCTTTCCTTGAGTATTAGAAGTTGAAGCTTCAGTAGTGGATGGCAATGATCCACTTGCTCTTTGGGTTAGAACATTAGCTATTTGCCCCATTTGTACCTCCAGGTTTTTTATGGAAGCTTCATGAGTTTTCAAGGTTGTCTTACAGTCGCTCATGAAGCTTTTTAACAGACCTTCCATGGAATTATCAATAACAGGGGCATTCTGCCTTTGATAGTTTTGAGTAGGGAATCCTTGTGGATTAGCTGGAGCACTATAAGTTGGTGCTGTAGCATTGTTGGCTCCCCATCTGAAGTTGGGGTGATTCTTCCAACCAGGATTATAAGTATTTGAGTAGGGATTATTATTCTTGTTGAATCCCACGTAATTCACAGAGACGGGATTACCTGGATAGTCTTCATAGAGATGCTCTCCTCCACAATAAACACAGCTAGTTGAACCTGGAACAGCTTGCTCTATAACAGTCACAGTTGGCTTAACTGGCGCTGTAGCGGTAACTGCTGCAGCGTTAGAGGTACTCATGCTCCTTATCATATTGGTGAGGGAAGTGACCTGAGCTGGCAGGGCTGAAATTTCACTAATTTCATGGACACCAGCTACCTTTTTCTCTAGAGCTAGCCTTTCTGTGGCCCACTGGTAGCTATTGGTGGCAATGTCATCTATTAATTCACAAGCTTCATTGTAGGAAGTTTTCAGTAGTACTCCCCCAGAAGAAGCATCAAGAATTAGTCTGGTATGAGGATCCAACCCATTGTAGAAGGTTTCCATTTGGATTATTACTGGTATGCCATTATGAGGACATCTCCTTAACAGCTCTTTCCATCTCTCCCAGGCTTCAAACAGTGTTTCAGAGTCTTTTTGTCTGAATGCAGTAACTTCATTCCTCATTCTTGCATTCTTACTTGGTGGAAAGTATTTTGCTAAGAATTTCTCAGCCATTTCATTCCAAGTATAGATAGAGTTAGGCTCTAGAGAAGTTAACCAGGCCTTAGCTCTGTCCTTCAAGGAATAAGGAAAAAGTTTTAACCTGAATGCATCATCACTTACCCCTGGAATAATGAAGTTACTGCAAACTTCCAAAAATTGCTTCAAATGTAAATATGGGTCCTCTTGAGGAGAACCTCCAAACTGACCTACTGTTTGGAGCATCTAGAACATCATGGGTTTGAATTCAAATTGAGCTGTTTGGAGAGCGGGCCTAGCTATACTTGTTTCCATGGTTAGTGGATCAAATACAACATAGTCCCTCATAGGTCTGTCCCTGTCATTTACCATGTCAGCAGGACCTTGATTTATGAATAGTTGTCTATACTAGTCTTCTTGATCATGTAATGTAGGAGTGGGTGGTTGATGTCCCCTACCCCTGCCTCCTGGATCACATCTGCCTGTTCCAGAATTACCTCTACCACCTCTTGTGGTACCTCTGCCTGAATTGGTTCTGCCACTGTGTTCAGACATTGTGGGTCTAGATTGTCTTAGTCTCTGAAGTTGTCTCAGTCTCCTGAATCTTCTTTCTGGTTTTGGGTCCAACTCAAATTCTGGTGGTTGGGACCTGGGCATGCGCTGCAGCGTCTACCGCTGTAACATCAAGAAACAACACACCAGCGTAAAATCTTCACTAATATTGCTAAAAACTTTAAACAATAAAAAATAAATGCAATCCCTGGCAACGGCGCCAAAAACTTGTTGTGCGAAAAGTAGTTTGTGCAAGTATACCCAATCGCAAAAAGTAATACAATGATAAATAGAGATCGTTCCCACAGGGATTGGAATTAATTTAAGAGTTTAAGGATCTTAACAACTTAGTGAAACTTGTCAAGTGACAATAACAAATGTGAAGTTATAAACATGATAAGTTTGTTGTTAAAGCAGTAGTGAAATTAAGAAGTAATAAAAAGAGTTGGATAGTTCATAGGTTATATAAATTTCCAAGAGTAAAGTGCTATAGCGTTAGACGCTGTAGCGTTAAGCGCTGTAGCGGTATGAAAGCGTGCCTTTCAGTCACTGTCGTCAGGGTTTTGTTACAAGACTCCTATGTCTAGGCTCTAAATAAGTTCACCCCTGTATAATGAAAAACATACAGCTTTTACCTTATGAACTATTACTCCCCTATGTCTAGGGCTAAGTACAAGTTATCTAAATGTCTTTAAATAACCTTTCATACATATTATTCCTTGAGTTCTTATTCATAGACCATGTCTGTACCTATGAATCTACTTATTTTAGTTGATCATTCCCAAAACAAGTTTGAAAGCATTATGACACAAGAAATAAAATGCAAACATCATAACATTACATAAACTTTACTCATTACAAACATGAGAACAATCCAACCACAAAAGTTTAGCTCATGACAAGCTTCATCAAAACAACATAAACTAAAAAGATTATGTTACTGTATGTGAGCAAGAGAAGGATCTTTACAAAGATGCACTCCAACAATCCCAAGTCATACACGTTGAATGATGCTTTGTTGTGAGCAAACCGTAGGTGATGTATGAAACTATACTAAAGTTTAAAGTTTAAAAGTAGAGTAACAATGGAAGAAGTCTAAAATGTCAAGTTAGGGTTTTCTCCAAATCTCTCTACTCTCTTCTTTCAACGAATACTATCTATGTTTATTAGAAGAAGATAATACTTAGATAATATATTTAAATCCATAAAGTGTCTTTACAAAAAGCAATGATTAGAATTATCACCATTTATCACTTAAGCTCCAATTAGGAAACGTCAAGTGTCTTTTTGAATCCACTTGGAAGTCCCTATGTCAGGCTGAGAAGAAGAAGATTAGAGTGATGACTCATCAATCAGCAAGTGGCTTCATAAATATCTAATTGGCCAACCGCTTCATAGCGCTGTAGCGCTTACCGCTGCAGCACTCAAGCAAAACATCAATATATTCACAAAGGCACCTATTATGCCCAATATTTATGAAATTAACTCTTAACCTCTAATTATGCTCTTAATGACATATTCACATATGAAAGTACTAAAATTACTTGAGAACTCAGTTTGATTTACGTAATAAGGGCATAAATAACTCATACAAATATGAGTTATCAGCTCCCCTCGAAAAGGGAAAGACGTGGTCAACGAAGTGACCAAGGCGGCGAAAGACGACGATAGCGACTCGGAAGAAGAAATTGATACTCGAAAATCCAAAGGGCGCCTAGTAGCAATGGTCCTCTCTGGCGGGTGCACCTTCGAAGCAGGAGAAACAAACAAGACGATGAAAAGGCGATGGAAAGAGATAATGATGGTCACTTCAAACTCCGTGCCTAAAGAAAAATCCAACCGACCTCGCCTGGCGTTTGGAGACGACGATGTGTTAGACGGAAAACCAAATAAATATGTTCCCTTGCTCATCACAGCAGTGATGGCCAACGTCGAGGTCAGAAGAGTCTTGGTCGACCAAGGGAGCTCGACCGATATCATCTTTCAAGATTTGTTGGATGGGCTGAAAATCTCCCGCGACGACCTTAATCCTTATCGAGGCACTGACCTCTATGGATTCAACGGATCATCCACCACGCCCCTAGGGCATCTCGAGCTAATGCTTACTTTCGGGGACGACACCGCAGAGAAGCCACTGTACAAGACAGTCAAGATTCCAATCTTAGTTCTCCCTTGCAAGTCAGTATACCACTGCATCGTTGGCCGCCCGACCCTAGGGAGACTTGGAGCTATCGCCTCCACTGTGCACCTTAAAATGAAGTTCTACTCGAACTCAGGCGAGATTGTGACCCTACAGGCAGATCTTCGGTCGGCTCGGCGATGCCACTTCATGGGCCTGAAACAGCAAGGAGAGGCCGAGTTGAAGAAGGAAGCTACACGCGATAGGCTCAGAAAATGTGATTGATTTCATGTAACGAAGCGCTTTGAACGATAGGGCGGGGCACTATTTTTCCCGTTGGGTTTTTTACCGAGGCCCGCCCTTACATCATTAATAAGAGAAAATATTCTTGAATGATTGAAATGTGTGTTTTAAGTTTGATTGATAACTTAAGCGAAAAAGAGCAGGCTACGGAGTATAAACCTATGGGACGAGTTAAGTCCGAGCCGAGCCTCGGTAAACTGCCCGATAGGACGAACATGCTTGGGGCGATCCAAGCAACACGTCGAAGCAACCATAATAGAAAAGTCGCACCCACTTTCAGTGAGTTCAATCTGGACCGAGATCCGGTAAACTCCTCAAAGGTGGGGTCACAGACTTAAAAGAAAAAGTGCCACGAAAAGGCTATGCGATAAACACGAATAAGGGGAAATTCGAACCACGATATAAGGAGATAAATAAATGATTAAGATAATTAAGGGTGCGGTTACAGACAAGGTGGCGACCCAGGGACTAGACATTTCCACTGAGGCTGCCCCAATTAAACAAAGGCGGATAAACAAAAAGTAGAAATTAAATTACAAGTCTCCAGGAACGATCCACGATCACAACCGTCTCCTCTCCCTCCTTGATTGGCGGCATGACGATCTTCCCCTCCCGAACAACATGGTTCTCATTGACCACCTTTGGGTCGACCACCAGTTCTGGGTTCAAGAACTGGATATGTGCGACGACGTTGTTGAATTGATCTGTAGCAATACCCAGAGCTTGAGCAGCAATCGACTTGACCGACCGGTCGGCTTTCCTCTTTCCATTGAGTTGACATTTGGAATAATCCAAAAATAGATTATTCGCAATTGTATTATTTATAGATTAGTATTTTTTCACCACCAAAAAAAAATATAGTTGTTGATTCCATCCTATCTTTTTATAAAATTTCTTCCTATTTGGTTGTTTTTAAAACTAAGAGTAGTACTGGGATGAGTGACCTCCTGAGAAGGTCCTTGTATTGCACCTCTGATTGTTCTGTAAGTGATATTGAAACTTTGTCAAAAAAAATAAATAAGAAAACAAGCACTAAAAGAAAAGAAATTAGTCAAAGCACGGTTTTTTTGAAATTTTTATTTAAAACTATTTTTAATAACTAAAGCACCCTTATGGTAAAAAAAAAATAACTAAAACACCCAAACACAAATAAATCAAGTGGAGAAGGAATAATGGAAAAGTGTTATGAATATTATTATTATATAGTGGATGTCCATCATTTTTCCCATCTTCTCTTGTAGTGGATTTATGTGACTGTCTTGTCACTTACCAATCCAATCCCCATAAATAGGGTTCACCCTTATGTACAGTGAGGTAGTTATAAGAGAAATAAAAGGACTCACATCTTCTCTCCTTCTCTTATTCTTTTGTTCTTCTTTTGCTATAGTTTTCATAACACGTTATCAGCACGAAGCTCTAACAACCTAAGATGGTGGTACTCTTGACTATTCGTGTCAAAACTAATAACAACTTAAGGTAGTATTGGTTTTTCCTTGTCCCATGATACTACTTGTTCTATTATATAATTATCATTTCCTTTGTTTGACTGTGATTGTGTAATATTGCTTTCCCATCAAACCTCTGTCTTGAATCATTGGTTTCGAGTCATTCTAAGGTAATACTGATTCTTATTACCCGTTCCATGATTAATAATTGCTTAAAAATTGTCCTTAGTATTCTTATCGTCCTCAGTAGTCTTATTGTGTGCCTTTTTGTTTATAATGTAGTATTACCCTGGTTATTGAAGGATCCGACCATTACTAGTGTGCAACATTTCCTTATGTACAATAAAGAAGTAAACAAACTTTGATGCTAGGTCATTTGGATTAGGACTTTTAAAATTACAATGATTTGTTAATTTTTATAATACGTTCTCCAGTACACTATGCCAGATTTTATTACTTGACTATAGTGATGGAATATCATGAGGCTTATCCACTAGTACTGCTCCATTCCCAAAAGTGAATGTAACAACACACGATAACAAAATAATAAACATTTGATTAAGAATCATGAGGCTCGTCCCAGTAGTACTGTTTCATTCCCAGAAGTGAATGTAGCAACACATTATCACTGTGGCAAACCTGTGATAGTGGTCTTGATCATAGTCACAGTGAAAATTTCAAGAACACATTTTTTCACTAGAAGTGGAAAACTGTTGGAAAGAATGAAAAAAGTGGGCAGAGTAGAAAAAAATAATGAAAATATTTGCTATCGTTGTGGAGGCAAAGGTCGTTGAGGTTGTACCTGTCGTACGCCAAAACATCTTGTTCATCTCTATCAACAATCACTTAAAAATATAGATAAAAAGATTGAGACAAATTTATCTTATGAAGATAACGGTAATATGGATGTTACTCACTTAGATGTTGTTGACTTCTTTACCGATCTTAATGGAGATATGTATCTCATTGATAGTAGAACTACCCAAACAATTTTAAAGGATACGAAATATTTCTCTTATTTAGTGAAGTGAGAAATCGATGTTAGTACTATATCTGACCCTTCAAAAATAATTGAAGGCTTCGAAAGAGCTAATCTACTATTATTAAGAAATTTATAATAAGCTTGGAGGCTATTTTATACTATCTTATAGTTAATCTAACTTATTATCATATTATGATCTTTTCCTTCTTCTTCCCACCGATCAAAAATGATGTTCTTCCTTATAGTTTTTATTTTATCATGTTAATATTTTATATTTCATGAATAAAAATTTTATTAAGAATTTTATTTAGCTACACTATGGTTATCATGTTTTCTATTCTTGATGAAATCCCGAAGAATTCAACATTCAAGCATCCCTATTGGATTGCATAAAGACGATTATCATGCTTGACTATTCTTGATGGATTTCGGAAGAATTCAATATTCAAGCATCCTACAAGGATTGCACAAAGAAGTTAATATTGAAGCATATTGTGTTTGTCTACATTCATGATGATTTCCAGAAGAATTCATCATTCAAGCATCCCAGATAGATTGCACAAATAATTGTTTTTATGTATCATTGCACAAATGAATCAGGTTTATTATTTTGCTTATCTAAGTTTACACATTGAGAATTCATGGTATTACCCTAAGTCTCGTAGAAATTTATTAAGTTTCAAAGATATCCGTCTAAATGGATATCATACTAAAACGAGAGATGAAAGATATATTGAGTATTTTTATATAGCGAGACATACTTTGGATAAAATAAGTGTAGTGGAAAAAGTATTTGGTTTTTCCTCTAGTTTATACTACACTTATATCAATGCAACTGAAGCACATATTGTAAACCAGAAGTTTACAAATCACAAAAAAAAAATTGTTGTTTGGCATAACCGGTTGGGCCATCCCGGGTATATAATGATGCGAAAAATAATTGAAAATTTATGTGGTCATCAATTAAAGAACCAGAAGCTTCTTCAATCTAATAAGTTCTCATGCTCACAAGGGAAGTTTAAAATTAGACCATCACCACAAAAATTGGAAGTGAATATCTCAATTTTGTTTAGAATTAATACACATGATGATATTTGTGGGCCAATACACCCACCATGTGGACCGTTTAAATATTTTTATGATTTTAATTGATGCATCAACTAGATGAAAACATATAGTTGTCGTCAACTCACAACTGGAAATTTGTGAGGTTGTTTGCTACTCTAATTTCACTTAAGAGCTCAATTTTTTAAATGGTCTTGAAGAACCAACCATTCTTTAAATGTTTAAAGTTAATTATATGTCTAATACTTATGAGATAAGAACTTCCAATTTCTACTTGGGAACATGCAATTTTGCATGTTGTAACTCTGATTCGCATTAAGCCAACAAGTTATCACAACTCTTCCCCATTGCATTTGGTTTTTGGTCACAAGCCTAATATTTCCCATCTTAGATTTTTTTTTATGTGCAGTGTATGATCCAAATTCTCCGTTCACAATGCATTATGATAGGTCCTCAAATAATTTTGGGAATATATATTGGATATAAATCTCCATGTATAATAAAGTAATTTGAGCCAACAATTGGAGATTTGTTTATAGTTCAGTTTGTTGAATTAAATTTCTCAGCACTAGGGGAGAGAATAAGCAGTTGAAAAAAGAGATCAGTAGGAATGAATTATCATTGTCTCATCTTGATCCTCAAAATAAACAATGTGAACTAGAAGTTCAAAAGATAATTCATTTTCAAAGCTTAGAAAATCATCTACCAAATGCATTCACTGATCCAAAGGTGTGACCAAATCATACATATCAGCTGCTAATTCTCCAATAAAATGGATGTCCCTGTTGGATAATCGAATATTGCAAATGACTTTCATTCGCGCCTGAAGCGTGGTAGACCAATCTGTTCCAAAGATAGAAATCCTCGAACAAGAAAATGAGCTAAAATGAAAGATGGTCCAAGCGATGATATAGAAACTCTAAAAAAGTCTTCACACATAATTAACATTTCAGTTCTAGAAGAACTAATCATGTACGTGTAGTCCAAACACCTGAAGGTGTGAAACCAGGCGTATAGATATGGGTTTTTTGTTCAAAAACAGAATGCGGATAATGAAATTGTGAGATTCAAAGCTCGACATGTTGCTCAAGGGTGGATGCAAGTACTTTTCTGTACTTAATTAGTCTTGTAGAACATGAAGAGCTCAATTTTCACAAGATGAATGTTGCTACGACTTATTTTTATGACTCATTTGATAGTCATAGTTAAGGATTAATATTCCAATACATACTTTTCGGATTCTCGAGATGATTACTCTAATTGAATCAATCCCTCCATTAGATAATATAATTTGAACATATATAGTATAATCGTCTAAATTTATATTCTAAAGGAGGAATACATATATGGTATAATTAATAAAATATTTGGAAAAGAATTTTCTATAACTGATGTCGATGTTGATGACATAAATATTATCGAAACTCCTGAAGAACTTGCAAAAAACTATAGACTGTTCAAAGAAAGATCTCTAGATGAATCACCTCAAGTTATATATGATGGATTTTAAGGTTGAACATGTAGGTGACCTCTACATGGAAAATCGCAAAAGGATTCAAGATAAAAATAAATATCTTTGAATAAATTCTTTATATGAGTTGTGTGGTAAGAATATATGAAATATCTCAGTCCCGAAGACTATGAAAGCATGCATGCATATTACCAAATATTATATCCCTTGATATGATAGTATTATGTGATAAATAGTAGTAGTAAAGTTCATCACAAACCAAAATTCATCAGAAAATGGTGTAAGATGTGGTGACCCAAATTAACCATGCAGATATAAAGTATTTTTCTGATCTAGATCAAGTCAGATTACAAGTCAGCTATTATCTACATGTGGTGACATTGAAATATCTTTATGATCTATAAAACAATTTATGGTTCTTGCTTCTTCATTTCATGCCCAAATGCCAACAATTCAAGGAAGATGTTTTGAAGATAATATTGATCGCAAAGCTCCATTAAAGGAGGATACATCATAAGTGACAATGGAGTAGATTGCTCCATATGCACTCAGGGAGAAACTCCAGATGTTGAAATTCATATTCTTAAGTGACGCTTCATTCAGGAGGAGAAAAGCTGCACTCTTTTTTCGTTTTCCGCGGTTTTATCCCATTGGGTTTTGCTGCCAAGGTTTATAACGAGGTAGTTCCCACTGGAAGGATATTGTACTCTTTTTCCTTCACTAGATTTTCATCCCACTGGTTTTTTTAGTAAGGTTTTAATGAGGCATATCCTCGATGGACATCCAACGGGGTGTTATGAATATTATTATGATATAGTGGATTTCCATCCTTCTTCTCCCCATCTTCTCATGTAGTGGATTTATATGGTTGTCTTCTCATTTACCAATCCACTCCCTATAAATAATGTTCACCCTTATGTATAGTAAGATACTTGTAAGAGAAATAAAAGGACTCACAACTTCTCTCATTCTCTTATTCTTTGTTCTTCTTTTGCTATAGTTTCGTAACAAAAAGCGAACAGTTAAGTATTTGATTATAATTGTTGGAAAAAATTTAAAATTACAATGAATATGAATAGAAATCTCACTAGTACTTAAGACAAACCCTTTTATTAGCTGTTCTGGACTAGGCCACCACTACAACAAAACAGGCAACCTGCGGCGGTTTTGGCATGGAAAAACCTGCCTCCGGTACCAATCTTGCGGCGGTTCACGCGACGGTTATTTGAGCCGCCCGTAATAGTAAGTCAACGGCGGTGCGGTTCATAATCTGCGCCGGTTGATCCCTTTTTTTTACTAGCAGGTCTCAAATCTCCCCCCCCCCCCCCCCAACACCACAAATTGTTTCGGCAAAAGTCTTCACTCCCTCCCAAATTTCTCCTCCTTGCTCTCGATAGTCAGCCCAAACTCTCCCAATCGCAAACTGTGAACCCTAATTGCAAATCCCAATCTGCAGAATCACCATCTTCGAACTTCACCATCTTCGAACTTCATCTTCTTTGATCTTCACCATCTTTGAACTTCATCTTCTTCGAACTTCACGAGAATATCAGAACGCATCTTCTAACTTCGAACAGTGCAAAGTGCAAACCATCTTCTTCAAACACGAAACAGTGCAGAACTTCTTCAAACACGAACCAATGCGAACCTTCTTCAAACACGAACCAGTGTGAATCCTAATCGTAGTTCGCCATTGACGAACCATCTTCTGCTGCTAGTTAGGTAAGTTTCTTCACTTTTTCTGGGTTGTGTAACTTGTGTCTTCTTAATCTGTAAATGGGGTAATATTCAAATCTGTTTTCATGGGTTATCAGAACCCTAATCCCAATTTTCTACTACAACATTCAAATCTGTATTGTTCCTTTTGTTCTGTTTTTATTTCTGGACCTTAACTAAACATATTCATGGTGATACATTGATACTGATGGTGCTATGCATTTTAGGTTTCTGGACCTTAACTAAACATATTTTTCATTCCAATATTTATGCCTTTTTTGTGGTGGTTTCTTTGCTGAGAAAGGAGATCATGGTGTTTAGAAATCGTTTCATTGGTTTTTGTTTGGTTATCGAAAACTATACTTGTATTGTATTGGTTTACTATCATGATTCTGACAATTAGTGTCTTATGAATTGTGTTTGTGTTTTTTTTACCAATTGTTTAACTCATAGGATACATTCCTTGATACTTATTAGAGGTTTCTTTTATTTTTTTTCTGTGGTGCCTTATTGATTCTTTCACGAACAACGTGTTGTGAGTTGAAAATTTAAAATATAATTGAATTTTATGTCTATTTATGTATTTCACACACTTCCTCTTTCAGTTCCCTAAACTTCTAATTTAAATTATATGATTTGTGGCTTATAATTTTACTCAATTATAGGATACATCCCTATCTGTGATTTGTGGCATATAATTTTACTCAACTGATGGTGCTATGCATTTTAGGTTTCTGGACCTTAGCTAAACATATTTTTCATTCCAATATTTATGCCTTTTTTGTGTTTGTTTCTTTGCTGAGAAAGGAGATCATATTGTTTAGAAGTCGTTTCATTGGTTTTTGTTTGGTTATGGAAAACTATGCTTGTATTGTATTGGTTTACTATCATGATTCTGACAATTAGTGTCTTATGAGTTGTGTTTATGTTTTTTTACCAACTGTTTAACTCATAGGATACATTCCTTGATACTTATTAGAGGTTTCTTTTATTATTTTTCTGTGGTGCCTTGTTGATTCTTTCACGAACAAGGTGTTGTGAGTTGAAAATTTAAAATATAATTGAATTTTATGTCTATTTATGTATTTCACATACTTCCTCTTTCAGTTCCCTAAACTTCTATTTTAAATTAGATGATTTGTGGCTTATAATTTTACTCAATCATAGGATACATCCCTATCTGTGATTTGTGGCATATAATTTTACTCACTGATGGTGCTATGCATTTTAGGTTTCTAGACCTTAGCTAAACATATTTTTCATTCTAATATTTATGCCTTTTTGTGTTTATTTCTTTGCTGAGAAAGGAGATCATAGTGTTTAGAAATCGTTTCATTGGTTTTTGTTTGGTTATGGAAAACTATGCTTGTATTGTATTGGTTTACTATCATGATTCTGACAATTAGTGTCTTATGAATTGTGTTTATGTTTTTTGCCAACCGTTTAACTCATAAGATACATTCCTTGATACTTATTTGAGGTTTCTTTTGTTTTTTTTCTGTGGTGTCTTATTGATTCTTTCACGAACAACGTGTTGTGAGTTGAAAATTTAAAATATAATTGAATTTTATGTCTATTTATGTATTTCACATACTTCCTCTTTCAGTTCCCTAAACTTCTAATTTAAATTAGATGATTTGTGGCATATAATTTTACTCAATCATAGGATACATCCCTATCTGTGATTTGTGGCATATAATTTTACTCAACTGATGGTGCTATGCATTTTAGGTTTCTAGACCTTAGCTAAACATATTTTTCATTCCAATAATTATGCCTTTTTGTGTTTGTTTCTTTGCTGAGAAAGGAGATCATAGTGTTTAGAAATCGTTTCATTGGTTTTTGTTTGGTTATGGAAAACTATGCTTGTATTGTATTGGTTTACTATCATGATTCTGACAATTAGTGTCTTATGAATTGTGTTTATGTTTTTTGCCAACCGTTTAACTCATAGGATACATTCCTTGATACTTATTTGAGGTTTCTTTTGTTTTTTTTTCTGTGGTGCCTTATTGATTCTTTCACGAACAATGTGTTGTGACTTGAAAATTTAAAATATAATTGAATTTTATGTCTATTTATGTATTTCACATACTTCCTCTTTCAGTTCCCTAAACTTATAATTTAAATTATATGATTTGTGGCTTATAATTTTACTCAATCATAGGATACATCCCTATCTGTGATTTGTGGCATATAATTTTACTCAATGTATTAAAGTTGCTTATATTTTCTCTAGAATGTATTCATAAGATCGTGTTTTCAGTTAAGACCAGACTCTTTCCCTTGTTAGAGTTAGACTATGGATATGAGGTGGAAATCAATTTTTCTCAATTCAGGCATTAATATGATCTTTAATTTCCTTTTGATATATTTAGGTGTATCATTGTTTTGATATCAACAACAAGGGGTTGTGTTACATGCCTTTTGAGGATTTTAGATCAGTTTTCCAAAAGCACATAGAAATGAGCTGTTAACAGTTTTTTTTTTTGCTTTGAAACTATATGTAAACCCAATTTTGTTGTCACACTTCCGCTTTTGCCTAGCAGATTTATCTCTTGCCTGCATGGATGTTTTTAGATACTAAATGAGCAAAATAGCTAATGAGTTGGAATGATAGTATAATGGAATATGGACTCAGACACAATAAGTTCTAATGCTTACTCCTTGTATAGTTGAAAGATTTAACATAACAAGCTTTTGTGCTTTTGGTTCTTTAAGCATGTTTGTTCTTGAAGCTACGCCATTTTACATCTCTATTTTCCTCATGATTGGATTTTATACATATGGGAACTGAAAAAACCTTTTGATTGGTTCTTTAGACATGTTTGTTCTTTAGGCATACTTACGTCGATTATTCATTTTTGCTGCATAGTTGCAAAAATATAATGATCTTGAACATCCTTTTAAGCTAATCATTATACCTTTTCTTTTTGGTCTGAGCTTCTCCTCTTAATAGAAAATTTTCACATGTGATAGAAAATTTTTCTGGTAGAAAGTACAGAGGATCCTGATTACCATGCTATATCCTTTTTTTCCTAGTATATCAAGCAATGACTGTGATTATAACTAGTCTCATTTTTTAATTGCAAATAGTCTTGTGTTTTTATATTGAGCTTAATTGGACTCACCCCACTTGCTGAACGTACAAGCTTCCTCACAGGGTAAGTTAATGACTCTAGAAAATCTTGTTGCATATATTTTTCAATTTGGGAAGCTTTGTTCTTTTTTTTTTGCTTGGTATTATGAGTCATCTTATTCTTGACTTACTGTTGATATACCATAAATTATTTACTTTATTATATTTACTTTGTTTACTTTATTAAGAGAATGTGAACTAGCAATTATCTTTCCGTTGATCTTAGTTATTTGATCTCTGGAGTTCTTGTGTAACTCACACTTAAGTGAGGCATCGAAGATTGAGGCTTAATAAACACAGCTCTGCTCAGTTCATTTGCCTGCTACAATTTTGAACCGAACCTTATTGCATTGGAGATATTAGTTGACCTTCATATATTTCTGGAAGGCAGTTTAATCTTACTATAACGAAATTGATATCTTTTGGGTTGCTACAATAACATTGATTGTGTGAGTGGCTAAAACTGGATGTGTGAACTTTTGTTCGCTATGGCTGTGAAGCATAATAAATAATAAGAGACGGTGTGCAACTTCATGGTCATCTAAATATTACTCTCACACATGAAGACTGAATCAGGTACTATCCAAAAATCAATATAGCCATCGTTTCTCATCTAGATCCACTACAACAAAACTGTAGAAAGAGGGCGCACCCTTTAGGGGCGCTTTTTAAAAAGCGCTCCTAAAGGCCTTGCGTGTTTTGAGCATCAGGGGCGCTTTTTAAAAAGCGCCCCTGAAGCCCAGAACACGCAGGGCCTTTAGGGGCGCTTTTTAAAAAGCGCCCCTGATGCTCAGGCTTTAGTGGCGCTTTTTAAAAGCGCTCCTGATGCCCGATTTCTCTCTTTTACCCTAACTCCCTCTCATTATTTGCGAAAATTCACACAGCTATTTAGTTGTTGTTCAGTTAGCCTTTTAGTCCTTAAGCCTTTTATCTTATTTGCAAATGAATGAGAAAAGTCTTAACAATCATTTTGAATTTCGTTGGGTTCATAATAATGATTATAATAACTTTAAGAAAGTTATTTATTGGTACAGGCTATCGTTGATCTCTCTCCGGCGCTCTCTCTGGTTCATCTCTCTTAGCTTTGCGGTTCATCTCTCTTAGCTTTTCAGGTACTTTTGTTGTTCTCTAGTTTTTGATATTTTTGGACATATTTAGAATAAAACTGTTATTGGGGATGTTACCGATAATGTTCAATCATTTTGAGTTTGCTTGATTTTTTGTATTGCTAATGGAAGACTAGAATTTGGTTCATTTGGCTTTACCAAAGGACCGAGAATAAGAATAGAATAGGAAATAGAGCTTGGGAAAATAGGGAGAGGAATTGAAAAACTTTTAAAAGAGGAAGTTTGTTTGTTTTTTTTTGGATATGAATTGAAAAACTTTTAAAAATTGTACTCTGTCTGTTTTTCACCTATAACATATTTAAGTTCTCTTATCGGGAATTTATAATAAATTTCTGTCTAATATGGATAGAAAGTGGATGTCTGACAATCGTCTGTCGAAAGAATATGCCGATGGAGTGGAATATTTTGTGAACTTTGTTGTTCGACGTTTAGGAACTTCTACTAAGTTCAAGTGTCCTTGTTTAAGATGGTGTTACGCCAATCGAGTTAGTGCAGTTGAGTTGGGAAGACATTTAAAGGCCAATGGAATCGATCAAAGTTATATTTGTTGGACAATGCACAGTGAGAAAAGAGGTGAACCTTCAAATATGGATAATAGTACTCAGAGATGTGATCCGGTTGATTATCCTGAAACATTTGATGGCGACCAATTGAAGAGATGGCAAAGGCGGTTGAAGACGATCTTAATGATTCTCCTCAAATGTTTGAGAAGTTGATAACCGATGCGGAGACACCGTTGTATGCGGGCTGTACTGAATTCACAAAGTTATCGGCTGTGATAAAGCTGTATAACTTGAAAACTTGCCACGGATGGACGGATAAGAGCTTTATGGAATTACTCACACTATTGAAAGACATGTTGCCGGAAGACAATGTTCTCCCTTCTCTGACGTATGATGCAAAACAAATGTTAGGCACCATTGGTTTGAACTATGAAAAGATACATGCTTGTCCGAATGATTGCATTTTATTTCGGAATGAACATGCATTGTTAAAGTCGTGCCCTAAATGTAATGCACCGCGGTATAAGAAGAAAGAATCTGCTCCAGAAAAGGTATTGTGGTATTTTCCCATAATTCCTCGATTTAGGCGTATGTACCATAGTTCGGAAGATGCAAAACTGTTGACTTGGCATGATGATGAAAGGATTAAAGATGGCATGCTACGACACCCGGCGGATTCTCCGCAGTGGAAAAAGATTGATATTGATTATCCTGATTTTGGGCATGACCCAAGAAACCTACGCCTTGCATTGTCTGCCGATGGATTTAACCCGCACGGTATCCAGAGTAGCTCCCACAGTACATGGCCTGTGATTTTGGCAATCTATAACTTACCTCCATGGCTTTGCATGAAACGCAAGTATATGATGTTGTCTTTGTTAATTTATGGCCCCAAACAACCAGGAAATGATATTGACGTATACTTGGCTCCTTTAATAGAAGACTTGAAGCAAAAGTGGGAGATTGGGGTAGAGGTGTATGATGTGTTTAGAGAAGAAAGTTTCATTTTGAAGGCTATGATTTTTGGCACCATTAATGACTTTCCAGCATACGGCAATCTATCTGGGTACAATAAGCGTTGAAGAAGCTATTGAGTTCTCCACCGACTATCTATCTAGTGTTGAATATTCTATTGGGCTGCCAAGGGTGCGTCACACAGGAAGCATTGGTAAAGGGATGACAGGAAGGAAAATAGTGATGGTATCCAGGAAAGAACTAGAGCAAGCACACTTATATGTTCTGCACAATGATAGTCAGGTTGATTCATATGTTGCCAAACACATGGAGATTCTTAAGAGTGATCACCCAACTAAGAGTCATGTCTGGTTAAAAAAAGAACACAATCGGAGTTTCATACAATGGCTAAAAGATCAAATTGATATTGAGTTTGTTTCAAATCCTACCTCGATTTCAGAAAGATTGAGATGGTTAGCAAAAGGTCCAAATATACATGTATTCTCTTACACTAGTTATCTACAAAACGGGTACACGTTCTATACAAAATCCCATGATGACATTGAGGATGACCCTTTCTTTATTGACAAACAAAAAATTATTGGTGAATGACAATGGTGATTAAGCGCACGAAGATGTTGACATTGAGGATGACCCTTTCTTTGGGACATCACAACCAATAATAGGGGAAAGTACTTCTAAAGAAGATATTTTGTATGTTAGAAAGGATCATAACGATGGAATTATGTTTCGTCAAAAACAAAGTACCAAGAAGCGAAAAGCAAAATATCATACAAATAAACAAGTAGCTAGTAACATTAGATCGAGGAAAAGGAAAAGGTAATATATCATGCGTGTTTCTTTTTTATTCATTTTTCATATTGTAAAAATTAACTTACTTTATCATGATTATCAAATAACATTTAGCCTAATAACAATGATTATATTTTGTTGCGGGTGAGATGACTTCCCACAGTGATGATAGTGCACATGACAGTGGTCATGAGAGTCATGATAGCGCACAAAAAAAGTTCACTCGTCGTGGAATGACAGTTAAGAAGAATATCATCAATCGGGGGAACAAAGGGCTTCCTAAACTTACAGTAAGATACTTACTAATTAACTAACTTTGTTACATACTTTTAACTGTTTGTTATCTAATTTACACAATTAATAATGCAGGTCATATGGAATTCTAAAAACCAATCGATTGGTGACAATGGTAGAGAGTTGCAAAGCTTCATTGGTGCTAGAGCAAGGCAGAATATACCAATTACAATCAAAAGTTGGAATAATAAAAAAGATGCCTATTTCGTGAAATCTAAAGGGGAGCTATGGCATTTGATACAGGTATGGGTCTTATTTTGACTATACAGTTATTTTATAATTAAATATGTAAGCATATTTATAATCATTTTGTTGAATGTAAGCAGAAATATTTTGATGTGGATGACTCTCGAAAAAACTATTGTCTTATGAAAGCTGGAAAGGCGCACAGAAGATTCAGATCAACTCTAACAAAGTGGGTGAAAGATAAAGAGGGGAACATCAGAAACCGTCCTCCACCACGGTATGATGGGATTATTCCATTAGAGGATTGGGGTGCATTTGTATCATCACGCGAAGATGAGGAATTCCAGGTTTGTAAAATTACTTATCATACATATACCTATATTTGACAATTATAAAGTGTTAATGTAAAAAGATGTGTCTTTATAGAGATTAAGCATTGAAAATCGCGAGAGAGCGGAAAGTCCTGAATACCCTTATAGAGCCGGTGTTAAGAGTTATCACGAGATTGAAGATCAATTGGTATGCACATTATCTTTTATTTTATCTTTCATTTACTAAATTAATCTTTTGATTTATTTACTAATAAATGGTAAATTTTAATAGCTGCGGGAGGCCGGAAAAGATCCTACTCATGAATCTATTGACCGACATGTTTTGTGGTTAGAAGCTCGACATAACAAAGATGGTGTCATTGATGACCCAAAAACGAGAGAGGTGTTTCAAAGAATTGTAAGTAAGATAAAATTATATTACTTATAATGTTTATTAATAATGTCTCCAAATAGCTTCAAGGATAGTTGCAATATTGCGTAATTATCATTTAATTTGGTTATCATTTACATTAACTTATAGGTATTAATATTTGGTTATCATTTAATTTAGGGTAACAATAACAACTGTGAATTATATACATCAAACCCGCTTACGTTGGTCGCAAAGGGCTTTGTTTGTAACAATGAGGACTCCACCTTGCACAATCTACCCATGCCTCCAAATCACGTGAGAGTCAGAGTTGACTTTGTTGTTGTGGAGGATGCATTTTTGCCGGTACCAATTGACACTGCACAGATGACTTTGTTGACTGTGAATGATGCACTTGGCACCCTTGTGGCATGGCCAGCAAATCTTATCAATGTATGGAGCAATTAATATATTTGTTAATAATTCATTGGCTTATTGTCATATATTAATAACTAATTATATTTCTAATATAGGTAAAGAAAGCAACATCTCGGATTTCTGGGCATGTTGGCACACCCCAACCCTCCCCTTCTATTGGTCGCAAGAAGCATGTATCTAGGCGAGAATCTAGCGGGAATGAGATTCAATCCCAACCCACCCCCCCCTTCTATTGCTAGCAAGAAATCAGTGTCTCGACAAATAGATAAAGGGAAACAGATTCAATCCACCCCCCCCCCCCCCCACCTTCTAAGGAATTTATCAGTTATCTAAAGATTCATGCCTCAACAATGACGGGTGCAGATTTGATAACTGCATCGCTTGATCCAGACATCTTGGGATATATCCACCAAATCTGCCTTTCAAAGGTGGAACTGCAAGAGGTATATGATCACATGTGGGCATCTGGAGCTTCTCTTACAATATACATCAGGTATTACTATTATTATTACTATTATTTTTATTATTATTATTACTATTATTATTATTTGTTAATTTATTTGTATACATTTTAACTATAGGTATTTGTACTATGAGATTATGGTCCCCATGGAACGAACACAAAGATTTATCTTCTTGTGCCCCGAAAGAACTTTTCTACGCAACGCCCACTTTGAAAAAGGCATGTCAAAAGATATTATTAAAGATGTGAAGAAAGCGATTAAAGCAAACAATGAAGCTGTAAAATCCTATATTGATAGACGCTTGGCTTTGGCACATGAAAGCAGCTGTGATAGCTTGTTTTTGGCACCTATCAACTTAGGGTAAAAAATTTAATCTATATATATATATATATATATATATATATATATATATATATATATATAACGTGTTTTTGAAATTAATATCTATTATTTATTTGGTTATTCAATATTTTTGTAGGATACATTGGATATTGTTGGTAGTTGATCCTAAAAGAAATAAAATTTTCTATTTGGATTCGTGTCATGGTCATTATAGCAACCACGTCAAAATGAGAGGAATGTTTGAAAGGTGTGTATTTAGATACATCGCATGTCTTATCATTTAAATTATGTATGTATTTCGATTAATTAATATAGTTATATGTATGATGTTTCAGTTGTTTGATGACTTATTGGGGATCGAATGAGGCCAGGGCTAGAGATAGGCATGTGAAAACAAAATGGGTAGTTGTTAAGGTAAGTTTATAATCAACATTCTTATCCATGTAGATATTGCTGGCATTTTAATAATTAATTGTTATTTTGATTTCTAGTGTCCGAGACAACCAAACAACGATGATTGCGGGTATTACGTTATGAAGTTTATGAAGGACATAATCACTCACAATCAAATGGAAATTCCAGAAAATGTATGTAATTTATATAGTTTGTTTTTTGACCACTTAATTCTATATCTAGCATTTAACCACTTAATTCTAAGTTTATTTTATTTTTGCAGTACTTTCCTGAACACGAGGTTGGAGCTCCATTTTCTGGTGACCAACTTGCTGAGGTCAAGGGAGAGTGGTGTCATCATGTTGCCTGTTTGATTAATGAAAATCGAAATTCATGTAATTACTTTGGTTAATTGGTTTTTGGTTCCTCACTTTGGTTAGTTGGTGTCATCATGTTGCCTGTTTGATTAATGAAAATCGAAATTCATGTAATTACTATGTCGATCATGTCATGTTTGTTGTCTATGTTGGCATTTAGGTGCTTGGTTAATGATTTATGTAATTTTTGTATGTATATTAGATGGGTATATAAGTTTGTTAGTTGGAATTTAATTTGCAATTGGTTAGTTGATTTGAAATTTGGTTGTTGAGTAGATATTGGTTGTTGAGTAGATATTGGTTGTTGTTGTTGTTGTTGTTGTTGGTTCTGTTTCTGGTTTATGCAGTTGATGATATTGGATGATGCAAAATATTGGGTATGACAGAAACAAACCAAAAAATTTAAAAAGAAAAAACAATGAATCAGGGGCGCTTGCAGTTAAAAGCGCCCCTGTAGGCCTTAACGCCCATGACAATCAGGGGCGCTTGCAGTTAGAAGCGCCCCTGTTGGTCAAATGCGCTAAGGCCAACAGGGGCGCTTTTTATTGCAAGCGCTCCTGATTGTCAAACGCGCATAGGCCAACAGGGGCGCTTTTAACTGCGAGCGCCCCTAATTGTCAGAGGCGCTAAGACCAACAGGGGCGCTTTTTATTGCGAGCGCCCCTGTTTCCTAATAATTAGAGGCGCTTGTTAGGCGCTCCTGTAGATGGTTTGGCAACAGGAGCCCCAGATTTAGGGGCGCCCGAAAGCGCCCCTAACGGATTAAAAAAAGCGCCCCTGAAGGCTTTTACTGTTGTAGTGATCCCTCATATTTTAATTTTCAATTCCCACTGAGTGCCCCTGTGAGTCTGTGACATTGCAATGCAAGATGAGAGGCATTCAATTTACTTAGCTATATAAGCTTGTAACTAGTAAAACCATGTT
The DNA here is from genome assembly GCA_039519185.1 of Astragalus membranaceus. NCBI lineage: Eukaryota > Viridiplantae > Streptophyta > Magnoliopsida > Fabales > Fabaceae > Astragalus > Astragalus membranaceus. The sequence continues at coordinate 171,222,175 of CM076848.1, read as the reverse complement.
TAAGAAACTTTCTATTCAAGCTTTTTGTAGATTGTAGCAAAGAAGAAAAGCCACTGAAATGAAATTAATGGGGAAAATTGCAACACAGCCCTTACCTCGAATGGCTACCAATTATGATGAAGTTTTCATGCAGTAGAGTTTACATGCAAATCCGAATATGCTATTAAGAGTTAACTCAAACTTTTGTAGCCCTGGTCTAAATGTATTTGGGTCACACCATCCTAAGTTTGTTGGTTGTATGGTAGCACATTGTTTTATAGGTTATATATGTTTAATATTATGAACTTATAGGTTACATATGTTTCATTAAGTGATCTTTTACTAAGCCTTTAAAGACAAATTTTTATACTTATTTTTGTGTTAATTTCAGGTTGCAGATTGATGTTAACCTGTTGAAGCAAGACCCTCTTCATCTACTAGTCATGGACCTCCACATCATGGGCCATGCATCATCTACTTTTTAGTTTTAGGATTTGTTATGAAATAGTAATGTTAGAAAACATGTTCTTATATTAGGGAAATTTATACTCTTAAACCTTGTATCTTTTAATATTTTGGGATAACGGTACATTTTGATATTGTTATGTTACTTTATTTTAAAAGTATGAATCAATGAAATTTTTGTTATTGTTTATGTTGGTTTAAATGATTTGATGCTTTCTTATCATATTACACTTTATGTTTTTCAATAATTTGAAAAAAAAAATTGTTATAAATAACAAAAAAAAAATTAGCCTTTTATAAAAGCTAAATTTGGAGGTCAAAACCGCCACAAAATATCCACAAAATTGCCGTAGAAAGCTGAGGCTCGTTGTAATTCAGAAACTATTTAGTGGCGGTTTTAAACCGCCGCAAAATAAAAACTGTCGCAAAAACCACGAAACCGCCGCAGAAAGCTGAGGTTCATTCTAATTTAGAAACTATTTAGTGGCGGTTCCAAACCGCCGCGAACATCAAAATGCCTTCTTGCAGGCAGTTATTCCAGCGGTTGCCAACACTGCCGCAAATGGTCCTCGTGGCGGAGAAAGCTGCAGCGGTTGGCGAACCGCCGCGAGAAGCATTTGGCAGCGGTTAAAACCGCCGCAGATTGTCAGTTTTGTTGTAGTGCACGAGGCCCAACTCCAGCAATGGACTTTGGATCAACCCAATAGCTAGGATCCATATCCACAATAAATCAACCCACTTATGTCTATCATGCCTCAACAACTCATATACATCTGATCAATCCAACGACTCGGAGCCGTCACAGATCTCTATAAATGCTGGCACACATTGCCAAAAATATGTACATTCTCATTCCCTGCTACACTCTTCTATTATTAGTACTGACTTGAGCATCGGAGTGGCATCGCAGGTACCCCACCCGAGATCACACTAAAACTACCCGAGATCACTCTGAGGCCCGGCCTGTTCCAGCAGGAAGTCTACCTACTACCATCCTGGTCCAACCCGAGGTAGGTTAAAGGTACGAATCATTAGCCGTTATAGTTTTGTTTAAAAAATAAAAACATATAGTTGAGTTTACCTTTTTTTTTGAAAGGATATAGTTGAGTTTACCTTAAAAATATATAACTCACTTTAATGTATTATTTATGAGGCTATTCAAGTTTGATTTTTAAATAATGAACCAAAATTACACTACCCAAAAGTAGAGCTGTCAATGGGCCAAGCCCGGCCCGGCCCGGCCCATAGGGCCAAACAGCATATGCGGACTGGGTCGGGCCGGTCCAATATTTTAATGGGTTGCATATTTTATGGCCTAGTCCAACCCGCCAAGAGCCCATGGGCCAACGGGCCAGCCCAATGGGACAAAAATCATTGAATTTTTAGAATTTTTACCAATTTTTTTCTACAAAAATGAGCAACATACATAAAGACAATATTTTGGGAGTAGCATACATAACATAAATAAATCTGTTTTGGCTCAAACAAAGCCAATTTAAATCCGTTTTTGCTCTAGAAATCGCCATGAATAATACATTAACGCTTTGTCCATAACCATAAGCATCCAAAAAAGCAGCCTAAATTTGTCTTGGCTTTACAAAATACTTTGTCCATAAGTAGCCAAAATAGCTCAACTACACAATATATCTTGGTCCAAAAACTAAAGCTTAACAACATTAAAGCAAAAAGCTACAAGTTCCAACAGCAGCAACGAACATTTAACTAATATCCAACAGCTTTATCTCCTCTACAAGTTCTGGCACATCTACAATGAATGATACAACTCGCAAGGTCGCGATGAGTCACCGTCGCCGAAGAGGAAGAAAGAGGTACCTAGCGAACAGTGATGATGAGTCGCCGTCGTCGATGACTGATGACAGTGATGATGACAGTGAGTGATGAACTGATGATGAGAGTCGTCGATGAGTGGAGGGGAAGAAGAAGGAGAACCAGGGAGAGGAGAGCGGCGCTAGGGTTGGACTTGGAGTCTTGGAGAGACCGAGAGAGTGGTGTTTCTGTTCTGTGTGTGGTGTGTGTTGTGTCACTTGTGTTGTGTGGCCGTGTGTGGGTTTAATTTTTTTTTTAGGAATATAGTTTTTTTTTGTTAAAATTGAAAATTACAAAAAATACAAATCGGGCCAGCCCACCAGCCTATGGGCCAGCCCGGCCCAGCCCATATATAAGATCGGGTCGATCGGGCCGGGCCAAAAAAGATACCGATTGATTTTGGGCCTCTATTTTTAGAGCCCAGCCCAACCAAAAAATCGGGTCACTGGGTCGGCCCACTGGGCTGGGCCAAAATTGACAGCTCTATCCAAAAGCAATCGCATTACTATTAATTTCCACTCTCCTAACTTGTAAAAATACTCTGCTTAATTACAGTTTTGGTCCCCCCTATTATGACCAACTCACGATTTTAGTCCCCAAATTTTTTTTCACGATTTTAGTCCCCCCATTTTTCCAATATCTAAAATCAATGCCCCTCCCTAATTTGAACAAACATTTTGCTAACTTGGGGCTCATTAGTCTTACGTGGATGACACACAGGACTGCCAGGATGGAGTTTGAAATAAAAAAATATTAGGATTACGGTTCTTGGAGAAACTTTGATGAGTCTCGATGAAGAAGAAGGAATTGGTTTTCTATCAGATTTCCTAAAAGATGGAGTTGTATTAGGATTTGGGTTCTTAGAGAAACTTTGACGAGTCTCGATGAAGAAGATGGAACCGTGCTTATAAATTTAAGTTTGGATGATTTTCTATCAGGTTCAAGATAGTAACAGAAGAATAAGTCATTCTTGCTAGTGTTAGTTAATGTAGCATAATACTCACAGAATCATAAAAAAAGAAATGAAAAAATAGTCATGCAATTCAAATAGTCATTCTTGCTACTTTGTTTAGTTTAAGATGTTTCAACAAAAACCCAAAAACACTTGGATGAGACGATAGGGATCTCTTCCAGGGAGTAATTTCTGTATCACGATGGAGTCATCAAGCAAACTGCAACAAGAAATTGTTCTGAATCTCCATGTTCAACAAGCTCTAAATCCTCCAAGGTAAGTCTCTCAAGTACAACTCTCTAGTGCGGATGACAATAGGTTCTGTCCTTTCTTTTACTCCCATTTCCGTAAGCTACCTCACCTCAATGAACCTTAACTCCTTAACCTTAGTCTCATAAAACCTGCAATTTCCAACCTCTGATAAGCCTTAGCCCACAACTGGTCCTCTTCTGCTGGCCATAGCCTCCTCGTCCTTCTCTTTTCCTACCTCACTCCTCCTTTCTACCTTTCTAAACTGATATCCGCCTTTTAACACTCTCCTGTATACCATATCCCAACCAAAATCATCACTGATATAGTATCTGTACAGAAGAAGGGAACATCTGGTTAGGAAAGTATAGTACAGAGAAAATAGGAAAAAGAAAAAGAAAAGATATATGCAACAAAATGAAATACAACAAAAATAGAAAAGATATGCTAAGACAATGTATGACACAAGAATACATCTCTGTGTGCCCTTAGTTCCGATTCCCTTCTGTGAGTATCAGTTGACTTCAAATGCTTTAGCCTATCCTTAGCGGCCCCATAACCTGACCTCTAACCCAGCTTGAGCTTTTCCAGGTGGATTCCTTGAGGGTAGATAGCGCTGCTGGGCCTAATGGTCTTGTGGCCAATGTTGGGCTACTTGTGAATGAGTTTGGGCATAGTGTTTCAACGACTCAAGGCCAGCCCATTCCTTTTGCTACTCCCCCTCTTGAGCCCATTTGTATTGTTGCTGAGATTGGTATTGATCAATCTAATGGCACCCTACCTTCCTCTCCTATTTTGGGATTGCTATCTAAGCCTACTAATTCTAGGCTGAATTTAGTTGTTGGGCCCGATCTCTTAGATTTAGATGTGGTTCCTGATTCTGTGCCTTTATAGGGACCTCTAGGGAATATGGAGGGGTGTTATATTTTTCCACGTAACTCTTTGGGTGCTAATGCTCCGCCTTGCCCCTCGCCCAGTGCGGCCATTCTCACTCCTAGAATTTTTCGGCCTTCATTCTCTTCTATCTCTTCCCCCTCTTCAGTAGGCTCGGATCACGTGTCCATCAGTAAGCCTCCTGGGAAATCCTACAGTATTTTCAGGAGGAAAAGGAAAGGTAAAGCCTCAGATGTGGCACCCCCCGGGATGGTAAGAGTAGAAAGTTTGCCAGTTTGAAGAAAATATATTCAGCTTCTTCTTCGCTCATAACTAAGGGCATGGGGGTTATTCATCTTGGTGTGGATATGGCGGGGAGAAAAGTGAGTACTGGGGACAGCAGTGTTGAGCTTTTGCTGAATGAGGCGTGGCTACATCAGGTTCCAAGTGTTGTGGCACCTCAGTGTAAGGGTGCCTCTTCAGAGATTTCTCATGAATCTAGGAGAGTGGATGAGTTTAATGGAAAGAAAATTAAAATATTACCCCTCTTATATTAGAAACCCTCCACATCTCAACTAAACCCTAAATTTCTTTGTTAGCGCTAACGCCTCCCTCTTATATTAGATGATTTGATGTGTGCTAGAAGTTGGTTATGGAGTAATATTGACCAGTGGTGTTACTTCCCACTTTTTATGGAATAGTAACGCCTCCCTAAATTTCTTTGTAGGTAAAATATTGATTAGTGGTGTTACTTCCCACTTTGAAGAGTGAAGACCTCAATAACATTTAGAGAAAGAAAGAAGACAACATTGATGTGGCTACGGGGATGGGGTTGGGGCGGGGATCCCCGAACCCATTGGGTACGGGGATGGGGATCAATATTTCATCCCTGTTGGGTTTGGGTAGAGGAACAGAGAACTATATGTGATTCGGGGATGGGGATGGGGAATGCAAAATCGGTCCCAGCCCCGCCCCAATGCCATGCCTAGTGGGATACTTTCTAATTGGGAAGCATCTAAAGGGAAGCTTCTCTTTCACTTCTCTAGGGGCGGTTTTGTAGGGGTTTGTTTGGAGTGGGGGCCTGAGCGTACACCTTGCTTTGTGGTAAATGTCTTTGGCAAGCAGAACCTCGCTGACAAGAGACAAATGTCGGGGGATTTGATTATGTCTAGAAAGGGCTTTGGGAATGGTTTATGGTGTGTCTTAGGTGATTTCAATTCTGTTTGCAATTTGGAAGATAGGAGAGGCCTCTACGAGTCTGACACTCATGGGGCTGAGGAACAGTTGTATTTTCTCTGGAGGCATATCTGACATTAGGCGTTGTATTGATCGGATATTATCCCTTTCCTGGAGATGGTTCCAGGCTCGGGTTTCTTCTCCTTCCTGTTTATTCTATAAGTAGTGGTATGTAGCTCCTATTGATTGTATCTCTAGGAGGTAGTTTGTTTTTGCTTTCTTTGCTTTATATTTCTCTTTTGTGGAGATGTTATTTCCATATGTATATGGGTGAGTACCCCTTGTGCTCAACATTAATATATCTAATTATGTTTGCCTTTAAAAAAAGGGATCTCTTCCAGCTTAACCAATGTCTTAGAGAGACTAATCCCTCGAGGCGGGTAGGACCACAATGAGCGGTAAAACTCTCCCTCAAGAGATTTAACATTATTGCATGCCCAAGGCTAAATGCACGAGTATACTGCTACTTAGTCATCAAACTATCAAAAATATTAATACCCACACAACACAACTCGTGCGAATGCACGAGTATACTGCTAGTAATTTTTAAAATGTGTAACTCTAAATATTTCTCTAAGCTTTGCTTTTTGATGAAACTTTTCTCTATGATAATTTATAGTGTAAATTTCATAAATTTGCATAATATAATATGTTACCATTTTGTGCCTCAATTTATATAAGTTTGGGTCACTAATTGAATATAACAAAGAAGGATAAATGTGGAAAAATGTATTTAATGGCTCGTTGAAAATATAAATTGACAATTAAATTGAGACAAATAGATGTTTTTTTTAAGCAACTAAATTATATTAAAAAGAGAGAAAGAATACAGAAATTAAAAAGACTATGGGGGGACCAAACCAAGACCCAAAGCCAGAAAAAGCAAACATAGCAACAAAAAGGAACCTGGGCAAAGGCACCCAAAAACCAAACAAAGGTTGAGAGCAGACCAACAGTCCAAACAAAACAGGCCCAAAGACTGAAATAAATAAACAACACCTCAAAAAGTGACAGAAATTGAACTAGATTTAGACCGAAGATTATAGCCAACAGTCTTTTTTTGCGTCTTCTTCTGTTTCTTGGACACAACCGGTTCCGAGTACCTCTCCGCTGAGTTAGGAACCACCGGGTCACCAACGTCATCTGGCGACTCACCCCACAGCCTACTTAAAATTTGCATATCAGCCTTTACTGCAGGATTCGTGACCTCTGAGTCAGGAACAATCAAAACTTTGGTGTTTGGAAAGAGCATAGCTGCTTGCGAGTTAGAGACAACCTCCTCATCTACGATATCCGCTGTTGTGCGAAAAGGTGATGTGCAAGTATACACAATCGCAACAAGTAATATATTGATAAGTAAAGTTCGTTCCCACAGGGATTGGAATTAATCTATGAAGTTTAAGTGATTAGAATCTTAGTGAAAAGAATTAAGTAACAAGTGGAGGTAAAAAGTTGTAAACATTATAAGTTGTGATAAAACAGTATTAAGTTTGCAATAATTAAAAGTGAGTTGGATAGCTCAATAGCATGTAAGTTCCCAAGAGTAATGTTCATATAATATTAGACGCTTTCGCGTTAAGCGCTGTAGCGCTTCAGAATCCTTAGACGCTGTAGCGCCTTGGTGGCGTGCCTTTCAGTCACTTTCGTCAGGGCTATGTTACAAGACTCCTATGTCTAGGCTCTAAATAAGTTTTACCCCTGTATATTAAACTCTTACAACATTTGCCTTATGAACTACTACTCCCCTATGTCTAGAGTTAAGTAATGCTTCCTTTAAATGTCTTTAAAGGGTTTTCATTCATATCATTCCTTGAGTTCTCTTTGTGAACCATGTCTGTACCCACAAAGTTACCTTGTTTTAGTTGATCATTCCCAAACCAAGATTGAAAGTATTATGACACAAGGAATAAAACACAAACATCATAATATTATACAAAAGTTACTCAAGGTTCATTACATACCAAGAACAATCCAACTACAACAAAGTTAGCTCATCACAAGTTCCATCAACATAATACAACTAGAGAGTATGTATTACCGTATGAAGACAAGAGAAGAGTGGTTGCAAAAGATGCACTCCAATGATCCCAAGTTGCATACAAGAGATGAAGTTGAGGCGTGAGCAAAACCTTGGATGAAGAACTAGAAAACTAAGTTAAAACTAAAAGCTTAAAAAAAGTGTGTCAATGGAGAGTGGCTACGGTGTCAAGTGTAAGTCTCTCTTCAAAGTTACAACCATCTGTCTACGTCTATTGCCTCTTGGTGAAGCAATCTTAATTAATCTAAATAATATCTAAGTCTTAATAGAATAATAATATTACATGATGATTATTAAACTTAGATATTATCCTTAAAGCACTTTACAAAAAGTGGTAATGATGGAATACAACAACTATCACATGGGTTCCATTTAGGAGGCGCCAAGTGTAATTTAGCATCCACTTGAAAGTCAACAATTCCAGCTGAGAGGAAGAGATAAGGGTGATGACTCATCATGTCCTCAAGTGGCCACACAAATATCTTAATAGTCAGCCGTCATATAACGCTGTAGCGTTTCCTTGATAGCACACGCTGCAGCGCTAAAGCAAAACATCAAACATATTCACAAAGGCATTGACTATGCCCAACTTTTAAGGAATTGACTTATAACCTATATTTATTCTAATATTCATATATTCACATATTTAAGCACTTGAATTAACTGAGAAACAAGCTTGATGCAAGTTTTAGGAGCATAAATAACCTATATAAAATAAGGTTATCACACCCCCAAACTTAAACCATTGCTTGTCCCCAAGTAATGACACTTGAACAAGATAAAGTTCTTATATAAATAGCTGCAGCTTTTAAATTAAACAGGATTTGCTCAAAAGCTAGATCTTGTCATTTTCACGCACCATATTGGTCCACAATTCCAATGGAATCATTACTGCTCAATTGTGAGTGTGTGATATCAAAGCTCAACTTAGTCTCTAGTTAATTTCAGAATTTCTCTAAAGTTTGAGAAGAATGGATTTCTTTTGGGTTAGGCAAAGAATGTTTTCAAAAAGAAGAGTGGAATAACAATTTCACACAAGATCTGAGGGGCTTCAAAGCACAGCAAAGGGCTTTAATTAGGCATTTTTCAGATTATTGGTCAGTGCATAAACTTTTGGTCTAGTGATCAAACGCTGTAGCGCTTCAAAGTCAATAGATGTTGTAGCGCTAGAGTTTTAATAATTAAAACTAGATGCTATCTTCATTACTGAGCTCCTTATTTGCATTTTCTTTTTATGCTTTTTGGAACAACTCAGCAATTTATTTAAGATATTTTGCAACTTTTTCAAGACCACATTCATTTTTTTATTCTTCATTTTGCAAAGACCAATTTATCATCTTTTGATCCTAGCCTTAACATAACCGATGCACCCCCAAACTTAGCTTTTAAAACCACTCTCAATTTTTAATGACAACTTGACTAACCCTTTGGTTATCCAAAACTTGACTTCATCCTTAGATTACTCCTAGCTAACTAGGTTCTTTACTAAGCTTGGATTTTGTGCAAAAGCAGCAATAACATCATTTCATTGTTTACACAATGCTGCCTTACTCAAAAAATTTTATTTATATTTGGCTATATGAATCAGCTTTTGCTTACTAAGAAATTTAAAACATGCAGCTAATCATACTTCCCATTCAAGCATACAAAATATAAAACATGCAACACATGCAAAATATGGCATAATTATACTAAATATTTAAAAACATCATTGTGCTTAATTTAAAAACACTGTTAACCATAAGGTCCTCGCCCAGAAATGAAATTCAGCAGTGTCCTCACTGCTTGGTTGAGAAGAAAGGGAAAGGCCTTAACATAACAACAAAATAAAGTCAAAGTACATAACTGGCATAAGAAGCCAACAATTCTTGCCTTTTTAGGCCTTCTTGAGCCTCTTACTGGCTCTTGAAGGTTCTGGGGCTCCTTTTGCTGCCTTCTTCTTCTTTGGCTGAGGTGGAGCAGGGCTTTCAGCCGCTACAGCGGTTGGTGGCGCTGTAGCGCTTACATCTTGAAGTGCTGCTGTTGCAGCGTCTGACTCCTGCTCTGCTTCTTCCTCTTCTGTTTGCTCTTGCTCCTCTTCTCCCACCTGCTCTTCCAGCACTGGTTCTTTTTCATCTTGCATATTTACCAGCTCCTCAGCAGCTTATTTTTCAGATTCCTCTTCTGTGAGATGCACCTCAGGCAATGGGTCACTAGGTACTGTAGACATAGTTGCTGCAGCACCTACTGGCTGAATACCTTCTTCTGGGTACTCAGCCAGTTTGACACCTGTGGCTCTTCTAGGCTTTATGTATGCCTGGTAAATTTTCTTGAGCTGCTCAGTGGGTTTTTCTTTTGGTGCTGGTTGTTTTGGTTGAGGCTTCTTTGGTGTTACTTGCTTGGCAGGTGTTTTCTTAGTTGTTGGTTTGGTTGTTTCAGGTAGGGGTTGATGGTGGATTGGTTGTTTTGGCAGTGGGGGTTGGTTTGGAAGGTGTGGTTTTTGGTTTCTTTGGGCTTGGGGTTGGATCACATTGTATTTCTTCAGCTTGCTCCTCCTCCTCACTCTCAGTTTCTTCTTCAGATTCACTTTCCTCTCCTGATGATTCTTCATCATCTTGCTTTTCCATCTCTTTCATAACTGCAATTGTTTCTTCTTCATCTTCCTCACTGATGTTCTCAATGTCATCAGAATCCAGGCTTTCCTCCTCTACTACAGCTTTTTGCACTTTCTTGACTGGGCTAGGCTTTGTTTTCTTTGCTGGACTAGCCTCTGTTTTCTTTGATGGTCTAGCCGCAACCTTTTTCTTTCCTGCCTTAACTCCCTTTTTCTCTTGCTTTTTACTTGGCTCTTCTTCCAGCAGCCAATCAAGGAATTGAGGTGGGGGAATTGATGTTTTTCCTTTGGATATTTGAGCATACAATGCTTTTTTCCAGTCAAATTTTTCTTTCACAAATTTGCAGAGGACCTGCTCCTTCAGCTCTAAGCGCTGTAGCGCTTGAGAGTCAGAAGACGCTGTAGCGGCAGGTTTCTGCTTAACTTTGAAAATGCAAGGAAATGCCCCAAGAGGGGATCTTCTTTCTTCTTTCATTTCTACTTCTACATCAGCCTCCAGACATAACTCAGAAATTAAACAAGGAAAATATAAGTTACCTCCCTTTTTAACTCTGCACTTCTCTATTTCTCTGGCTATCAATCTGCCCACGTCTATCTTTTCTCCTGCCATTATAGCATCAATGACAATGAGTCTTTCTTTCTCCACAAATGTTGTGTGAGATGTAGGCAGGAGGGAGTGTTTGATAAAACTACACCACAGATTTGCTTCTTCACAGAGATAGGCTTTTTTTATTTTGTATTCAGCTCCAAATTTGTCCCAAGTTGATCCTTCCACACAAATCCTTCTTTGAACAGCTTCCATTTCCTCATCTCCCCAGTTCAGAACTTTAGTTTCCAGTGCTTTTCCATGATAACCTAAATGGAAGATATCATTGATTGTTCTGGAGTTGAAGTTTACAGTTTCTCCTCTTACTAGTGAATGGGTTTGAGGCTTTCCCTCCTTAGGTTCTTCAATGCCATAATAGAACTCTCGTACCAAAGATGTCATGTAATCTTTGCGATGCTTGATGAAGCTCTCCCATCCCAGCGATGTGACAGCGGTTGAAAAAGCATCAGGAGCATTTTCTGTCTTGAATCCTTTTTCAGCTATGAAATCCATCTTCCAGAACCTTTGAGGATCTTGAGTTGCCTTAGGCATGGTGTTTTTCGTAGGATTTGAGGGTTCTGGTTTCTTAGTAGCTCCCTTACCAGATCGTTTGAGTGCGGCTTGCTTTTTCGTCATGGTTGGTTAAGAGTTTTGCGTATTTGTTTCTGGGCGTTTTGGGAAATGTTGGTGTGTGTTGGGACGAAGGAAGAAGAAGGAAAGGAAGTTATGAGTGGTGAGTGTAACGGTTGGGAGCAGTTTCAGAGATTTTAGGAAAGAGAAAGAAAAAAGAAAATGGTGGCGTGGGGAGTTGTGGATATTAAAGTTACGGTTTTGTGAGTGAAGTGGGAGAGAGAAGATGAAACTGTTGATTTGACAATGGCAGGTGAGTAGGTACACGTGCTTGTCAGGCTAAGGATGGGGGTACAGTGCCAGCTCATCCTGAGCAAGATCTTTTTTATTTTTTTGTTTGACCTCACCCAGCCCTGATTTAGAACAAGTGCTACAGCGTTGTTGTTACAAGTAACCGCTGCAGCGTTTATCCTAACTTCCTGCATAGAAAATAAACATAACAATTTTGTCAGAATTCTTGGGGTGCCTCCCAAGAGCGCTTGCTTTTAAAGTCTGCAGCCAGACTTTATCTTTCAATTTAGAGATCTTTAAGCTCAATTGTGGTTTTGTCCCTTACCACATTTTCACCAAAATATTGTTTAACCCTTTGACCATTCACTTTGAAGGTGGTATTGGTTGTTACATCATAGAGGTCCACAGCCCCATGGCTATATATTTTCATCAATTGAAAAGGGCCTGACCACCTAGATTTTAACTTTCCAGGAAACAACCTTAACCTGGAGTTGTAAAGCAATACCTGTCCTCCTTCTGTGAGATCTCTTTTTATCAGTTTTTGATCATGCCATATCTTGGTTTTCTCTTTATAGATTGCTGCATTCTCATAGGCAAAATGCCTATGTTCTTCCAATTCATTCAATTGCAGCAATCTAGCATCTCCTGCTTTCTTGTAGTCAAAATTGAGTTTTTTTAGAGCCCAATGGGCCTTGTGTTGAAGTTCAATTGGTAGGTGACAGGACTTCCCATAAACCAACCTATAGGGGGACATCCCCAAAGGTGTTTTATAAGCTGTTCTGTAGGCCCATAAAGCATCATCTAGATGTATTGACCATTCTTTTCTTGAAGGCCCTACCATTTTTTCCAACATCCTTTTTATTTCTCTATTTGACAATTCAGTTTGACCACTAGTCTGTGGATGATAAGCAGTTGCTATTTTATGTTTGACTCCATATTTAGCTAATAGGGTCTCAATTAGTTTATTACAAAAATGAGATCCCTCATCACTTATGATGGCTCTAGGAGTTTCAAAACGAGTGAAAATGTTTTTCAATAAAAATTTGCTCACAGACCTTGCATCATTGTTGGGTAAAGCCACAGCTTCCACCCATTTTGAAACATAGTCTACTGCTACTAAAATGTATAGGTTTCCATGAGAAGGGGGAAAAGGTCCCATGAAATCCATTCCCCAAACATCAAAGAGTTCAACCTCTAGAATGTTTGTTAAAGGCATTTCATGTTTGTTTGAAATATTCCCTGTTCTTTGGCACCTGTTACATTTTTTAACAAAGTCTTGAGCATCTTTGAAAAGTGAAGGCCAAAAGTAGCCAGATTGCAATACCTTTGCAGCAGTTCTAATACCACCAAAATGCCCACCGCATGGTGCAGAATGGCAGTGCTGTAGCACTTGAATTTGTTCTTCCTCTGCTAGGCATCTCCTCATTAACTGGTCTTGACACTTCTTGTATAGAAAAGGTTCATCCCAATAATATTGTTTCAGTGTGTGGAAGAACCTTCTTCTTTGCTGATAAGTCATCTCAGCAGGTACCACCTTGCTGACCAGAAAGTTTACTATGTCAGCATACCAAGGTGTTGCTGGTTCAGCCGCTACAGCGTCAAGTGTTGTTATACTGACCGCTACAGCGGTTGTTGAGTCATCAGTCATTGCCAACAGCTGTTCATCTGGAAAGTATTCTTTGATCTCCCCACCTGCTGTACCTGCAATGTCTCTTTCTAATCTAGAAAGATGATCAGCAACTTGGTTCTCCACTCCCTTTTTGTCCCTTATTTCTAAATCAAATTCTTGGAGTAGGAGAACCCACCTAATTAGCCTAGGCTTTGCATCTTTTTTTGTTATCAAGTATTTAATGGCTGAATGGTCTATGAAGACTATTACCTTGGTGCCAACCAAATATGATCTAAACTTATCAAATGCAAAGACTACAGCTAATAGTTCTTTTTCAGTGACTGTGTAATTCAATTGAGCTTCTACAAGTGTTTTGCTAGCATAATATATAGAGTGAAAATTTTTATCATACCTTTGCCCAAGGAGAGCTCCAATGGCAAAGTCACTAGCATCACACATAAGCTCAAAAGGCTTACTCCAGTCAGGAGCTATAATAACTGGTGCTGTTATTAAAGCTTTCTTTAACTTATCAAAGGCTAATATGCATATTTCATCAAATATAAAGGGGTTATCATGCTGTAACAGTTGGCACAAAGGTTTGGAGATTTTTGAAAAATCTTTTATGAATCTCCTATAAAATCCAGCATGCCCCAAAAAGCTTCTAATACCTTTGATGTTTGTTGGAGGAGATAGCTTCTCAATGACCTCTATTTTTGCCTTGTCCACTTCCAATCCTTTTTTTGATACCTTATGCCCCAAAACTATACCTTCTTGCACCATAAAATGGCATTTCTCCCAGTTCAGCACAAGGTTAGTTTCTTCACATCTAATCAAGATTTCTTCCAAGTTGGATAAGCATAGATGGAATGTTTCTCCAAACACAGAGAAATCATCCATGAAGACTTCCATGGATCTTTCAATGTAATCAGAGAAAATTGCCATCATACACCTTTGAAAAGTGGCAGGTGCATTACACAGGCCAAATGACATCCTTCTAAAAGCAAAGGTGCCATATGGACAAGTGAAAGTAGTTTTCTGCTGGTCTTCAGGTAATATTGCAATCTGGTTATAGCCTGAATAACCATCAAGAAAGCAATAAAATTCTTTACCTGCTAGCCTGTTCAGCATCTGGTCAATGAAAGGTAATGGAAAATGGTCCTTTCTTGTTGCCTTATTCAACCTCCTGTAATCCATGCATATTCTCCAGCCTGTTATCTTTCTGGTTGGAAGCAGCTCATTCATTTCATTGGTTATTACTGTTACCCCTCCCTTCTTTGGCACACACTGCACAGGACTAACCCATGCACTGTCAGAAATAGGGTATACAATACCTGCATCCAACCACTTGATGATTTCCTTCTTCACCACCTCTTTCATAATTGGATTCAACCTCCTCTGCCCTTCAATGTAATTTTTAGAGTCTTCTTCTAACACTATTCTGTGCATACAAATGGTTGGACTGATACCTTTTATGTCTGACATTTGCCAACCAATTGCATTTTTATGCCGCTGTAGCGTCTGAATCAGATCCTGTTCCTGCTTTTCAGAAAGGTCAGCAGCAATTATAACAGGCAAAGTATTATTGTTACCTAGATAAGCATATTTGAGGTGTGAAGGCAAATCTTTAAGTTCCAGAGTTGGTGGTTGTTCAGTGGAGGGGAGATCCTTTCTTATGTTTGAATTCTCCTGCTCCAATGATTCATATCTCTTGGCCCAGATTTCTTTGGCTGTCTGTTCCTCTTCTCCTGCAGCTTCTGTATCAGACCATGTATCTTTACTGTTGCTCAATAATTGCCTCAGATGATCTGTGCTTTTCTGGAAGTGATCTTGAACTACTTTGTCAATAACAGATACAAAGGAGCACTCTCCAATGTTGGGATCTGGAAATTTCATAGCATTGAGAATGTTGAACTTGACTTCTTGGTCATTGACCCTCATGATCAATTCTCCTCGTTGCACATCTATCAAAGTTCTTCCAGTGGCCAAGAATGGTCTTCCCAATATGATGGGTACCTCTCTATCTGCATCAAAGTCTAAGATTACAAAATCAACAGGAAATACAAATTTGTCTACTTTTATTAGAACATCTTCTAAGATTCCTTCAGGATATGCAAGAGTTCTATCAGCAAGCTGCAGTGTTAGTGAGGTAGGTCTGGCAGTTCCCACTCCTAGCTGAGTGTATATGGATTTAGGCATGAGATTTATGCTGGCTCCCAAATCACATAGGGCACGGCCAGAGTAAAAATTTCCAATTGAGCATGGTATAGTAAAACTGCCAGGATCCTTTGATTTGGGTGGGAGCTTGTTTTGCATCAACATGCTGCATTCCCCAGTCATTGCCACTGTTTCAAATTCCCCTAGTCTCCTCCTCTTAGTAAGCACATCCTTCATAAACTTTGCATAGTTAGGCATTTGTTGGAGAGCCTCCACCAAAGGAACATTAATGTGCAATTGTTTAAGGACTTCTATGAATTTGTTGAATTGCTTGTCTTCATGAGCCTTTCGAAGTCTTTGAGGATATGGAGGATCTGGGTATGTTGGAATAATTTTGGGTGGTGGTGGTGTTCTTTCAACAACAGGCGCTGTAGCAGTAGGTTCAGGTGCTATAGCGCCTGTTGTAGGTTCTTTTTGTTTTTCAGAATTTTTGTTTTTTTCATCATCTGAAACAGTTGAAGATCCTATCAAATCTCTCCCACTCCTTAAGGTTATAGCTTTTACATGCTCTTTCCCTGTAGTACCTGAAGTTGAAGCTTCTGTAGTGGATGGTAATGATCCACTAATTCTTTGGGAAAGGACATTAGCCATCTGCCCCATCTGCACTTCTAGATTTTTAATGGAAGCTTCATGAGTTTTCAGGGCTGTCTTGCAATCACTCATGAAACCTTTCATCAATCCTTCTAATGAATTATCTATCACAGGGGCATTCTGTCTTTGGTAATTCTGAGCAGGGAATCCTGGTGGATTTGCTGGAGCACTATAATTAGGTGCTGTTGCATTGTTGGCTCCCCATCTGAAATTGGGGTGGTTCTTCCAACCAGGATTATATGTATTTGAATAGGGATTATTGTTTTTATTGAAACCCACAAAGTTCACAGAGACAGGATTACCAGGACATTCTTCATACAAATGCTCTCCTCCACAAAATACACAGCTTACTGACCCTGGAGAGGCTTGCTCAATAACAGCTACTGTAGGTTCATGTATCGCTGCAGCGGTAACCGCTACAGCGTTTGACGTGCTCATAGATTTTATCATGTTAGTAAGAGAGGCAACCTGTGCAGATAATGCAGAAACTTCACTTACTTCATGTACACCAGCTACCTTCTTTTGCTGAGCTAACCTTTCTGTAGGCCATTGATAGCTATTTGTGGCAATGTCATCAATCAATTCACATGCCTCATTATAGGAGGTTTTCAACAACACACCCCCTGAAGAAGCATCTAGCATTTGTCTTGTTGTTGGATCTAGTCCATTGTAGAAGGTCTCCATTTGAATAATCACAGGTATACCATGATGAGGGCACTTTCTCAACAGCTCTTTCCATCTCTCCCATGCCTCAAACAGTGTTTCAGCATCTCTTTGTCTGAATGCAGTAACCTCATTCCTCATTCTTGCATTCTTACTTGGGGGAAAGTATTTTGCTAAGAATTTCTCAGCCATTTCATTCCAAGTATGGATAGAGTTAGGCTCAAGAGAAGTTAACCATGCCTTTGCTCTATCTTTCAAGGAATAAGGAAAAAGTTTTAGTCTGAATGCATCATCACTTACCCCTGGGATGATGAAGTTACTGCAGACTTCCAAAAATTGCTTTAAGTGTAAATATGGGTCCTCTTGAGGAGCACCACCAAACTGTCCCACTGTTTGCAACATTTGGAACATCATAGGTTTGAATTCAAACTGAGCTGTGTTGAGAGTAGGCCTTGCTATGCTTGTCTCCATGGTTTGTGGATCAAACACAGCATAGTCCGTCATTGGTCTATCTCTGTCATTTACCATTTGCGCAGGTCCTTCATTTATGAATTGATGTCTATACCAGTCCTCTTGGTCATGTAAGGTTGGAGTGGGTGGTTGCTGATGTCTACCTCTACCCCTTCCACCTGGTTCAGTCCCTCCTCTACCAGAGCTAGATTTGCCATGTAGAGTGTTAGCTCTACCAGAAATGGTCCTATGGCTATGTTCTGACATGGT
Source organism: Astragalus membranaceus (assembly GCA_039519185.1). Taxonomy (NCBI): domain Eukaryota; kingdom Viridiplantae; phylum Streptophyta; class Magnoliopsida; order Fabales; family Fabaceae; genus Astragalus; species Astragalus membranaceus. Next base: position 171,204,719 of record CM076848.1, on the reverse strand, counting down.
GGGTCTGAGCCTGTGAAGATGTCTTAGCTTCCTGAACCTTCTCTCTGGTTCTGAGTATGGTTCAAATTCTGGTGGTTGAGACCTGGGCATACGCTGTAGCGCTTACTGCTGCAGCAACAAGAAACAACACACCAGTGTAAAATAGGCACTAAGTTTACTAAAAACTTAAACAATGAAAATTAAATGCAATCCCCGGCAACGGCGCCAAAAACTTGTTGTGCGAAAAGGTGATGTGCAAGTATACACAATCGCAACAAGTAATATATTGATAAGTAAAGTTCGTTCCCACAGGGATTGGAATTAATCTATGAAGTTTAAGTGATTAGAATCTTAGTGAAAAGAATTAAGTAACAAGTGGAGGTAAAAAGTTGTAAACATTATAAGTTGTGATAAAACAGTATTAAGTTTGCAATAATTAAAAGTGAGTTGGATAGCTCAATAGCATGTAAGTTCCCAAGAGTAATGTTCATATAATATTAGACGCTTTCGCGTTAAGCGTTGTAGCGCTTCAGAATCCTTAGACGCTGTAGCGCCTTGGTGGCGTGCCTTTCAGTCACTTTCGTCAGGGCTATGTTACAAGACTCCTATGTCTAGGCTCTAAATAAGTTTTACCCCTGTATATTAAGCTCTTACAACATTTGCCTTATGAACTACTACTCCCCTATGTCTAGAGTTAAGTAATGCTTCCTTTAAATGTCTTTAAAGGGTTTTCATTCATATCATTCCTTGAGTTCTCTTTGTGAACCATGTCTGTACCCACAAAGTTACCTTGTTTTAGTTGATCATTCCCAAACCAAGATGGAAAGTATTATGACACAAGGAATAAAACACAAACATCATAATATTATACAAAAGTTACTCAAGGTTCATTACATACCAAGAACAATCCAACTACAACAAAGTTAGCTCATCACAAGTTCCATCAACATAATACAACTAGAGAGTATGTATTACCGTATGAAGACAAGAGAAGAGTGGTTGCAAAAGATGCACTCCAATGATCCCAAGTTGCATACAAGAGATGAAGTTGAGGCGTGAGCAAAACCTTGGATGAAGAACTAGAAAACTAAGTTAAAACTAAAAGCTTAAAAAAAGTGTGTCAATGGAGAGTGGCTACGGTGTCAAGTGTAAGTCTCTCTTCAAAGTTACAACCACCTGTCTACGTCTATTGCCTCTTGGTGAAGCAATCTTAATTAATCTAAATAATATCTAAGTCTTAATAGAATAATAATATTACATGATGATTATTAAACTTAGATATTATCCTTAAAGCACTTTACCAAAAGTGGTAATGATGGAATACAACAACTATCACATGGGTTCCATTTAGGAGGCGCCAAGTGTAATTTAGCATCCACTTGAAAGTCAACAATTCCAGCTGAGAGGAAGAGATAAGGGTGATGACTCATCATGTCCTCAAGTGGCCACACAAATATCTTAATAGTCAGCCATCATATAACGCTGTAGCGTTTCCTTGATAGCACACGCTGCAGCGCTAAAGCAAAACATCAAACATATTCACAAAGGCATTGACTATGCCCAACTTTTAAGGAATTGACTTATAACCTATATTTATTCTAATATTCATATATTCACATATTTAAGCACTTGAATTAACTGAGAAACAAGCTTGATGCAAGTTTTAGGAGCATAAATAACCTATATAAAATAAGGTTATCATCCGCCGATCTTTTTTCCAAAGCAGATACCTCCACCGCGTAGGAAACACCAGAATCAAACCTAGTAGTGGGAGACTTGGTGGAGCAGGTGTGAGCTTCACCAATATCAACATGGCCCCTGGCCATCTCTTCCGGGGAAATAACAGTGTGTCCCAAACCCTTGATGAGATCATTTTTCTCCCTTACCAAAACTAGACTATTGTCTTGCACAGTGACTGGGCCAACATCAGGCTCACTTGGTTTGTCCGAAGGCTTCTCATTGTCATTCCGAGAAGGTTTGGTTGGGATGTCAGCGTTTCTTTTACAATTCTGGGGAGAATGACCAATACATTGACAGGAGGTGCAAAACAGAGGGACACTCTCATATTCCACCCTGATGAAAAAGGAGTAACCCTCTCTTTCTACTAACAGTTGATCATGTAGTTTCTCAGAAAAATCTACATCAATAAGAACTCTAGCAAAATGCCCAAAAGTCCTTTTCATAGTGGCTTCATCCAAAGCAATAGGAGCTCCTAGGCTACCACTGATCTCAAACAAAATTTTTGACCTCCAGTATTCCCAGGACAAACCATGAAGCCTAACCCAACACTGAGCATTGGTTTGTTTTGCAGAGATAGGGTCAAAATCTGGCTTCCAAGCAAACAGGCGCAAAACACCCGGCTTTAGAGATCGCGAACCAAGAGACCAAACATGCCTAAGATCCTCAATAGAGACAAAAGAGAATTCAAAAAAACCCTTACCAAGAGACACCAGAGACCAATCAGAAGAGATCTTCCAGATTAAATCCTTAATTTGATATGGTTTATCTCCTTTAGCCAAAATTATTCTACCGTGTAAAAGATTAACACATTCAGCTATACTAGCCTGATATTCATCTTCAGAGATCTTAACAGCAATAACATCTCCTTTTAAACAAGGTTTCTGCGGCTTCCTGTAGTCAAAATCTGCAAACGATCTAGGGGCTTGAGGGATACCAATCAGCGCCTCAGAGAAAGATTTTCGTTTAACACCACTCGCAGATGGGACATCCACAACAACTTGTTGTACGACAGCAGTACCCAAATTATTCCCAGAAGGAGCACTGTTGACCGATGCCAGAGCAGCACTGGATCCTGAAACCTGTACATCAGCCTCTGGAAAGAAATCGCGAACTGTACCTCCGTCAGGTGCTGATGGCGCAGAAGAGGAAGCTCCGTTCTGTGAAGACGGCGCGGCTGAAGGCACGGCGCAAGGAGCTCCGAACTGTGCAGACGGCACGACGCAGAGATCCACTTGCAGAGATGGCGCGGCGAATGGATCAGCGACAGAGCCCCATGGGAGGATCTGTAGCAAGTCATCGGAGCGAGCCATGGAGGCCACGGCGACGCCTTCTAAAACGCAACACAGGCAGTCAATCACCCTATTGTCATTCCGTTACTACCAGTTCCTTTATCCTTCTCTCTCTCACCCACAAAGCAGATCTGTAGTGCAGGGGAGCGGAAGAGGGAGGTGGGAGTGGCACTCGCGGCTTGCGGGAGGAAGCGCAGCACTGCTGTGGTCTCGGCGGCGCAGAGGATGCGACGCTCGCGTCTCAGATCCGGAACCAATTTCGACAAATAGATGTTATTAAAACGACAAATGATAGAAGGATGTAGGGAGTAAAAAAAACAAAATCAAATGAACAATTATCTCATAGTTTCAATTGATTATTTGAGTTGTTTAGTAGATTATAGTAGACAATAAAAGATAGATATTAGTGACAATCATTTGTCCTTTTTTAGGTATTAGTGACAATTATTTGTCCTTTTCTAGGTATTAGTGACAAATATATTTCCCATGTGTGTTTTAAATATTAATCAGTTTAAATAGTTATTAAGCCTTCTTGTTTTTAAAGATAGTAGGTTTATAGTAGTCTTCAAAAATAATAATTAGCAATGAAAAACATTAATCCAGTGTTTTTTTATATATCACTGCAGTTATCCCATGTTTTTTTTTATATCAGTGCAGATATATCGTAGTTTCATTTGATTATTTTAGTTGATTAGTAGATTATAGTAGATAGTAAAAGTTAGATAGTAAATTATCAATAAGAAATATTTGTTTTAAATATTAATTAGTAGTTTAAATAGTCATTAAGTCTTCTTGTTTTTTAGATAGTAGGTTTGTAGTAGTAGTAGTCTTCAAAAAATTTAATTATCAATGACAAATATTAATCTTGTGTTTTTTATATATCAGTGCAGTTATCCCGTGTTTTCTAATATATTAGTGCAGTTATCTCGTAGTTTCAATTGATTATTTTAGTTGATTAGTAGATTATAGTTGATAGTAAATTATCAATAAGAAATATTTGTTTTAAATATTAATCAGTAGACTAAATAGTCATTAAATCTTCTTGTTTTTTAGATAGTAGGTTTATAGTAGTCTTCAAAAATTTTAGTTATCAATGAAAAATATTAATCCTGTGTTTTTTTATATCAGTGCAGTTATCCCGTGTTTTTTTATATATCATTGCAGTTATCTCGTAATTTCAATTGATTATTTTAGTTGAATAGTAGATTATAGTAGATAGTAAAAAATAGATAGTAGATTATCTATAAAAGGTGATAGTAGATTATCAATAAGAGTGTAAACAGATTTCTGAGAGAAAAATTAAAATTTTAAGGTGATAACTTTTTCCAAAAAGGTGATAGTTTTTTTTTAGCGTGACTCGTTTACATTTTTAAATGTAATTTTAGTAGAGTAGTGTTTGTATAAATTTAGAAATTTATATAAAAAAAACTAAAGTGAAGTGATAAGAGAAATAGAAGAATTGTTTATGGAAAAGTAAAAGTAAAGTAAAAAGAAAAAAGGAAGAAAGAGAGTGTAAGAGAAAAGTAAAAAGGAGGAAAGAGAGTGTAAGAAGAAAGTGAAAAAAATGAAGAAAGAGAGTGTAAAAGGAAAAGAAAGAAAGAAAGGGTAATGACATTTTTATCTTTAAATTAGATATCCAGATTGGTAATTTCATAAGAGGTTTGTTTGTATAAATAGATAGATATTAGATTTTTGTACATTGAATTAAGGGAAATATAGACATTTTGCCATTTATTTGATGATTTTCTAACATTAAGACATGGTTTTCTCAATCAGTAAAGAATAATTCTAAATTGTATGGGTTTTTTTTAGATAAATAATTTGGTATTAAAAGGGGGCACAAGGGGTGCACCAACCCTTACAACCAGGGGGCCTCGTTAAAACCTCCAAAGGCCAAAACCCCATGGGAAAAAGACCCAAGGAGGAAAAAGAGTACCCCCGAAAGAATGAACAAGGCAAATGTCATTAAAGTGTTACAATGAGAGAAAACAGCCCAGCGGGCAATGTAACCAATCCGACCAAGTAAGTCCACAGTTTCGGCCCTTCCTAGCCATGAACCAACTCCAAGCACTGAACTTCACGTTGCAAAGAATAGATGTAATCGCAGCCACCTCCCCTCTAAACATAATATTGTTCCTTGTTCTCCAAATGTTCAACGTTACTGCCATCCAAATCAAGTGTCTCACTCTTTTCGCCTTCTTTCCCTTCACTAGTTTCCCAAATTCCATAAAGTTCTCCACCACATCCATGGTCTCAGTCCTGGGGACCCCCATCCATTGACTCACAAGTATCCACACTTCTTTAGTAACATCACACTCAAAAAATATATGAGCTACTGATTCATCTTCCTTGAAACATAGGACACAACACCGATCATGGGCCGACGTCAGGATGCCCTTTCTTGTTAAAGCATTCCGAGTGGCCAACCTGTTTAGCAATAATCTCCATGAAAAAATTAGAATCTTTGATGGAGCGTCAGTTTTCCACAATCTTGTGCATGCCTTCATCTTACGTCCAACAGTTCTCGGGTACCTGCAAAAGAAGAAACCAGCCAGTCATAACAGCTTTTCACCGAAAAACCAGCAGCTGCGTCACGCAGCCATATCCATCTGTCGCCTTTATTTCTTTTCGGTTCCACCCCCTGCAGAATGGTTGCGAGTTCCTCAGCCTGTTGCATTTCCTCTGTCAGCAATGTTTCCTCCGGTAGTGCCCTCCACACCCATCCTGACGATCTCCATTCCCCCATGTCAGCAACCTTCGCATTTATGTTACCAGCTCGATGTAAGAGGGCAGGGAAGAGTTTAGCGAAAGAATCCCTACCCAGCCACACATCCGTCCAAAAACATATCGTTGATCCTCCTCCTAACTTCTTCCTACTCAACTCCATAAACCAGTCCCCACCAATGCCGTTACCGTTGCCCATTATTTTCAAGTCCCGCCACCATAATGAAGTACGCCTCCACCTATTCATGTTTCCCACTTCACTGTTCCAACCACTTATAGTACCATACCTATGCACCAGAATTTTCGTCCACAAAGAGCCCTCTTCATCTACTAGATATCGCCACCTCCACTTTGCTAGAAGGGCCAAATTGAAGGCTTCTAGATTTTTAATACCAAGCCCTCCCCGCTCCTTGGGCAGACAAATCAATTCCCAGCTAACCCAAGCAACTTTCTTGTGATCTTCATCGCCTCCCCATAAGAACCTTCTTTGGAGCCTTGCAATTTCATCAATTAACTTCTTTGGTGCCTTATAGAATGAGAAGAGATATAATGGCAGTGACGATAGGACCGAGTTTATAAGTGTAACTCTACCACCAATAGATAGTTGCCGGCTTTTCCAACTAGTCAGTCTAGCCTTGATAGCTTCGATTATAGGTTGCCATGTGGCCACCCTTCTCGGGTTAGCGCCAACCGGGACACCCAAAAATTTGAAAGGAACCGATCCCACCTTGCATGCAAGAAAATGTGAGATGCCATCTAACACTCTTCTTTCAATGTTGATGCCAATGACATTACTCTTTGCAAAATTTACTTTCAGGCCCGAAACCAACTCAAAGCTTCTCAATATTGAATTGATGCTCCAAATACTCTTGTCTTTTCCATCACAAAAAAAGATTGTGTCATCCGCAAACTGTAATAATGAAACCGAGAGTTGTTCACTTACCTGGAAACCTTTTAGGCAATTAGCTTCTTCACCCTTGCGAACTAAACCCGCCAAACCTTCCGCCGCCACAAGAAAAACAAAAAAGGGGATAAAGGGTCGCCTTGCTTTAACCCTTTTTGGGCCACAAACTCTCCCGATGGACAACCATTCACCAAGACCGCAATAGAGTTAGACGAGACACATACCCTCATCCATCTCCTCCACCTTTCATTGAACCCCAGTCTCCCCAGCATATAGTCAAGATACGTCCAATTAACAGAATCGTATGCTTTCGCGAAATCAGTCTTCAACACCACACATCCTTCTTTATTCAGTTTTGCCATATCAAGGATTTCGTTCACCACTACCACACCGTCCAAGATGTTGCGTCCCGCTAAGAAAGCACTCTGGAAATCTGAAATCACAGTCTTCATCACCTTTTTCATCCTTCCCGCCAACACTTTTGCCAAAATCTTGTACAAGCTACCAATAAGTGCTATGGGCCTATATTCCGTCAGCCCTTGGGGGTTTTTAACTTTCGAAATAAAGTGTCAAAAACGAAGCACTTATTGCCTTTGGTAGTTTCGCCTTCCTCTGGAACTCATCAATAAACTTCATAACCTCCGGATTCACAATTTCCCAGCAACTCTTGAAGAAATTGAGATTAAAACCATCCGGCCCCGGGCATTTGTTGTCGTCGCATTCACACACAATCTCTTTGACTTCATCAATGGTTATAGGTGTTGTGAGAAAATCATTATCCTCCCTTGTTATTTGTTTAAAAGAGATACCATCCAGTTTCGGCCTTGCAAATGATTCTTCTTTGTAGCTCTTCTCAAAATGTTCCTTTACCGCTAGCTTTATACCATCCACATCTTCCACACATTCCTCATTCACCTTCAATTTCAGAATTTGTGTTCTTTGCCGGTTCCCCCTTACACAAGAATGGAAGAATCTACTGTTAGCGTCCCCCTCAGCCAACCACCTTACCCTTGACTTTTGGGCCAAAAGGCTTTCCTTGGCATGGAGTTCATTCGAGAATTGGGTACTAAGAGCTCTCCTTTGTGTTTCATTAGAGAGCCCACCCCGAGTAGCCATTTCTTCCAATACGTTCAGATCTTGCACAATATTTTCAATCTGTAACTCTTTGATACCGAATACCTCACAATTCCATCCTCTCAATTTATCTCTCAACCATTTGAGTTTTTCTTTAACAACATAGTCGCCTCTCCCCCTCACTACACATGAGTCCCAGACCTCCTTCACAAACTGCACGAAATATGCATGCTCCATCCAATAGTTATTGAATCTAAAAGGCTTCGATCCCCGGTTCGATGAAGAGCCCAATAGCCATACCGGGCAATGGTCAGAGATGTCACGAGCTCCAACCCACTGCGCAGAAATGTTCCATCTTGCCACCAATCCACCGGACACCAATATTCTGTCAATACGGCTAGCTCTCCCATTTGAGCCAAAACAAGTAAATTTCTTGCCAAGGGCTGGCACGTCAATCAAACCCATATCCTCCATGAAAGCCGAAAATTCCCTCATCTCTGTGGCGCTAAAACTGGCTGAGCCCCCAGATCTTTCCTCTTGTTACATAATTGCATTAAAATCTCCTGCTATACACCAATCACCCTCAACAAACTCCCCTTTCAACTTCCTTAAGCTATCCCATAAGCGACGTTTTCCTGCCATATTGCATTCTGAATACACATTCACTAAGTAACATATTCTGCCCTCTGACAACGCTCCCACCCCCACAAAGTGTTCTCCGGTGAAAGAAAATTGTACATCCAAACATCCTTCCTTCCATACACATAGAAGTCCCCCTGATTGCCCATTAGCGTCCTTACTAACCCATTCAAAGTTAGAATTGGGCCAAATACTTCCAATCATTCTTCTTGTTAAGTTGCTGCATTTTGTCTCTTGGAGCATACAACAGTCAAACTCACCTGTAGTAATAAGTTTCTTGAGGTGTCGACGTTTGGCAGCACCTCCCCACCCTCGCATGTTTAATGTCCATAAAATCATTGAGAAGAGTTGTTTTTCCCCTTCTTTGATATCGCACCCTGATCACGATGCTCCAAAGCCAATATCTTGTTTCTATAGTCATTGTCAAAAGCCCCACCAGTTACCCCTAAAGCCTCTTTTGCGATGCACCATATCTTCGACGCCAACTGAATCTCATATTCGCCCAAATTCCTTTCGTTCCCAATTCGGATTTCCGTGTCCCCTATTGACCTTGTTCCAATCGATGCCTCCGCCAAGCCCTCATTCGTAGAGATTGATAAGTGGGCCCCAGGGATGTTGCGCACTACACCCCTAGCGTTTTCAGAGGAAAATGACTTCGACAGGCTGAAAGACAGAATCAACTTTCTACCATCTTCTTTAACAATCCCAATTGTGACACCCATCCCACCACCATCTTGTTTGCTCTTCTTCCCTTCTTTGTTGTTTTTCCCCCTCTTCCTACTCTTTCCCTTGATTGCTTTTGTGATTCCGGTATCCTAACATTCCAAAGACCCTTTTTCTTTATTAACTGCACTAGGCCCACACTCCAATGGGCATGATGTAGTTTCATTTAAGATTCCCCCATTCTTCGGTCCCCGTTCATCCAACCATTCCTCCACTACCTCACACTTTTTCCCATCTACCTCTGGTATCCCCATATCTTCAAAACCCATCAGCTTTGATTTTTGATTGATCCCATAAGACATACCTCCCCCATGCGCTGGTCCACTGATTGGGCCTTCATCATGCCTATTATTTTCCATGGTTGCCTTCTCCACATCACCCCCAGGATTAGCACTTCCCAACACGGTACCCTCAACAATGGTGAAATTGTCTGCATCGCTTTTCCTACCCTGCTCTTCTTCCTCTTCTGACTTCGGCACAAACTCATCCTCCAGGAACAGTGGAGAACCGTCGTCGTCACCTTCACTATTATCATCCGATTCTGAGGTAACTTCCTCATTATTCTTCAAGATTGGTTGAGTTAAGCCATCCCAATGCATAGGGCCACACCACTCCTCAAAGACCTTAATGTGGAATCAAGATCCGTTGATTCGTGCATGAACCACCATGTTGAATACATCATAGTGTTTCGTTCGAACCATAATTCTCGTCGCGTCCATTGCGTCTTTCTTTCTCGTGTTTTCATCAACACCAAGATACACACCACATCTACCAGCCAGAGCCTCAAAAAATTCGGTATTCCAAGCGTGTGCCGGAATCCCATGACATCGCACCCATACGACCCTCTCTTGGTCCGTCTCCGAGGGGCTCCACTTCCTTATAACACCGAACTTCTCAAGAAACCAATCACTCGCATCCGAAATGATCACATTTCTTCTAAGAGGACAAGGTTGGTGCATTTGATGGAGAATACCCCTTGCATATTAAACCATTCTTGCACCATATGTGAACTTCCCGCATTCTTCACCTCCCCTACGTATATCTTCTTGAACCGATTCATCTCATCCTCCGGCACTTCATAGCAGAGGTCATAGAGATTCTTTTTCCTGAAATAAACAATTTTCTCATCTTGCCCTTCTTTTCGCGTCCCCTTTGGCTTGTTACTTCTTCCCCATGTTGTGATTCGCTCCTCCATGTTGCGTTTCTCATTGTTTCCCTTCCTCCCTCCAGCTTGTGTTTTCTCCACTACCTTCCACACCTTTCTAGTTCGTTGATCGGCTTCCCTTCTTTCCGGTTCTTTGAAATCTTGCACCGTTCTTTGAAATCTCGGAACATTGACGAAGATCTTCTTGGTACCGATGATGATGTTATCAAGTTTCACCGCAAACCATCGAGGATCATTGACGTTGCGGAATCTTGCAAACCCGAACCTAAGACCACTTCTATTTCTCTTGAATGGGATAACAACTTCCACCACGTCGCCATAGTAGGAGAATGCCTTGAGCATGTCTTTTGCTCCATGAGAGTCCGGAATTTGTGAGAAGAAGAAGGAGCAAGTCTCTTCACGGCTTCCGCTCCAATTCTTGCATGCGATATCCATTCTTCCTTGGTAAGTGGTTGTCCGGTTCTTCTTTCTGGTCACCGTTTGCCATCCGTCCCCCTCCTCGTCTTCGCCACCGCCGCCCTCCCCCTTGTTTCTCCCTTCCACGTTCACCATTATTGCGCTCCCATCCCCCCATCTCCCTTTCCCCCCATGCTCACCGCACCCTTCTTTCTTCCTCTGCCAATCACCACCCCACCCAGGTGTTTCCCCCATCCTCACGCACCCTCCTACCCCAATCTTTCTCCCTCGCCCTCTTGCGCTTCCAAACCTCCCTTCTCCCTCGTTGAATGGGCGCCATCTGTCGCGCTCATCCACACCGAAACTCCCCCTGTTCCTCCCCACTCCACTGCCGCCCTCACCATAGGTCCCCCCCTCCGCCGTACACCCCCCTTCCATCTCCCTCCCATGTGTTTCCTCTTTTGTCTCTCATACCCAAACCCTAACCCTAGCAGAGCGTTTTTTCTCCAGTAACAGTAACGGTAACCCGGCAACATTCAACAATCGAGTAACAATAATCCAGAACCAGAATCAGTAGGCCAGAGCAAAAGCTATTGATTGCAAGAGAAATCAGAGTGAAGCGATGCGCGAAGTCAGAGTAAAAAAACAAATCAGATGCACATCAGCGATTGCAAGAGAATGAACGGCGATGATGAAATCAGAGATGGTGTGCGAACCAGTTTCGCAAAACGCAACGCAGAACCAGAGAACTCGGAGCGATGACGTGATGTAGATGGATGATTCGAAATTGGAGCAGCAACAATAGAGGAGCGTTCGTGAACGAGACAGCGATCTTGAAGGAGACGGAAAATCAGAGAACGTGAACGAGAATCGCAAAACGCGAATCAGAGAAGAGCTACCTGGAATCGAAGATGAAGATCAATCTTGAGTTGAAGAACCAAATCACAGAAGGTTCATAATCCTGAATCACAGAAGGTTCTCTTCTTATGTTATTTGAGGGTGCTTCATCGCCAAGTAGATAGATGCTTCTTGCATCTTTTAATGATGTAGCATCTTTTTTAAATTGTATGGGTAAGACAGACTAACGTAATATCTAACTTCACCTGACCCTCTTTGTATTAAAAAAATAACTTCACCTGATTGATCTACTACATTTGTGGACAGCACGGGTTAAAAATACTAGTTAAATTTTAGGGTTAAAAATGTTTTTGGTCCCTATAAAATTTGGGTTTTTGTTTTTAGTCCCTAAAAAAAATTTCACCAACTTTTGGTCTCTATAAAATTTGAGTTTTTTGCTTCTAGTGCCTCATGACTTTTAATAGCGCTTCAAAAGTTTTAATAGCGCTTATAAAAGGTCAAAAAAACGCTATTAAAAGTTTTGAAGTGCTATTAAAAGTAATGAGGGACTAAAAACAGAAAATCTAAATTTTATAGGGACCAAAAGTTGGTGAAAATTATTTGAGGGACTAAATTGTCTATCTAGAATATATTGGAGGATTGGAAGATTAACAAATTCACAACAAAGAAGGTCAGTAGGTCAGTCGGTATAAATGAAGTTTATAATTATAAACATCAACAATATGTATCAAATAACACAATAATAATATTTTGTTAATGTAGTTCCCAAACTATGATAATGTTTTAATTGATTTTATTTAGTCTCATTTGACAGTAAATCATAAGATTTATTTTTTAAAACCAATATTATATAACTTTTTATTACAACTTAGTAACACAAATACATATTTATATTTTGTTACTGAGTTTAATTTCCAATGTACATCTGCATCTTCTCTTTCAATTACTTCTACGACAAATGCATCTTCTCTTTCAATTTTATTTTTTTTTTAAACAAAAGGAAAGGAGCCTCGTTAAAACCTTCTGATGCAAAACCCTCCTTAGGGATAAAAACATCTAGAAGGAAAGAGTACTCCCCCCTATTTCATTAAAGAAAAAACAAAAACAAAAATACAAGAAGCATGGGGGACATAGACCAAAACCCATGCAAACAAATCATTACAGTCTGAAACGAAAATAAGGAAGGCCAATCCTATTACGGATAAAATCATATTTAATAAAATCGGGAATAGAATTCCGCCATTGGAAACCAGACAGGTTGATCCCATGAGATGCAAGCTTATCAGCGCAATGATTCCCTTCTCGAAAAACATGAGTGCAAGTGACAGTCATTGATTTGATCAGTTCCATGCAATTAAGCCAACGATTCCGGATATTCCAGGGCACAACTGAGTGAGACGAGAAAGCCATGACGGCAAGCTGAGAGTCACTATCAATCCATAATCGATGCCAACCTTTGCGAAAAGCCACTTCAATGGCGACCATTATACCGATAAGCTCAGCATGAAGAGCGTAATTTGTACCTAGAGGAAGCATAAAACAACCAAGAGACTCAGCATTACTGTCTCGAAAGATACCCCCACAGGCGGCTAAACCAGGAGAGCCCATCGCAGCTCCATCAGTATTACACTTAACCCAAAAGCAAGGAGGAGACTTCCAGATAACCTCTATAGTAGGAGGAGCCTTACGAGGTTTGCAATCAACCGAAAAACCCTTAAGAATCACGAAGTCCTGCATGGAATTAGACGTGGAGCCCTTGCTGAGATTACCCGAAATGTTCACATTTGCCATGATCAAGTTTTTCAGGTAGGTGGGCAAGATCTTCTTAGTGTCAAAACGAATCTGATTCCGTGAGAACCAAATAGCCCAAAAGACGTTAATAACCGCAGTGGAAACAACATCCTGCACCTGGTCCGACCAAGGGCGCAGACAGACATCAAAAATCGTCTCTGGCGAGGAGACATCAATATTAATAGCTAGCTTACTACTAAGCCAATCCCAAAGCTGCTTAGCGAAAGAACACTCACAGAAAAGGTGCACGTAGGACTCATAATCCGCTTCACAGAGACTACACATGGAAACAGTACCACAACCACGGATTCTGAGCTGCTCATCAGTTGGCATACGGTGATGGAGGATACGCCACATAAGAAGAGACTTGGATGGAGGGATAACACTCCGCCAAATACTCTTAAACCACCTATTAGGTTGCCCAACAGGCCTGAAATAAAGATAAGCAGTTTTAAAAGTAAGCATACCATCAGTAGAGTTTTTCCAGATCAGCTGATCTTGAGAGTCAAATGAAGGCAGGATTTTTTCATGAAGGAGCGAAGCCAGCTGAGGGAAGGTATTGGAAAGAGAAGCAGGAATACACCAATGACCATCCTGAATGAAGTCACAAACCCGGGCCTTGAGATAGAGGTGACGATGCTCAGGGACATTAAGAAGACTTACCAGAGGAGCCGACATCCAAGGATCAATCCAAAAGTTGATACAGTCCCCTTTACCAATTTGCCAAATGCAATTTTCTTGAATAATGGAGAGATGGTCACGCAAAGGGCCCCACAAAGAAGAACTGATATGATAAGAGATTGCAGTATTATTTCTGAAGACCCTAGATCTTAACAGAACGGCCCAGCTGTTCTGGGAGATGCTGAGCTCCCAGCTAAGCTAAAGACAGGCTGCCTTATTAGTCTCTTTGAGGGACCTAATCCCAAGACCCCCCTCAGCGGTTGGTCTACAAACCTTATGCCACGCCACAGTAACCACTTTACGTTGATTGACGTCACCAGACCAAATGAAGTTTCTAATCCAAGAATCCACAGAATTAAACAGAGAGGAAGGCCATTTGTAAATCAGAAAGCTGTAAATTAACATACTTTGAACAACCGACTTGACCAGCTGCGCTCTTCCGGCAATAGAGAGGAGGGAAGCTTTCCACGCTGATAGCTTGGCTTTAATCTTGTCCGCGATGGGCATTAAATACACAGCTTTAGGCTTACCTTTGAAAATTGGAATACCCAAGTAGGTGAACGGCAACTGCCCAATAGATAAGCCCAGGAGATCGGCAATGCGATGCTGCCGAGAAATGGGAATGGCGCCCAAATGAACTGTAGATTTGCTAGAGTTAACAATCTGACCAGACGCTTCACCATACTTAGTAAAGAAGTTGAGGAGATTATGAAGGTTTCTCTGCAAAGCTCTGCAAAAAATCATGATGTCATCAGCATAAAGGGTATGAGAAGGAACCTGAGTACCTCTAGGACCGTTGATCAGCTGGAGGTCCCCATCATGCGCCAGCTTGGATATGCCTCTGCTCAATACCTCCTCAGCCAAGCAGAAAAGAAGGGGGGAGAGGGGGTCCCCTTGACGCACACCCCTCTCGCAAAAGGAAATTCCAATCCAAAGTGTCAAAAGCTTTCTTGACATCAACCTTTAGAACCATATTCCCACCAAAGGACCTGTTATTCAGCATATTAATTGCTTCAGAAGTTAAGCAGATGCAATCCGAAATGTTTCTACCTTGATTAAAGCCCCGTTGTTGAGATGAAATGATACGGGGAGCAATTCTGGAGAGCCGGTCAGCAAGCACCTTCGTGATAATCTTAAACTTAAAGTTCGCAAGAGCTATAGGCCGGAACTTCTCAATACTGTCAGCACCATTGACTTTAGGAATAAGGACCACCAAATTAGAGTTGAAATTCGGAAGCATCCAGCCATGCTTGAAGAATTGTTGAACAGCGCTCACCAGTTCCTCAGCGATGATCTCCCAGTAATGCTGAAAAAAGAAAGCACCAAAACCATCCGGGCCAGGGGCACCGTTAGGATTCATAGCAAAGATGGCCTGCTTGATCTCATCCCTGTTAGGAACGTTGGTGAGCATAGTATTCTCCTCACCTGTAACAAGATTAGGAATAATCTCCTCCACCATACCATTATCAAGACATTGATTATTAGAGGCAAAGATATTCTCAAAATAATTAACAACATGAGATTCAATATCATTAGAGGAAGTAAGAAGAGCATCACCATGTTGTAGGGCAGTTATTTGCTTGGTAATATGTCTAATCCTGACCATCTGATGGAAAAATTTTGTGTTTCGATCACCATGCAAGTGCCAATTAAGTCTAGATTTTTCGAGCCAAAAATCCTCTTGGGACGCTAAAGCTTGCTGCAGCTCAAGCTGAAGGGCTTTTTCTTGCTCATCCAACAACTCTGAGTAGCCAACATTATCAATCTGCGCTTGAACTTGGTCTAGAGATGCATTCGCCACTTGCACCCGGAGGTTAACGTCCCCAAAGACCTCTTTATTCCAAACCTTGAGCTTTACCTTTAAGTTTTTAAGCTTTTGATTGAGGACCACCATCGCGCAGCCAACAACATGAGATTGCCAAGCCTCCTTAATCACATTCAGGCAGTCAGGGTGATTCGCCCATGTGCGAAGGAATTTAAAAGAGGATGGATGAGCACCATCTGTAATCTGAAGATCAAGCATTAAAGGGAAATGATCAGATTTAGATTTAGTAAGAGTATAGCAGGAGATACCTGTATAAAAAGCAAAGCAAGCGTTATTGCAAATAGCCCGATCAAGCCTTTTCTCCGTGAAAGCCCTGCCTTTACGGCCATTAGACCAAGTGTACTGAACACCCCTTGTTGGAAGATGAATCAAGTTATTTAGATTGGTCCAGTTCTGAAACTCTTCACAAGCAATTTTAGATGGTGTACCATTTCCCCGATACTCATGGCTACCCAAAATAGCGTTCCAATCCCCAATAAAGCACCAAGGGATTTTATAATTTTGCTGGAGAAGAGACAGATCCTGCCAAAGAGATCGCCTACCCATATAGCTACAAGAAGCGTATATAGCTGAAATACCAACTGTAGTGTTTTTAACCTCCACTGTGAAAGAAACATGCTGATCAGAGCTAGCGATAACAGTAGGATTAAAGTTGTCCTTACAGACACACCAGAGATTAGGAATTAAAGAATTCCTGTCATTAGTAGCAAAGACTTTCATACCAAACGGAGACCAATACCTGCGAGGAAAATCATCAAGAGAACACCAAGGTTCAGAAACAAAAACAAATTCAGGCTTGTTCGTAGAACAAAGCTTTTTAAGAGCTAATCTTGTGGGGGGATTAGCAAGGCCCCTTGTATTCCAATATAAGCACTTCATTGAGCAAGACTTTGAGATCCTGCCCTTGAACGGGTTGTGATTGGGGAGATAACTTTCTTCTTTTGCCGCTGCCTTTGCTTTTTCTTCTGAGACTTAGTGCGAACTACCTCAAAATCAGATTCCTCATCCGGCTGGGCAGTTTCCTTAGCCAAGTTAGCCTCCTCCTCAACTAAATCAGCCCAAGGTTGCTTAAGGATGTTTAAATCATCAATCACAACTTGAGCAGCTTGTTGGTCATCAACCACTTGGACCCTAGTTCGATCAACCTCGAAGGCTACTTCCATTTGAGTGTCACCAACTAAAACTGGATCCGGGGAATTACCATTCTGTGCTATTGGTGGAGCTCTGCCACTTGGGGATCCTGTTTCAAAGTGGTTAGAAATAAATCCAAGCAGGGGATTAATATTATCATGAGGGATGTTATTAGGGCCTCCAAACTGATTCGGGATAGTAATCTCTTCAATTGAGATGAGATCGCCGGAGCGCACCGATTGATTATCATTTTCCACAAGCTCTTCTGAAGAGGCTTCACTACCATCAACAGTATCCTTTTGGAGATCATAACCTGCACCATTATCAATAGTATTATCAATAGCATTATCACTAAATGTAGCCGTACATTTAACCTGAGTGTCTTTCTCGGACTCATGCGTTTGCATGTCACGAACATTGAGTGCATCACGGTCGTTCTTTCTTTTTGGCTCCCAAACTTGCCTATTGACCGTGGGCTGCGCACAAGGTTCCTGCTTGCTTTGAGCTTGTTTACAGTTTGAATAACTATGCCCAATAATATGACAATATGAGCAGAAATGAGGCAACCTTTCATAAGCAACTTCAACGTAAAATGCATAGCCTTCGCGCTCAACCATAATACGCTCCGGAAGATCTCCATTAAGATCAATATCAACGAGAACTCTTGCGAAGTGGCCGAAAGTGCGTTTCTTTGTTGCTTCATCCAGAGCAATAGGACCACCGATAGCACCGGCAATTTCGAAAAGAGTGACAGGCCGCCAATATTCACGAGCCAAGCCATGGATGCGAACCCAACATTGAACATTTGTATTTTTGATCCTGTTTGGATCGAAGTCAGGCGTCCATGCAACGAGCCGAAGAAGTCCCGGTTGCAAAGACCATGTCCCCATCGCTTGTAGGCTACGCATCTCTTCAAAAGATTGAAAACAAAATTCATAGTATCCCTTTCCCAAAGAAACCATTGTCCATGAGGTTATGGGATCCCATTGTTGCAAAAGTTTTGCCCTTAAATCATTAATCTTTATAGGAGAATCTCCCTTAGAAAGGGTAAGTCGG
This sequence comes from Astragalus membranaceus, assembly GCA_039519185.1. Classification (NCBI taxonomy): domain Eukaryota; kingdom Viridiplantae; phylum Streptophyta; class Magnoliopsida; order Fabales; family Fabaceae; genus Astragalus; species Astragalus membranaceus. The sequence continues at coordinate 171,186,744 of CM076848.1, read as the reverse complement.
CCATGCAATACATTCTTACACCCTTTGACTCCTTCCTGATATTCAGTTTCTGTGATCTTAATAGTAAGAGCATCACCTTTGAAGCAAGGCTTAGGCAACTGACTAGGAGGGATGACGCAGGAGTTAGTTAACGCAGCAGCAAAGGACTTCGCAACTGTCACTGGCTGAGCTTGAACCGTAGGCGTGGCTGCCTGCGCTGGCGCTGGTGGATCAGCCATGCCTGGCCATGGATAGAAGTCCATTAACACATACAGCAACAACCGCAAGCCAGACCAGCGAAACCCACTAACCAGATCACACTGAACAGCAACCCAATAGTGATCAAACCGAATAGCAACCCTATAATAAGCTTAACCGAACAGCAAGAGCAGTACCAAGCTTAACCGAACAGCAACCCAATAATGATCAAACCGAACAGCAACCCTATAATAAGCTTAACCGAACAGCAAGAGCAGTACCATAACCGAACAGTAACCCAATAAATAATGATCAAACCGAACAGCAACCCTATAATAAGCTTAACCGAACAGCAAGAGCAGTACCAAGCTTAACCGAACAGCAACCCAGAATAAAGAAACCAAGAATAAACCGAAGCTAACCTTGAAACCAGGAGAGACAGGCACGGACACAGCAGATCAAACCGAAAGTTGCAGAAGGCACCAGTAGAGAATAGGCAAGGTCGCGATAGCAAGCAGAACCAGCGAACTCACCAAACCCTAGCAGCACCTACTAATTTCGCCAAACCCTAGCAGAGGGTTTTTTTCTCTCCTTCTCAAAAAGGAATTTAATGGTTGAGTTTCTCAAAAAGTTAGAAGCAGACGAGTTATAGGATGAAGGTGAGACATATGGAAATGGAAGTGGGAGACGACAAACTGGTTTTTATTCTTACCTCATATGTTTTTTTGATATATATATATTTGTCCTTTTTTTTTACTTTGCCAAATTATATGGTTTTTTTCTTTGGTGCCACATACTTCACTTACAACTACATATATACTGTTTCAATTGTAAGATTGTTAAAAAACCATTAAGTACGAAACAATGGTAGCAAGAACCTATAGAACCTTATAATTAATGTGGGAGTGTGAAACACTGTCCTGTCAGTGTGTAATAGTGTAGCTAACTCTGGTTCTATATCAGTTGGTAATTCCAACAGTTCATCATTAGGAGTAACCAGACTGATTTGCTGAATAGGGAAAGTTTCAGAAATAACAGTTGTGCTATGCATTCTTTTCAGTTGGTGGCAGTGTGCTTGAGTAAGTTGTAATGACTTATCTCCTTGCAATTAATGAAATTCCCTTGATGTAAGAACTTGATGTTGGAGGCGCTGCATAATCAGCCACATGTGGACCCAATGTAGCAAGCCAGGTTGATCCAAGTATTAGATCTGCTCCCACCACAGGTAACAGATACACAGGAAGCTGCAACTCTTGTCCTTGTACCTGTACACATAACTCAGGAACCCACCCTTTAGTCTCCATGTGTTGACCATTAATTAACACTCTAAAACCTGGGGCTGGTTCAATTGGTAACTTCAAAAATTGAGCCACTCTTAGCTGTAAGAAACTCTTAGAGCTTCCACCATCTAATAAGATCTGCCCAGTAAAGTGACCAATTGTTCCTGTGAATCTAATTGTACCTGTGCCCGTACCACCCTTCATAGCATTCAATGACAAATGGTGTCCAGTAGCAGTAGCAGTGTCTTGGTTTTGGGTTGTGGTCTTGTCTGGTGGATGAGCATCTTGATTGGGATTCTCCTCCTCATCATCCATTTGTAACATTAATACTTGGTGCCTATTAGCACATTTGTGTGTATATGAAAAAATTTCATCACCAAAATAGCACAGGCTGTTATCCCTCCTCAAATGAATTTCAGCAGGTGACATACTATTCTTTTAAGTTGCTGTGTTCTTTGGCTATTGTTAAAGATTTTGGTTCCAAGTGTAGGTAACAATGGAGGTAAAGTGTTTGGCTTAATTGTTTGGGTACTATTTTCTAGTCTGGAAATTTTGGTTGTTATATCTGTTTTGGGTTCGGTTAGTGTTTGTACTGGTTTGCAGCTCGGCATAATTCTTCTCTACCGTTTCATTGAGACGAAACACATCGTTAGTGAGTTCCTTAAAGCGCGTGTTATCCGCCATTGCAGGAGGGTGATGAAAGCATCAATGTAACAATGGGTATCACTCAAACAGTTAACACACTAAAATCCGAAGTTCAAGTACTGTTCTATAGAAAATGGAATGCAATACAGTTCTATTTGGTTATGGGTTCGATCCCTGGACGGTGCGTATGGAAAAACATTTGTTGGGAGAGGTCAATCCCTTAAATGGATCTCAGATACCTCGATGGATTAGTCTCCACAGTCGTCATGGAGAATACCTTGGTTTACCAAAAAATGGAATGCAATACAGTACAATTGAAAGAGGAAATAGTAACAGAGAATATTCAGATAGAAGGAGAGAGAATTACAGCTAGAAGAGAGAGAAAAATCATTACACATCAATCAATACCCTTTCACTCACTCTCACGTAGGGGTGCAAAAAAAACCTGCACCCGCAGGGTAAAACCTGTGACGGGCACGGGGCGGGTCCCTTAACGAGTACACATGGGCAAAATAAACGAGCAATAAAAATACCCGTCAATAAACGGGGTGGGGTCGGGCTAGGTAATGAGGTACCCATGCCCGCGGGTACCCGTAACATATATAACTAATCACCCTCATATATATACCTAGTTTAAAATAGAAACCCTAAAAATTTTCCACACACTCTTTTATCCTAATATTTTGGATAATTAGTGAGTTGTTATTTTCAAAGTTTCCTATTATTGTAATTCTAGCAATTTTTATCTCCATTTGTTAACGATTATAAGTTTGTAAATAATTGATAAGATAAATGCCTAACTAAACACATAATTTTCTTATATAAATGAACGAAACAAACAGTGTTCAAAAGATTAATTTTGTATAATATTTCAAATTTTATTTTATAAAAAATTATTTTTATATTACTAACAAGTATCAGTGGGTACCCGCGAGGAGATAATACCCATTTAATACCCACTACGCGGGTACTCACGCGGGTACGGGACGGTCACACATCTCATTTATATCTCGCGGGGCTGGTAACTGATACTCGTGCCCCCCATCCCGTTTACATCCCTACTCTCATGCGTCATTTATATGACAAAACTCCTAAGCCGGGTATTGGGTGCACGCGCCCTTCCACGGATCCTCGTTGCCTCAGCATTTTGCGCCTTGCCACTAGGTTCCAACATGTCTTGTGGTCCCATGGCGCCCATTTCATTTGGCGCCTTGCCACTAGGCTCCAGCATGTCTTGTGGTCCCATAAAGCCCTCTTCATTTGGTTCCTTTAGTACAACTTGAAAGCTTAATAATTACTAACGGTGTTTTTTTGTGTACATAAGCAAACAGTTGACATTCCCAATGACGAAAAGTTGAAGAAATTTTGGATTTCGTATGCCGTTGAAAGTTGGATGCAATTTAAGGCAACATTCACTAGGACATATGTCTTTGGCTCTGGGGACCCACAGGGTAACACAACTCCGTGTGAGAAATACAGTTGCATATCGACTAAAACATTGGAGTTGTTCGTAAAGAGTCGCATGGAAGAAAAGTTTCAGGTAATTAATTGGTTTTTACATCTGAAAATGCACATAAGTGCTAATGACAAAGTGTACATAACTCGCAGAAATCGCATATAGGCCATGAAACCGAGAGAGAAAGGGAACGAAAGCTGATGCAAGACTTCTAGTTCTAGTTCTGGTTATGTCTATGTAGATAACACATTCTAGTTATAGAATCAATTGATGCAAAACTTCTAGTTCTAGTTCGAGTTCTAGTTATGTCTAAGTTGATAACACATACTGTTGTTGTGATGCCTCTTCAGTCTGGAATTTTTCATAATACTTGAGAAGAACCTTCCATCCACTTGGAGACATAAACCCATTTGGTGAATTCTCCCCACTTCTTAGCATAAGCTTGCATTTGGAAAGATAAATCACTACATAAAATATAAAAAAAAATATCGAGGAACAGTTGTTCAATTGTCAAAGAAATGAGAACCAACTTGATCATACAAATAGTAAACAACTAATAGATTGAACTAGGAGCCATGCCGATTACCTTTTACCCATGATCAAGATCATACAAATCCTTCTTACATCTGAAAAGAGCTTATGCCCTATTTAGTTCTTGATATTTCAAAAAAGTTTAATTTGGCCCCTGACTTTTTAAATATTTCTATTCGGTCTCCAATATTTACAAATGTGTATCAATTTAGTCTTTCCGTCAACCATTGTTAGTTAATTTTCACAAGAGTAAGCTTCATAAAAGGTTGCCTTTGTGGCAGGGTGTCATCTTTCAATGGGTGGTCGGGTAACGCTTATCATTCTGTTTTAAATAGTACTCCTCTTTACTATTTATCTTTTTATAAGGCGCCGAAGATGGTGATCAAAAGTTTGGTTAAAATACAAAGAGACTTTTTGTGGGGTATAAAAGATTATGCTAGAGGTATGTATTGGGTAGCGTGGGATAAGGTTTGCAAGCTTAAGAAAGAAGGTGGCCTTGGCATTAAAAATATTGAGTTGTTTAACATTTCCCTCTTGGCTAAGTGGAAATGGCGTATTTTGTCAGATAAGGAAGCTTGGTAGAGAGGGATATTCTTTCTTACCGGTACGGTGATTTGGGCTCTATTTTCTTTCCCGGAATACCACCGGCTAGAAGGTCCGACTCCTCTTTATGGTGGCATGCCCTCAGTAGGGTGGGTGAGGAGCGGTTTTCGGAGGGGTGGTTTGAGGCCAATGTGAGCTTTTGGCATCACCATTGGATTGGACAACTTCCTTTGAAGCTCTAGGACACCGATGAGTTAACATTCTGTTAATACTTTTCAACTATAATAATTTTACTTAGTTACTTTCTAAAATATTTTGATGCATATGATGGTTTGTATTGTTGTATGGTTTCTTATCTTGATGAAGAACATATGCAATCTTTCATTTCTTATTTTTATTTTTTGAAAATGTGCAGTCAATCATTTTCAGCATCACAATAACTATGCTCTTTCAATCTAGACGTAACATATGCATTATTTAAATTTTGGTTTATAGATGGATACCAAATTGTATTGGACCCACTATCCTGAATCGAGTTCTGGACTCGAACTCCTTACCCGGCTCATCTACGAGCTCTATCCTCAACTCGTTGCCACAGAGGCCAATGTTAAACAACTCAATATTTTTACCCGTCGCCAATGTTACCCAGCTCGTCTACGAGCTCTATCCTCTTGGCCATCGTCAACTTGTTTAATATTGAGTTGTTTAACATAGAAGGATCAAACTCGACTATCTAAATGAGTTGAGTTGGTAAGTTTACTCTTATTTCCTTGTGTTACGGATTGGGCCCAATACTCAATAGTGAGGCCCATTATCAAAAGTAAACACATTGATCAACGGCTAAGATCTAGGCCCTAGATCGGACGGCTCTGATTCATTAAGTCAACACACATTTACTCTATAAATAAGCATTCAATGCAATGCCAAAGGGACACACTCTCTCCTATATTCTTACCTCTAATCAATTCACTTCCTGACTTGAGCGTCGGAGTGTCTTTCCAGGTACCCCCCCCCCCACCTAGGATCGGAACTCCACTTAGGATCGGAACTCCATCTAAGATCGGAACTCCATCCAAGATCGGAACTCCATTCAAGATCGGAACTCTATCCAAGATCGGAACTCCATCTAGGATCGGTACTCCACAACAGAGCTCAGTTAATCAAAACCTACTATTACCAACTATCCCGGATCGTCCATACCTTCTGAGATACGGTACAGAACATTGGCGACCACAGTGGGAGGATCTTGTACTCTAGTTCCTCTCCCATCTCCTTGATTGACGATGGCTCCGACCTTACGTCATAGGACTATCCCGAGTGTCGTTGAGGGACCGGTCCTACAGCAGGTGACTCCGGAAGGAGTGGCAATCACCTTACCCCTTAGCCTGGCGTATGCTCGAAGCTCGGCTACGGCTATGGTTCCCGGGAGCTCAGCCCGGAACCGACTTCCACCTCCCCTAGAGACAGTCCAGGTACCGGTCGATGTTGTTCAACAGCTCGTCCAGTTCCTAAATCGGCAAGTCGAGGCCGACCAACAGGAAAGCCAACACTACACTTAGAAGCTGAGATTGCTGAGATCCGGGCTCGTAACATCCCGGATCAGAGTTCCTCTCGGTGCAACTCTTCAAGTGGAAGGATTCATGGCCGCAGGCGCCACTGTTCTCCGATTTGGAGGAGATACCATCATCGCACTCCTACTCGTCGTAGAGGAGGGCGAGGATCGGAGACTCCCCCAAGTCGGACCCCTGATGATTCTTACGATCCTGAGGGTTCCCCTCGGCCTAGCTCGTCTCTGTTTTCCTCTTCTCCGAGGCGACGTTCCAGAAGTCGGGAAAGGCAGGAACGTCAACGCCCTCACTCGCGGGGATCCCCCGGCAAATATGGCTACTGACGGTCTCCACCCCTTGAGAGGTCGGCAAAGCGTAAATGACCTTTCACAAGTAAGATCGACTACTTTCCGGTGCCGAAGCACCTCGAGAAACCCCCTGAGGTTTGAAAATGCATGATGGAACTGGCGATCTGTATCGTCACCTCGACTATTTTGACACGATGATGCAATACCGGAACGTCCCGGATGAGATTAAGTGCCGGATTTTCCGTCTCACTTTGGAGCAAACGGCTTTAGATTGGTTCAGGGCCCTTAAGCCAAACACCATCTCTTCGTGGGACCACTTGGCTAAGCTTTTTTCTGCTCACTTCGCTCACTCCAAGATGAAGCTGAAATCCCCGAAGGTGCTGCAAGCATTTCGACAAGCTGAGAATGAGTCTCTCCGAGACTATATATAGAAATTCAACCGCAAAGCTGCGCAAGTTCGGAACCTCGATGACTCATTCCGACTTTACTTCATGGAGGTGGGACTTCGTGAAGGGAGTTTGTTTCAAACTGATGTCGGAGTAAATCAGCCCGAGACTCTCGCAGAGTTCCTCCGGAGGTCTCAGAAGTACATCGATCATGAATAAGGGGTTAACGCGGGAAGGTTGCGTGTCACTGATAAGTCATATTTTAGTGTGTTTTCAGTATTTAATTTAAGTAGTTTATTTGATGTTTTGATCCTAGTTTAGAACTATTTTACTGCCTGTTGTTGGTTTTCATTCTCAGGGTCAATATTGAAGCAAATGAGGAGTTTTAGTGCGTAAAGAGCAAAGGATCAAGAGACAAAAGGTTGGGGAGAAGAATCAGCAATAGAAGGTGCAAATATCAGGTTTAGACGCACTGTCCGTGCATGATTAAGCATGGTCCGTGCGTGTGGTTCGCAGAAAATGAAGAATTTGAAGAAAAAGAGACGCACGGTCCGTGCGCTTGGGAGGCACGGTCCGTGCGAGCCGTTCGCAATTGCAGAAGATCAAAAGTTCTACTGCGCATGATCCATGCGCCTGTCAAGCACAGTCCCGTGCGCCCTGTGTCGATCAGAATTCCAAGTTGTTTACATGAAGCACGATCCGTGCGCCTGGAGGGGACGGTCCGTGCGTCCCTTCTGCTGCCAAAAAGTGTTACAACTCTTCTCATTCCATCTTTATGGTTTGTAATTGGTACTTAGTAGTTTGTCTGATGCTCTTAGCCTATAAAAAGGTCCTCAATATAGCTTCATACTCATATTTTACCATTGGAGTTTAAGTTCAAAGTTTAATCGAAGCTCTTGCGTTTTGTCAAGGTTTTGCTCTTTATATTCTCGCATTTTTATTTCCTTATTATTTACATTCTGTTATTTACATTATGCAATTCTCTTCTACTCCCTTGTCTACTATGATCATGAGTGAGTAGACTTCTCTAGTCTTGGGATTATGGAAAACAATCCAATGATGGGTCCCTAAATAACTCCAAGACTAAATCCTATTTTATTTAAGTTTGGGTTTTAATCTAATTTCATCATGCAAATTGTATAACTCAAATGTCAAGTGAAGGACCAAAAGGTGAAGCTTGACATTGGAACAAATGAAATTAGACAAGGTCAATCAAAGCATGAAAATAGCGGTGATAACCTTGGGACAATAAGGCGGTGCTTAATGGGTTACGGCAATGATCAACCATGAAAATAGGCTTGATCAGTGTTTCGAGACACGTTCTTGTATTCCGAAAGGAAACTTCAATTACACCAAAAGAATGTCTTGTCCTTAAAAACAAACTTTACAATAAGATAGGGGATAGTTAAGGAGTTACTTTCATACCTTCATTGTGATCTAACCATGATCCCAAGGCGTTTTTTTATCATTTCTGAATTCAAATCAAACCATACTTTCCATCAAACTATTCCTTATCAGCTAATCATCACTAAGAACTAGATTGGTAGTCACATATAACTCTCTGTGGATCGATATTTTTACTACGCGATAGAACCGTATACTTGCGAACTATCAAGTTTTTGGCGCCGTTGCCGGGGAGTTAGTGATATAAATCAACTTTTTGGTGCCGGTTAGACTGAATCTTTATTTTTTTTCTTTTGTTTTCTTATTCTCTTCTTCTTTGAATGCGAAGAGTCCGAAGTCTTGGACAAATTGTTGAACCAATTCCTGAAATTGAAAGGTTCTTACATAGAAGAATAAGAGAATTGCGCAATAACCAAGAAATGGCTGCTAACGCAAATCGTGCTCTCAAAGAGTATACTACGCCTTCTACAGCGGAGCCACATGCTGTTATTGTGCATCCAAATGTTGATGCAAACAATTTTGAGATTAAACCATCACTTCTTTCTATGGTCCAGCAGAACCAACTTTCCGGTTCTGCTACTGATGACCCAAATATTCATCTGTCTATTTTTCTTGAGTACGGTGGCACTCTAAAACTAAATGGAGTGACTCCGGAAGCCATAAGGCTGAAACTTTTTCCTTTCTCGTTAAGGGATAAAGCCAGGGCCTGGTTTCACTCATTACCTAATGAGTCTGTCACAGCTTGGGATCAACTAAGGCAAGCATTCCTTGCTAGATTCTTTCCCCCAAGCAAAACTGCTCAATTGAGGAATCAAATTACAAGATTCACTCAGAATGATGGGGAGTCTCTTTATGATGCATGGGAGCGTTTCAAGGAAAACTTTTTCTTTTCTTTGAAGTGGGGATTATTGTGGACGGATCATATGTTTTCTTTTCTTTTTATTTTCCTTTGTCCCTTGCAGTTCCCCAATAAAAGTATGAAAGAATTTGTGAGATGTTCAATTTCATGGCTGTGAACAGTAACATATTGCAAAGAAATTGAGACATAAGCTGGACATTGTTGCGTACCCTATAATGCATAGGCATCATTTGACAAAGTCATTTTGGAATTCTGAGCACAAAGAAATTTGTGTGTTTTTGAGTATATGCAAACTAATTCACATGTATCTGCATAAATCACGTTCTCGACATTTATGGTAAGTGTTAGTGTTGAGTTTACAAATGCTAAGAGGGGAAATAATCTGAATAGTAATTTCATTGATTCAAAACTCAACTATTACAATGTACAAGTATTGTTTATATACAATTGGATGGCTTAACTAACTAACTATTAATTTAGCTAACAAATTCAGTTACAACCATGATTAGCTAAATGTAACTAGAGTTAAATAATTGATTAGCTATTCTCTATTTACATTATGTAATAGGCCCCCACAAGCTGGACTGTGGATGTCCAATAGGCCAAGCTTGGACACTAATGAACTGAAGGAGGGAGCAGGCAGTGGCTTGGTGAACACATCTGCCAACTGTGCAGAAGAAGAGACTGGCATAAGATGAATCAGACCAGTTTGAATTTTCTCACGGATCACATGGCAGTCAATTTCGATATGTTTTGTTCTTTCATGGAAGATGGGGTTGTGAGCAAGGTAGATGGCACTCTTGTTGTCACAGTATACTGAAGTTGGTTGCTTAATGGAAATGTGAAGATCCTGGAACAAGTATTGCAACCATTGCAATTCACAAGACAGACTGGCCAAAGCCCTGTATTCGGCCTCTGAACTGTACCTTGAGACTGTGGACTGTTTTTTTTTTTATTTCCATGACAGTAGGGATGAACCAAGGAATACACAGTAACCAGTGACAGATCTGCGAGTAGCAGGGCAACTTGCCCAGTCTGAGTCTGCAAACCCAGAGAGTTTGAGGGATGATGAGGAAGAGTAGAATAAGCCCTTGGTAGGGGCACCCTTGAGGTATTTAAGAACTTTGATGGCAGCTGAATGATGCACTTCCAGAGGCCTGGGTATGAACTGGCTGAGCTGCTGAACAATGAAGGCAATATCAGGTCTTGTTGTAGTTAGATACAGCAATCTCCCAACAAGCCTCCTATAAGTTGTTTCATCTTTCAACAGAGGAGAATCACTGTCATGAAGCTTTAAGGAAGTGTCAAAGGGAGTAGTACTGGGCTTAGTGGCCAAGAGGCCACTGTCCTCAAGTAGTTCTAAAGTGTACTTTCTTTGATTAAGAAATATACCCTGAGTAGATCTTGCTACTTCCAAACCAAGGAAATATTTAAGCTGACCAAGATCTTTGATCTTAAACTGAGAATCAAGGAATTGTTTGACTGATTGAATCTCCTGCTAATCATCACCAACTAAAACAATGTCGTCAACATAGACTAGAAGAGCAGTAAAGTGAGAATTGTGCAATTTGGTGAAGAGAGAATGGTCTGCAGATGAGGGAGAGTATCCGAGGGAGATGAGAGCAGTAGATAGCTTGGAATACCACTGTCTGCTAGCCTGTTTGAGTCCATATAAGGACTTATTTAACTTGCACACCTTAGTAGAGGGACTGTCAGGAGGTAAAAGCCCAGGAGGTAGATCCATATACACTTCCTCATGTAAATCACCATGAAGGAAGGCATTATTGACATCTAATTGTTCCAAGTTCCATCCCTTTACAGCTGCCACAGAGAGTAGGGTACGTATAGTTGTGAGTTTAGCCACTGGTGAGAAGGTATCAAAATAGCCCACACCCTCTAGTTGAGTGTACCCCTTTGCTACCAAACGAGCTTTATATCTTTCGATGGATCCATCAGCATGATGCTTGATCTTATAAACCCATTTGCAACCAATAGGTTGCTTACCTGCAGGTAGATCGACAACAGACCAAGTATGTGTAGATGCAAGAGCATCTAACTCAGTTTTCATAGCAACTAGCCAACAATCAAACTTGCAGGCCTGTTTGTAAGTTTTGGGTTCTGTAAGGGAACTGATTGCCAAACAAAACTGTGTATGTGGCTGACTACAATGATCATATGACAATACAGAAGAGAGGGGGTAATTAGAAGTACCTGAATCAGATGCTGGCAGCTTGGAGGATAGCAAATTGCAATGGTACTCAGTCAGATAAGCAGGAGGTTTAGTTATTCTGGTTGATTTTCTGGTTGGTACAGGAGTAGGGGGGAGGGGGGAGGGGATGCAGGTGGGGAAAGAGGTGGTAGTTGAGAAGCAGGAGGAGAGGGTGGTTCAGGTGAGGTTGAGGGGAGATCTGTGGGAAGCTCTGGTGTGTCTAGAGTGACAGCATCAGAATTATTTTCACTGATTGACTTACTGGTAGGTGGAGAGGAGGCAAAGGGAAAGACATTTTCATGAAATACAACATTCCTTGAAACAAAGAATTCGTGAGTGATAGGATCATAGAGAAGGTAGCCTTTGGTGCCTTCTCTATAACCAAGGAAGATAGATTTTCTTGCCCTTGGCTCAAATTTGGTTCTATGGTTGTGTAAGGTTGAAGAATATGTAAGGCAACCAAAGACTCTTAAGTGAGTAAGGCTAGGAGGAGTAGAGTGAAGCACTTGGTAAGGTGTGGGAAGTCTGTTGATTATATGAATGGCTTGTTGTATGGAGAGGTGCCAAAGGTTATGAGGTAAATGGGATTGAAATGAAAGAGCACGTGCCACATTTAAAATGTGTTGGTGCTTTCTTTCCACTATTCCATTTTGTTGAGGTGTCTCAACACATGACCTATGATGTATTATGCCTTTTGAAAGATAGAAACTAGACATGAGAAACTCAGGACCATTGTCACTACGAATGCATTTCAATTTCTTATTAAACTGAGTTTCAATGAATGCAATGAAGTTAACAAGATGGTTTCTGGTTTCACCTTTATTTTTCATGAAAATTGTCCAAGTGAATCTACTATAATCATCAACTAATGTCAAGAAATACTTATGACCACATATAGAAGGGGTGAAAAGAGGTCCCCAGATATCAGCATGAACTAAGTCAAAAATGGCAACAGATTTAGAATTACTGTGAGCAAAGGGTAAATTTTTTTGTTTAGCCAAATGGCAAGTATTACAAGGTTTATGATTGTCATTGAAGGTTACAAAAGGAAATTGAGAGGAAATACATTTGTGTATGTGGGGACTTAAATGTCCTAATCTAAAATGCCAAATAGTAGCAAGATCACTCTTAGTAGAATCTAAATGAGTAGAGATAAAGGCATTGACAGAACCAGGTGTGGAGGTTGAAGCCAGAGGCAAGTTGGTGTTAAGCACATACAATTTGCCAATCCTCCTAGCTGTAAATCCAGTCATCTTGGGATGGAATAGCTGCACAATTTCACAACAATTAGGATAAAGTTTGACATCATATAAAGTGGAATCAAATAAGGTAGTGACTGAAATGATATTCACATGGAATGAAGGAAAGTAGTAGACATTATGAAGAACTAGGGAACCAAATAGTAAGACAGAACCAGCTATTGCTGTAGTGACAGTGTCACCATTAGGCATGGTCATGGATTTGGGTGCAGTATGGTATGTGGAGAAGAAATTGGTAAAAGTGTGGGTTATGTGGTCAGTAGCACCAGTGTCTACGATCCACCAATGATTGTTCTTATCACAGTACAATTTATAAGAGTTCTTACCAGATGAGGAAGAGGAAGAGGTGTGGGAAACAGAATTGGTAGCAAAGACAAAGTTGACTGAGGAAGGTGAAGTTGATTGCAAGTTTGATTGTTGGAGTAGCTGTAAAATCTGAGTATACTGCTCTTGAATCGTAGACAAAGATGCACTTGATGCAATTGTTGATGTTGAAGCAGGTGCAGAGGAATCAGAATGAGTGGAACCGGAGTCTTGCACGGAGTTTATCATAGAGGCATTCGCAGCAGAGCCATTTGTTGATGAATTTGGTTTACGATGTTGAAAGCCAGGTGGATAACCGTGTTTGATGAAGCAAGTCTCGATAGTGTGATTGGTGCGGCCACAATGAGTGCATAGCCGATTACTACGGCCACCGGAGGAATTTCCACGGCCACGACCACGACTGGAGTTGTTGAACGAGCGAGAAGGTGTTTGAGAAAGGTGATTCACTGATGATTGATTCTCAATTGAAGAATCAGTGGTGAATTGAAGGTTAAACTGTCGTTCTTGTTGAGTCACCATATTGAATGCGTTGTCAAGATTCGGAAGTGGCGACATCAGCATGATTTGTGAACGAACGTGAGAGTATTGATCACCAAGACCTTTCAGAAACTTAATTACCTTATCTTGATCCTTGAATTTGCGTAGATCTGTAGCAGCACCACAAGAACACAGTATAGCACAAGTGCAATCTCGAATTGGCCGGAAGTTCTCAATTTCTTCCCAGAGCGTCATCAATTTGGTGAAGTAAGATGAAATGTCAAGGGTTCCTTGTTGAAGGCAAGCTAACTCGTCTTGAATGTCAGCAATTCGGAAGATATCCCCCTGTGAAAAGCGATTCTCCAAGCTTTTCCAAACAGTGGAAGCACGATCGCACCAGAGGAGTGATTTGGCAATGTCTTCGGAAATTGAGCGCTGAAGCCATGAGAGAACAAGGCTGTTGCATCGATTCCACGGTTCATAGAGAGGATCGGAGCTAGAAGGTGGTGAGAGGGTGCCGTCGACGAATTTTACTTTGTTTTTGGAGATAAGCGCCACCTTCATCGAACGGCACCAGATCTGGTAGTTCTTGTTGTCGAGTGCAGGTTGAACGAGGACAAGAGATGGATTCTCATTGGGATGCATATAGTATGGGTTTGAAGGATTTGTGGCAAAATCAGAATAGGAAACCGCCATTGTTGCGGTGATGGAGAAGAAGAAAGGTGACGCGTGAAGATGATGAGAAAACGGTGACGCGTGAAGAGAGATGTTCAATCTCTCCACTCTATTTTCTTTGATACCATGTTGAGTTTACAAATGCTAAGAGGGGAAATAATCTGAACAGTAATTTCATTGATTGTAAACTCAACTATTACAATGTACAAGTATTGTTTATATACAATTGGATGGCTTAACTAACTAACTATTAATTTAGCTAACAAATTCAGTTACAACCATGATTAGCTAAATGTAACTAGAGTTAAATAATTGATTAGCTATTCTCTATTTACATTATGTAATAGTTAGCGTTCATTTCTGTTCTAACATTGTCAAGTTCATTCATGAGTCATGACACTTTTTTACTGGGTAACTTTTTTACAGGACATCATCATTTTTAAGTATGCTTTGTATTGTTCATTCATTGCTGTTCTGACCCTACTTGAATTAAATCCTGTGCAAGTTTGTTTCATACTAATATATTATATGCTGTCATAATTTCATTTCTCCAACTAGCAAGTTTGTTTCATACTAGTATTTTTAAGTATGCTTTGTATTTTTTGATTCTTCTTGAATAGTTTCGATTTAGTTTTTATTTTATCGTTTATAAAACTTATCATCTGCGTTCGTTTTGTAATTTTTGGGGTTGTTGGTTTAGGGTTTTTGATGTTTGAGAATCTGTATTGGATGTTTGTTTAATCAAATTTTTGGGTTGGCTGCATGTGGTCCGATGGAAGAATTGTAAGAGATAAAATTGGTTTGCCTCCATGTGAACGTGTGTTTATCATGCATTATATGCCCTGTAATTTAAGGCTGTATTCTTGAGTATTTCTTCCTTTTCAGCCTGCGGACTATTTAAAGATCAAGAGCCTGTTGATCCTTACATGCCAGCATATTTCATTCACAGTAGCAATGACTGGAATCGAGAGGAAGTGGACAGAATTCAGTAGAAAATTTGAATGGGCATTTGTTTAGCTCCTAGAAAATCTGTCATGTGGATATTATGTTAGGCATCTTCTATTAATCAAAAAGATCTAGATACACATCTATGCTGTGTAGTTTTTAACTTTTGGAATATTTCGGATGAGTTCGATCCTGGATTTGGATCTGCACTATTTTCCTTCTTGGAATTTAGGGTATCATGAGTTGTAAGCTCTGAAGCACGGACACCTCTTCCGAATGCCGTGTCCGGGTGTCCGACACGATACGTGTCGGACACCGACACCGACTCCGACTCTTCAATTACTTGTATTTTTCAAAAAAAAATTAAAATAAAACCGGTGTCTAGGTGTCCGTGTCGTGTCCGGTGTCCGTGTCTGTGTCGATGCTTCATAGGTTGTAAGTAATATTTGACTAATATCACACTTCCATTGTGAGCTGGTTTAGAAAAGCAGTCCCACTTGTGAGGACTTGTCAAAGGAACTGTTAATTAGCACATTCTCATCTGATTGTGGTATTAGTTCTTTTGTTGAATTCATTATTTATATATATATATATATATATATATATATATATATATATATATATATATATATTTATCAATGCCTTATTCGGGTCCTAGCTAGGTTATTCCAATTAAAGCATCACATGTCTTAGTTATTTCTTTTTGAAATGGCATATGAGCCCTTAATCAATTATTTCACCCTTAAACCTGTTATTGGTATGTCAAAACAGCTCCAGAATCGTATATTAAACCTTTAGTGGATCAAAACAGCTATTTTCATAATGCGATTAAAATGTGGAAAACCGCATGTATCTAAAATGTGGAAAGGAGATGAGATGAAGTCAGGGTCATGGTCGCCAGTTGCGGTATTGCAGACAATGATTGATTGTTGTGGAAATGAAGTAGTCATATATATGTGCATTAAAATGTATATGACTTGCAGTATGTGTTAAGCTCTTTCCTTTATCAAGGTTGGACTCATGTTGTTTGGTAAAAAACACATTGGCTAGGGTTAAAGGATTTTAGTTGGAATGCTGCAGAATAATGTTATTCTGTATGGTAATGGTGTCTTATGTGTAATGTGTTATCAAATGGATTGAGAGAAACCTCTTGAGGTTGTAAGTGGTCAATGATTTTCTGAATCAATTAGGGATCTTCTGAACATTTCTACATGGAAGCTTGTTTGAAAAATGGCAGGATCCATGGCCAAAAAGGCAATTTGCCTATGCAACTTAAAAACTATCAAATGTTTAATTCAAAGTGACCAATGACTTATGTTATTTAAAAATAGCATAACACCTCCTGAAGTAATGGTGTGTTATGTGTGTCTATAATATAGCACACTCATCTATTTATAATAAAAATAGGAATCAATTACAATTAAGACTAATTAAACCTAATTAATAATAATTGATATGGAAAACCATATCTGATATTCTAACACTCCCCCTCAAGCTAAAGCTTACTAATCTTTTAAGCTTGTTACAATAACAAAACATTCTCCCATAAAACTTTGAAACTAAATCTGGCATCGATATTTCCCACACCACTTTTTGCTTCCTCTTCATATTTGGGGGATTTGGGGTGAGGGGAGGTGAGTTATTAAAATCTTAATTGTGTTGACAAAAATTACCCTTAAGGGCATGTTTTGGATGAAATATTTTCTGGGTGAGTGTAGATTTGGGGGGAATTAAATAACTTTAGCTTTGCTTATAATTTTAAGATAAAATATTTTAATTTCCCAAAGAAAAAAATAGTTCATCCAACAACACTCCCTTAGTTATATGTAAAAACTTGACATTTCATGATAAAAAAGTAAATTTGTTTTAAATCCCTCTTTTCCCACCGTGAACCAAATATAAATGTGATTAAAATTTCTCGTTTAACCTCTTTTGAACGAAACATATATATATATTACTGAAATTTCTCCCCACTACTTCCCTCCATTCTCATCGGTTGAACCAAATAGACCCCAAATCTAGGGCTGTTCAAATGAACTGCCGAACTGAACTGAACTGCCAAACTGAACCGAACCGAACTGTTATGAACCGAACCATTCATTAAAGTTCTTAACCGAACTGTCTTTCTCAAATACAGTTCGCTAACTGAACTGTGACTCAAATAAACTGTTGAACTGTTAACGAACTGGAAACTGAAAACTTAAGTTAGTGTAAGTGACTTATTCAGATTCGCGAACTTGAAATTCAGATTCGCAGATTCTGAACTCTGAAGTCTCCACTCTCCATTCTCCAACAATTCGAACTTGAATCGCAGATTCGCAGTTCATCTTCAATGGAAGTTCGAACCCTAAATCCCTTCGAAATTAATCTATGTTTAACAGACTATGATATAAAGAAATTTGCTTTTTAATTCTCTATGTTCTGTATTCTGTATTTGCTGTCAAATAAGCCTTCAAAGCTAGGACACATTTTAATTTGATTGAACCATATTGAAACCGTGTTTCTATTTTTAACTAGTTGATCGTTTTATTCTTCTGTCACATGCTAATATTATACTGGCTGATATAAACATATGAGTTAAGTTAAAACAAAATTTATCTATTCGTGTTGGATTCTGTTTATACAAACAAAACAAAATGTGTCCTTGATAGCATGCATGCCATTCATCAAATTAACAAAAGATTCAATGGTTATTTGACAGTTCAGTCAGTTATTTTGAACAAAAAGTAATTACAAAATACTATTCTGTTACTCCTATTCTGTTACTTGGGCATTTTCCAGAATGTAACTCTTCAATCCTTTCTTAACAGTGTTTGCTTTCATGTCTAATATCAGGTTTGGGCATTTTCCAAAGACTTCTTTATCAACTGATGCAATCTTGAAGCTTCACACGACAGATCACAGGCCAACCATCTATTATAAGAGTATTAAGAATATTAAGAATTTTGTTGGGACAGGAGGCGACATTCTTAGCATTTCTCTTGCAGCATGAAGCCTTATGATCCCCAATATTGTCCTTGCATGCATCTCCCATGTTTGTATAGAACAATTTATTTTGTATTTTGATAAAAATTGTTGGAGAAACATTATTTCCTTTATCAATGCAAGCCAATGGTCGTCTTGTGGACCTGTGGCTACTGGTTTAATACTCTGCTCAAAGTTCTTAAAGAGGTTTATTGGTCAGTGTAAGCCTACCTGGAAATAAAAAATAATAATATGAACAAAATAATTTAATAGATTCTAAATATGCATCATAAAAAGAAAGATAAAACTGCAGACCAGGCCAACTTGTTAACAGTTCGGGCAGTTCGGGCTTAACAGTTCGGGCAGTGTGGGCTTAACAGTTCAAAAAAAAAGTTCAGAATTTAAACAGTTCAGTTCGAACTTGAACTTCCGAACTGAACTATTACGACAGTTCAGTTCAATTCGGAGAACTTTTAACACAGTTTAGTTCAGTTCGGTTGAACTGTTTAAACAGTTCAGTTCAGTTCGGTGCAGTTATGCTTGTGAACTGAACTATGAACAGCCCTACCCAAATCCATTTGAGTAAAGATTTTATTACATAATTATTTTTGAAAAACTAAGGTGCTTTTTATAATGGTCAGCTTTTCCACCCTTCGAGGTACCTCCAATCCAGCGAGGGGATTAGTCACTGCGTTCGGCGGTAGATACCCTGGTAGTACCCAAAAAAAAGGTGAAATTCCCTATAATTAAAACACTATTGGTCATATTTCTTTATCAAACAAAATCTTTTTTTTAAGATAATCAAACAAAATCATTAATTGTTTGTAAAACCTTGAAAAGAAAATAAGTTGTCTATAATTCTAATCGTGATTAATAAATTAAAGCAACTTTTGTCTTCCTTATATATGAGATAACTTTATAGCATTTTTAACTCATTCAATATGTGTATGTTCTAATTCGTATTGCCTTATTTGACAAATACAGTACTAATTGTTTAGTGATACAATAAACAAGACTGATAAAATAACTTTTCTCTTCAAACCTAATTCAATTCAATCCATGAATGTGTTTACTTAGATTGGTTTTAAAGTTATATCATTCAGTTTCCATTGCTAAATTCTACCAAAAAAGACTCATTGCTAAAGATATCATAGAATTTGTTTGATACATTATTTTATTTTTAAGAATATTTTTATATTTTGAGTTCAAAGATTGAAAATTCGTTGATGTTCAGTAAATTCTCCCCCTTGCTTTTCAATTTTTCACTCCAAGCATTCCTATGCCACATTTTGGTCCACAACTGCCAACACATCGATTTATCAAAAGTTTTTTTTTTACTCTTAATAGGAACATCACGCTAGGAGCAAAAATTACAAGGACACAAAATTAGACAACATTGACTACTAGAAGATGCTACTGTTTGGTTGTTTCTCTTAAGTTCCTTCTGGTACAAGAACACCTATCTACGTGTAAGAAATTAAAATTGAAAAAATAGCAAGAAGAATTAAACAAGGGAAAAATAACTCCATTTGCTTATATTTTTCCATGTTGATGCCCTAATTAGTTGAATCCTCACCAAATACCTCAATGTTGCATACAGGACATTTCTGAAAAAACAAAGTAAAAAGTATGAGATGGAGATTCAGAAGCGAATAAATCGCGTCGACATGAAGTTCAAAGGAAATCATTAACTGACCTTGTTAATACTAAGCCATTTTGTAATGCATTCATCATGGTAAATATGGTTGCATGGCAATGTTATTTGCTGGTCACCTCTTTTATATGACATCTGACAAATCACACACCTGTTGATTTTGATAAGAATTTAGATTAAGGTTAAATATTTTAGCCACCCATTTTCCTTTCATTTTTCCTAATCCAAGTAATTACTATCCCTAACCTTTTCCAATAAAGGAAAAATGAACATCAACTTACCTTTTACCAGAACTTTTTCTTTTGAATAAGCTGCCAGATTTGTACTTTGAGATTGGAAGCATATCAATAAGTTCTTGGGAAAGACCTCTATTTTGAGTTCCCAATGTCTCTCCCAGGTCCAGTAGTTCCTGCCACAAAAGTTAACAGTACTGTTGGCTATAGATCCTTACGATTTTTAAATCAACTAGTAATCTAGTATTACTATTCAATGTTACAACCATTTTGTATATAAACCTATGAAGAGCCGACACAGACACCAGACACGACACAGACACAGACACGCATGCACAGGTTTTAATCTGAAAAATACAAGCTATTGAAGTGTCAGTGTCTGGCTTGATACGTGTCGGACACCGGACACATCTTCAACTGAAAGTGCCGGTGCCACAGAGAAATAAACAATTCAAATATGGAAACATGCATTGCTTCAAAGTGGTTCTTCCCAGTGATGCAAGCATTCTATTCATGTAACACAATTTGCTTTTTGTTTATTTCTTAATAATAATATTGAAATCATACTACCTTTTGGTACATTTGCAAAAAAGAATGCTCAAGAGAAAACAATGTATAACACATTTTACTAAGTGCATCACACCTCATAAGTCATGTTATCAGGATCAATGCTGTCTTGCCATATGACCTGCATCAGTCCATACAATAAGTTAGAAACTAAATTCTGTCTTTATTATTAGGTAAAAAAGCACACATAAACACGCTGTTTTCCTTGGTAGCTCATGAAATCATTCTAGAGAATACAAGGTTTTATATTCATGAACTATATTTTAGACCTAAGTCAAATGAGTTCTAATAGTACAGAAAAAACAATGTTGAACCAAGAGCACCCAGCTATCTATATCTATATAATCTACAAAATGGAAAAAAGGAGGATGCTAGAAGCAGAAATCTAACATTATCATTGTCATATTCAAAGGTAGACATTCAAGCATCAAAACTATTTAAAAGTCTCGGACACTATTGTTAAATATCAAACCAAAATTTAAAAGTTAAGCTCTCAAATTTAGACCTCCTTAATAACAAAAGTTTCCTACCTGGCTACTCGTGGATTCTTGGTGATTTGGACTACCTGCAAAATAAATCCAAAACAATTGTAATATAATCATAGGAGACTCATTTTTCGTATTTATTACAAACTAAACAATACTTAGACTTTGACGCAACGAAGATGAGGGAATAAACAAAGACCCAAGCTTCACATCAAAAGTATGCATCATTGGAACTGTCTACAAAAGATATCCAGAAAAAGCTCTGTAAGTCTTTTTATGCTTTTCAAAATTACGCCTACATCCCCTCTCCAGATGCAAGAAAATCGTTTCAGTACTCCCGAAGTATATTCTATTCTCTAATTAAAAAATGAATGATAAATGAGGAAAATTATCACATTTGAAGTGAGTGCTCAGTAATACAGAGGATTAGACTAATAATTTTCTCCAGAAAAAATAAATTGCTGCTGCATGACAATAGAAAATAGTTGAAAATTTGTATTCAGTCACAACAACCAAAATTGACCATATGCAATAAAAAGAAAAACAGTTTCAACTAACATTCTTCGGGAATAGTATGCATGTCTGCGGCTCCATCTCTTATAGACGGAGAGTCAGTTGTAGTAGCAGGCTCCTCCACTGTCAGTGTTGACGGGTATTCCCACTCTCCCCTATTCATCTCCATTCTTGGATAAAGATCATTTACCTCGTAAGAACCATAATAAGATGTACTCCCAGGGCCAGACAATCCAAACTTATATGGGTTCATGTTCATTGACCAGTAGACACTTTCATGGACAGACTGTATATGCAATGTAACATGTGTTATTATCATATTTAATCGAGTAAAAGTATTACAAAATTGTGCACATTAGTAAAATACAAGACAATGTAAAATCTACTTACTAATTAATTTTGTGGGAGGAGGTGTCAGATCAAATTGCTGAAGTTCAATACAGTTATAAATATGACCAATTTGATAATGAAAATATAAATGGGTTAAAGGGATTGACACCAAGCTGCTCTCAATGCAGATTATTCATCCAAGACTTTGTTTCAGCTCAAGTTAAAGTTATTCTCACTGTAACATCATTTTTATGTGACCTTCATATCCTATTCCCACTAAAAAATGAAGAAGAAAAATAGATCTTCCTAGTTCTTGCATCAAGCATTCCGAATCTTCCTATTACAGAAATGTTAAGTAGCAGTAGCAAAAAAATAAATAAAGGATGGAAACATTTGCTTTGAATTTCATAATTTGGAGGCAACATAACTCACAAATACAAAGTTCAGTTCGGGGAAACAAAAATTACTAAGGCTTAATTTTCATACATTGTCAGTGTATAGAGTTTTACACGGTCAACAAATCACAATAAATCATATGTGTGACTTTAGAAGTAGTTATGATGAAAATCAAACACTTTCAATGATTTAACGGTTATGATTGAGTAACGGTGTAAAAAAACTTTGCACTGCCCTTGTATATGAATTACATCCAATTACTAAGTTCCTGACAACAACACACACATTACCAATTCATGAGAAAGAATGGATCTAAAAGTTCATAGCCAAACCAAACCAAAGCAACCTAGCATCATGTTCAATCATCACTAATATTGAAATATTTTTAAAGGAAAAAAACAAGCTGAACTTGGCAACATAATCAACAAAACCTGATCAAGCATTGGGCAGGTATGAGCATAATTGACAGGCACATGTGTGAGGCCTTGAAACAAATCAATGAAGCTTCCTGTAGCAGTGTATGGAAATCCAGTATCTACATAATGCATCTCCATTTGCCTACCATCATTCATTTTGAATTTGAAGATTGAAACTACCACTTCACTTCAACTGTTCAACAACAACTATACACAAAACCAAGTTATACATCACCAAACACAACCTTTATATAAATCATAAATCAAAAAAGTAAAAAATTCAGCATATCACTCAGTTAAACCATCAAAATTTCTCCTGAATTCAACAAAAAACGTGGATTCGTTTGCCCATTTTTCAACAATAAAAGAGTTTAATTATCGTGCACCGTCAATGTTAAGTCCTTTTCCATGAAACACCGACATAGATGTGGACACCAGACACAACACAGACACCCAAACATTGATTTAAATTTGAAAATATTGAAAATTGTGCACCATCAATGTTAAGTCCTTTTCTAAGAAGCACCGACACAAACACAGATACCAGACACGGACACCGAACACGACACAGACACCGGTTTAAAAAATATTGAAAAATACAAGCAATTGAAGTATACATGTCGGACACTAACACTGGACACGTCTTCAACTAAATGTGTCGGTGCTGCATATAGGTTGTTTTACACCAACGAACAATGTTTTTTTTTACCAAACCAACAAACAATGCTAATCATGATAGGCATGACTTTTTCAAAGTTAATTAGGAGAAGACTCTTCATTTTTAATGATATGGAAATTTATGATATTGCATATAAATTATATCCAAAAAACCAATCTTCTCTCTATACATAATCGCCAAAAATCCAAAAAAAAAAACTGAAAAAATAGAAATTTCCAGCATGAGAACTTGGTTTAGTTAAAACAAGAGGAAAGTTTTCATTTTCCGATATTTCAAATCTTCTCTCAGTTTATTATGGCGCACATTTACTTTTTTACAAATAAGTAAGGGAAAAATAAAAGGAAAAAGACACCTTCTAGAAACTAACCCGTGAGAAAAACTAAGAGAAGTTTCACAAGATTCTTGCTTTACCTCTTTACTGTTGTATATATAAATATACTAATATTATTACAAAAAAAATTGGCGAACAAAATGACAATGTTGAAGAGAAAATGCAGTGTAGTGTGAGATTTGAAGAGTACTAGCCTTTCTTGACATTCGAAGGGAATGAGAGAAACTGAAACCGATGAAATCTGAATCAATGAAGCGGTGAAGGGAATTGAAATGGAAGAGAAAACAACGAGAGAGAGAGAGAGAGAGAGAGAGAGGCGTGGGTTTTTATGTTGCTTGCTTGCTTGTGGCAGTTTCCTTTCGTTTCTTTTCTTTTTTGCTTTCGCTTTTTTGTCGTCTCGTCTTATAGCTGCTGTTCCTATTTCTTTTTTTTTTACCATTTCAATTTATATCAGAGAACTTGGTCGGCACAAGTTTTCGGCTTTGCCGGCCCGTGTGGTTCTCCCCTCCAACAGAGATTTTACCATATCCAATATTCAAATCTGAGATTTTAGGGTGGAATTCAAATTCAGTTACCACTTACACCAATCATCTTCGGTACCTATTCCTCTTCTAATTTGTCGTTCTCATTTTTTTAATATTATATAGTATTACTGTTTTATCACACTTGTCATATCATATCATTATATGAATGAAAAATATTTTTATATTTATTGCAGCAATTCCAAGACATGAGGGATTACCCTTACCCATTACTTTTGATACTGGTCCAAACTGGCACTCAACTCTAACCAACATGTAGGGGTGTTTTAGGAAGAAAAAATTGCAATAAAATATGGCTGGTTGGATTGGGTTTGGTTTTGTAAAATAAGTACAAAAACTAGGGATCCATTTTGTGGTTTAGATTCATTTGATTTTTGCGGTAAGAGAGAAAATGATGCATATATTCAAATAATAATATTTTAAAATATTATTATTTTCTATTGAAAAATCTAGGGACGGAAAATGATCTCTCCTTATTTTGGAGATTCTGATTTCCATTTTAGAACGATAAATAGACACGTTTGGCAATTACTAGCATGCAGCATTTTATGAGTAGTGTCTAACATTTTTTTAAACACTACTTTATGTAGCAATTTTCCAAACTCTACTATAGCATATTGTGTCTCAATTTTTTTTTATCCTCATTATTTTTCTTAAATTCTTTCTCTATCTTTATTTCATTAAGGTAAACTAAATAATATTAAATTCCTATTTTTTATGTATAATTTTAATTTTAGTTATATTATTATTTTTTAGGAGTTTACCATCGTTACATGTCAATTATTATATTGCAGTATGTAAGTAATGGTATGTATACTTGAGTATTTATAATATATATATATATATATATATATATATATATATATATATATATATATATTAAATAATACATTTTTTAGATTTAGGTAAATAAAAATATTAGAATAATAAAATATAATTTTAAAAATTTCAACTCCTAAATATCTTAACGTTAGGGAAGCAAGGTTGGAAGATTCTCACCAATCCAGATACTATTATTTCTAGAGTTTTCAAAGCTAAATACTTCCCAAGAGGGGATTGTTTTGGGGGCTTCAATTGGCCATAACCCAAGTCTTGTTTGGCGTAGTATCTGCGCTTCACGGGTAATTGTCAAAAGTGGAATGAGATGGAGAGTTGGTAATGGCTTAAATATTCACATTTGGGAAGATCTGTGGCTTAGGAATCCCACAACTCTGTATGTAACCTCTGTCCCACCTCCCGATTCCAATTGTTTCTTTGTTTCTGACCTTGTGGAATTGAACTCTAATGAATGGAATATTGCTCTCATTAATTCTTTGCTCTCATTAATTACTAGCATGATGATCAAATGGTTTGGGATTTGAGTCGAAATGGAATCTATTCGGTGAAATCCGCTTATTATCATGCTATGGAACACTTAGTAGATACCTCACACTTGTGAGTGGAAGGGAATTGGAATGATATTTGGTCTCTAAAAATTCCTAACAAGATGAAAATTCTGATTTGGCGTATTGTTAGGGGGTGTTTGCCAACTCGGTGTAATCTTCAACGGAAGCGCGTTAATTGTGTTGATACCTGTCCCATGTGCCGTGATTTTCCGGAAAATGAGTGGCACCTATTATTTGGTTGTGCTAAAGCCAAACAAGTGTGGGAAGCAGCTGGTCTTTGGAATTTAGTTTGTAGTGATTACGAGCAGGCTGAAGGCGCGAAAGAGTTGTTTTTCCAGCCGCTGAACAAGCTCGATGCTGAAGGCTGAATAGATTTTGTGGTGGTTATTTGGTGCCTTTGGAAGCGTTGGAACGATATGGTCTGGAATGCCACTGAAAAACCAGTCAGGTTAGCTCTTCATGAAGCCAAATCCTTTGTTATGTCTTGGCAGTTCCAACACAAACCGAACCAGCATGAGGTGAACAACCAGCAACTAAAAGTTGTTGTCTCTGATCAGCACCGATGGGCTGTTCCAGCTCCAGGCCGCCTGAAGTGTAATGGGGCGTGGTTCGAACAAAATTCTCGGTTTGGTTTGGGCATGTGTCTTAGGGACCATTCGGGGAGGTTTATCAAGGCGAAGACTCTTTGGTTTGACGGTTATTTGCAACCTAATGAAACTGAAGCTATGGGCCTATTGGAAGCTCTTCGTTGGCTAAATCAAATTGGTGTTCATAATGTTGATTTTGAACTTGACTGCAAGTAAGTGATTGATGCGATCAACAGTGGACTCCACCTAGTTAACGAATTTGGAGCTATATTATATCTAAATGCAAAGATATGTTTCATTCTTTTCAAAACTGTACTCTCAGTTATATTCAGCAACAAGCCAATTGTGTTGCTTATAGTTTATCTAGGGCGGCTCAATCCTATGCTAGTCACCAAGTGCATGACTTTGTTCCTCATTGTATTAGCACTATTTTAATTAATGAATTGGCTTGAGTTTGCTTGCTTCAAAAAAAAATATCTTAATGTTAGTTTAATTACCATGAATTTATATCGATAATAATTTGTAAATATTTTATCAAATTTTAAATTGATTAAAAATTAATTATGAATTATATATGTCCTTTTATCATATTTAGCTGTTACTTTTACCAAACACTTGATTTGCTATCAACTAGCTTATCCACTAGTCGTTCGCAATCCACTAGTTTATCCGTTATCCGCTATTTTTTACCAAACAGAGCCTAAATCAATCCAAATCTATAAACAATGAGTTAGTTCGGTTCAATTCAATTGATTGACTGCTTTTTGAAACTAAAAAAACATGTTTTAAAAATTTTGAAAAATTTTAGAAATTTTTTTAACATTCTTAATTTCAATTAGTAGAAGAATAAATACATAAACTAGGATGGAAAACAATAGATGATGACTAAAAAATACATAAATACAATACATTATTTTTTTTTGGTACAAGTACAATACATTATTTAAGATAACATTACTATTTTACTACTGAAGTGTCAGATAAAAATAAAAATCTTAGAAAATATTGGTTTGGTTCGGGTCACGGGTGAAGCTTTAAATATCATAGAACCGATACATGAACTAAAACTAGCGCGTGGACCCGTGCGTCGCACGGGGCAAAAGCTTCAGTTAATACAAAATTTCTGTCTTGTTAAATTTTGTTTTTAAAATTGTAATATGAAAAAGTCTCATTTGTTGATCATTTGAATGCTAGAGTACCTCAAAACACGCTCCTTAGCATCACACTATGTATTTTGTCGCGAAATTATATTTTTTTTCACCAAACCGGTTTTTGAGGCACAAATTTTGCATATTTGAATTATTGGATATTTTTGTAAAAACTAAAGCATAAAAAAAACATACTATTGTGATCACTAAAGCATCCAAAAACACACTACATGAGAAAATATTGTTTAAATCGAAGGTAAGTATGAATTAAACAAAATATGTAATAAAAAAGGTGATTGCAAACTTTAAAACTAAAATAGAGTGTGTACATATTTGTCACGAAATTATTTTTTTTCACCAAATCAGTTATTGAGGAATGAACTGAGTATTTGAATGGTTAAAAGAAATTTCGCACACTAAAGTATCACAAAACATGCTGCTTAGCATCACGCTTTACATATTTTGTTACGATTTTTTTTCACCAAATCGGTTATTGAGACACAAACTTTGCATATTTGAATAGTTGAATTTTTTTTACGAACACCAAAGCATCAAAAAACACTACTTAGCATCGTACTTTACACATTTCGTTTTGAAATGATTTTTTTCACCAAACCGATCACTGAGGAACAAACTCTGCGTATTCGAATAGTTAAAAAAAATTGATATTGAGGAATGAACTTTGAGTATTTGAACGGTTATTTTTTTTCAAACACTAAAGTAGCTCAAAACGCAATGTTTAGCATCACACTTTATGTATTTTGTCACGAAATTATATTTTTTTTCACCAAACCGGTTTTTGAGGCACAAATTTTGCATATTTGAATACTTGGATTTTTTTGCGAACACTAAAGCATCAAAAAAACATACTGTTGCGATCACTAAAGCATCAAAAACCACACTACTTAGTAGGGGTGTTCGCGGTGCGGTTTGGTTTGGTTTTGAGATAAAAATTGAACCGAACCGCAAGGTAAAACTACATGCGATTTGGTTTGATTCAGTTGGCTTCTTAAAATAAAACCAAACCAAACTAATGCAGTTTGGATTGGTTCGGTTGGTTCGGTTTTTTCCAAGACAAAACATAATTTAAAACGAAGTTTAAATTAACTAACATAAAAAATGGCTAACATAAATCTTTAAGAAAAAATCTACTCAAATATATGTAGTATATAAATTACGCTCTTTTAATTCTTTTAAGATAGTTATGACAATGTTTAAAAGAATTTGAATTAAATATTTTATTGTAATTTTTAAATATAGCATAACAATATAGATTGTTAGTAAGTGAGTCAAAGAATTAATTGTATTTGGGCTAGTAAGTGAGTGAGAGTTGGGTTTTAGTTGCATTTGGGCTAGTAAGTTAATAAAGAATGTTGTAAGTCAATAAGTCTTAGTGTTACTTGCGGTTTGGTTTGGTTTGGTTCGGTTTCTATAATCAAAACCGCGAACCGAACCGAACCGAACCGCGCGGTGCAATGAAAAAAAAAACCGAACCAAACCAATAAGAAGCGGTTTTTTGCGGTTTTCGGTTTGGTTTGGTTCGGTTTGCGGTTTTCTATTGGTTTGGTTCGGTTTTGAACACCCCTACTACTTAGCATCGTAGTTTACATAAATATGTTAAGAAGTGTTTTCTTCATCAAAAACCACACTACATGGCGCCAAATGGAGCTCAAGATTCCACAAGATTTACATATAAGATCAGATAAGTTGGTTTGGTATGATGTGGAGAATATATTACAGTTAAGTCATTATTATTTTTTCTTTTTTTAAACCAAATCGTTTTTAACCTACTAATTATATTTATTTATTAATTACTTTTAGCAAATGTCAGGTCAGGAGTTCAAACCCCAACCCTGACATTTGCTAAATAAAATTCGGTCAACAACTCGGTTTGACCGAGTCAAATGTAGGTTGATGGCATCATCGCGGGCCAACTGCAAAACCGATCCAACATGCCAACCGAACCAGTCAATATCACAGGTCACGGTCGAACCGGACCGACCGGCAGAGTCGGACCGGGTTGAATAACACTGTCTCTGAGGTTCAAATTTTATTTTTTTGAAATACTTTACTATAAATATTTATTATTATATTACATATTATTTACAATAGGGAAATAAGTAATGACTTGGATAGTTTTTCTAAAAATTTAATATATTGCAGCCAGCTGTTGTAAATACTACATATTCATTATTGTCTATTTGAGGAATATTTATAGTATCTAACATGACCCAAACACATACGGATGCACGGGAGTCGACTAGTTTAATAATTAAAAAATTAAGTAATAAAAATCAATTTGACAATTTCATTTAGAACTAACATGTTTGGAATGATATTATATATATATATATATATATATATATATATAAAGAGAGATAGAGAGAGAGAGAGCCAAGTGAGAAGAGTTTTATCTGGGAAGGTGTTGACACCCAAAAGTAATTAGGTCGTAGGCCGAGGGCTAAAGGAAGAAGGCAGTGGAGATGGAGTACTGAGGCAGGTCACTAGACAATGATTTTTGGAGATAATTGCCTGAGAGAAATGATCAAGGGAAGTCCTCGGGGCATATCACTAGACAACTCCCCGAGGAAGGGGTTAGCCCGAGGAGCAATGAGCGAGACCGAGGGAGAGTACAACCTCAGCCTATAGAGTGCCACAGCCAGGGTAGGCTCTGATGCCTGAGTTACTGCCTGAGGATGAAGGTTAGCTGAGTAAACCAAGTGGCTGAGGTAAGGCGGCTTTACTTGGAAGGCACGTAAGAGACATGCACGAAGATAGAACGTGGGAGCAGTTGAAGATCAAGCGAAGGAGCGAAGCCTTGAAGAGCGAAGTGAGGGAGTTCACCCCACTAACTGTGCTAGTGACATCGTGGGTGGTTACTCCACCTCTTTTGGGCTTAGGAACAATGATAGTCGTTGATCTTAGATTGATCCAATGGTAGGCAAATGTTGGATGTGTTAGTGGCCGGCGAGGGCCTATGTATATGTTTTGGACTGGGCCTTCGGCCCAATCCGATGCTGAACCGGTCAGGACCGGCCCATTACCAAAATGGAGAAGTAATGACTGGGCCCTCGTACTACCCGCCAACGCCGTACAGCAGATTCTGGAAATACTGACTCAAGTGACTTCAGGGCGGGCGAATATCACACCCGAAAGAAGGAATCCATCTAGGCGACATAGATCACCTCCAAGAAGGCATCTCGTCCACCAGTCCCCACCTCGACGAAGGAATCAAGGAGGGGCTCTGACGCCACATAGAACAACACCCTCCTCGACCGATCCTACTTATTGGCGAGAAGAGTCCTCTTACCAAGAATCTTCATACGACTCGTCTGGGTCGCCCGCTCGATCGAGAAGCAGGTCATCTGACTGGTATGCTTGTTCTCATTACGAAAACCGGTCACCAGAACGACGGAACCGCTATGGAAGATCTCCAGAGCGACGTGGTCATCAAGGGCGGCGCTTCGAGGACCGGTCACCTCGCAGAGAAATGATTGGTATGTGGATGGGACCCTTTACCCGAGACATTGACGAGTATCCCGTCCCTCGGGCCCTGGAAAAACCCCCGTCGGACTTAAGAATGTACAACGGCGTCACGGATCCAGATGCCCACTTGAGATACTGGGGAGCGTACGGGCCAGTTAAGTGCAAAATATTTCCCCTAACCTTGGAGGGGCCGACCTTAGAATGGTTCACGGAACTGAGGCCGAACACCATCTCATCCTGGGAACAGCTCGCTAGGGTTTTTTCCGCCCGTTTTACATCTTCGAGTGTGAAACCCAAGTCACACGCAATCCTGAAAGCGATCAGACAGGAACCTGGTGAGACACTCCGCGACTATGTAGAGTGGTTTAACAAAGAGGCTGCCAACGTAAGAGGACTGGAGGACGACATGAGACTGTGGTTCCTCCGGGACGGTCTTCGTACAGGCACTTTGTTCGAAATTGAAGTGGGCGTGAACGAACCGCCCGATTTGGAAACTTTCCTCCGCAGATCTCAGAGATTCATGAACTATGAAGAGAGGGCAATGGCAGCGCAAGCCCTCGTGGGGGGAACGATCAAAGAAAACCAAGGGGAGCGTGACCAGAGATCGAGAAAGGATCCAGGAGGTCCCTTTAGGGACTTCAAATCCAGAAAGTTCTCAGACCGCACTAAGCTGAACACGTCCTATGCTCAGATTCTGAATGAATGTGCAAATACAGAATTCAAAAATATGAAGAGACCGGAACCAATGGTCCTTAAAAAAGGACGGCGCCCGTCTCGTAAATACTGCCGCTATCACCGCAGTAACAGATACGACACCAACAACTGTATGGCCTTGAAGGATGATATAGAAGACCTGATCAGAAAGGGAAAGCTTACTCAATATGTTAAGAAGGGACAGACAGATGAACGAGATGATAAGCCAGTAACTTGCTCTCCTCGAAAGGAGAAAACAGTGTTCAATGAAAGGTCCAAAACAAGAGAGAAGGAGGACGATGAAGATGAGGTACTACCAAAATCTAAGGGGCGCCAAATCGCTATGGTGATTACCGGGGGATGCCCTGGTAATGAAAGGGAAACTAACAGGTCCATGAAAAGAAGATGGAAAGAAATTATGAGCATCGCTTATACATCCATTCCTAGGGTTCTCACAAAGAAACCTCCCATATCCTTTGAGGATAACGACTTGCTAGATGGAAACCCAAACAAACAGATTCCACTACTAATAGCTGCTGTAATGGCCAATGTGGAGGTTAGGAGGATCTTGGTCGACCAAGGGAGCTCAACCGACATCATTTTTGAAGACCTCCTAGACGTGTTGAAAATTTCTAGAGAATATCTAAGACCTTACTGGGGATCAGATTTGACCAGCTTCAATGGGACGTCCACAACACCGCTCGGGTGCATCGAGTTAATGGCCACCTTTGGGGACGACAGTGTAGAAAAACCATTGTGTAGAACAGTAAAAACTGACTTCCTAGTGCTCCCGATAAGATCGGTTTATCAATGTATAACTGGTCGACCAACCTTGGGCGACTTGAAGCAGTTCCCTCTACTGTCCATCTTAAGATGAAATTCTACTCCGATGAAGGAGAAGTGGTTACCCTCCAAGCCGACCTCCTCTCAGCAAAGAGGACGTTCTATATGAGTTTGAAGGAGCAGGGGGGCGAGAAACGAAAGGAGCGAATAACCCTAGAGAAGGAGGAAACGAAGTCAACATGACCGACCTGAATGCTCGTTACGATCCTGATAGCGAGGTGAAGAAAGAAGACGACCTCCTGACCAGAGAGCTGAAGAAGAGAATTAAGAGGCCAGAGCCTGATGGAGAATTCACTCAAATCCAGCTGGGGAACGATCCCCAGAAAACAGTAAAGATTGGGAAAGATCTCTCGGAAGAAGTACGAAAATAACCCGTTCAATGTCTGAGAAACCATTCCGACTTGTTCGCCTGGAGCGCGGCCGATATGCTAAGGATCCCGCCCGATGTAGCCTGCCACCACTTGGCTGTCGACCCTTCAGCCAGGTGGGTTGCTCAACGAAGGCGCGTTCAGAAAGAAGAAAAGGCACAAGCTGCCGTAAAGGCCGTCAAAGACTTGATCGAGGAAGGCTTCATCAAAGAGATCAAATGTACCACATGGTTATCTAACGTGGTTCTAGTCAAGAAAGCCAATAGGAATTGGCGCATGTGTGTAGATTACACCGACCTCAATTGTGCATGTCCTAAAGATGCTTTCCCAGTCCCAAGTGTGGATCGATTGGTAGACAATGCCAGCGGGTTCCGACTACTATCATTTTTAGATGCATACTTGGGATATAACCAGATCGCCATGTACCCACCTGACCAAGAGAAGACAGCATTTATGACGGGAAAAGGAAACTACTGCTATCAACGAATGATGAATAAAGTTTTCCAAGCGCAAATAGGCAGGGTAGTGGAAGTCTATCTAGATGACATGATCGTCAAGAGTAAAGTAGATACTGACCATGTGGCTGACTTGGAAGAAGTATTTGCGAAAGCCTGTAAGAACTCGCTCAGGCTAAACCCTGAAAAATGCACGTTCGGAGTAAGGGCGGGCAAATTTTTAGGCTTCTACCTAACGGAAAGAGGAATTGAGGCCAACCTGGATAAATGCCGAGCTGTGATTGAAATGAAGCCACCCACTACCAAAAAGAAATACAGAAATTAAACGGGATGGTGGCCGCCCTTTCACGATTCATTGCCCAAGCAGCAAACAAGTCGCTCCAACTTTTTAAACTGCTCAAGAAGGAGACAGAGTTCGAATGGTCGCCCGCGTGCGATCAGGCTCTAGATCAGCTGAAGGCTGCTCTACTGCAACCTCCTGTACTGACAACATCAGAGCCAGGAGAAACTTTGTACCTTTACCTAGCGATCACCGACGAGGCAATGGCCGCAGTGTTGATACGGGAAGGCGACTCCAAGCAAAATCCTATTTATTTTATCAGTAAAGCCCTTCAAGGTCCTGAGCTCAGGTAAAAGAAAATGGAAAAGTTGGCCCTAGCATTGGTTGTGGCCGCTCGAAGATTAAGGGCATACTTTGTGGCTCATCAGATCGTCTTGAGGACGGACCAACCCATACGGCAAATCCTTCACAGGCCGGACCTAGCAGGAAGAATGATAAAGTGGGCGATTGAGCTATCAGAGTTTGGCCTCAAATATGAACCCAAGTCGGCCACTGAAGCTCAAGCATTGGCCAACTTTCTGGCCGAGATGACCCCGATCCCTGCAACGATAATGCCAGTTTGGACCTTACATGTGGACGGCTCGTCAAACAGTAGAGGTAGTGGGGCAGGCTTGATTCTTGAGAACACTGAGGGAACGACTATCGAAGTGCCTTTGACTCTCTCTTTTTCAATGTCCAACAACCAAGCGGAGTACGAAGCATGTATTGCTGGACTTTTGCATGCCCGCGAGTTCAACGTAAAGAGAGTAGCGCTGCACTCTGACTCACTCCTGGCTATATCCCAAATCAAAGAAGTGTTCGATGCCAATGACGTAATCTTGCAAAGGTATCTAGCAAGGGTGAGAGAACAACTCGGACATTTTGAATACGCAGCAGTGAAACACGTCCCTCAATCATAAAACGTTAAGGCGGACATATTATCAAAGTTGGTCAGCACGAAAAACCCTGGGAACCACAGAAGCGTCATTCAGAAAGTCCTACTTCAACCCAGTGTACGACTAGACACCACCTTGCCTTCGGATATTTGCATGGTCGATCTAAAAGATTGCTGGATCGACCTCATCATCAGATACATTAGAGATGGAGAAGAACCAAGTGACCGTAAAAAGATGCCTTGATACGTAGGCGAGCAGCATCTTACTCGGTGATTGAGGGGAAGTTGTTTCGAAGAGGATTCTCCATACCGCTCTTCAAATGTCTCCCCCCAGAAGAGGCTAGTTATGTCTTAAGGGAGATACGTGAGGGGATATGTGGAAACCAACCACCTTGGAGCTCGAGCTTTAGCAAAAAAGGCATTAAGAGCGGGATACTACTGGCCCACAATGGAGGATGACGCGAAAAAGCTAGTAAAGAAATGTGATAAGTGCCAGCGACACGCAGACATTCATGTCGCTCCCATGGTCGAACTAAACAGCATGACCGCACCATGGCCGTTTGCTTGGTGGGGGATCGATCTCTTGGGTCCGTTTGCAGTCGCTCCTGGGCAATTCAAATACTTGATTGTTGCGGTGGATTATTTCACCAAGTGGGTGGAAGCCGAACCTCTGGCTACCATCACGGCCAGGAACTGTCTGAAGTTTTTCAAGAAAAACATCCTCACCCGTTTCGGGATTCCTGAAGTACTGGTCTCGGATAACGGTACCCAGTTTACGGATAAAAACTTTCAAGAGTACGTGACCGATCTAGGAGTGAAGCAGCGCTTCACCTCAGTTGAGCACCCCCAGACCAACGGTCAAACGGAGGCAAAAGGAAAGTGGGCAGAAGAACTCCCACGCGTATTATGGGTGTACATAACAACCCCCACTCTACCACAGGCGAGTCTCCTTTCAAATTAGTATATGGCACGGACGCGGTTATCCCGGTCAAGATCGGGGAACTGAGCTGGAGAACAACAAACCCCAAGCCGCTCCAAGAAAATGAGGAGGCAATCAAAGAAGAACTAGATTTAATCGAAGAACTCCGTTCACAGGTCGCCCTAAGAGAAGCGCTGATCAAGCAAGTGATGGTCACGAGGCACAACGCCAAGGTCGTCCCAAGAGATTTTGCACTAGGACAGCTCGTCCTCCGAATAGCCAGCATCGGTCAGAAGAATGCTTCTCAAGGGAAGCTCGCCCCAAATTGGGAGGGCCCTTATAGGTCGTCTCGAAGACGGGGAAGGGAGCCTACTAACTTGAAAAGATGAATGGAGGGCCTACTCCAAGAACTTGGAACGCGATGAACTTGAGAAGATACTTCATATAATTGGAAAATGAATGTCACATTGAGGAATGAATTATGTAAAATGGCCAAAACAATCTTAATCATGGTCATAAATAAAACGAGGCATTTTTCTATTTTTTATGTTGAAGCACATTTTCCCACCCTAGGTTCGATAAACCTAAAACGATATGGGCCGGCTACACCAGCGACTTACGTGGCAAGTTAAAACTAAACTGAGTTTGGTAATCTGCCCGTTCGAAATAACATACTTGGTCGAACCAAGCTACAAACGAGGCGGCCTAAAAGATGGTCGCACCTCCAGGGGCAAAGTTCAATCCGAAAAGAAATCTGGTAAACTGCCCGTGGATGACACCGAGTGCCCTCGAAGGATAGTCGCACCCCTATGGACGGGTTGAACCCGGATAGAAATCCGATAAAACCACCTAGGGGCGACTACTCGCCCTTGCGAATAATACAATTTAAAGAGAAACAAAAGAACGATCATAAATCGAAGACAAAATAAAGATGAGACAAAACGGTGATCAAATAGAAGTACATATTACAATGAAAAGAACGACCACGCCCAAATACAGAAAAAGTAAAACAAGATTACAAAATCACAGGGGACGTTCATACACCACAGACTCCTCCCTTATGATCTTCCCCTGCTCGTCCTTCTCCACGGGATATACTATGCGACCATCATTGAGAGAGTGAGCATGATTGATTATATCGGGGTTGATCTCGAGGTCGAGATAGACGTACTGCACTTGGGCCAAAGCTTCATCAAAACGCTCTTTACAGATGGCCAGTGTAGACTCGACCACCCGGTCACATTCCTCCAAAGCCTCATTCCGCTCTTTCTCTAGAACATTAACGTTCTTCTTCAGGCCGACCACTTCATCCCCCAGCTCCTTGACCTGGTTCGACAACTCGTCAACCTTGGTCGTCTCCAACTGCACCTTCCGCTCTGCTTCAGCTTGGGCGGCCAGGGCCTCGTCCCGCTCTTTGGTCATGGTGGTGAGCGACTTCTTTGTCTCCGTATCAGTAGTGGGCTTGAGAGCGGCCTCTGATTCTTGATACTTCTTCTTTAGGGATTCCACCCCCCCCCCCCCCCCCCCGCAACTCTGAGATCTATTCATAAGCACGATTTAGCTTATCGGTTTTATCTATATTGTCACCCTCCAACCACAAGTTTTGAGCGAGAAGACGTTTACCTATGATCCGATCCGCTTCCCCTTGTTTGAGTTTTGCAATCAAGCGTGAACCAGCCTTGGCCACCACAGTCATGAAGAGGAGAGGGTCTTGACGAAAGCGGTCGAAATCCGCCTCAGAGATCTCCTCCAAGTCTAAGTTAGAGGTCGACCTCCTCTGAACCTCCTTCCCTGCCTTGGTCTTCTTGTGCGGGGGGTCGATCTCAGCGTCTTTTCCACTGGTTCCAGCAGCGTGCTGATGGCGATCCCTCTTCTTCCCAGAGCCAGGCACGAAGGAAAGCGAGTCACCTCCTCGATCTGCACCTGTGGTCGTTTCCCCGTCACCCGGGGAAGGAACGTCAATAGTCGCTGAAGGGGAGGTAGGGGGTTTCTTTCCCCTCCTGGCTTTCCTCATAAGTTCCTCATATCCCATACCGGCCATTTCACCTATAAGCAAAAAGAAGAACGGTCAGAAACAATTTGAATTCATCCCCGCCAAGAACGCAACGGTAAAAAAACATGAAAAAAGGAGATCGACTTGCACCAAGAACGACTTTGAATTCATCGTCGCCCCGAGTTCGAGTCAACTGGTAGCACTTAACCAATTCCTCATCCATCCAGGAGGCCATGTTCTCAAGCAATCTTAGGGTTTCCAGATCGTCCTCACCAAGTCGACATCTGGTTCTGTAAGTGATGGGGGTACGGGGATAATGCGCGTACGTCCATGCAATAGGGAATTTATGACCGGTCACTCGGCCCCGAGTATCAAGAGACCCGACCGTTTTGCGAGCCTCTTCGCAAATAGGAACGACCCACATGAAAGAATGCTTCCAGGGCTTTAAGGAGCCGGAGTAGGGCTTGAAGATTTTGAAGTCTTGCTGACCTTTGATGCTTAGATGCTCCCACCGATTCATGTTGCTCCCAGGTTCGGGCCACCTGCTCATCTCGGAGATCTTGAAAAAGAGTGAGCGAGAGCAATCACACCCCCATCACGCCCATGAGTTGCTCAAACACCTTGATAAACGCCTAGGTATTTGGATGCAACTGGGACGGGGCGACCCCAAGATAGCGAAGAACAAAGTGTTGAAAAGGGGTGAACGGTGGACGAACCCTCATGTCGCGTAGAACGTTCGAATACATGATAAATTTTAGGGTCGACGGAACAACCGCTACATGCTCATCCGCAGAAGGACCTTCAACCGCCCATGTCTGACCCGGTTCGCCTACCATTTCCGCATAGTACTGCAGCAACTCATCCCCAGGACGGAGTATCGAGGGCACTTTGTCAATCACACCCAGCGAAACCCAAGAGCGATCTTCACCTATCACGCCGCCCCAATCCGGTTCCTCAACTTTGTCAACTTGGTCGTTCCCCCGCCCAGAATGGGCGGCCTCGTCGCCAGAAGGCTCAATGGTGTATTCTGTTAATCGAGAGGGCGACCGTTCGGTGGAAGTAGCGGACTCAGACGCCCTCATGAGGGAAGGATGAATAGAAGTA
Source organism: Astragalus membranaceus (assembly GCA_039519185.1). Lineage (NCBI taxonomy): Eukaryota > Viridiplantae > Streptophyta > Magnoliopsida > Fabales > Fabaceae > Astragalus > Astragalus membranaceus. Next base: position 171,148,414 of record CM076848.1, on the reverse strand, counting down.
TCGATGGAAGAAGTACTCTCGGAAGATGTACTCAAGCTAAACAGGTTTGTAGAGGATGTAGGCAGACGGTCTTCAGATTGAGAATCACGAGAATCACTCATAACTCCACTCTCGACTGGGCAATCACGATATCCGCGCCAAAATAAAGTTACCCTGTAAGGAGAGGCAAGGGAGTCAAGGCCGTCTAGAATTTGCAGAAGGGGGCAACAAGGTCGACCCCGGGCCTGACACCCCCTCCTCACAAAAGTAAAGATAATAATTAAACTAAAGAATAGTGAAGAGCTGATTACCTGGAGTGGGAGATAGGTTGGTCACCCCAGCAATCACGAGGACGAGACGGTCTTGAGTAGAGTCGCGTCAAAGTATTAAGTCGCTCACCGGGGAGCACCTCGCCAGAATATCACCGAAGTAATGGTCGCTCGCCGGAAAATACAAGTCGTTCTCAGAGCAAATGCAAGTCGTTCTCATAGCAACTAATGCGAAGTTAAAGCACGAAATCAAGGAATGAGAGCCCTATATATAAGGGGACCAGGCAAAAAGTCGAAGCGACACGACCCTCCTTCTTCAGCATTAATTGCGTTTCTTAGGAATTGAGCCAACATCATTATACGCCCCCTTTGGAAAATGCGAAACGTTTTGTCCATCACATCAAAAGCAAAACGTCATATCCATCAAAGCTTGACTGCCACGTCATCACAAGGACGACTTCGGCTTGATTCTAGCATAAAAAGTATAAACGAGTTACCTCAGCACAGGTGACCGCCCATAAAATAGGCCACTGCACTGGCGGCAATCGATCTCAAGCCTGAACCCGCCTCAATGACGACTTCGGCTTGGAGGGCAACTGTTCTGGACTGGGCTTTCGGCCCAATCTGATGTGGAACCTGCCAGGACCGGCCCATTACCAAAATGGAAAAGTAATGACTGGGCCCTCGATCCACTGAGATCAACGGTCCAGATCTACCCTCGTGGAGGCTCGCTTGATCAAACGGTCGAGATCGACCATACTGATCCGATGGCCAGCACTGCCCCTCTTATACTATATAAAGAGTGTTGTCTCACTAAAACAGGTAGACATAATCTCAACCCATACTGTTACTCTGCTTAAACTCTTACTCCACTGACTTGGGCGACGGAGTGTCATTCTAGGTACAACCCGGGCAGAACTCTGCGAGCGACCAGATATCACTCACCCCATCAACTCACGCAGTTGGACTCCGGACTCGACTACTCGTACCCGCTCCAGGTCGAGCACCTCAGTATATAAATAGAAGAGTAATTGTACAGAAAGGACACACATCAATCAAATCAAACTCTACGTTTATTTTTTACCTATCTTCTTTATCGCATTTATCTTTACGTTTATGCATTAGCCAATAGTATAATGCAACCCTCGCAGTCTCCTCTCACCTAACCTGGCCCTTTTTAGAGGAGTCGGGATACTCACAGTCAATGAGCAGAGTTCCCTCCTTGGTGCAATCGCTTGAAGAATAGAGGAATCAAAGAACTTGCTCAAACCCCTGACTGAATCCACGGCCAGGCTCTAAGAGTTTGAACCAAAGAACAACAAAGTGGCACGCCCGGTGGGACTAGAACAGGTAAACATACCATTGCGTTTGATTTGTCTGGACTGGATTATCATTGGCGTATGCACCTGCGCTCTGGGAAAAACCTAAGTATGGATTCGCCATCTGCTTCAAGAAAGGCAACTGTTGCGAAAGGCCGAATCACAGAGCCAGTAGGTGTTTCAGGGAATACTACTGCAATGGTTACTGCGAATCGAATGAACCGCCTCACCAAGAGGAGGAGCCTGTGGTCATGACCACCTCATTCGTTCGGCAACAAATTGACATGGGGATACATGATATAATGTACAAAGTGTCCCAACAATTGGCTGACATAGTTAAACCTATGGTGCACAATGAAGTGCAACGGGCCAAGGAATTAGAGCACAGGCAGGAAACACAAGGTAGCAGCCCTACCAACCCCATTTTCCCTGGCCAAATACAGGGAGGACATTCTACTTCTCTGGGAGGCACGTATCAGTCCCTGCCATACACCAACCCTGTTGGACCTCAGCAGGCATCCTCCTATGCTTCTATGGGAGGTATGCATCAGTGTTCACCGAGTGGGAGTTTGACTAGGCCTCATCAGGCGTTCTCTCATCTGGTATGCCCTTCTCCTGTGATTCCTCATCCCAGTACTTTTGCCACTGCCAACACTGGGGGGCAGTTTTTGGCGAATGTCACTAATACGGCTTCTCTTCAACAGGGACCAGTGCAATTGTGCCGGAGGCTTCCCGAGGCAGTGGGCTCGGTGGGTTTGCCGTAAGGACCATCCTATGGATTCTTTGTTGCGGATAACTATCCGACCTACGCAGGGGGACAAGCCTTCGCCCCGAAATCAGGGAATGATAGGATCAGTGGGTATTGCCCAAGTCGGCAGCCATGGGTCCAGAGCTCACCTGGCTCGACAAGCCTACCTCCTAGTCATACGTACCCTGGAGCACTCAGTACCTACTGATAACTCTATTTTATTTAGGTTATTTGTGCTCTTAATACTTAAATCAATACAAGTTCTCAAGTAATATTTGTGCTATATTAGGTAAATATTAGTTATTTAGAGGAAAGAAGGGTTAGGAGCTTGTTTGTTATCATTGACACATTTGGTGCCTTTCTGAATATATTGATGTTTTGCTTGAGTGCTGCAGCGGTAAGCCAGCGGTAGACGCTACAGCGCCTATATGACGGTGGGACATTTGGATATTTATAAAGCCACTTGCTTAAATGATGAGGCATCACCCTTATCTCTTATCCTTAGCATGACATTTCAGCACCCAAGTGGATGCTTCAAAGACACTTGGCGCCTCCTACATGTGTCCCATGTGATAGTTGGTGATTTTAATCATCACATCTTTTTGTAAAGTAGCTTTATGAATAATATCTAAGTTTTATGATCATAAATTATTATTATTATTTTATTAAGACTTGGTTAGATTAAATTATAATAGAATGCTTCTTTAGGGAGTAACAAACAGAGAGAGTTTTAACATGGAGGAAACTATCTTGACATTGTAGCTTTCCTCCATTGTTATTCCACTCTTAAACTTTTATTTTTAGTATAGTTTCTAGATTTCATTCAAGGTTTGCTCACGCCATAGCTTCATCCTTCGTATGTGACTTGGGATCATTGGAGTGTATCTTTTGCAACCATTCTCCTCTTGTCTTCCTACGGTAATATGAGCTTTTTAGTTTGTATTATGTTGATGAAACTTGTTATGAGCTAATCTTGTTGTAGTTGGATTGTTCTTAGTGTGTAATGAACTTTGAGTAGCTTTTATGTAATATTATGATGTTGTTTGCGTTTTATTCCTTGTGTCATAATGCTTTCAACTTTGTTTTGGGAATGGCCAACTAAAACAAGGGGGCTTTGTGGGTACAGACATGGTTCACAAAGAGAACTCAATGAATGATATGAATGAAAACCCTTTAAAGACATTTAAAGGAATTACTACTTAACTCTAGACATAGGGGAGTAATAGTTCATAAAGCAAATGTTGTAAGAGCTTAATATACAGGGGTAAAACTTACTTAGAGCCTAGACATAGGAGTCTTGTAACATAACCCTGACGATAGTGACTGAAAGGCACGCCACCAAGGCGCTACAACGTCTACGGATTCTGAAGCGCTACAGGGCTTAACGCTACAGCATCTAATATTATAGAACACTACTCTTGGAAATTTACATAACTACTGAGCTATCCAACTCACTCTTAAATACTTTCAATTCATTACTGTTTTCACATCTTTACTTGTTTATTTACATTCATGTTGATCACAATGACAATACTTGTTGACAACTTGTATTTGTTACTTGTTTTTCTCACTAGCTAAATTACTAATTTAAATATAGAAGTAAACTCAACAATCTCCGTGGGAACGATCTTTACTTATCATTATATTACTTGTTGCGATTGTGTATACTTGCACATCTACTTTTCGCACAACAAGTTTTTGGCGCCGTTGCCGGGGATTGTGAAAGTTAATTTCTATTGTTTAGTTAGTAAGTTTAGTTAGTTTAGATTCTTTTGCTTAATGTGTTCTATTTTTTCAGCAATATTTTTATTTTGTATTGTGTTTTGTGTTTGTAGTGTGTTTCTCTTTGTTGTTATTTGTGTTTAGTTGAAGAAAAAAATTCCACTTTATGCCATGGACCATTGGAATTTTTACTCCATGCAAGAATTGAATGCTCAACAACATTGTTTCAACTATGACTTCCATGGGGATGAACATGAAAGGGGCTGTTTTGAGAAAAATTTCATACCCATGACAGCCCAAAATATGGATTATGGAATGGAAAATGTTGTGTGTGAACAACATTCATATTCTCAAGCTCAACCCGAAGGATTACAAGAGAACAACTCCGATCTAAAAGAACTCTTAGCTCAATTCCTTGAGGATAGCAAAGTGGATAAAGACAACTTTCAAGTGACATGTAAGAATATAGATGCTCACTTTAAGACTATAATGGAGCATCTAAAAGAAGAGAGTTGTGTTGAAGAAGTGATTGAGCTAGAAGAAAAGTGTTGTATTGAAGAGGTGGTTGAGCAAAACAAAGAAAAAAGTGTAGAGTTTGAAGATGATTGTTATCATTTGGGCAACTCTGATTTTAAAGAAATTTTTGCTCAATCCATTGAATCTACTGAATTGGTTGAGCAAGAGGAAGAAAAAGAGAATGTAGAGTATGAGCTTGAATATGGTCATGTGGAAATTGTGGAAGAAAAACAATTTTTTTTTGTAGTTGTAGAAAAAGAAAAATTCAAAAATAGTGACAAGGAAGAGAAACCAAGGTTGAGGAATGAAAAAAGTCATGTGACAAGTGAGACTCAACCCTTGGTACTTAAAGAAAATATCCCTCCCCAAGATGAGCTTCAATTTTTTCAAAAAAAGGGGAATTCCTATCCCAAATGTTTATTGGTTGGGGCATGGGAACATTTGCTGCCCTATACCAAATACATGGGATTTCTGACCAAAAAGAGAAGGCGGAAGGATGATATTTTCTTCTTGTCCTATTATCCACCCTAATTTGGGTTTTGAATGTCAAGTCTAGCTAAGGACTCTTAAACAAAGCGCTCCTGGGAGGCAACCCAGATTTTTAGGACTAATTATATTTTGTGTGTTTTTGTTTTTACTATTACAGGTATGAATAAGAAGACTTGTGGTATGTATGTGCTGTCAATTATGCGGACTTTTGATACTGTAGCACCATGTGCTATGGCACTCGTAGCTGAGGTGTCTAGAACAGATGAGACTTCATAATCTAAAAATGAACCCGGCTAAGTGTGCTTTTGGCGTGTTTGCAGGCAACTTTTTAGGATTCTTGGTACACAACCAAGGCATTGAAGTAGACAAGAACAAAGCTCGAGCTATCCTTGAGGCAAGACCTCCCAGAAGCAAGAAGGAGCTGTAGAGCCTGCTAGGCAAAATCAACTTCCTGAGAAGATTTATCTCCAACTCGGCTGGAAAGATGAAAGCTTTCTCACCTCTGTTGAGGATAAAAGATACTGAGGAAATGATGTGGGGAGCGAAGCAACAGGAGGCCTTTGACCAGATCAATGCTGCCTTGACTAACCCTCCTGTCCTAGTTAATGCTTGTACTAAACTAGAATATTATTTATTACCGAAAGAGGTTCTAGTTGTGTGCAAAGTTGACATTATCAGATATCTTCTTAATAGGCCCGCCTTGCAGGGAAGACTTGTCAAGTGGGCCATTAAGTTAAATGTGTTTGCCTTGACATACGTGCCATTAAGAGCTGTTAAAGGGCAAGCCCTGGCTAACTTCTTGGCTCAGCATCCATGTGTGGAGATACACGACGCCCCAGTCGAGTCCATTAACTATCTAGGCTTGAAGCCTTGGGTCCTTATGTTTGATGGCTCAAGTACCCAAACCAGGGCAAGCGTCGGTGTGGTCATCACCAGCCCCTGTGGGCAGACATGGAGATTCATGTGCAGGATAGGGGACTAAGTGGTGTGGTTATTTTAATATATGCAAGTATACATAGTCACACAAGTAATAAAGTGATAAGAAAGGTCGAACCCACAGGGATTATGTATTGTAAATTTTTGTAGTTCAAAGTGTACACTTAGTGTGTCTACACTATTCAGTATTCCGTTCGGTATGGAACCGATGAACTTCTATTTTATGAAGTAATGATATTCCGATTATGTTTTTATTTCGGAAAAAGTTTGTATGTCCAATACTTAAACAGGAAATGTGTCCTCTGAACTTCCGCATCTGTGCATCTTCGGTCTCTCTACATGTTAGAAATACCGGGGTGTTACAAAACAGAATACCAGTAGTACTAATAAAACACTAAATTAACAATCTAAACAACAAAATTTTACTATAATCCCCGGCAACGGCGCCAAAAACTTGGTGTGGTTATTTTAATATATGCAAGTATACATAGTCACACAAGTAATAAAGTGATAAGAAAGGTCGAACCCACAGGGATTATGTATTGTAAATTTTTGTAGTTCAAAGTGTACACTTAGTGTGTCTACACTATTCAGTATTTTTGGTTTGGAGTTTTCAAAGTAAGTAAAAATAATAATAAGCAATAAAATGTGTGAGAAATCAGTTGGAAAAAGTAGTTGAGATGTTTTCACCAAGTACTTTACTTCTAAGTGTTTTAATGGAGTATGTAGTGTGGGAACACTGGATGTAGGTGCATCAGTTTATGCCTTTCAGCACTTCTCTTCAGAGTTTCATTACAAGCTCTTATGATCTTTGTTTTTTACAGTAAAGAAAGGTTTGTCAATTCCTCCCTTGCCTCCTAACAATGATCCAAGTTTCTAAATAGGCTCACTCTTGTAATTTTATTATCCTAAGGACTATGCTATCCTATGTCTAGGTTTTAGCATGTATTTAACAAAGTTTCCTTTATTAAATACTTGTCCTTATTAACTCTTGAGTTCATAAATGTAGCCCATGTCTGCTGCTACAAGTTTTACCTATTCTAAAGTGATCAATTCCAGAATAAGTTGAAAGAAGTATTATGCAAGAGTTTAAAGTGTTTACACTACATAAACCATAATAACATATTTAGAAGTTCATTACAAGGTTAGAACATCTCAACTTAAAGGAATTTAGCTCATGTTACTCATGTTATAAAGCAAAGAATATGCAAAGAACATAAGTAAATGAATAATAAAGCAAAAGAACTTAAAAGAGTAGAGATTACTTGAATAGAAGATCTTTTGCATTAAGTTCCCAAGTTGAAGTACAATAAAGATTTCTTACACGAATTTCTTCAAAGTAGAAGTGAAGGGAATGGTTGTCAAACACTTCCTCACCTTCCTCTCCTTAGAAACTTGAAATGAAAATAAACTAAACCTAAACTAAGCGATAAGATGAAGGATTTAAAGATGTGAAAGATGATATTTTGATTAGTGAAGATATGGCTTCTATTTATAGGCTTGAAAGCTTTCCTCTTGCAAGGGGTTTCCTTTGGCGTGAAAGATCAGCTGAGGGGACCGAACATGGTTAGTTTGTTGAAAACCAATCAAGCAAGCTGCACAGGTTTGGTCGCTTGCATGCATAACAAAAGATGAGGTCCATTGAAGAAGTGCCACATGTCTTTTAGAATAGTTTAGTCTTGCAACTTGACTTTTATGTGTATCGCCGACTTCTGCAAGTGACTCAGCTCTAGGTAACTGGGTATGACGTCACAAATCAAGTGTGGAAGCATTGAAATGGTCTTTGGATGTTTTGGTATAAAGTGCAGAATTTAGCAGGTGTTGGCAGTGTTTCCACTCCTGGTGTTGGCAGTGTTTCCACTCCTGCAGTAGCTGCACTGAACAAAAACATCAAACCTAACAAGATTTGTGCATTTTGCCTAGATCATTTCCCTTTATCCATTTGAATATTTAGAATGTTATTCCTTGATAAATAAGCTATAAATATATATAAATGTTCTGGAAAATAAGCAATAACTCAAGTTTAATTGTATGAATAACTCTATATAAAATAGAGTTATCACTAAGCCTCCAATAATCATGAAGAATATGAAGCCTTGATCATGGGACTTGATATCCTGGCCGCCATGAAAGCTCTATATGTGGAAATCAAGAGGGATTCGCAACTGGTGATCAAACAGATCATTGGGGAATACAAGTGTTATAATACAAAACTTAAACAATTGCGAGCCTCGGCGCATAACTTATTAAAGTTGTTTGCCGATGATGTCATCATGTATGTCCCCAGAAACGAAAACCAAGAGGCAAACAATATAGCTCAACAAGCCTCGGGTTATAAAGAGTCGGTGGTCGAGGTATGGCAGCAGGATACCTCAATACCGACCGAGAAGGACCCTGCCAATGCTTTTGGAGTTTTGACAGAATACCTCTGTAATCCAACGGCTGACACCGATTTCAAGATTAAGCAAAGGGCGTTGAAATACATATTAATAGGGAGTGACCTGTACAAAAGAAGCGCCAATGGGGTATTGTTACGATGTCTCAAAAGAAAGGACGCGTATATGGTGATAGCACAAACCCATGCAGGAATTTGTGGTGCACACAGGTCTAGCCCCATCATGAAATGGCTAATATACAGACATGGATACTATTGGCCGACGATCACGGTCGATTGCTTCCAGTTTGCAAAGGGATGTGAAGCTTGCCAGCTGCCTGGACCGATCCAGAGAGTGCCTGCGGATGAGCTCCATCCCATTGTCAATCCTTGGCCATTCAGAGGGTGGGCCATGGATCTGATTGGCAAGATATACCCTCCGAGCTCAAAGGGCCATAACTTTATTATTGTGGCCACCGATTACTTCACTAGGTGGGTGGAAGCTGCGCCTCTAGCAAATGCCAATCAGGCTGTGGTGATCAGGTTTATAGAAAACCAAATCATATACAGATTTGGCATTCCTGAAACCATCACGGCCGATCAAGGCACGATGTTCACCGGGGAACCAGTGGTGGCCTTTGCCCAAGAATACGACATGAGGCACTCGTCTCCCTATTATGCTCAAGCTAACGGACAAGCAGAGGCTACTAACAAGTGTGGTTATATTGCTTTTGCAGGTTAGGTTTTAATGATGATGTGTTCGAAGTCAAAATGACAAGCAGGTTAGGTTTTGATGATGTATTCAAAGCGAAAAATGACCAAGCGGAAATCCAAGGCAAACAAGACTCAAGAAGTAAGGGCAGTCTCTAGGGTTTGGGTCGTGTCTTAGGATATCTTGTAAGCCGCTTTTGAGAGTCAGCTCAACTCATCTCACAATCTCACAGCCTTCATCTTGTCTAAACGCATGCATGCATAGGTAAGGCACGTAACATGAGAAAGTGTTTTTTGCATAATTATGAGCTTATTGCAAACAAGCACAAAATTGATTCATGGCTTCTTCCCTAAAGAAGAAAATCGATTTTGAGTCTGTTCCTCTTAAAGAAGCAAATCGATTCCTCTCTTGTTTTTGTGAACTACATAATCGATTCATAGCCTATTATTTTAAAAGAGTAAAATTGATTTCCATCTTCCTTACTCTAATTAAAGAATCGATTTGCATCTTCCTTATTTTAATTAAAATCGATTTCCAACCTTTTCCCTAAAACACAAATTGATTTCATTCCTTAGAAGCAATTAATCGATCAATTGTTCCTATTTCAAAGCCAAGAATCGATTTACATTCTAAACTCTTTTAAGACAAAAATCAACTCTCTACTTAGTGTGATCTCATTCAACGGTCATATTTTTCCTAAGCCTATAAATAGGACTTAGTGTTTCTCAGAAAAACACAACTCATTCTTACGCTTACGCTGAAATGCAAAACAAAACCCTAGCCACACACCTCTGTTCTTCAAGTATATATTTTTCATCTGTCAGAGCTGATTTCTCTCAAGGGTTAGGTTGGGTTGTTGATCTTCAAGTTGTTGTAATCTGCCTTCATAAGAGGTATTTTGGTTGTTAATTTGTAATTCTTTTTTACGTTGTATTTGGTACTAGAGAGTGGGGTATCTCTCTAGGGTTGCTGTTTGTACTAGGGAGTGAGGTATCTCTCTAGGGTTGTTGATTGTAACAAGGGTGGGGTATCTCTTGTTGCTGTTGTTGTGGTAGATTTGAGGGCTCTTCATAGGTGGGGTATCCTAGGAGAAGAGTGCCTGAGTCTGTAAAGGTTTCCAAAGCACCTGTAAGCTTTGTTGTGTTAGTGAAAAATCTCACAAGGGTGTGAGGACTGGACGTAGGTCACTAGGAGGTGACCGAACCAGTATAAAAATCTCTGTGTTCTTTACTGCTTTATTTTCAGTTTTCGTTTCTCGTTAATTCGTTCCATAAACCTGTGCGAAAAAGCAATCAAGTCGTTAAAGGGGACTTAATTTTTTAAAATCTCAATTCACCCCCCTCTTGAGACTGAAGCCACTTGGTAACAGAGCTAGACTCTTGTATAAAGGGCCTAGCAGCTTCAAGAGAAATGGCTTCAGGTTGGTCTACACAAGAGGGTGCGTCTCTTACCCGTCCTCCGGGATTCAATGGGGAAGACTATGCATATTGGAAAGAAAGAATGAGAATATTCATAGAAGGGGTAGATATAGATATATGGGATGCTGTGGAAAATGGACCTTTTGTACCCACACACATGGTAAATGGTATTCTCACTGTCAAAGAAAGAAATGAATGGATGGATAATGATAAAAGGAAAGTTCAACAAAATTTCCGTGCCAAGAATATTATCACTTCCGCACTTAGAGTGTCAAATTGTAAAACTGCTCAAGAAATGTGGGACAACCTTCAAGTCACTCATGAAGGTACCAGTGAGGTCAAAAGAGCAAGAACAAATACTCTCATCTGGGAATATGAATTATTCAGAATGAATCAAGGAGAATCGATACAAGAAATGCAAAAGAGGTTCACTCACATAGTGAACAAATTGGGCTCATTAGGAAAATCGTTTCCTCCCGAAGACTTGATCAGCAAAGTGTTGAGATGCCTAAATAGAGAATGGCAACCAAAGGTAACTGCGATAACTGAATCAAGAAATTTAGCTACGATGACTCTTGCCACCCTGTTTGGAAAACTACAAGAGCACGAGTTACAGCTCACTCGTCTAGCAGAGCATGAAGGAAAATATAAGATAACGAAAAATTTCGCTCCCAAGGCTTCTAGTTCAAATCCACCTGATGATAGTGATGATTCGAAAAATAAGGATGATGAAGATGATGAGAATATGGATCAAATGGTTAGAAAATTCAAAAAGTTCATGAAAAGGAAAAGTTCACCCAAAAAGAATTCTTCATCCAAAGGAGTCTCAAGCAAAGAAAACTTGTCAAGTCCACCAACTTGCTACGAATGTGGTAAATCCGGACACATGACGATGGAGTGCCCGAACTTACAAAGAAAATTTTCAAAGTTTAAGAAAAAGGAGTCCAAAGGAAACAATGGTAGAAAAGCCCACATAGCATGGGAAGACAATGACATGAACTCATCACATAATTCAGAAAGTGAAAAAGCTCAAGTTGCTCTCATGGCCGACCACGACAGTGAAAATGAAACTGAGGTATATTCTAACTCTGAAACTTCACAAAATGCATATGATGAATTACATGAGGCATTTCTTGAATTGCATAATGATTCTATAAATTTAGCTAAGACATTAAGTAAATCTAAGAAAACTATTGCTCATCTTCAAAATGAAGTTAATGCTTTAACTAAGGAAAAATTAGAGCTTAGAAAAGAAAATGATGATCTTGTTTATTTTAAGGTAAATTATGTATGTGATAAGTGTACAGAACATGAAAAGAAATACCATGAGCTTGAATGGACATTAGGAAAAATGTGCGTACAAAACAAACAACATGTGCATCCTAGGCCACAAAGAAACACTTCCATAAAAAGAAATTTGCATTATAGGCCTAAGTTCACTACTAGTCCATATATTAGATGTTATTACTGTGCCAAACTAGGACATATTGCATCTGTTTGCATGGCTAGAGCAAGACAAGTTGTGAAAAAGGTATGGGTTCCCAAAGGAACTATACCAAGTACTAACCCACAAGGACCCAAAGAAATTTGGGTACCAAAACTTTTAACTTGATCTCATTACAGGTATGCTTCAAGGTATGGGGGCAGATTGATACCTTGACAGCAAAGACTCAAAGCGCATGACTGGAGACGCAACAAAGTTCTTAACACTCACCCCCGAAAAAAGCAGTCATGTGACTTGTGATAACAACAATAGAGTAAGAATCACCGGTGAAGGTTAGATTGGTAAAGTTTTATTCACCTCTGTAGCGACCGAAAAATCCGTGTGAGGATTCCTCGAAGGTTCAAAGATGAAGCCGCCACCAAAATTTAGTTTAAGGGCAAATATTGGAAAATCCCTTTGAGTTTGGATAAGGGTCCTTGAGACCAGATTTGGGTTCGGGAGTCGGTTATGCGTGGGGAAGGTGTTAGCACCCCACGACATCCTTCCTAAGGAAGGTTACCTGCTAACTAGTTGTAAGAAAGAATATTAATTTTTAAAATGTTTATTTTTACCCTTTTATTGTGAATTAAAGGAAAATAAGAGAAAGAAAAGACTTGATGTTTTTTGAATTGAAGAAGAGAATTGTTTAAGGAAAGACTAAAATAGGTTTTTTATTAATGCAATTGACAGATGTGGGCCCCCATCTGCTCCTACGTATCTCTTGGTAGAGAATCAAATCACACGTAGTTCTTGGTAGAAAAATGTTTGTTGGTTGGTATTTTTTAATATAGGGGTCTTAGGACGCCTGAGTGATCAGTTCATTTGTCCTAAAACGACGACTAACCTGACTGTACAGTCGGCTTAATCCCCTACCTTGTGAAAATAGAGTTTTTGAAGTTTGGAAAATGGTTTGAAGTGTGTTTGTTTGATTTTATTTGAATAGGGATTTTAGGACTCTTGAACCGTACGGTTCATTTATCCTAGAATGCTGACTAACCCGTCTGTACAGTCGGCTTAGTCCCCTATTTTCGAAAAATGGAGTTTTTGATTTATGGAAAGAAATATGTTTGTTTTTATTTTAATTTAGAAATTGTTTGTTTTAAATAGGGATTTTAGGACATGATCCGTAACGGTTCATTAGTGACCTAAAAAACAGACTAACCCGACTGTACAGTCGACTTAGTCCCCTATTTATAAAAAAAAGAATATCTATTTTCATAGAAAGAAATGGATTTGTGAGAGAAATTATTTATTTGTAGAAAAAAGAAAAAAGGAACGAAAACGGGGTGTAGTGGTAAAATGGATTGCCATTAGCTACAGGGTTTGTATTTTTAAAAGAGGGTGTGGAAAACAGAAGCCCAGTTCGTTTTTGTGAACTGGTATGCGAGAATGTGGGCTTCCAGTGGGGAATGTATGGAGTAAAATGGAGGTGTAAGACTGAATCTAATTGTAAAAATTAAAATTAAAATAAAATTGGTATATAAGGCAACTAATGAAAACCTAAACCTAATCTTCCCTTCTTCTCTTCACCCTCAGCTGCGCCGCAACAAACAGATTAGGGAAAGAGAGAAAAGCGAGATTTCCGGCGGGAGAGGAGGCGAGGGTTCCGGCGAGAGAGTTCATGGAGAGAAATAGAGAGGAGAGGCGTGAGACTTTTGTGAGTGAGATGGAGGAAGGCGGTGGGGACAGAGAGAGCGACGCGCGAGGAAAGAGAGAGAGGAGAGAGCCACGGGGGCGCTGACGGCGACACAGGGTGGTTCGCGGTTGTCTTTCCGTTTTCGACGGCCAGGCGACGGAAAAGGGGGAACGAAGACGACCGTGCGAACGGGAACAGCTCGCGGTGCTGCGAGAGAACGACAGCGACAGAGCAGGGGTTACGTCGGAGCTGCTGCGGTGGTGTGACTGAGATGATGGAGGGCGTGGTGCTTGTGACGGTGTTTCTCAACGGTGGCGCGAAGGATGGATGACCACCGTCCACGGTGGTCGGAGATGTAAGTTTTATTCTTTATTTTGTTTGTGTACTAAGTCTGATTGCACCTATTTTGTTCTGATATCAACCATCTTACTTCTATATAATTCCTAAACTTTCATCCACCATTTGTTATCTCTGATTTTTGGTCTTTGCTGCTAGTCCTCCTATTAGTTTGTTTTTTTTTTTTTTTTGAAAGGGAGATTTCTAAATAAACTAGTTCTTTCATTACGGTGCCTATTTTTTTGAAACCCTAATCTACTTACAGTCCCAATCTGTTCTTAATCCTAATTTACTTATAGTATCGGTACTTCTAAAAACATAACATAAGCTGAACCCTTTTTAGTTCATACGTACAGTTTACTAATTTCATAAGTTGATCATATACTGTTTTTCATCTATGTACAAACCACAACTATAATTCTTTGCAAAAATAACCAGTTTATGAATGTGCAAACCAACCTCTTTTCCAGCCTCTAAGAGTCTCGTAATATTGCTCTGCTACTGCTGTTGTTCCTTCTGATTGCTACTGCTGCTCTATTGCTTCTGTTTCCGAATTTTTGTTGTTTTGCGATTAGGGTTTCGATGTGAAAACCCTAATCTTTTTGCTTCTGAATTGTGTCTTTTCTGTGAATTTCCCGTGTGCTTTTTCTGTGTGAATTTCTGTCTGTTCTCCTCTGTCTGACTTCAACTTGTTTATATAGGCAGATTTTAGGGTTTTTTTCTAATCCTTCTCCAATTTCTTTCCTTTTTCAGGTACTTGGACCTATTGGGGAAACTTGCTCAGCAAGAACAGGCCCAAAGAAGCTGCTGTTGCTGCTGTTGTTTTTTTGTGTTTCGTTTTTTTCTATTTTTTTTTGTATTTTTATGTATTTTCGAATTATATTATTTGTATTTTTTGATTTTTTGGATTTTTGGATTATTGTAAATTAATTTTTATTAATTCTGATTTTTATTATATTTTGGGCTGTTGTAATATTTTTAAGATCTGATTTTATTTTATTATCATTTTTTATGGCTTTTTGATCAAAAAGGCTAAATTAGGTCCAAGAAATCAGCCACAGGCCCATTTATCAAAACTGGCCCAAAAGTTAGATGTAGGCCCAAACAACCCAAAACATTAAAAACTAATTCGAAAAAAGCGTAAGCCCACTAAGATAAGTTAACAAAATCAGGCCCAAAAGGTTGGGCATAGGCCCAATTGGACAAATTGGTCCGAGATTAGAAGCAAAACAGTGTTTGAAATGCCATGGGCTTGTGACACGGGGTTAAAGCGATTATGATAAAAGATCGGGCAAAATTAGGGTATAACAGCTGCCCCTCTTTATTTATATTTTACTAGAAAATGTGAATGGTTTTCAGATTTTCGTAGTAGAAATACAAATAAAGATAGATTAGACGCTAATTTTGTCCGCTTAGGGGGAAGATGAGTTAGGGAAAAGAGGGACGATTAACACTTGGCGTGTAAACCGAGAACAATAAAGAAATGATCGCTGGGGATCTGGAGGAGCCTTGGGGCTCTAGAAGAGCATTTGGGCTCTAAGGGAGTACTGGGGCTCCAAGGGGTTGCCTAAACCCTAAAGGACCAATTGGGGTCCGAAGGTGCACTGGGGCTTTGAAGGACCACTGGGGGTCCAAAAGAGCACAAACTAGCAATAGTACTAGTAAAATGGTATGCTCGGGGTGGCCTTTTTCGAGCGGCCGGAGGGGCAAGATCAGGTCATTGACCTAATTTGCTCACCTCCAAGGATGTCCACCATGTCTTAGGCTGACATAGCTAGTCTGAAGGACCTGGGGTCGGATGATCCGTCGCGCTCAGTGGCGACATAGTGATCTTGAGGGTAGAGTTCGAAGTCATTGCTTTGACATACTGGGTCGAACTGAACTGATGGACCTGGGGTCGGATGATCCGTCGGTTGCTCGATAACGCGACGTGCGATCTAGAATGAATGACCATTGCAGGTCTAAATTAAGACAGCGCTGGGGCTGCGAGGGACTGCTGGGGGTCCGAGACTCTGAATTGTGATATGAGACCAGTGCTTGGAGCATTGACTTTGAGGGGACCAATTATTGGGATTGACACATGGCGTACTTGCCTAGAACCTAACTAATGAATGCATTTACCTGAGAAGGGAAAAGCTATCTATATTTGGCATATCTAAAAATGCGATGAATGATGCATGCGTGTAATATAAGTGTGTGAAATGGTAGGTGTGCGATGAGATGAATGAAACGTATATTAATGCATGATGGAATGATTTATGCTATGTGGATGATTTTTCTTTTTTGGCTTTCCTTTTTTTTTGTTGCCTTTTTTTTGGGGCTTCTCTTTTTGCTGGTCCTTCAACTCGCAGGACTCCCGGCATGGGGTTACAAGGCTAACAAGTGCATTCGTACTGCTAGGTCAATTGCACGTCACTGGGACTTATCATTTGAGATGATCGCGCATTTATTGCTCCATTCCTGCAGTTCCTTTCTTCTTTATAGGTGTTTTAATGAAAGACTATATCTCTTCTGTGATTCTCGGAAATTTCGTAATGATTGTAATGCATTTGATTATGCCACATGTTTCTCAATTCAGTATCAATTATCACAAAACACCATTTCAAAAGTAAAAAGAAGGGAAAGTGTTTGATATTGACATGGAGGCCAAATGTGCAGAAGGCACACTGACTTAAGATTACGTCAGGAATTTCATTGAAAGAATAGGAAAGCTGAAATACTAAGCAGACTTCTCGGTAATTAGTGCCCTTGAAGTAACGGTGCCGGCCACCCATGTTCACGACCTTGATCACTCATCATCTGACCTTTGGAAGTGTTGATTGCCCCAATGTTTGTTTAGTCCAACTTCTTGACCCTAATTTTTGCCTGGATTGTCCCTTTTGGATTTTCAATCCACCGGGTCGCTCTAACTTTTGCCTAGGCCGCCTTTCCGGGTTTTCAACCTAGCGAGCTCATTTTTGCTTGGATCATCTTTCTCATTTTTCTATACTCCCTTTTTTAAGCAGAGTTCACCGAGAGTGGGGGTCTTCCCTGTCCATTTCTGTGAGAATTAAGGCTCTTCCAGAGAATGATTTCTCTACCATGTGAGATCCTTTATAGTTCGAGGTCCATCTCCTGCGGAAATCCTTTTGGGTATGACTTTCTTGGGCACCAAGTCTCCTTAAAATTGTTGAGGAAAGACTTTCTTTTGTTAAGTTTTCTTTGTTCTTTTCTGATGTGACATAAGACAACCGTCCTTTTGTTTGGTGAGGTTTAATGGAAGTACTACTCCCATTGTACGGGGTTGCCCCTGTTGAAGTATGAACGAGGTATGATCTCCATGTAAGGTGAAATGTCACTATCATCCCTGATATTCTTTGTTTGTTGTTGCAACTGCCCCAATTGTTTTTGGGCGGTATGGGGAGGGATCATGATGCTCGACTTAGAGTCCTTGCGTAGCCCTTTCACCACTGTCCGTGATGATCTTTTTTAGGAAAGCGGTAACGGCAGATCATATTTCTGGTGAAATGTCACCACCATCCCTGATATTCTTCATCTGTTGCTGCAACTGCCCCATTTTTTTTTGGGCGGTATGGGAAGGGATCATGATGTTCGACTTGGAGTCCTTACGTAGCCATTTCAACACTGTCCATGACGATCTTTTTTAGGAAAGCCGTAACGGCAGACCAAGTTTCCCGACAATCACGGATTTGTTACACCAGTGGGCGTCTTATGTCAGACAAGGTGTTGTAAGCGAACTTTCTTGATTTGCTATCCTTTTGGTGTGATGTTAATTTTAACACCGTTTTGTCTTCTTCTGTGCCCCAGTTAATCATTTCGTTTGATTCCACGCGAGGCTGGGTCACTTTATCCTTTTATTCCGTTATTATCATTACCTCTGGAAGAGTTTCCCAGTTATCTTCAACATATTCCTTGGTTTGATTAATGGGGCGATCAAAGTTATGACATGAATTACCGACGTTATTTTCAAGGACAAGTTATTTAAGTCTGCATTAGTAGAAATTGAAGAAGGATAAAAGAAAAAGTAAAGCGAGCAAATGAGTAAAAAGGAATTTATCGGAGAATTCAAAATGCTATTTTATTAATATTGATACTGGAAAGAAACATGCATGCCCTTATTGAAATGTCCTAAGGCTTTGGGCGAAGCCATAGGATTTGCATTACGTAACATTACTTTGAACCGAAAATCACAAGAAAATCAACAATCTCCCAATTCATAAGTGCTTCAAGTGCAGGACAAAGGCGCACAAGGTTGATGATGTTGTTTTTAGCCCTTTGATCGCCTTCAAAAGCATTGACAGGTGACTCCTCATGCCCCTGGCAAAAAGTTAGCGCCTCCGTTCGGAGCATCCTCATTGAAGCTCAACCAATCGGATTTGATCAGATCCTGAACCACATGTTTCAGTGCCTTGCAGTTTTCTACTGAATGCCCAATTGCGCCTGCGTGAAATTCGCAAGTGGCGTTCGGGTCATAGCCTCTCGGGAAAGGAGGTTCAATGGGTCTCATCGGGCGGGGGGAGATTAGGTTGTGACTAGTGAGGTGGTCGAACAGATCTGAGTAGGATGTGGGAATTGGATCAAACTGTACATGTCTCCTTTCTGGGTAGTTTGGTGGTTTATGGCTTTTGGTGGTTTGGGTAGAGAGGTGTAGGGCTCGAGGATGGTTTTTGGAAGTGTAAGAGGCTTTCACTGATCTTGTTATGGAGTTGGTTTCCCCTTCATTACCTCTAACAAATCCTGCGAAGGGCTTCCTTGGGTGATTGGTTTCGGCCGAACCGTGGGAGATTTTCCCGTTTCTCATTCCCTTCTCCAACCTTTCTCCTATGGTGATCATGTCTGAGAAGTTAGAGGATACGCTCCCAATTAATCTGTCATAGAAGGGTGATTGCAACGTATCTATGAACATGGATACCATCTCTTTCTCTAGTAGAGGCGGGGCTACCTGCGCTGCCGACCCTCTCCAACGATGGGCATACTCCTTGAATGATTCTTTGTTTCTTTTCACCATATTTTGCAACTGTGCTCTATCGGGAGCCATATCGATGTTGTATTTGTACTACTTTAAGAAAGCATCAGCCAGATCTTTCCAACATTGAATGTGGGTGCGTTCCAACTGCATGTACCAGCTTGAGGCTGCCCCGGTCAAGCTGTCTTGAAAGTAATGGACGAGCAGTTTGTCGTCGTGTGCAAATGCGGGCATTCTTCTACAATACATAGTCAGATGGCTAGCGGGACAAGTTACCCCTCTGTATTTGTTAAAGTCGGGAACTTTGAACTTGGGTGGGATAATCACATTAGGGACGAGACACAGATCGTATGCATCCCTTGCGCCGACATTGGATCCTTCAATTGCTCTCAGGCGCTCTTCTAGTATCTGATATTTGTCCTCGGGGTGAGAATCCTCCATTGATTTGTTATGAGAGGGCCTTCTCACGTTGTAGTGGGGAGGAACCATCGGCATTGCAGCGGAGCTCAGTGGGGGAGTATGATGAATTACTACTGGTGACTGAGTATAACCCTGTGGAATGACCTGTGGTGCAGTCGTAGGACTTGAGAAGTGAACTCGCGGTATTTCTACATTTGTATTTTGAGCTGATGGTCCAGCGACTCCCGAAGGTCCTTCCTCTTGATTGGCTTCCATGGTAGGAGGAGCATAACCAGCTGGGAGACCGTAAGGAGGCCATTGGTAGCTCTGGACGTTCACTCCAGCGGTGTATGGAGTCTCAGAGCTGGGAGGAGGAGGGAGACTTGTAGCATTGTTTTCAGTATTCCCTGCCGAAACACCTTCATCTACATTTCTTCTCTCGAGGAGTTTCACGAATTCATACATTTGATCTTTCAGCGCCATCATCTCGGTCATTTGATCTTTCAATACCATCATCTCGCTCATTTGATCCTTCAGCTTTGCAATGTCTTCTCTCAGAGCCTGATTATCCTCTTCGGTCATTTTTCTTGTTTGGGAATGAGTCCGGTAGCGATGTTGATGAACCAGCTTGCCCTTTTACTCTCTGTTTATTTTTCAATTTTTTCGTAAGTACATGAATGAATGAATGAATGTGCATGAAATGCAAATGTATGACGCCGGGGAAATTGTAAGTTTCTGTTTGACGCAGGACTGAAAGAGGCTTAAAATTTAATAATGCAAAATGTTTGATCTATCTTGTCAGAAAGAAAGTCTTACAATTCCCTGGCGGTTATAGAAATGTATGAAATGATAATGTGCAATAAATTTTTTTTTATGCCATGCAAAAGGGAAAGGTAAAAATGCATGAGGTATGCTAAAAAATAAATTGCCAAAATAACATATGATTTTTTTGAAATTTTTTTCATTTTAGGAGACCGAAAAAATGTATCAGTGTTTGTTTGAATGCAAGGGTATGAGGCTCCTTTGTGTCCTAAAAGGGTTCCTTAGAGAATAGGTCTAGGGCTTGTCTGTTGAGTGAACCTTTCAAAGGGCAGCTCTAAAGAGTCCTACATAAGGTTCCTAGAGCCAACGACCCCAGTTAAAAACACTGATCAACAACAATAGGCAAGCTATTAGGAGTGTCAGCATTCTCAAGAGGGACCAAACTCTAGGTGAGACTTTCGTGACCACCCAACAGGACGCACATCCAGTAGGCCATCACTACGCAGTCTCGTTCTAACTTAGGTTATTCTCCAGTCCGGGTACGGGACTATTCTCACGTGTGTGCAAAAGTGTGATAGTGGAGTGTGTGAAGGAGCAAAATATCAATAATACCCCCCAATCTGCAAAACAAACAAATACAGATACAAAAAAGTGGTCTTCTATCCTAAGGTTTACATATCACATAAATACATAACATGCAACAAGAATAAAAGATGAAAGGGAAGGGTAAAAATAACATTAAATTAACAACCAATCCTACAACTAATTTAAACTAGGCTAGACTCTCTAAAGATCCCCAGTGAAGTCGCCAGCTGTAGCGACCGAAAAATCCGTGTGAGGATTCCTCGAAGGTTCAAAGATGAAGCCGCCACCAAAATTTAGTTTAAGGGCAAATATTGGAAAATCCCTTTGAGTTTGGATAAGGGTCCTTGAGACCAGATTTGGGTTCGGGAGTCGGTTATGCGTGGGGAAGGTGTTAGCACCCCACGACATCCTTCCTAAGGAAGGTTACCTGCTAACTAGTTGTAAGAAAGAATATTAATTTTTAAAATGTTTATTTTTACCCTTTTATTGTGAATTAAAGGAAAATAAGAGAAAGAAAAGACTTGATGTTTTTTGAATTGAAGAAGAGAATTGTTTAAGGAAAGACTAAAATAGGTTTTTTATTAATGCAATTGACAGATGTGGGCCCCCATCTGCTCCTACGTATCTCTTGGTAGAGAATCAAATCACACGTAGTTCTTGGTAGAAAAATGTTTGTTGGTTGGTATTTTTTAATATAGGGGTCTTAGGACGCCTGAGTGATCAGTTCATTTGTCCTAAAACGACGACTAACCTGACTGTACAGTCGGCTTAATCCCCTACCTTGTGAAAATAGAGTTTTTGAAGTTTGGAAAATGGTTTGAAGTGTGTTTGTTTGATTTTATTTGAATAGGGATTTTAGGACTCTTGAACCGTACGGTTCATTTATCCTAGAATGCTGACTAACCCGTCTGTACAGTCGGCTTAGTCCCCTATTTTCGAAAAATGGAGTTTTTGATTTATGGAAAGAAATATGTTTGTTTTTATTTTAATTTAGAAATTGTTTGTTTTAAATAGGGATTTTAGGACATGATCCGTAACGGTTCATTAGTGACCTAAAAAACAGACTAACCCGACTGTACAGTCGACTTAGTCCCCTATTTATAAAAAAAAGAATATCTATTTTCATAGAAAGAAATGGATTTGTGAGAGAAATTATTTATTTGTAGAAAAAAGAAAAAAGGAACGAAAACGGGGTGTAGTGGTAAAATGGATTGCCATTAGCTACAGGGTTTGTATTTTTAAAAGAGGGTGTGGAAAACAGAAGCCCAGTTCGTTTTTGTGAACTGGTATGCGAGAATGTGGGCTTCCAGTGGGGAATGTATGGAGTAAAATGGAGGTGTAAGACTGAATCTAATTGTAAAAATTAAAATTAAAATAAAATTGGTATATAAGGCAACTAATGAAAACCTAAACCTAATCTTCCCTTCTTCTCTTCACCCTCAGCTGCGCCGCAACAAACAGATTAGGGAAAGAGAGAAAAGCGAGATTTCCGGCGGGAGAGGAGGCGAGGGTTCCGGCGAGAGAGGAGGCGAGGGTTCCGGCGAGAGAGTTCATGGAGAGAAATAGAGAGGAGAGGCGTGAGACTTTTGTGAGTGAGATGGAGGAAGGCGGTGGGGACAGAGAGAGCGACGCGCGAGGAAAGAGAGAGAGGAGAGAGCCACGGGGGCGCTGACGGCGACACAGGGTGGTTCGCGGTTGTCTTTCCGTTTTCGACGGCCAGGCGACGGAAAAGGGGGAACGAAGACGACCGTGCGAACGGGAACAGCTCGCGGTGCTGCGAGAGAACGACAGCGACAGAGCAGGGGTTACGTCGGAGCTGCTGCGGTGGTGTGACTGAGATGATGGAGGGCGTGGTGCTTGTGACGGTGTTTCTCAACGGTGGCGCGAAGGATGGATGACCACCGTCCACGGTGGTCGGAGATGTAAGTTTTATTCTTTATTTTGTTTGTGTACTAAGTCTGATTGCACCTATTTTGTTCTGATATCAACCATCTTACTTCTATATAATTCCTAAACTTTCATCCACCATTTGTTATCTCTGATTGTTGGTCTTTGCTGCTAGTCCTCCTATTAGTTTGTTTTTTTTTTTTTTTTGAAAGGGAGATTTCTAAATAAACTAGTTCTTTCATTACGGTGCCTATTTTTTTGAAACCCTAATCTACTTACAGTCCCAATCTGTTCTTAATCCTAATTTACTTATAGTATCGGTACTTCTAAAAACATAACATAAGCTGAACCCTTTTTAGTTCATACGTACAGTTTACTAATTTCATAAGTTGATCATATACTGTTTTTCATCTATGTACAAACCACAACTATAATTCTTTGCAAAAATAATCAGTTTATGAATGTGCAAACCAACCTCTTTTCCAGCCTCTAAGAGTCTCGTAATATTGCTCTGCTACTGCTGTTGTTCCTTCTGATTGCTACTGCTGCTCTATTGCTTCTGTTTCCGAATTTTTGTTGTTTTGCGATTAGGGTTTCGATGTGAAAACCCTAATCTTTTTGCTTCTGAATTGTGTCTTTTCTGTGAATTTCCCGTGTGCTTTTTCTGTGTGAATTTCTGTCTGTTCTCCTCTGTCTGACTTCAACTTGTTTATATAGGCAGATTTTAGGGTTTTTTTCTAATCCTTCTCCAATTTCTTTCCTTTTTCAGGTACTTGGACCTATTGGGGAAACTTGCTCAGCAAGAACAGGCCCAAAGAAGCTGCTGTTGCTGCTGTTGTTTTTTTGTGTTTCGTTTTTTTCTATTTTTTTTTGTATTTTTATGTATTTTCGAATTATATTATTTGTATTTTTTGATTTTTTGGATTTTTGGATTATTGTAAATTAATTTTTATTAATTCTGATTTTTATTATATTTTGGGCTGTTGTAATATTTTTAAGATCTGATTTTATTTTATTATCATTTTTTATGGCTTTTTGATCAAAAAGGCTAAATTAGGTCCAAGAAATCAGCCACAGGCCCATTTATCAAAACTGGCCCAAAAGTTAGATGTAGGCCCAAACAACCCAAAACATTAAAAACTAATTCGAAAAAAGCGTAAGCCCACTAAGATAAGTTAACAAAATCAGGCCCAAAAGGTTGGGCATAGGCCCAATTGGACAAATTGGTCCGAGATTAGAAGCAAAACAGTGTTTGAAATGCCATGGGCTTGTGACACGGGGTTAAAGCGATTATGATAAAAGATCGGGCAAAATTAGGGTATAACAACCTCGATTGAAATTTAATGTAGAAGAATTTAAGAATAGTTTATTAAGTTTTAGTAAATTATGTGATCATTGAAATAGGTAATCCCTAATCTTGGTTCATGCATCATTGAGAACAATATTTGTGAGGCATGTCAGAATAATAGGAAACAACACAAAGTATTCTGGTCAACCCTCTAGGACTGAGCATATAGAAATTAGATATCACCTTCTTAGAGTTTATGGTTAGAAAGGCGATAGTGTGATTGAGTTAGCTGAGTCGTCATGAACAGCTAGTTGATATTTTCACAAATCCATTGCAAAAGAAAACTTGGTTCTTCGTTCGTTCAAATGAGTTTCGATTAAATGTTTCTCAAGTGATTTTATAAGAAATGTGAATTTAAGTGAAATTGTGATTTGTAAATTTCTGCGTGCTCAAGAAGCGATTTCTAAAGCGGTTAAAGTGCTATTTTGTTCCTTGAAATCTATTTTGCTTCTGTCACAGTCAATTGCTAGCTCTGTTATTTTTTTTTTAAATCGATTTTTCTCCTGCTATAATACATGCTCACAATCGGTTGTTTACCTAAAATAATTTTTCTCCCAAAACTCTACTTCTCTTGATCATATTCTGGCCGCCATCGCCAACTTTCAAACTAAGCAGCGTGAAATGTATGAAGCTTAAACAAGAATTTGCTGCCTTAAAACAATTACTTAACAGATTTTGAGACTCATGTTGGCTTTTACTTGTTTTGATGAAATATTCTCTTCATGGTATCGAATATGATTTTTGTTTTTGTTTTGATGATTATTCATTTTTATAAATCTGCAATGGTTCATTTACCTTGTCAAATAACTGTGTTGTTCGATTCGCAAACTATGTCTCACAATCACCCTTTTGATCATGACAAAAAGGGGGAGAAATATATAGGATTGATATAGAATTGTCATTTTGCATCTAATCATTGAGATAGGGGGAGCATCAAGTGAGGGGGAGTCATGTTGCATATCATGCATTATTTTGTTTGATGAACTAACCTCCTGTAACGCCCCAAAATAATTGATTAATTATTTAATTAATTAAGTAATTAGGATTTATGTGGTAGAAAAATAATAAAATAAATATATATTATTATGTGTGTTATTTTGTGTGGGGGTTGGTATTGGTAAGGAGTGAGATGTTAAAAGGAAAAGGGCTTGGGTTAAGTCGCATAAGCTAAGTAGAAAAACCCATAAGACTAACTAAGTATAAATAGGTAATTTTTAGGGTTTTGCTCACATAACTAGAAAAACAAAGTGAGAGAGTGAGAATAGAGAGAAGAGGGCGGCACTAGAGAGGAGAAGAGAAGAGGGAAGTCGCGAATTGAGAGGGGGCTAAGGCAAGCAAGGATTTCGAGTTCCTCAAAAACAAGGTAAGGGTGGGGTTCTATCTATCTAATGGGTTATATGAATGTCTCTATGTGGGGTGGTTAATGGAACCCTAGATGATTAAGATTAGAGAACCTTAGTTTTAAGGATTGATTATGTTTGATGATGAATATATGTGCTTAAAAGTGTTTAAACATGAATTGACGATGTCCAAGCATGATTGATGATGATTGTATGTGATTGGTGATGATTAAATGTGTTTTGACGGTGATTAAATGTGATTAATGGTGTTTAGACATGATTGGTGATGATTAACATGTTTGATGATGATTTGGATGTGATTGCTGGTGTTTGGTGTTGTGTGTTGTTGATTTTAAACAAAATTTCTGGTTGTAGGGCGCATTCTGCGTGTATTCTGGAAACAATCTAGTAGTCCGAAAATTATGTGGTTTATCTTTTTAGAAACTAGACTTAATGCTTGTTAATTTGGCGCTAGTTTGGTTGCATTTGGAGTTGTATAGCTCGAGTTAAAGGTGTTGCAAGTTAGGTTAAAATTCTGGAAACGATCTGAGTATAGGTTCGGTTATAAAGTAACTGGGAACAATCTAGTGGTTCGAAAATTATGTGGTTTACCTTTTTAGAAACTAGACTTAATGCTTGTTAATTTGGCACTAGTTTGGTTGCATTTGGAGTTGTATAGCTCGAGTTATAGGTGTCACAAGTTATGTTAAAATTCTGGAAACAATCTGGATATAGGTTCGGTATTTCGTGTATAACGTTTTCGTTTGAACTCCGTTTTGAATGATTCTTGATTTATTGAAAACTACACTCAATTTGTTTCGGGTTAGGCTCAAGTCCCATGTCATTTGTGTAACATCCCTAATTTTTAAACACTCGTACTATGATGCCTAGGACCGAGTAATTATTTGTGGGAATAATTGGTCGTGTCTCGGGGATTAATAGTCGAGGAAAAGTCCAAAGAAATCCTACTCTACATTTAATTGTGGCTTAGTCATGGTTTAAATGAACAATTCAGGCGAAGGGTAAAATGGTCATTTCACCTCACATCGAAGATGAATCACCCAACGATATAATAACCGGATCCTAGTCATGATACAATCATGAAAATGGTATTTACATTCATAAGCCGGGTGAACTAATGAGTGCTTGATTGATTAAAATGAATTTAAATGAGAACTAAGGAGTAAGGGTATTTTGGACATTTCCTTTTTTTTAAAAGCACCTCAGCTCACTAAACTAGCTGAGCACCCTCCTTTCCCCCTCATTCAGCAACTAAGACAAAACAGAAAATGTGAGGGTGAGAGAAAGGAGAATATGCAAGAGAGTGGAGAAGAGGAATCCAAGTGAGGTCCTTCAAAAATCCATTGCATGTAAGTTCTAATCCCTCCATCCCACTCCATTTTCATTCCTCTTTCTAATGATACAAGTTTCAGCCTCACATTCTGCTCCTAACTCAAATTGCCATGGATGGAGCTTGAAGCTCAATGTTGACCAAACTCCAATCTCCTTGCTTGCATGTCGAATTGGAGCTAAGAGCTGAAAATGGGAACTTGTTGTGGTGATGTTGTATCTTAACACTTGTCATGGTGTGTACTGAACCAAATTCGTCATCAAGGGTTAGAGTTAGGTGTTAGGCTACTGGTTCTGAAAGTTTGGAGCTCCAATTCGTGGAGACAAGATGGTGGATGAAGAAAGGAGAGTGTTGCTGGAAATTCTGGGTAAAACCCGTATGAACCATCCTCATTGTTTTCATCGTATCTCACTGTACACTACTCCGATGATCGTGATTCTTGTCCCTCTGGAAACTAGCCAAAACGCTCTTAATTTTGGGCACAAGCACCGTATGATTTCATGGAGAAATGAAGGAGATATCACGTCCCCAAGTTTCGGATTCAGAATCAAGCACTGTCCTGGACCAGTCATCTTGTTTTGGTGATATCTCCCAAACCACTACATGCATGCGTGTGAATCCTTGACCATCTGAAAGTAGACGAAATTATCTTCACAATGGGCACTGATTTGAGTATATTTGGTCACGGATTGACCAAGTTATGCTTATTGCAAAACTGGATCCTGATGCTGGAAAATGGAAATTTGAAGCTAGTATGCCCGCTCATCAAAATTGAGTTCGATTCGTCATAATTCTCGAGGGTCGTCAACTCAAGTACCGGATGAGTGTTCAGTAGCAAGAATTTGATCGAGTTACTGGTGGTTCATGTGGGACCCATCGAGTTCAGATGTGGAGGCACTAGGAGCGTGTACGTGACTACGGGGATTGTTCGAGTGGTTACAATCCGGCCATCCGTGTTCCGGCGTGATTTCTCGCGGGATCGTCAACCGGGTGAGTTCTACTCACGGATAGGGATATTTTTCGTGTCTTGAAATTATATCAGGTTGAGTCATAAGGCAATTATCAATTTTCGAAAGATTTTGGAACCGAAAACCGTTTTTGAGTAATATCGCGTTTTTACGGTTTTTTATTGAATTGTTGAACAATTTACGAAATTGTGATTTTAAGTGCTTTCACTGGAATATGGTCTGGAATGTTGTTTATTAAATTCGTTTTCAGGTTGGAGAATGATCAGAATTCGATTTGGGCGAGAAATGGAAAACGGAATGAGAAACTAGAATTCGGTAACAGAACAGGCCGCACGGGTCGTGCGCCCCTGGGCACGGACCGTGCGTCCTCTTCGGGTTGGCTGTGTGGTTTTGGTAAATCACGCACGGGTCGTGCGCCCCTGGGCACGGACCGTGCGTGAGCTGCTGTTACCGGACTCCGATTTCTCATTTCGTCGGTCCTTTCGATCCCGAATCACTCCTAATCTTCTTCCCAACCAATTTTAAAGATATTGCCTTACTGACAACCGTATTTTGAACTTGTTCAACTCATGTTTTTGAAAAGGACTTCGAAAGCATAATTGATTGAAAAACCAAACCCCTAGTATACGTGTGGGTACACGGTACACCGACTGATGGACTGACTGAATATATATGTTTATATATGTCAAATGAAAATGATTATAATGCCGGATGTCTAACTTACGAATTCCTCAAAACGGGTTATAGATCGATATGGATATTGTTTATCCGATTTTTATGTAATTGATCCTTTGGTGATCGAAAAGATATAAATTATCTAACTCTCGAGAATTTGATGCATATTGTCATATGTATTGCGTTGGGTGACGACCCGACAAGTAGTATACTAGGGAGGGTAGTCATGACCCCTTACCTAGGCCCTGTATACGTTTTGGCGTGGTCAATTCGTGGGTTATCGGGATTCGTAGTCGCTGTACGGCCGATTTATGCTAAACTAAAATGAAAACACGATTTGCCGGGATTCGTAGTCGTTGT
Organism: Astragalus membranaceus; assembly: GCA_039519185.1. Lineage (NCBI taxonomy): Eukaryota > Viridiplantae > Streptophyta > Magnoliopsida > Fabales > Fabaceae > Astragalus > Astragalus membranaceus. The sequence goes on along the minus strand of CM076848.1, from coordinate 171,119,836 downwards.
ACAGTCGGCATTTCGATTTATAGCTTATGATTCGGGATTCGTAGTCGTTGTACAGCCGTTTCATGTTAAGCTAAGATAAGAACACGATTTGCTTGGAATTTCGATTAATAAATAAGACATTGTTATGTCAGATTTTGTTGTAACGGTTTAAAATTGAACCGAGTGTCAGTGAGGGGGCACGGTAGGACTCACTGAGACAAATTGTCTCACCCAATCCATATTTGTTGTTTTCACAGAGAACAGGTTATAAGGACAGCAGGAGGCACAGTTAGTCGTCAGGCTCGGGGAGAAGTTGGAGATGAAATCTTCCATCTGTGTTTTGGATTCTTCTGATGTAGTCTCTGTATTCGGTCTTATGACTCGAACTTGTATCATGTTATATTTTTATAGTTTCCGCTGTTTCTTGTAAAGATGTATATCTGAACAGAAATTTTTATACTCTGATTTATACCAAATTGTATATTTAGGCATTTCTTTGTTAAAGAAATACCGGGGTGTTACAATTTGACTGAGTTTTGATAATTCTAGAGGTGACACAAGCTAGGTCATGTTTGCTGTCACTGTTTTTGCTGTCACTGTAAACAATTTTGTTTTCGCAATATCTTTTGATCCGGGAATCCGATTTGGACGTTCTAAAATGTTTTGGAAAGCTTATTCAGAGGCCTAACTGAATATTCTATTTTTAAGGCAAAAAGATCTATTTTTGTGAATGGGTGTTGGCGCCCTTTTCGCCCTCTATCATGTCGTTTCGTTGTGGTCGTTGTATGTTGTTGTTAATGATGTTATTGTTAATGATATTGATGTTAACCATGTTAGTCGATTGTTACATACGTTGGATTGCCCATATATATGAGCATGGATTATGTCGTTGCCGTTGATGTTGTTAAATGTTGTTGTTGTTGTTGGCGTCCCGTCTTACGTCGTTGTTGTGATTTGGTGTCGTAGGCCTATGGCCAGTGTTGTGTATTGCGTCGTTGTCATGGTTTTATGTCGTAGGCCTATGGCCAGTGTGGTGATTTACGTTGTTGATTGTGCCGATATGTGATTGTGTTGACATGTTGTGCATACTCGTTGCGTCGCATGCATATCATGTGGATTAGGCTTCGGCCAACATTGTGGATTAGGCTTCGGCCAGCGTTGTGGATTAGGCTTCGGCCAGCGTTGTGATTTAGGCATATGGCCAGCGTTGTGACTTGGTACCGCATGCATGTGCATTCCATACTGCATGATTGACTAGTGAAATTATGTGACTATTGTGACGAGATGAATGTGATGACCTGACCGAATGCATATTGCTTTTCATACGATTTATTAGATAGTGTGATATCTCACCCCTTCTGTTTGAATGTTACCCCTATGTTGGTAACGTGTAGGTAATAGCGAATGAAGGCAGAGTACCTTCATATAGTCGGGTCGGTGTCGTCGCTCTGATACGTAGCACTCGGGGGGATGAACGCTCATTTATATTCCTTATGTCGTTACATTTGTTGAACTTAAGTTTATGGCCGTTATGACTATTCATGTTGTGAACCTTTTGGAGTTTTATCGTTAAGTTGAACCCTTGATTTTTCCGCTGCATGTTAAATGAAAGTCAGTTATTTTTGAAGTATGATTTCGTTGGCGAATTTCAGTTGAAAACTGTAGCGCTCAAAATGATTTTTGAAACTCTGATTTATTTAGTAATTTGCCGGGTAGATTTTGGGTGTTACATTAGTGGTATCAGAGCAATGGTTAGTCCGGCCAAGTTGTCGAGTCGTTGTGTCGTGTGACGGTCAAGTGTTGTCTTTTAGTTCTAACCATTGTTTGTGTTGTAGCGATGCTTCTGCTGGAAAAGGTATGTTTTCTGTGTGTGACCTCGGTGTCTCTTGTTTTTTGTTTTTAAAATTTCGAGGACGAAATTCTTTTAAGTGGGGGAGAGTTTTAACGCCCCAAAATAATTGGTTAATTATTTAATTAATTAATTAGGATTTATGTGGTAGAAAAATAATAAAATAAATATATATTATTATGTGTGTTATTTTGTGTGGGGGTTGGTATTGGTAAGGAGTGAGATGTTAAAAGGAAAAAGGCTTGGGTTAAGTCGCATAAGCTAAGTAGAAAAACCCATAAGACTAACTAAGTATAAATAGGTAATTTTTAGGGTTTTGCTCACATAATTAGAAAAACAAAGTGAGAGAGTGAGAATAGAGAGAAGAGGACGGCGCTAGAGAGGAGAAGAGAATAGGGAAGTCGCGAATTGAGAGGGGGCTAAGGCAAGCAAGGATTTCGAGTTCTTCAAAAACAAGGTAAGGGTGGGGTTCTATCTATCTAATGGGTTATATGAATGTCTCTATGTGGGGTGGTTAATGGAACCCTAGATGATTAAGATTAGAGAACCTTAGTTTTAAGGATTGATTATGTTTGATGATGAATATATGTGCTTAAACGTGTTTAAACATGAATTGACGATGTCCAAGCATGATTGATGATGATTGTATGTGATTGGTGATGATTAAATGTGTTTTGACGGTGATTAAATGTGATTAATGGTGTTTAGACATGACTGGTGATGTTGTAACGCCCCAAAAATAATTGATTAATTTATTTGATTAATTTAATGGGATTCGTGTGGTAGAAATAATAATATGGTGTTTTATTTAAATCAGGGAGTGGTGTTTAGTAACTAAGTGGATTAGTGAAAGGGGGCCCGTGATCCAAAAGCCCAATGACATAGGCGCCTAAGTGAGAGCATTGGTTAGGGTTTAGATCATTTGCGTTTTTTTGAGAAAAAGATGAGAGGTTGCGAAGAGAAGAGAGAAGAGAGATGAGAGGGACGGCGCACAAGGAGAAAGAGGAGAGGATCTCTAGTTGCTGTGGTTCTTTGGGGTTTTCGTGCAAGGGGATCTCGTATTCGGCAAATCTAAGGTAAGGGTGGGATTCTATCTATCTAATAGGTTCTATGAATTGTTGTATGTATGGGGGTTAGGGTTTGATGATGTATTCACATGTGTGACCATATACTTGTGTTGTTTGATGAATTTCTATATGTGTGACCGTATGCTTGTGTCGTTTGATGAATCATTATATGTGTAACTATATATGTTAAGTTGTTTGTTGAATTATGTTTGTGTGATCATATGTTACGATACCTTGTTGAGTAATCATGTTTGTGTAATTGATGTTCATATACCCTAGAAATTGTTGTTGTGCTTTGCCATGATCATAAGAAATTGAATTGGTGTTGGAAACTCTAATTGTTGATTGAATCTAATCATTGATGATTGAATCCATTTATTAGTGTTTAGAATCTATTATTAATATTTGAAAATCAATTATTGATGTTTGAGAATATTTGTTAACGATTGGAAATCGGTTTTGGGGCTTAAATTCGTGAAAAACTGGGTTTTGGGGGTCCCTGGGCACCATGGGCGCCGTTGTTGCTGTTCTGGGCGCCTTCCTGGGCGCCATCCTATTGTTCAGGGCGCTGGGCGCCATCCTGAGCGCCATGGGCGCCATTTCCTGCTGATTTTCAGCAACTTCGAACTATTTTGTTTTCGCGATATCTTTTGATCCGGGAACCCGATTGAGGCGTTCTAAAATGAGTTGAAAAGCTTATTCAGAGGCCTAACTGAATATTCTATTTTTAAGGCGAAAAGAGTTAGTTTTGATACTATTCCTGAAAATTGCCGCGTTGTTCCTATTTTGGTGGGTTGTTCCTATTTTCTAGGGGTAGTTGTTGACTGTTCCTATTTTCTAGGGGTAGTTGTTGGCTTTTCCTATTTTCTAGGGATGTTTGTTGGCTTTTCCTATTTTCTTGGGGTGGTTGTTGGCTGTTCTTATTTTGTGGGTTGTTGTCAATTTGTTGTAGCTTGGTGTTTGTTATTGTTGTTGTTAATTTCTGATGGTTTGGGGCGCCTCATGTGGCTGTCCCATGGTGTTTGGCGCAGTGGGCGCCGTAGGCGCCATGATGGGCTGCCTGTCTGTGATTGTTGGTGACTGGGCGCCTGGGTGGCTGTCCCGGTGGTCGTTGTTATTGGTGTTGTAAATTGGTGTTGTCATTGGTGTCGTATACTTGTTGTTAGCATTGGTGTTGTGAAATTGTTGTCATCTCGGTGTCTTGGTGCTGTTTGAGCTAGGTGTGAAGGCTCAAACCTTGGTGTTGTCGGAGCTAGGTGTGAAGGCTCCAAATCTTGATGTTCCGTTGTTTCGGGTAGTTTGGTGTTTCAATGTCGTTGGTCTAGGTGTGGAAGCCCAATTTGGTGTTATTCGGTGATTGATTTTTGGTGTGTCACATTGTGACTAATTTTTGATGATGGTCTGTGTGCATTCATGGTGTCGCATACAGCATACGCATTTATTTCGGTGAAGGCCTTTGGTCTTGGAGCTGGGTGTGAAAGCTCAATTTTTCTAAAACTAGTGAGCCGGGTGTGAAAGCTCAATTTTTCTAAACTAGTGAGCCGGGTGTGAAAGCTCAATTTTTATAAATTGGTGAGCCGGGTGTGAAAGCTCTCAATCTTGGTGACGCCCCTATTTACGGGCAAAACTTTTGGTGATTGGTACCACATGCATATGCCCGTTGGTGTGGGTTGCATTCATTCATTTACACATGATTTTGGTGATGTTTTGGTGATGACTATTGGTGACGTTTATGGGTGATGATTATTGGTGATTGTAATTGATGTTATTGTCGTTGTTGTGTGTTGTTGCTGTTGTTGCTATATGTTGTCATTATTGTCGTTGGTGTGGCTATCATTGTTGTTGTCGCTATTGTTGTGTTGTTGATTTTGTTGATGACACTGATTGAGATAATATTGACTGTCGTGACGTGATTGTCGTGCCGTGATAATTTTGATGCCATGACCTAAGTATATACTGTTTTTCATACGATTCATTATATAGTGTGATACCTCACCCCTTTTGTTTGAATGTTACCCCTATGTTGGTAACGTGCAGGTGATCACGAGTGAAGGCGTATTTACCTTCGCTAGTCGAGTCTTGTGTCATCGCTCTGATACGTAGCACTCGGGGGATGAACACTAGTTTTAGTTATTGTGGTTACCGTTCGGTTTTGGAGTTTTGCAAAGATGTTATAATTGTTTTATTCGAATTTTACTTTTATTTCCGCCGCATGGTGAACAAAGTCATTGTTGGCTGAACAGGTGTTTTGGGTTCGTCCCAGTTATATTGTGCTATGTATTCGTACTACCTTAATGAATAAATGTTGTTATTGGCGTGTGATGAAAATTGGTGTAAATGTGACATCCCTTGTGGGTGTAGTGAAAAGAAAAAAAATGTTTTTGAAACTCTGATATTTTAATAATAATTACCGGGTAGAAAATGGGTGTTACACCTCCCACCCAAAGATGAGTAAAGTTTTGTCATCATCAAAAAGGGGGAGAATGTGGTTATATTGCTTTTGCAGGTTAGGTTTTGATGATGATGTGTTCGAAGTCAAAATGACAAGCAGGTTAGGTTTTGATGATGTGTTCGAAGCGGAAAATGACCAAGTGGAAATCCAAGGCAAACCAGACTCAAGAAGTAAGGGTAGTCTATAGGGTTTGGATCGTGTCTTAGGATATCTTGTAAGCCGCTTTTGAGAATCAGCTCAACTCTTCTCACAATCTCATAGCCTTCATCTTGTCTAAACGCATGCATGCATAGGTAAGGCACGTAACATGAGAAAGTGTTTTTTGCATAATTATGAGCTTATTGCAAACAAGCACAAAATTGATTCATGGCTTCTTCCCTAAAGAAGAAAGTCGATTTTGAGTCTGTTCCTCTTAAAGAAGCAAATCGATTCCTCTCTTGTTTTTGTGAATTACATAATCGATTCATAGCCTATTATTTTAAAAGAGTAAAATCGATTTCCATCTTCCTTACTCTAATTAAAGAATCAATTTGCATCTTCCTTATTTTAACTAAAATCGATTTCCAACCTTTTCCCTAAAGCACAAATCGATTTCATTCCTTAGAAGCAATTAATCGATCAATTGTTCCTATTTCAAAGCCAAGAATCGATTTACATTCTATACTCTTTTAAGCCAAAAATCGATTCTCTACTTAGTGTGATCTCATTCAACGGTCATATTTTTCCAAAGCCTATAAATAGGACTTAGTGTTTCTCAGAAAAACACAACTCATTCTTACGCTTACGCTGAAACGCAAAACAAAACCCTAGCCACACACCTCTGTTCTTCAAGTATTTTTCATCTGTCAGAGTTGATTTCTCTCAAGGGTTAGGCTGGGTTGGTGATCTTCAAGTTGTTGTAATCTGCCTTCATAAGAGGTATTTTGGTTGTTAATTTGTAATTCGTTCTTACGTTGTATTTGGTACTAGAGAGTGGAGTATCTCTGTGTTCTTTACTGCTTTATTTTCAGTTTTCGTTTCTCGTTAATTCGTTCCATAAACCTGCGCGAAAAATCAATCAAGTCGTTAAAGGGGACTTAATTTTTTAAAATCTCAATTCGCCCCCCCTCTTGAGACTGAAGCCACTTGGTAACAACAAAATCATCATTGAGCTCATCAAGAAGAACATAGAGGATAAGCCTCGGCGGTGGCACGAAACCCTAAATGAGGCCTTATGGGCAATGAGGAACTCCAAGTCCACAGCCATTGGGGTAACTCCCTATCGTCTAGTGTATGGGTAGGATGCCGTTCTACCATTGGAAATCAGCGTGGCATCATTGAGGGTGGCTCGGCAGCATGCCCTCGGTATGGATGAATATCAACAAGCCATGTTAATGGAGTTGGACTTGTTGGACGACGACAGGCTGGTAGCCAATTGACAAGTCCCTGGCCACCAGGGTGGACCGCCAGTAATCACGAGCAGTACTGCGCTTCGATAAAGGAAGCCGGTCTTCTTTTCCTTGAGGAGTGAAAATCCAAATAGGACCACACCTCCTATCCAGCACAGCACACCATGTCATCTCAACTACGTTGGACTTCAGAAACTCCTTCATGATTTGAGTCACCGTCAGTCGATGGCAAGGGGTGGCCGAGATCTGAGGGCCTAAACATCTGTTGGTCAATGGCACAGGGATAGTCAGGCCAGTAGAAAGAATATGAGGGAAATAGAGGGTGGCCACAATTGGAGGAACCACATAGGGCCCTGAATCTTGGAGACTCGGCTGTAGTCCCTGATCTGATTGAGCATGATTTGGATCCCTCGGTAGAGCTCACCAAGAAAGTAAGGGGCCTAGGCGTAAACTTCCCCACTCGTCATCATGGCAATAAAGGGCTGCAACTCTTGGACGACGCCAGCTGAGGCAGTACCGTAAAAGAATCTACAGAAGAAGTACATGAGGAAAGCGGTGCGTTCCTCGTCAGTAATGTTGGCACCGGACTTGGTGTTGGCAATAAGAAACTTTGAATAACCCCCTCCCCCCCCCCCCCCGGCCGCCGCATGGACATGGCCCAAGTTCACCTTCCTGGGCAGTCTTGTAGGAGTGATGCAACGGCCGAACGCGGGCAAACCAATAATGCCGGCCACATCCAGAATGGTGGGGGTGACCATACCCCAGGGGAATATGAAAGCATTGAAGGTGGAAGACCAGAAACCCAAGAGGGGTAAAAGAACGTAAAAGTTGTGAGGAATGGTGAAGGTAGAGAGGGCGATCATGTCACGCAGACCCCAAACCTTCCAAGCGTCTTTCTTGATAGGATGAATCCTGTCGAACCAGGCATGATAGTCGTCCGTGGGTTTGGCCCAATCTCTGGTCTCTGACACCTTGGCGTCAGCGGTGAACCAATCTTGGGTGAGCGGTATACCGGGACAAGCTGAAGTGTCGAAGATTTTCTTGAAGGCATTGAAGCCTTCTCTGACAGAAGAGGTGGTAGGTCGTACTGTGACTCCGCCGGGGACGGCGACGAGGATATCCTGTGGGGAAACCTCAGGGGGAGCGATCACTGGAGAAGGGCCAAAAGAAGAAGAATTTGATTGGCTACTATTTCCGCCATAACTATGACCACGGTTTTGAGAGTCTGAGTTTGACGACATGGCGGGAAGTGGTGGCGATAACAATGGAGAGAAAGAGTGTTGTCTCGTAAAGAAAGAAACAAAGGAGAAGCAAAGCGTTTTTCAAAAGTGAAACGTCTCGCGTGATCGTGGCTACGTATGGCCTTCGCAGACGTTGGGAACCATTGCGCCGCCCTAACATCCCGCGCAGAGCGAAACTGCCAAGTGTCACGAAACGGAAGGATAGTCACTTCAAAACGGTCACATCAAGTCATCTCAAAGGGTTTTTGCACTATCAGTCACATCCTCGCGGCCATATGACAGCGCAAAAAGGGGGGCAATTGTTAACACCCAAAAATAATTAGGCCGTAGGCCGAGGGCTGAAGGAAGAAGGCAGTGGAGATGGAGTACTGAGGCAGGTCACTAGACAAGGATTTTTGGAGATAATTACCTGAGAGAGATGATCAAGAGAAGTCCTCGGACATATCACTAGACAACTCTCCGAGGAAGGGGTTAGCCCGAGGAGCAATGAGCGAGACCGAGAGAGAGTACAGCCTCAGCCTATAGAGTGTCACGGCTAGGGTAGGCTCGGGTTCCTGAGTTACTGCCCGAGGACGGAGGTTAGCTGAGTAAACTAAGTGGCTAAGGTAAGGCAGCTTTACTTGGAAGGCACGTAAGAGACATGCACGAAGATAGAACGTGGGAGCAGTTGAAGATCAAGCGAAGGAGCGAAGTCTTGAAGAGCGGAGTGAGGGAGTTCACCCCACTAACCGTGCTAGTGAGATCGTGGGTGGTTACTCCACCTCTTTAGGGCTTAGGAACAATGATAGTCGTTGATCTTAGATTGATCCAATGGTAGGCAAATGTTGGCTATGTTAGTGGCCGACGAGGGTCTATGTATATAAATAGAAGAGTAATTGTACAGAAAGGACACACATCAATCAAATCAAACTCTACGTTTATTTTTTACCTATCTTCTTTATCGCATTTATCTTTACGTTTATGCATTAGCCAGTAGTATAATCCAACCCTCGCAGTCCCCTCTCACCTAACCTGGCCTTATCTAGAGGAGTCAGGATACCCACAGTTAGAGCTGTCAATTTGGGCCCGGCCCATTGGGCCGGCCCAACTGCCCGATTTTTTGGTTGGGCCTGGGCTCTAAAATTAGTAGCCCAAAATCAACGGTATCTTTTTTGGCCCGGCCCAATGGGCCCGATGATAGTATTGGGCCGGGTCGGGTCGACCCGATGGGCTTCGGGCCGGCCCGTTACTTTTTTGTTTTAGTTTTAAAATTTTAAAATATGGTCCAATAAAAAATGGAGCAATTTTTTAAAGTAAAAAAATAAAATAAAAAAGTAAATAAATTTTGTGTAAATCTCTAATATTCATCTCTTTTGTGTAAATCTCTAATAAAAAAGTAAAGAAAATAGAGCAATTTTTTTAAGAAAATGAAGCAATTTTGTGTAAATCTCTAATATTTCTCTGTTTGTATTGTACCCGTCATGTCCAATGAAATAAAGGAAAAAGGTTAATTAAAGTTAGCAAGCACTAAAGTACTGCGAAATTGTAAACTACACCGTGAAAGTCATAAATTGTATCAGCTCCATATTTTAACGAGACATTAAAACTATTTTTGTCAAAATTCTAAAAAGTGAATGATTTGTGGCCCGTTGGGTTGGCCCATTGGGCTGGCCCGTTGGCCCATGGGCTGGTGGTGAGCGGGCTCGGGCCGTAAATTTTGCGGCCCATCAAAATATCGGGCCGACCCGGCCCGGCCCGTATACTGTTTGGCCCGATGGGCCGGGACGGGCGGGCCCAAACCCGGCCCATTGACAGCTCTACCCACAGTCAAGGAGCAGAGTACCCTCCTTAGCGCAATCGCTTGAAGAACAGAGAAATCAAAGAACTTGCTCAAACCCCTGGCTGAATCCACGACCAATCTCTAAGAGTTTGAACCAAGAAACAACAAAAGGTAAAAGGAACAATCGTTACCATATATCAAATCATCAAATCATTAATAATTCATATTGATTGAGATGAAAACAATCAAGAGATCAATATATAGGTTTATACGAAGGTGATGTCACTCTCAGTCGGCCCTAATTTTTAGCGAGAGATGTTTAACCTTCCCTCTAACTTTCTTCTTTATCCATTAAAAGGGGTGGTTTTGGGTCAATTTTTGACCTGGAATCACCCATCAACACATTTTTCTTTCCTTCATCTAAATAAGTGTTTTTCACAAATTTTTGAGATTTTTTTCTTTTGATTTCATCGTCTAATTGCGGCGTTGTTTGTCTTGTTCACTGTCTTGTGCGACGTAATTTGATTTTCCCAAGATTTTGCTATTTTATGATGTTAACTTGAATGATGTGAGTTTGTTCATGGATTCATCATTTTCAATTAGTTTAAATATGTTTCTCGTCCCTCCAAATATAGTTATTTTTCAAATAAGTCCCTGCAAAATTATTTTTTTTAAAGAAGTCCCTACAATTTTTTTTTGTTTTAAATATATCATTCTGTTAACTCTCTTTTAAAACCATTTGCTAATGTGGCTAACAGAGTTACACGTTGACATTTACACATCATATTTTATTTTTCCTTTTATTTTATATTTGCTTATATGGATATTAAGAAAATCTCGTATTCTTCCTTTCTCTCGGTTCCGTCTCTTACTTTCTCGCTCCATCAACCATCAACCATCATCATCTTAAGAGATGGGTTCAGCAACAAATTTGATTGATGTTAAGATGGGTTCAGCAACACCAAGCCCCAAATCTACCCAAAATTAAACAAAGAATTCATCCCCAAATTAAATGCAAAACCCCACCCACAATTGGAGAGAGGATGACCGGCGAGAGATGCAGCACCACCGTCGAGAGAGAAAATGTCAGAGAGAGATGCAGCACCACCACCATCAGTCTCCCCCAAATCCCAAATCAAACCCGCATCCCAATCTTATCTTTAAATCCCTAAATTAAGAGAGAAGATGACAGAGAGAGATGCAACACCAGCAAGTAGTTGTTCTTTTCTCACTCTCATCTGTAATTCCTTCTAATCCCTAAATCCCTAAAAAGTTGCACTTCCTTTTTATGATAATCCACCATGATAAACACCAAATCAGCGATGAACAAAATGCCAATCCCAATCTTATACCCCCAGAAAATCAACGATGCACAAAAAACTAAAATCAACGTGGTAGCTGAACCTGCGTGTGATTGAAGCAATGGGAGAGGATAGATGAACCTACGTGTGATTGAAACGAAGGGAGAGGATAGATGAACCTGCGTGTGATTGAAACGAAGGGAGAGGAAGATGCCAATCCCAATCTTATACCCCAGTTTGCAAACAAGGTTGCAACTTTAATTTCAATTTGTTGGGTTCGAAGTTTCTACTTAGGGATTGGAAGCTTATGCATTTGGAATTTGGGGTTCTAGCTTTGAAGTTTATGCATTTGGAATTTGGGATTCTGGTTCGTAGGGAAGGAAATCAAAAAATAACTCAAATGATTTGGCATCCACCTCATATCTCAAACTCAACTTTAAAAAAATTGAAAAATAAATAAATAACACATCAAGCATTTTTTGTAATGAATCACTAACGGAAGGACATATTCAAAAAAAGATTGATTTTGCAGGGTCTTATTTAAGGAAAAAAATTGTAAGAACTTATTTGAAAAACAGCTATATTTGTACCGACGAAAAACATAAGCCGAACAAATGAATACATTATTTTTAGAAGAACAAAAGTGAGCTCAATTCAGACAAGGTTTATTTATTGACAAATACGGCCAGTAAATCAGATCATATTTGTGATTACCAAATATGTATGAATAATAAGTTCATTTGTTGCAGCTGATTTGGCTTCTTAATGAAATCATTTTCTCGTCAAAAAAAATAAGTTCGTCTATAATAAGCCGACGATCCGATTCTCCATGTTTCAAGTTCGACAGTAAATGTAGTATTACCATAATAACGTCATATGTAAGTTTCCATACCATAATAATTTCATATAAGTTTCCATATTTAACATGTAAAAATTAATAATTGGCCTCCAGATTTATATGATTTGGGGACAGAAATAACCCTTTTCAGGGACAGTTACTTAATAGAATAAACTTCAATTCCGTGAAGAGAACAAGATTTTTCACCAAAAACGATAATCAAGAAATAAAATCCATAAATTTTATTCTAGAAATAAGACAATCTGGAACAAAATATGATAAATTCTAAAACCTTAAAAAATGAAATTCCAAGGGACAGTTACTTACCCTGCCCCTTCAATAAATTATGCTTTTCAATGTAAAATTTTCAACAGAAACTTAAAAAGTTTTGGGATAAAATCCCACCGAGTAAATTTATTAAACAAAATTTGCTGCAGCAATTAGTCTAACTCTCGGGACTCAATTTTCATCGCCATCTAAAACAATAAAGTAACTTCTTCAGCTGCTAATAAACTTAAGCACCACCAGAACCATATTTCTTGCCGAACACAATAACCTGTAGCTTGTCATAACCAGCAAGCACACCAGCACCAGCAACAGCACGAAGAATGTTAGCACCAGCTCCCTTGAACAATGACTTGGCACCCTCGTTCTTGAGGATTTGGTTGAATGCATCAAAAGAACTCTTATACTTGACAGCTTCACCAGACGTCATCATCATTCTTCTCCTAACAGTGTCAATTGGGTATGATGCTAGACCTGCACCATTGGTGATGAGCCATCCAAGACCAAAGCTGGCGAAAAAGCTATCCTGTAATGTCAAAAACAAAACCAACATTTGTGAGTGATGCTTTTCAATTGTTTTGAATCAAAAACACACAACAACGTGCATTGAGATGACTACAAAGACACAGGCATTAGTTAAACTAGATATCATTGATATCATTTTATAAAAGGGGGCACAATCACAAACCTGCAACTTTCCAGTTAGAAGAACTGGTTTAAGGGAATCATACATTCCAAAGTAGAGACCACGGTACACAATGATTCCAACACACGAGATGTTGAAACCACGGTAAAGACCAGCAACACCGTCAGATGCAATTGTCTTCTTGTAGACATCAACAAGACCATTGAATTGCCTTTCTCCTCCCTTTTTAGCTGCCTTTGCATCATTAGCGAGACGAGTACGAGCATAGTCAAGAGAGTAAACGAACAAGAGGGATGAGGCACCAGCAGCTCCTCCAGAGGCCAAGTTGCCAGCAAACCATTTCCAGTAACCATCCTTGTCCTTCTTGAAATTGAAGAGCCTCTTGAAGTAGTCTTTGAATGCAAAGTTCAAAGCCTGGGAAAATTTGAATAGCAGATTTAGCATCACATAAAATAAGCCAAAACAGTTATATGGAAGTAAATATCAGTAATACAAAATGACTAACCTGAGTGGGGAAATAACGGATGACATTGGCAGTGTTGCCTCTCCATAGAGCAACAATACCCTCATCAGCTGTTGTTCTTTTAAAACAATCACCAATACCCTTGTAGGGCTCAGAAAGCCTGCCAGATTTGATCATCTCATCTTGGTTTTGTATCAAAAGTTTAACTCGTTCAATGGGAGCAGCAGCAGTTTTGGAGACTGCAGCTGAAACACCACCCATGAGAAAGTCGATGAGAAAGTGGCCTTTTTCTGCTGGAGCGGCAACAAAGATAGGGGAGGCTGTTGTAGTAGCAGCAGATAAATCCATAGTAGCTTTGCATGTGGACATCATTGGATTCTGCAATGCTGCATTGGCATAACTCCCAAATGAGCGCCTTTGGTACAGGGCAGGATGGCGGAAGGCTCCATCATAACTCCTAACACCAGATGTATACTGGCCAGTGACCTTCTCCATGATTGTAGGCTGCTTAACCTGATCGACCATGGTGGCTTTCCTGAAAAATGTGGTTTGATGATTTCATAAATATGATGGTAACAACATTCAGCAAGAAATTCACTAAACAATGTACACTGACAAAGAAAATGAATACAATTCATCCAAACCATCTAATCAATGATAAATCTAGCACAATTTCAAAAGAATAAGGTGTTAGTTTCAAACTACAAAAAATCATTCATAGATCAAATTTCATGATAGGTGGAAATTGTATCCTTGATTATTTTTTTATTTAAAAAAAAAATGTTCGCAAAGTGGTGCAGAGGACAGAGGTAATTATAGTTCATTCACATTTCACACCTACTGGGAGTCTATGTTTCCAAATTACTCCATTTTGAATGTAAACCACAGAAATGTAAAGGTTATAAATTAATAAAAATTGGGAATTGTGTACTCAGGAAGCATGCAAAAATACTAATAAAAAAATGAAGAGGCCAACATAAATCTACCTCTAGTGCAAGATGCCTATCAAATCATAAGTATGAAGTAAAAGACACATTACTCGATCTGTATAACTATCAACTCAATGACTCGATAAATGATAAATGATAAACTATATGAACAATTTATCAAATAACAATCGCAGGAAGCAAACAACTTTATAAGAAAAAAACTTACGTATCTGGGCTAAGAAAACGGGCAACATACTGCTAAAGTACACTCTAGAACTAGTATAATCCGAAAATATCATAAGGAGAAAAAACAACAAATCAATACAACAGATGCTCATCCATGAAACAGAGTGGCGCTGCTATGTCAACCACAAGTAAAAGCCAAATATTGCTCAGCCTTATTCATGTTTGAATAAAAAACCTAAATCTTAATCATCACCATTGAAAGGCAAACTCAAACACCACATCGATTTGAAAACAGAATTGTAATCATAGATTAATAACTATTGAAGCTTCTCAGACAAACAACAAGTAGAACTACATACATAACAAATAGAAGAACAGAACAAAGACAAATCGAACGCTAAGATCTAAAGACAAGTACAGATTTATATGCAACCAACAAATAATTCTCAGATGCTCTAAAATTTTAATTTCTCATGAAAAGTATACATTAAAACAGAGATCCATTAAAATCTAAAGCTACAAATAAAAGGAACGAACTTTTTCCTAAGATCCAACTCACAGTCACAGAAACAATCTAGATCAGATCAAACAAGAACAAACAATCACAGATCTATCGTGTCATGAGATTCATCAAGGAAACAGCAATGCAAAACGCACGACCAAAATCAAGATCAAAATCAAAATCAACGGATACGAATCGAAAACCTAACAACAGTACAGAAAAACAAAAACGATATTTTTGAAAAATTGAATGGAGAGAGTAACATACAGAGATAAATCTGAAGAGCGAATCGAAGTTAATAAGAGAAACGAAAATGAACAAATGACTATAGATCTGAGAGAGAGTAATGAAATGAAGTGAAGTTTACCTTTCGCTGGAGAAAAAGGGTTTTGAAACGGCGAAAGGATTGGAGATTTGTTTGACAGGCGTGCTTTGAACGGAGCGAAATTCGACTTCTTTTTATATGCGGGATGCAACATGCTGTGAGCAAGTTGGTGGGTCCAGTAGTACACGTGTCATGTTTTGGTTCGTAACGTGGTATGGACCCATGATTTTGGTGCTCGCATCACCGTCCATCTATTCTTTAGCACTCGGAAGATTCCATTGATGAGTGAATAGAAAGGTCACCACCGTTGATCGACTGGAGGCTAATATTAATTCTTATTTTTTTGGAGTAACTAAAATAAGTAGAAGTCGTTTGCTTCAAAAAAAATAATAGAAGTCGTAATTTTACAGTTTTTACTCCTTAGATATGACCTTTTTGAATATTTTTTGGTCAAAACTTTTTTGAATGAAGAGGTGTATTCCAATTTCTTTTTTTATTATCATGTTATTGCTTCGTCGGTTCGTATTGTTCTCTTCTCTCAATAAAGTTTTTGTCATACTCAAAACTCGAGTTTGAGATTTTGGGGTAGAATCTGAATACAAATACCACTTGATTGAACCAACTTTATTGGTAATCCAAGTATTAAACTCTTAATATATAGATTATAACTTCTAAATGTTGATTGAAAAAAATAAATAAGAAGAATTTTAACAATTTTATAGTAATTCGTTATTGTTAGTAGTTATAGAAAATAATCTAGTTTGTATATTGTATTTGAGAGATTGGATTTGTGCCTAAGTCACACTTGTTAGTATTGTGCACTAGCACTCTAGTTAGTAGTATTGTTTCAGTTGATATAAATACCAATTGGTACATTGTAATAAATATACTATTCATCAATAAAGAATTTTGTTACACCCGTTTTCCATCTTCTCTCTCTGAGTGTGTGTGTTCATCAATGGATTCTCATGCTCCAACATATGGTATTCAGAGCGTTTGTTGAAGCGTGAAGAATATCTGTGAGTGAAAGTGAGGTGAGTGAAACCTGCAATCGCGAGTGAATCGGTGAGCGAGCGAGAAACCAAAAATTCAAACCTAAACACGAGTGAACAGTGAGGATTTCAACAATGGCGACAATGAATGGACACTTTCCAGCAAACTTTCCAATTCTTGATGGAAGAAATTACGATCAGTGGTGCATGAAGATGAAGGCGATCCTCGGTTATCAGGATGTGTGGGATTTGGTGGTGAACAGACTCGAGGCGTTGTCGGCGCATCCAACCGCTATGCAATAGAATGCGTACAGAGATGCGAAGAAGAAAGACTGCAAAGCACTGTGTATTCTTCATCGGTGCGTGAATCAAGCAAATTTTGAGAAAATTGCGCGATCGGAGACGAGCAAACCAGCGTGGGACATACTTGCGAGCTCCTACGCCCGGTGATCAGGAATTGAAGAAGGTACAGCTTCAAACCCTAAGGAGAAAGTATGAATTACTAAGAATGGAAGAGAGTGAAACAATTGCTGCATACTTTACTAGAGTTCAATCAATGACAAATCAAATGCAATCCTGTGGTGAAACTCTGTCTGATGAGAAAACTGTTGACAAAATTTTGCGATCTGTTGCTTCACGATTTGATCATATCACGGTGGCGATTGAAGAATAAAGGATCTGTCAACAATAAGACTCGAAGAACTTCAAGGATCTCTTGAAGCACATGAACAAATAATTAATGAGAGGAAATTTGTGAAGTCAAGTCCTGAACAAGCACTGGTCGCACAATCAGGAAATAGGAGTGGTGATAATCAAAGAGGAAGAGGCAGAGGCAGAAACAGTTTCAGAGGAGGAAGAGGCAGAGGTAATAGTTTCAATTCAAACTTTAAGAAAGGAAACTCTAGTAATGATAAAACAAAGGATGAACAGCACAATAGTAATGAGAACTGTCGTGACCGGGGTCCCGACGTAGACGGCCCAAAAATCGATTATTTTAGGAGTCGCCACCCAATTTATTTAATAGGAAAATTGAGAAAAACCTATCTAAGCAATGGTTTGGTCTGCGTAAACTAGATTGGATTCTGGAGTCGGTTATGCATAGGGAAGGGCGGAAACTTAATCCCACTGCACCCCTAGTACATCTGTCCGAAGACAGTTACCCTAAATTTGATTGTGCAACATATCAAGAAGTTTAGAAAATTTGTTTACCCAAAAAAAAATAAGTAAAAAAGAATTATTTAGAAATAAATAAAATAGGGACCAATTTAAGAAACTTTAATTTTGACTTGACGGGGAAGCCCCGCTCCTACGTATCCTTAGGTGCAATGAGGAACTCAAGAGTCACGTAGTTCTTTCTGAAAATTTTTGTTGGTTGGTTGATTTTATCTTGAAGGGGTTTAAGAATAAAGCCGTACAGCTAAAGTCTCATAAACCAGGATTGCGAGGTTGACAAGATGTACATCTCAATCAAGCTCATTTTTTTTAGTTTTTTGGAAAATAGGTGTTAAAGAAAAAATTGATTATTTATTGGAAAAAAATTAATTAGCTTGATGGGGAAGCCCCGCTCCTACGTATCTCCGGAACGGAGAATCAAAGGCCACGTAGTTCTTCTAGAAAATGTTTGTTTGTTTTGTTGATTTTAATTTTTTGAAAGGTGTTTAAGATCAAAGTTGTACAGCTAGTCTCTTAAACCTGGGTCGACGAGATGTCACATCTCAGCCAATCCCATATTTTTGGTATTTTTATGAGAAAAAGAAAGGGAGAAAAATATTTTTTATGTGAACTAACATTTATTTTAATTTTTTTTGAAATGGTTAATAGTAATAATAATAATAGTAATAATAATAATAAATAATAATAACAATAATAAGAAAAGCAAAGAGAAATAAATAAACAACAAAAAACTAAAAGGGGGGGGGGGGCTTATCACAAACAGGGAGTGCAAGTAGTTGAAGAAATAGGGATTGGTACCATAAAACATGGGGTGTAGCTAACATCCTAACATTCTCTGATCTTAAAAAAACAAAAATAACTAAGGAAAGGAATATATATTGTAAACAGCAAATAAAGGAAACCTAATTTCCCATTGCATGTGTGCAGCGCCGTTTCAACCAACGAAGAGGAGAGAGGGAGAAAAAACAGGCTTCACGCTAAAAATGAAGAAAACAGAAACACAGGGAGAAGGAGAGAGAAGAGTCACCGGAGAGAGAGAGGGATGGAAACCGACGGTGGTCACGTGGTGGTGGCGGTGATGGAGGCGGCGGTTGTGGGGGTGGCCTCGATGGTGGTTGTTGCGACGGGGCAGTGGTGGGTGCTTGGTGGTGGGCCGTAGCGATGGAGTGGTGGTGGTGTTCACGGCGAGGGGGAGGTGGCCGTGAGAGAGGAAGTTTGGGGGCTATTTGGAGTGAGGTGGGGTGGTGTACGGTTTGGTCGTGGTTCGGCTCTGTGGGTGGTGGTGCGCGGCGGTTTCCGGCGACAGAGGGTGGTGGTTGTTGGGTGAAGAGTTTATGATGATGGTGAGTGAAGGAGGAAAACTCTCTACTACTCTCTCTTTTTTTCCCTTGTGTTCTTCTCCCCCTTTTCTTTTTTATTCTCTGTTTCCTTTCTCCTCCCCCCCTTCTGTGTGTATTGTGTGTGTGTCTTGTGTATTGTTAAATTTTTCCTTTCTTTTGTTTCCCAGTGCCTTCGGTTCCCCCCTGTGTGTGTGTGTGTGTTATTGTATTTAAATTTTTTCCCTTTGTTCTAGTTCCCTCGGTTCCCCCCCCCCCCCCCCTTTGTGATTCTGTCTCCTCCCTGTTATATAGAGAGACTCTGATTTTGTTTTGTTGTTGATAATGCCAGCTATGGTTCCTGAAATGTCCCTTTCACATTTCCTATTTCATGATTCTGCTTTTTCTGAGGTAGTTGATGCCTTTTGTTTGTTTTCTGCTTTATGTTTGCAGGCTGGTGCATAGTGGAGCAGCAACCTCTTTGGTGAAAAAGAAATAGAATTGATAAAAGAGACTATGGCTTTTAGCCAAAATAGAAGTTGTATTTTTTTTTCTTTTTATATTTTTTTTTTGTAATTTTCGTTTTCTATTTTTTATTTTATTTTTAATGTGTAACAAAAGATTAATAATAATAATAATAATATTTAATTCTAAAACAGATTTTTTTTAAAGTTTTTTTTTCTTAAAAAAAATTCTACTAATGATAATAATATTGATAAACAGCAAAAATCAACAATAAGCCCCAAATGACACGCAAAATCAGTTAAAATCACAAAAGTGCATAAAAACGATATTTTTGGAATTTTTATGAAAAAAAAGAAGAAAATACCGGTTAAAATTGGGTGTTCACAAGAACTATAGAGGAAGAGGTGGAAGAGGAGGTAGAAAGAAGTTTGATAAGAGTCATATTCAGTGTTATAATTGCAATAGATATGGACATTTTGCTGATGAATGCTACAGCAACATTGATGGTAGTGATGCCAAAGTGGCTGAAGAAGAAGAGGAAAAGGAGGAAACACTGCTAATGGCAATTGAAGAGGAGGATAAGATTGATGAAAGTAATAGTGGTGATTACTGGTTCTTAGACACAGGTTGTTCAACACACATGTCAGGAAGGAGGGACTCGTTTGTTGAACTGGATTTTTCAATTAAAAGTAGAGTAAGGTTTGCTGATGATAGAACTATGAAGGTGGAGGGTGTAGGAAAGGTGATGATACAGAAGAAGGATGATTCTAGGTGCTTCATTGCTGGTGTACTCTATGTGCCAGGAATGAAAAGCAACCTATTGAGCATTGGACAGCTTTTAGAGAAGGGATACAGAATGGTAATGGAGGATAATTCTATGAAGGTGTGTGACAGTGATGAGAGGCTGCTGGTTAAAGAAAATTTCTCAAAGAACAGAACATTCAAGGTTGAATTGGATGTACTGGTGCAGCAATGTTTAGCCACATCAACTGATAAGGAAGAATGGTTATGGCACTTTAGATATATGGTCACCATAATTTTTCTTATTTGAACAGGTTGCAGAGTAAAGATATTGTGAAAGGCTTGCCTCATATTCATGTTCCAAGTGATGTGTGGGCAGAGTGTATGGAGAGCAAGATACCTAGAGGTTCCTTCAACCAGAATCTGTCTAGCAGGTCTAAAAGAAAGCTGCAAGTGATCTTCTCAGATGTGTGTGGACCAATTCAGCATGAAACACCTGGAGGTAACGAGTATTTTGTTACATTTATAGATGAATTCACTAGGAAACTTTGGATTTACTTTATTAGGAGGAGGAATGATGTGTTAAGAGTATTCAAGAAATTCAAAGTTCTAGTAGAAAAACAATGTGGACTAAATATAGAAATATTAAGGACTGATGGTGGTGGGGAATATGTATATGCCGAGTTTAATGAATTCTGCGAGAATGAGGGGATTACACACGAAGTTACACCTCCATACACACGTCAGCATAATGGGATTCCTGAGAGAAAGAATAGAACACTAAGATATGGTGAGGAGCATGCTGAAAAGTAAGAATATGCCTAAGTATTATTGGGGAGAGGCTGTGAACACTGCTGCATATATTTTGAATAGAAGTCCAACTAAGAAACTGGAAAACGTGACTCCTGAGGAAGCTTGGACTGATGTCAAGCCAAGTGTGTCACATTTCAGAGTGTTTGGCTCAGTATGCTACATGCATGTGCCTGATCAATTGAGAACAAAATTTGATGATAAAGGAGAGATGGTGATTATGTTGGGCTATCATTCAACTGGTGGCTATAAGCTACTGAATCCAGTGAACAACAAAGTTGTGATAAGCAGAGATGTAATGTTTGATGAAAACAAGACTTGGAATTGGAGTGATAATTCAGAAAGTTCAACTAGTCTAGAACAGAATCAGTTTGATCTGTCTGCTGATGGAACAGAGTTAGTGCAAGAGGATGAAAATGAAGATGGCAGAGTTGAGATGCCAAGGAGATAAATTAGAAGAAGACAAGTGCCTCAAAGGTTGAATGAATATGAAGTATTGACAGACAGTGCTATTAATTCTGAAGGTGATATTATACATTTTCACTACTAGAAAAACAGAAAATAGTGACCGAATTAGAGACCGAATACATTTGATCACTATAGAGACCGATTTAGAGACCATTTTTGGGGAGGAAAATGTAATTGATTTGTAGTGACCAAAGTAGTGACGGATTTCACTTAGCGAACGATTTTTCAGTCGCTAAATTTAGAGACCAATATTTCAGTCTCTAATAGTGACCGGTTTTTTAGTCACTATTTTCTTTATCTAAATATTAGTCCGTCACCACGGTTTTTAGTCACTACTAGTGTCGTGACCCGTGCGATGCACGGGGCCAAAGCTTTAGGGTCTATTGAAGCATTATAAGACCAAAATTAGATTAATAGTAATTGAAGTCAAATTTTAACAACTAAGTTATGTTTAGCCAATAAGAGAAAACTATAAGGTAGAACATATTTGTTGCGAAATTAATTTTCATTTTCACTAATCTGATTACGGAGGAATCAATTTCCGCTATTTGAACAGTTAAAATTTCTAGTGAACCATAAAGTACCCTTAAAATATAAAATTGCGAATGTTGTATAAAATGAAAAGAAAGTAGTTAGTGACAAAAACGAAATTGGTCCATTAAAATATAGACAACAAATGATAATCAAGTAAGTCATTATCACATTACATAAAAGTTCTTTTTTTCAACAAACAGGTTACTAAGGAACAAACTCTGCATAATTTATCAGAGTGGCTAGCATCACACTTTACATAATTTATCAGGAAATTAATTTTAATTTTTCACCAATCCGATTATTGAGGAACAAACTTCATCTATTTATAGATCTAATTTTTTTTCTTAAATTTAAATGTATTCTTAAAAAATGAAAATATAAAAAATGAGAAGAAAAAAAAGGGGGGAGGGGGGAGGGAAAGTGGGAAGTTTGGCGCCAAAATTAGGTGTAGGACCCACTTGGAGAGTACCCCCGAATGGATTAGAATATGTATAGAAAATAAGTCTTACTCGGTGCCTTAAGAAAATTCCATTTCTTTTCAATTTTTTATTCCATATTTGATAGTTTAAATTTGGATTGAAGGTGGATGAAAATGGTCAAGTAGAGTGTGCATGCCTTACTATGAATAATTATGTAAAATCTTGGGAATTATGGAAAACAACCGTTGGACAAAAGCTGATATCAAAGTAACTGTGAAATCAGGAGAAATATGCAGAATTATGATGCTCATTCATTGAAATCAAAGTAAATTATCCTTTTAAACATCAACTGATATAAAATTAATATGGCCAAATAGACAATGTAGCCATTAACTTCTACTCATATTAAAACCTTAAAAGCCTAAAGGTTCAACCTGTTGTTGGTGACAAAAGATACAATAATCCTTTGGCCAATTAACACAGGAACACAGGGAAATGAAAAGTTTTAGCATTTAACATATTGAATGCTGAAATCCTAATTGTAATCCATTAGAAGAAAAGTAGCAGCAACTTGTAGTGATTTCCAACTTCCATGACTACAAACCAATCAAATCTTTTCTTTTTTGATGTTCTCTGTAGATGACAGTTTAGCAGAGGAGCACTCTGGAGTCTGGATAATCAACTATTGACATTGGCCATCATTTGAAAATCTTTTGGCTGGATTGAAACTTGGGCCTCAGGGTCATGCATGGTCTGCACTTGTTGATACACTTTGCTGCATCAAAGAGAGCCTCCTCACTTCCAAATAATTTTTAGTGCAAGTTATACTCGCTCTCAAAGAGACTCTTCACTTCCAAATAATTTTGAGATCTCAAGCTACGACTGATTCTGGTATTTCAATGGATAAAAGAATCAAATGACAATTATATTTATCAGCATTCAATTTAAGATGCAAACCTATTTTTTTAAGAGTGATTTGATAAAACTCAAAGAAATTATGATATACCTCTACAGGTTCTATTTGATCAGTGTGATACTAAGACCAAGCTGTTGTACCCTCATCCCTTCTAGCAAAGAAAGTGTTTTTTTCCTCTTTAGACACTTTAATTCCCAATGAAACCAAGTATTAAAGGATTGATTGCTATGACCACAAATAATGTTGAATTGCTCTTCAATAGCTCCTGAAAATGCATCTGAATCTTCCCAACCTCAAGACCCACTTACTGAATCATGCATGGGATGGGCAAATAATCACTACAACATCTTGACCCTACGGCAACGGTCGAAAAACGATGCATAAAGCCATAAAACCGTTGCCAAAAGCTACGGCAACGGTTATCAAACCGTTGTACCTTCGGGCGTTGTCTTAGCTTTAGGCAACGGTTATTTGTCCCCAAAGGCAACGGAAGCTGAAAACCGTTGCCAATGATAGATGGAACGCAACGGTTTTAGTTTACACTCTATGGCAACGGTTGAAAACCGTTGTCAGATACGGCAACACTTTGAAACCGTTGCCAGGTATGGCAACACGTGGAAACCGTTGCCATAAAGTGGAAACCAAAACCGTTGCCATGTATGGCAACATGTAGAAATCAAAACCGTTGCCATGATATGGCAACACTTTAGAACCGTTGCCATGCTATGGCAACACATAAAAACCGTTGCCAGAAATCAAAACCGTTGCCATGATATGGCAACACTTTAGAACCGTTGCCATGCTATGGCAACACATAAAAACCGTTGCCATAAAGAGGAAACCAAAACCGTTGTATGGCAACACTTTAGAACCGTTGCCATCTATGGCAACACGTACAAACCGTTGCCATAAATCCAAATAATGCAATCACATCAAACATTGACCATTCCCTGTTTATTTTGCTACTTCAACCACATAATTATATTGCTAATTCAATCACATCCATTGCTATCAATCACATATCAAACGTGTAACAATTTAACATACAAAAATGCTATCAATCACATAATTAAGACTTGAAGAGAAATGCTCTACTATATATATTGCTACTTCAAACATATAATTAATGTATGTTGAACAACATTATATTGCTACTTCAATGTTGCCAACAATATTGCTATCAATCACATATCAAACATGTAATAATTTAACAGACAAAGATTAATATCTTACAAGTCTTCAACATAATTAATGTGTTGAAAAGTTATAGTACAAAAAACATGTTCCATTTCCAAAATAAAGCCATTCAAGTCTTCAACACATGTCTTCAACACATGTCTTCAAACTCTTCATCATCCAAGTCCAAGCCATCAAGACCAAGATTTATACCTTCATTATTTTCCTACAAAAGTAACAAAATTCGATTAATGCCATAAAATCACCAAAACAAGTGTTGAAGGAAAAGAATATGGATCATCAATTGCAATCTTTATAGTTTTCAGTTTTCAGTTTCAGTTTTCAGTTTTCAGGCAATCTTTTTGCAATCTTTATAGTTTTCAGGCAATCTTTTTGCAATATTTTCAGTTTTCAGTTACAGAATAGAATTTATCCTTCTGTTTTTTTAAACATGTAAAAACAATGGGATTAACTTAGAATTCAGGCAATCTTTATACTTAAAGACTTAGTATTGAGATATAGGGACAGCTTTGGAATACTTAAAGACTTAGTATTCAGGCAATCTGTTTGTTTCTCTCTTAATTATGTTGAGTAAAAAAACAAACAAGAAATGGATGAAAAACTTGAGTAAAAAATTCATTCAGGCACATGGCAAAAAAACAAACAAGAAATGGATTCGTAACAGGACAACTATCCAGCTTCGTAACAGTATGCAATGGCTTCGTAACAGGACAACTATCCAGCTTCGTAACAGGACAACTATCCAGCTTCTGTTTTTTTTTGCCAAGTCAGCAAATAGGACAACTATCATTCAGGCAATCTTTTTGCAATGGCTTCGTAACAGTATGCACATGGCAAAAAAACAAACAAGAAGTTTAACAGTTTTCAGTTTCAGTTTTCAGTTTTCAGTTTCAGTTTTCAGTTTTCAGTTTTCAGGCAATCTTTTTGCAATGGCTTCGTAACAGTATTCAGTTTTCAGTTTTCTCACAGTATTCACTAAGTCTCTAACTAACACTAACTTCTCCTTATCTTCTATTCTAACAGAAGACTTACTTATCAATCCACATATGCAATCACCAAGAGAAGTTTACCAGCAAGCAGAATAGTTTACCAATCCCACATACAATTGGACATAACATATTCTGACTTCAATAAATTGTTTAATCAGTTTATATTGATCAAAATTATAATATTACAAGATTAGAACCAGGAGAGACATCATGCCTTAGAAGAAACAATCACACTTAAAAAACAATCCCACGAAGTCTTGACAGTATTCAGTTTTCAGTTTTCTCACAGTATTCAGTATTCAGTTTTCTCACAGTATTGCAAGACAGTATTCAGTATTCAGTTTTCTCACAGTATTCAGTTTTCTCACATATTCTAACATATTCAGTTTTCTTTTCAAAGTATAACTTTCAAAGTATAACTCAAACAGCTGGTGTTAGATACTTACTCTATGAGCTTCCGGGGCATGTGTTGATGTCGAAGAACGTGGAGCACTAGTAGCATCCGGCGGAGTTGAAAACATAGCTGCCAAAGCCTCCACATTCAACCCTGAGTTATTTTGATCTAATACGGTCTTTACTAGAAGCTGAAACTTTTTCTCCATGCCCTTCTGATTCTCTTGTAGTTTCTCTTGTAGTTTCTCTTCAAGTTCATTCATCTTATCGGCATTTTCTTTTCTTAGTTTTTCCATCTCATTTGCATGTGCTCTCTTCATTTCTAAAACTTCTTCATTTCTCTTCAACATAGTAGGTGTTACCGCTCTTCCATGGGTACGTACTCTCCCATGTTTTTCTTTACCAACCACCTTTTGAAAAGCTTCCGAAGGAGAATGACCAGAACTCACGAAGTCTTGAAGTTTTATCTACCATATTTAAAAAACAATCACACTTAATTAAAGATATACATTATTATATTTGAAATGAATCAAATGATAAATTCATTTGATAAAACTTACAATTGTATCATTTGTTTCTTCGTTCAATTGCTTTCCTTTCTTACTTTGGCGTGTTTCGATGAACAACTCAAGTTGAGAAGGAGGCTCTCCATCTTCACTACTTGCACACTACCAAGATAATAAGCTCATTAACACAATAGCAAAATCTGAATTATTGATTTACTAGGAGGAAACATGAAATAAGCTAATTTACCATTGTCTCCCTTATGCGAGCAAAGCTTACAGGACCAGCTCGATGTCTGCATTTTTGTTGAGCTATATTTTGAGCATTTTGCTGACTGGTTTCCTGAGTTGATTAATGGAAATTGCAATTTATTAAATTTGAGAAATGAATGTAAGACAAAACACAAATATCACTATTTCTTACTTGAACAGGCTTAAGGCTCCAATATTCCATCAATGCTTTAAAGTGTTCCTCTGGTATGTCATCGGGACGATTCTTCAACCGCTCGCGCAAGGTTTTATATTGGCTAAAATGTTTCTTTTTAATATCCCACTTATGCCGCCTCCATGCTTCATCTATAATAGTATACACGACCCTCTTTCCTTTCTCAGGTACATTGTATTTTTCCTACAAAAAAGAAGCTTAATTAGAAAGCTCTAATTTATTAAAGTCAACTAAACACACAAATTGAACAAGATAAGTTATTACATTGACGTAAGCCCATATATTCTTATCTTTATCTGGTACAGCCTTCCAATTGGTGTAAATAAGAGGGCAAAAATCTGAACTCCTTGCTATAGTTCCCAAAAAGTTACTGAATTGGGAAACTATCCTTGCATTTGGCCCAATGGGTTGTCCTACTTCATTCAAGATAATCTCTTCTCGATCATTAGCTGAACGTGTATGGATCTTCGCACATAATGTTTTCCCTCGACTTCTTTTAGATGCTTCCTCTAATTAAAACACAAATGAGTCAATACACAAATTAGTATGAGCAAGAATAAGTAAGAAGAATAAGTATGATATACCTTTACTTGTATTTTCATTAAGCTCCCCAACTTCCTCACTTCCGTTGATATCCCCCTCAATTTCTCTTTCTTGATCACTTTCTTCTTCTGATTCCTCCACTTGGTGTGGTTGCTGATTTTTTTCATTAAATTCACCAAGTGACATTGATGGACACTTTGGGATGTACTTTTTCTTTTTCAATGATTGTTCTTCAATCATTTCTTTTTGACTTTGATTTCCATCTGTGGTAGACCTTAACTGCCTCTTAATAGGGAGTTCAATCTTTTCTTTTTGACTTTGATTTCCATTAGTGGCAGCTCTATTGGTCGATGGTTGGGCCCTACTTGTGGATTTACCAAGGTCTTTTTGGTGAGAAACTTGAGTGGTCTTTCTTGTTTGGGTTGGTCGATGGTTGGGCCCTGTTGATCCTCTTACTGGGATTGGAACTCCTCCAATAGTCAATGACTGGGTCCTATTTGTGGATTTACCAAGGCCCTTTTGGATCCTTCCTTCATCAGTGCCCTTTATAGATCAAATCATGCTTTATCAGAATATATATTAATAATTCTGTATATACTAATGAAAGGAATATTTGTTTAATCAAGCATTTTAAACTACGCAATGAAAGGAATATTTGTTTAATCAAGCATTTCAAATCTGTATATGCTTTATCAGAAATTAATTGTGTATTTAACTAATTCTGTGTATTTCGTAATCTATGCAATGGAAGGAATATTTCGTAATCTATGTATTTATTCTGTCCTAATTAATTCTGTGTATTTAACTAATTCTGTGTATTCTGTGTATATGCATTTTAAACTATGCAATGAAAGGAATATTTCGTAATCTGTGTATTTAACTAATTCTGTGTATTTAACTAATTCTGTCTGTGTATTAACTAATTCTGCCTATTTAATATATCAGAATATATATTAACTATGCAATGCACTGCCTATTAACTACGCAATGCACTGCCTATATATTAACTAATCAGAATATACATTAACTGAATCTAAATTGCATTAATTCTGTACTCTGTTCTATATATTAACTAATCAGAATATACATTAACAGAATATACATTAACTGAATCAGAATATACATTAACAGAATATACATTAACTGAATCTAAATTGCATTAATTCTGTACTCTGTTCTATATATTAACTAATCAGAATATACATTAACAGAATATACATTAACTGAATCAGAATATACATTAACTGAATATACATTAACTGAATCTAAATTGCATTAACTGAATCTAAATTGCATTAATTCTGTACACTGCCTATATATTATCATTCTTCATACTCAGTTTTATATTGTACACAGTAGAATTCCTACTGAATTCTACTGGATATTCACCATATTAATCAATACACTGATTCAGCTACATTAACTGAATCTAAATTGCATTAATTCTGTACTCTGTTCTATCAGCAATTCTGAATCTAAATTGCAGTATATATTAACTATGCAATGCAGTGGGAAAAGAAAACTCTGTTATTAGAAAACTTTGTGAATTGATTTGGTCAGTGGGAATTAACTATAATATTAACTATGCTTCCAATAGATTTAGAAAACTTGGAAATAACTTCTTACGAGGCAAATAGGCTGCTGTTGAGTGCTTCCAATATGTTGTTGATTTGTTCCTTGATTTGAATCGCTTCCCTTTCTTCTTTTTGAAGCTTTGTCATTTTCCACCTTGATTTTATACTTTTGAATCAAGTCCACACTTGATTTAGCTTTAAGTTGTTCAAGAGCAAAAGCATTGTCCTTGTCCATTTTCCTACACTACCTGCATCATTGAAACACACAATCTATATTAATATCTAAACACATGTGTGAGTGATAAAAATTTATGAGAAATTATAATAGTCAATGCATAGATTCCAATATCACCTTATATTAACAATAATAAATTATTTAATGAAAAGTAAACTAATCCATGTAGTCAAACAAAGTGTCATCAGAATCATCTCCAATATCCATTTCATTTGACACAAGTAGAGACTTTTCAATAATGGTTGGTGGTATGTCACTCCTAGCCAATTCAACTTCACAGTTGTCATCACTCGTAGCTAGATTTAACGCATGATCTGACAACTCTCTTTGATACAAATGTTGGGCATTTGAATAAGACTCATCTTTCATATTAAAAAAGTCTCTCGGAAAAGTCTTCATAACATAGCTCCTATTCACATCAATAGGATCTTGAATGTAGAAGCATTGATGGACTTGTGAAGCTAATACAAAAGGGTCATCCATAGAACATCTCTTGTTGAAGTGAACACAAGTCAACCCGTACTTGTCGTCTTCAACTTCAAACCAATCGCATCTAAATAACACAGACTTGAAATGACCATAATAGTCTACTTCAATTATTTCAATGATTGATCCATAGTAATTTATTGAATTTGTTGTAGGATTTTTATCTTTAGTGGTTGCAAAGCTTTGGGTTACGGACACCAACGTCACACCACTACTTTGGGTTTTACGTCTTGCATCACGTTGTTTGGTGTGAAACCTATAACCATTAATGACATAGCCAGAAAAACGCCGCGCAACTCTATTTGGTCCTCTAGACAAATTCTTAAGTTGGTCAGAAACATCATCCATTAAAGCACGAGTTTTGAACCATTCAACAAAACCTTGCCCTTGACTCTTCGCTTGGTTCCACCTCTTTCTTTTATTGATATTTGTTGTTTCATTTTCATGCTCCCTAAAATTTAAAAATCATTGTTAGCATAATGGTAAAGCAACTCTTTCATGTAACTAAAACCTACAAGTAAATTTATTTACCTAATGAACTCTTCAACTTCATCGCAATTGAATAGGATGTAGCGATGGATTTGATTCCTTGACTTGGAATCCAAAGAAATGGCTCCTCCCTTTTTCTTTCCTCCAATAGGATGACCTACGCCCGGATAAGAGTTTGAGCTTTCAAATTCACCCGGATCACATCTATCACTATTCCTTGTCATTCTGTTATGCTTTGTTTCAACACCATTATGCAAATATCGTGAGCATAGTGTCAAGCATTCTTCAACCAAGTATCCCTCGGCAATAGAACCTTCAGGACGACTCTTATTACGTACATAGCTCTTCAATTTACCTAAATATCTTTCTGGAAAATACATCCACCTAAATTGAACCGGGCCTCCCAATCTTACCTCATTCACTAGATGTATAGGCAAATGAACCATAACATCAAAGAAACAAGGGGGGGAAATCGTCTCCAATTGGCAAAGTGTTTCTGCAATCTCTGATTCCAAGATATCTAGATCCCCCACCTCAATAACTTTTTGACACAAACAACGAAAGAATGAACAGAAGCGAATTAAAGGGTGGGCGACTTGGTCGGACATAGTGCTTCTTACAGCTACTTGAAGCAAGTAATGCAAGATGAAATGTGCATCATGACTCTTGTAGCCAATAATTTTTCTTTCAGCCAGTTGAACACATCTTGAAATGTTTGATACACAACCATCAGGCATTTTTGCTTTCTTTAAGACACCACAAAAAGTAGACTTCTCATTCGGTGTCATGGAGAAACATGCTTTTGCAAAAATAAGTTTTTTACCTTGATTTGTCTCTTTAGGGTGAAGTTTCTTCCTAATGCCCATTTCTTGCAAGTCAAAACGAGCTTTTTCATGATCTCTCGTCTTACCCGGAATATCCAGCAAAGTGCCAATGATGTTATCAAATATATTCTTCTCTATGTGCATCACATCAAGGTTATGTCGTAACAAATTGTGCTTCCAATATGGTAATTCAAAAAAAATCGATCTTTTCTTCCATGGACCATCATTTTGCCTTCTTTGAGTCTTACCAAAGACATTTTTAAAGTTTACCAACAACTCTAAGATATCTTCTCCTTCTAACAAAGCTGGTGGAGATCCATATTCTGTAGTCCCATTAAAATTCCTTGTATTCGATCTATATTTATGATCCATAGGTAAAAATACACGGTGACCCATGTAACACACCTTTCGACTATGCTTCAAATACGTCGAGTTAGTATTATAATTACAACATGGACATGCTAATTTCCCTTTAGTACTCCACCCACTCAACATAGCGAGCCCAGGAAAGTCGCTAATAGTCCACAACAATGCTGCTCTCATTTGAAAAGATTGATTTAGTGAGGCATCATATGTTTCTACTCCTACCTCCCACAACACCTTCAACTCTTCAATCAGTGGTTGGAGGTACACATCAATGTTATTCCCTGGTGAAAATGGTCCAGGAATTAGTAAAGACAACATAGAATACTCAGCCTTCATGCACCACCAAGGTGGGAAATTATATGGTATCAATACGACAGGCCAAGTACTATGAGACAGATTCATGGATTTAAAAGGATTAAATCCATCACTAGCTAGCCCAAGTCTTATGTTGCGTGAATCAGCAGCAAAGTCAGGATGACGCTTATCAAAGTCTTTCCATGCCTCTCCATCAGCTGGATGCCTCAACTTCCCATCTTTAGAACGCTCTTCTTCATGCCACCTTAATGAGTCAGCTGTCTTTGAGCACATGAATAACCTTTGAAGTCGAGGAATCAAGGGAAAGTGTCTCAAAACTTTATTAGGAACTTTATGAGCTTTATTGTTTTCCTCAACTTGATAATCTCCTTCGGCATTAACAACCCACCGTGGAAAACCGCAAACAGAGCAAGAAGTGTCGTTCTCATGATCTTTCCAATATAACATGCAATCTTTAGGACAAGCATCGATCTTTTTATAATCAAGACCTAGGTCCCTTATCATGCCTCTGGTTTTATTGAATGTTTCAGGAATGTTCAACTGAGGCATAGCTTCTCTCAAAAGCTCTAAGAGGGCATTGAATGATGCATTGCTCCAACCATAAAGACACTTTAACAAATATAGTCGAATGGTGAACGATAATTTAGAGAAGTTTTTGCAACCCGGGTACAAATCTTGTTTTGCTTCTTCTAAAAGACCATAGAACTTTTTAGCACCTTCACTGGGGCCTTCATTAACTCCACATTCTCTTTGTGCGACATCTCTGAATCTTTCATATAGTAGTCCACCAACATCATCAATTTCATCATCTTCATTTGTGCCACCGTCGAGACGATTGGGGTCTTTACGCTTTTCACCATGACGAATCCAGACATCATATCCTCTTTCAAATCCGAAATATACCAAATGATTAAATACAACTGCCCTTGTTTTCCAAAAAGCATTGTGACAATCAATACAAGGGCATAGAATCTCTTTCCCTTGGGGTTTTCCTATGGTGTATGCATAATTTAGGAAAAACTCAACACCAAGAATGTACTCTGGGCTATCTCTTGCTGATTTCATCCACTCTTTGTCCATCGAGTTTACTAGAATATATAGTAACAAATGAGAAGGTTGAAGAAGGGAACGGGAATAGTAAAATCACAAAGTGTAGAAAGTCCCACAGATATAGTAAAATAACACAGGTGAACATCACAGAAGGGAACGTGCATTGTGTGAAATTGAAATTATTAAAGAAACTACAAATCAAATGGAAGAGAATTTGTAGCAACATTCTCATTTCATATTTAATTAACATGACATAAATTAACTACATTTGTTTCACCAAGATACAGATTAGTCAAGTAGTCAAGTTAGTCCCTCTATGAATCCGACCAACATTAACTGAGGGACTAATTTGATGGATGGAAGAAACATTAGAGACTGCTTAATCACTTTAAATAGTTTAAGGATTAAATTAGAGATAAGGTAATAGTTGAGGGACCAAATTTAGAGTTTAGTCATCCCTGAAATGTACCCAACCAGTCCTGAAATGTACCCAACCAGCTAGACTGGAGTTGGTTGAAATCAAAGGTAACTCATATACATATAATCCAGAACAAAAAAACATATATACTAAGGTTAGCTCCTCAGTAAAGTTCCTACATTTCCCCTTTTCCCCTTAACCAATTCATCAAACCTTAGCTCCTCAATAAAGTTCCTCTTTTTAATCTAAAAACACCATTTGCATGTTTAAAAAACAAAAAAAAAACTGGCATTTGATAATTTCAAACGGATCAAAAATTCCAATTCCATGATCATCATCATCATCATTCAAAATATTAAAGCGTTCAATCACAAGACAGAGCATGCAAGAAATCAAAGACATGTTTATTCATCGAAAATTCAAGTTCCATGATGATCATCATCATTCAAAATATTAAAGCTTCAATCACAAGACAAAGCATGCAAGAAATCCAAGACATGATTTTTTTTTCATTCGTAGAATTAATCAAACAAGTAAACAATCACCGAATGAGAAGAAAGAAAATAAAAGAAAGAAAGAGAAGCTACCGTTGTCGTTCAAGAAAAACGATGTCGAAGAAACTTGAGGAGGATTGCGCCTCCGACTCGAATTGAGATATCAGCACAGCAGTTCGCTCTCAAAGTTCTTCTCTCTGAAATCAAAACAGAAAACTGAATTTAATCAATTCAACTCAATTCAATTCTCTGTCTTTGCTCTCAGAGTATTTTTAATCACCAAGAAGCACAACACAAATATTAATAGGATTGTTTCCCACTTTTTTCTCCTAAGAAATACAACTCCTAGTTTCGTATATTCTACTTTGCTGTAATTTGATAGCAGAAGTTTACAATTATACTATAACATGTCATGAAAAATGTCACTAGAATATATATAGTAAATATAATTAAAGTTTAATATTCCTGAACAAGTAAACATCTTTCAGTTGCAATGCAATGCAAGCAATTTCTCATCATCAAAACAAGTTCATTTCATATCAATGAGTAGTTTTGCATCAACAAGAGCGGATTCAAGTGAAGAGTGGTGTAGGAACAAAAGAACAACAGATCAATCCCCACAAACTGTGACAGTGTATCAATTAACATAAATGAAATTCAGTTGAAGTTAGTTAGATTAGATCAGATTACAACTTCTAACAAACACCAAAACCATCCCTATATCTTCTAAGTCTCTAACTAACACTAACTTCTCCTTATCTTCTATTCTAACAGAAGACTTACTTATCAGTCCCACATACAATTGGACATAACATATGCAATCACCGGATGTGCTTCACTGTTTGAAAGCTGCAATTAACCAAAACAATTTTATCATTAGTAATTAGTAATTAAAAATCTAAACAAAATCTAAACCTGACTTCCAAACAATCAACTTAATGTTACATATTAAACCAAATAACTCTTTAATAAATCCTCAAAACTAGTATCTTACATAAAAAGCTGTTATAACTCCTGCAGTATAGCCAGGTTGAAGCTTAATGGAAGCACCAAAATATCCGTATCGAAATGGTCGAACCGACTTGAAGCCACTACCTGTTTAACAGAAACAAAACAGTAGAAGTTGATTAAATTTCAATGTTATGTAACAGAAAGAGAAAGCATTTAAGTGATCATGATTCAGACCTGAAGTTCTATCAAGCCAAATTGTTAATGCAGTTTGGTCTAGTCTTTGATGCTGGGCCCCCAAAGGTTTCTAAATCCTCTGTAAAAGCTCATAGACCTGAATTTAGAACTTGGATAATAGCCAGGTGAAGGTGGCCAGTAAGCATTGCTTGAAAGGACCATTAAGATTAAAATAGCAAATACAAAGAAAGCCATGAAGGAAAGTGAGTGTTAAAGTGTTAGCAGAAAGTAGAATGATTCTATTGTGTGTATAAATGCAATGTAGAGAGAGAGAGGAGGAGAGAGAGAGAGAGAGAGAGAGAGAAGAAGAGTATGGTATTGTTATGGGAGTGAGTTTGATATTAATAAGAAAATTAGTGGGTCCCAGATTGAAAATTTTGTGAATTTTGTGGACTGATATGAATTGAACATACCAATAATTATTTAGATCTTTACTTGTTGGGTAACATTAAATTAATTATAGATTGCATAGGATTTTAGATTATTGACATATTTGTCATTTTCTATTTATGACAGATAACCTGTTGGCTTGGCTGGAAAGGTGAAAAACAAGATGATGGGATGCAGAAGGGGGGTAGATGAGTGTGCCTTAAATGTGCATCTTAATGTTGGGTATGTTAGCATGGTTTTCTGATTTCTATCTATATTTAAGGCTACAGGTATCTTTGTCTGGTTTTTGAAAGCAATAGATGGATTAACCCATCGTTGTAAATACCGTAATTCTTAATTATTTAGCCGGCCTAATTATTAAGCCTGTTAAACTTACATTTAGAATAGCCCGTTTGACATAACAGATTTATTGCAAACAGAATATTGCAAACATAGAAGCTATGTGACATAACAGATTTATTGCAAACAGAATATTGCAAACATTGAAGCTATGTGACATAACAGATTTATTGCAAACATCGACTAACTATTTGCATTTGAAGTTAGTTAAAGTTTGATAACAGAATATTGTATGAAGCTATATAATACAAAGCAACAATTTGACCATGAAAATATTTTCAAACAATCAGAATATTTTAAAGGTAGACCCACTCATCATACTTTCAAACAATCAGAATATTTTCAAACAGAATATTCTATGTTCAGACCCAATCAGAATATTTTCAAACAATCACAATATTGTGTGAAATATGAATCATTATAATTACCTTTTGATTGCAATAAGAGGTAGACCCACTCATCATACTACTACTCTATGTTCCGATGCCCAGGCAGATAGTTTCCTTCGTAGTCTCAAGAATCTAAAATCAAGTAGCTGTTAGAACAAAAATAAAGTTAGCTTCACTTATACAAATGTAGCAAAGATTAATGAATGCAGTAAATTATAGTTAATTACCTTAGGGAGCAATCATATGGTGTCCATCGGAGAATCCATTGCTCTAAAACCAGTTGAAGTTAATTATAGTTAATTATAAAAATTTTAACATAGTTAAAATATTACAATGTAAACAATCATAAACAATTAAAAACTTACTTTATTAATGAAATGATCTAGTTTTTCTTCTTCAAGTTCTGAACTTCCTCTAATTATCTACAAAATAACTAACTCGGATTCTAACGCCATGTAAGACATTCATGATCTCCAAGCCATGTTGTTTATCCTACCACAACCTCAGCTGCAATCAAACAAAATTAGCCATCAATGATATTGCAATAAAACAGAATTATTCAGGTTATTTGGACCAAATGGGATTGTTAGATAATATATATTGTTTTTTCATCAGAGAGGGCAGTAAATGTTCTTTTAGAGGCCTCTCCAATGTAGGCTCTCCAATAAAACAGAATTATTCAGGTTATTTGGACCAAGCTGTTATAGATGCTGGTCCTTTACTTCAAACTATGCTTCTTGCAGGTCCACTTCCTAATTGGAAAAACCCTCCTCCTCCTTTGCAACAAAACCTTAAAGTTCCACCTATGACTATCAAACAGTATAATACCAATAATACCCCTAGCAATAGTGTCATTGAGCCAAATGTTGTCTCAACTTGTTCAGCTTCTATGCTTAACTTTGCTGCTCATCCTTCTACTTCATGGAACAATTCATGTCAGTTTAATAATTCTAGTTCTTCTAGTGTTAAGATTCAAATTCCGCCGAGGAAGCGTCAAAGGCATTGATGAATTTTTCTTCCTTTTTTCCCTTGTGTAAATGGAGCGACAGCAATTGGTGTAAATTGAGTTAGCCTTTTTGGTTATGGTTGAAAAATGTTTGGTTTTTTGTGATGAAAATCACAAACTGTTGACTACCCATAATTATTATCATAAACTTCATATTAACACTTTCATAATTTTGAAACTTAATAGAAATATCATGCACTTTAATATTCTATCCACAACAGAGCAACTTTTATAACTCAACAAATTCACAGATGTAACCATTCTGCAGGTAAATAACTAAATTGAACTGACATGGTGATGGGTTTATTTCGGAATCGATGATTTATGTTAATTAGGAATCACAGATACTAAAATTAAATTTGCAACAGTAAAACAAAACCCTAAATCGAAGATAAAGAAGATAGATGTAAACAAAACCCTAAATTGAAGAAGAAGATAGATGTAAACAAAACCCAAAAAAACAAAACCCTAAATTAAAAAAGATTAAATAACAAAATCGAACCCGAGGGAGGAAAACCAAGAGAGAGTGAGAAACGAACCTGAAATCATTGCGAGAGAGAGAGAGAAACGAGCTTGAGGGAGACGAGGGTTGAGAGCTGAGGGAGACGAGGGCGGAGAACTGAGGGAGACGAGGGCGGAGAACTGAGCGACGAGGGAGACGAGGGCGGAGAACTGAGGAACTGAGGGACGAGTGATGTTTGCTTTCTGTTTTTGCGACGAGGGAGACGACGTCGGAGAACTGAGGAACTGAGGAACTGAGGGCGGAGAACCGAGGAACCTGAAACGTTTTGTGTTTGCTTTCTGTTCGCGTGAGTGATGTTTGCTGCGTGAGTGATGTTTGCGTGAGTGATGTTTGCTGCGTGAGTGATGTTTGCGTTTTTTTTTGTTTAGAGTTTATTTGGGAACAGAAAAGGCGCTGCTGTTTAGCGCCTAGTATTTTGGTTTTTCAATAATTGTCCTATGGCAACGTTTATTGACCGTTGCCTAAAGGTTAAACAAAAAACCGTTGCCGTAGATCTTATGGGAACGGTTTTCAGCCGTTGCCAGTATAAAAAATTAAAAAAAAAATGAGAAAGCAACGGGTTCAAAAAACCGTTGCCATTGTTAGCTAAGGCAACGGTTTTTTTGACGTTGCAATTTTTGGCGTTGCCGTAGGGTCCAAATGTTGTAGTGAATTATCGAAATAAAACAAAAAATTATCAAGTGAAACACGCACCACCATAATAAGAGAAGCTTACCATTGTACTCTCTTGCCTCCATTTGCAAGTTCCCCAACTTTGACAGCACCGACTTCAGGATAGGCAAGGAAGAGATCGTGAAGTTATTTAGAATCAATTTGGTAATAGTAAAACTCCCAAGGAAAGTCAAATTACAAATGAGAGCCTAAATATTAGGTCGTAAAATGATGAGTGGATAAAGGCTCAAAATATTTGTGCTATCCATTTTTTTGATAAGATCATATTGACAAATTTATGACCAGCACGAAAGCATTTTTCTACCATCCAGAAATATGATGACAAACATAACTAACAAAAAAGTATTAAAATTAGAACTGAAAAGGAGGGAATACAATATATAAATGAAAATAAAAGATCTGATACAAACACTTATTACTAATTATATAGTTCCTTGAGAATAAACACTAAAAGCTAATGAATAAAGTTGTTAAACATAAACACAAAAGCTTATATAGCCAACAATATATAGCAATATATAGCAATAAATCAACAATATAACCAACAAACCCAGTTCAAGATTTATCTATTTGATGGTAACAAATCTAGTTCTTGAAGAAATAGACAATCCAGGCAAAGGAGTAGAATTCACGCCTCTTGAACAAATCTTTGTGTCTAGTTCCTACCAGCAAACATAAACAAATCCATGCGGTTAATAACTTTTAGTCAAAAATAGTTCTGGAAAAAGAAAATAGTTGAAGAAAAAGAGAAGTTGACTCTTATAAATAACACTTTTCACAAAAGCTATGCAACCGGAGATGAAAATAAATCTTCTACATGTGGAAAATTGAGTTGTACACAACTTTAGAATAAGAAATAAAAAATGATTAAATAGTCTCATCATTTAGATTGCAGCAAGGCTATTTAAATTATTTGCAGCAAGACCAGTTATATGATAAACACCAGAAGCAGCTGCAATTGGAGTTTACTAAATTGATGATCAAGTGACATACAATGCTAAGGTTAGTATAAAATATCAAATACACTACTCACCATGAAACTTGACCAACTTTTTTCGTTAAAAAGCACATTTTGTAAAATCTTAAAAACCTTAAAGAAAAAATTAAAAGTCTAGCCAACCATACCATTTCTCCATTCCTTCATAAACACAATTTCGATGAAAAATGGCAACAATAGCTAGGGAAAACACAGTTCCTTCATAAAACAATATTTAAAATATAGCAAGTTCTTCCCAATAACATGCTGATGTGGAAGTAGTAAATACATCAGCATGAAATTTTATATAAACTTTCATGTTGCAAATGATACCATCGATTTCGGTGCAATAGTTGCAGCATAATAAATAACTCTATCATAATGGATGCATTTGATTTCAATGTTGAACAACTACTATTTAGGAGAACATATGGAAAGGGTGGACTGACAGAGAGTGCATTGGCAATGAAGAGGGACACAGTGGTCTAAAATTGTTACCTCGTGTAATATAAATTGACAGTAATAAAAAAATCCTGCAAAATAGAAATATAAATAACTAATATCATGTGGAAAGCAAAAGTGTGCAAAGGTAAAGATTGCTAGGTGCAAAACTTCCCATCACAGTGGTGCTGAACAAATACTAACAAATACTGCATACAGAAGCAAGTGGGAAGCAGGGAAATGTTTAAAAAAATCATGGAAATAGAGAATGTCAACAACTAAAAATAGAAAAAAAGAAGGGAAAGCAATCCATACCCAAGAAGAAGGCCGTAAAACATGTAGAGTTCATCAATGGCATTGTTGCGCCCCGAAAAATCCGGTTAAGGATTCCTCAGTTTGACAACGTGAAAAATTTTGAAGCCGCCACCAATATTTATTTTTAAAGACTAAAACATTGGAAAAAGTCTTTTGAAAAAGGCGGATGGTCTTTCGAAAACACAGAGATGTAGGTTCGGGGGTCGGTTAGGTACGGGGAAGGTATTAGCACCCCGCACCTCCTTTCTACCGAAAGGGAACCATTAACTTTGATGTGTGGCTTAGAAAAAGTTGACTTGAAATGATTTTTGTTCTACTTCCTTTCTTTTTATTTTCGTTTGAGAAACGGTTTTATTGAGAAGAAAAGTATTTTTGGTATCTTTGAAAAGCGGAACAAAACAAAGATTTTTAAAAGGGGTGCTTGACGGGTTACAACCCGCTCCTACGTACCCTCTCTGGAAGAGGGATCAAAGCTACGTAGTTCTAGGGTTTTGCGTTTGGAAAATGGTTTAAAGGTTTTTCGCGATTGGGTGACAAAATGAAGATTTTTAAAAGTGTGCTTGACGGG
The DNA here is from genome assembly GCA_039519185.1 of Astragalus membranaceus. Taxonomy (NCBI): domain Eukaryota; kingdom Viridiplantae; phylum Streptophyta; class Magnoliopsida; order Fabales; family Fabaceae; genus Astragalus; species Astragalus membranaceus. The sequence continues at coordinate 171,079,667 of CM076848.1, read as the reverse complement.
TTACGACCCGCTCCTACGTACCCTCTCTGGAAGAGGGATCAAAGCTACGTAGTTCTTGGTCTTTTTTGAAAAGTGTGTTTTGAGTTTTTGGAAATAAGACTCGAGTGTTCATGAATGCCAAACAAGCAACGGCTTCGAGTGGCGTTCATTATTAACTCGAAAGAAAAGAGTCGAAACCGGTAATCAAACAAGCAAAGGCTTCGAGTGACTACAAGTAACAACGTTTTATTATCTTTTTGAAAGCGTTTTGAAAAAGGTGAGCATTGGTGATAATTACGTTGTTTTGGAAATTGGAATTTATTTATTTTTTAGTTAAGGTGTGGGAGCTTTCATGATAGCCAAACAAGCAAAGGCTTCGAGTGACTACCACTAATAACTCCTCATTAGCGATCAAACAAGCAAAGGCTTCGAGTGATGACTAATGATTTATTTAAGAAAATGCCTTAGTTTTTTTTTTATTAGAAAACATTTGATTTAATTTGAAAATTAGTTCTAAGAAAAAAATGATTTGGAAAAGGATTTCGGAAAAAAATAAGTAGAACATTTCAACCAACTCCGAGTCCATAACCAAAAGATGCGACATGAATGAATGAAATACAAACACATACACTAATCAAGCAATTATGAACGTGTTGATCACTAACTGAGATTAAACGTGCCAATACAATCAAGAGATACAGTTATTGAGGATGCAAAGTTAAGGGTATATAGGACATTGTGCTTTTGCCAACCATTGAGATTTGAGATAGAATTTGAATCAAGGGCCAAGATTGCAATGCACATGGATTAGGGACAATGAGAAAGCACAAATGGAAGGGAATGAGCTGGTGTCATATGAAATTGAAGAGTTTTTTGTACACAAAAATTGTTGGGGGCAATTAGGTCAATTTGCACATAGTTGTAGCCTGGGATTTGATCTAGAATTTTAATCAATGGCTAGGAGTACAACTCACATGGATTAAGGGCATGAAGAAACACAAAATGAGGTAAAAATGGGCTGGAATTCGCAGCCATGAGGAGGGAAGGAAAAAAAATGCAAGCTTGCACAAAATAGTACATTTTGTCTTATTGAGGACACTTCCCTTTTTTGAGTTTTTTTGCATTTGAAATTTTGGGCATGGGAAATAATGGGAATGCAACTATTGAAAATGTGGCACATGTTTTTGGGCACCATAAAATATTCCCTCTAGTCACCCATGACAATAAAAATTGTCACTTAAGAATTGAGGAATATTTAATGGTCATTTTTATTTTTCTATGCACTAAAAATGGAAAAATACATTTTTAATTATTTTGACTAGGGTTTTCTTTCTAAAAAATTGTACAAAAATTATCCTTGATAGAATAAAAATGTACTTTTTGTGGATGTGCATTTTTTGCGAGAAAATCATCTTTTTACGAAAAATGACCAAAATGCCCTTTTTGACCCTAAAACCCTAATTTGCTTAAAAAGTGCACTCCAACCCTAAAAATGACTTTAAAGACCTTGGAATGACTTCTAAGACCCAAAATGCAATGCATAATGCTCCTCACTCCTCAATTTATTTATTTTTTGGGGAAAATTAGGGTTTTGACCTAAGCCGGACAAAATTGGGGTATGACAGGCATCATCAATAGAGAAGACAATAATTATCGTATTTTTCATCACATAGTGGCCAAAAGAATATCCATTCTCTTCTTTTGCCACCTACAAATGATCATTTAGCTTTTGATTGGCTGTGTCTATAGACATTGTGCTTATGCAAAAATTACTCGTAAAAGATGAACTCAGAGTGAGTGTAAAAATGAGTATCTGACTATCTGTCAAGGACCAAATCCTTAATCCTCTAAAAGCTTAAGCTGTTAAGTGCAAGTTTAAGATTGGCTTTACATTTAAAAGTTCCCTAATGCAATAACACTTTGGACTGGAAGCAGGGAAAATGCCTAAACTCATTTTCACATGTGCTGAAATTCAACTTTTATGTAGATGAATGGGGATAGCAAGTTACCTAAGAGCAACTTCCAAGGACTTTTTGTAGAGACCATTCTCAGGATTGCTGCCAACATTCATACGATTTCCAGTTCTCAGCACTGCCTCGAGTATCTTAAAAAACATTCTGCTACTCCTTAATTCCTCACAAGCGACCTGTGGCGAAGGGTTTAAAATATGAGAATTGCGAAATTTACGTACAGATTGCAATAGCATGACTTCAAATTTCTTTTATAAGAGAACATGAAAAATATGCAAATCTATTTAATGCCTACTTGATGCTTTTTAAAAAAGATGGATATTCTGTTTTTTTTTTCATCCTACTATTTTGGTTGTAGGATAAATAATTTGAAACTGGTGACCACTGATTCAGTGGCATCTATCACTTATTGTAAAGAAATAAGAACATCTGAAGCCTGAAATCCCTTATTTAGGAACCACCCACAGACTCCCAGAAGTGCACCACAAAACCAGGATCACAGTTTAAACATATAGAAACTATCAAAGTAGTAGGTACCACACCATGGCAAGCACCAAATTCCATACCTTAACACGCCTTGGATGCTATTTCCGAAAAACTGCAATATATGCATCATTTTCAGCAGGGCAACAACTAATAAAAAAATAACAAAATCAAATGCATGGCTACTCTCTTCGCTTTCATTGGAACATATCAGCCTAGGTATTTATATGGTTTGGCAATTGCATTGATAATTCAGAATCCAGTCAATTCATTAGAATAATTGCATCCCTTTGCTTCCATCAGAATCCAATCAACTAACATACTACAAATTGCAAAGTAAACACTATAACTAATTTGCATTGAACACTATAACAGGTGGACCCCAACAACTGTATGAAGGACCTAATGGAATTGGGGTTTATGGATCAATGATTTTAGCAAAAATTTCTTCTTACAAAAATATCTACTAAAATGTCAGTAGAGTGGTATTGCTGCTAATGCAAGTCTCCATGAAAGTACCAATGCAAAGATGTGGCAGAATAAGAATGTTCACATGTAAGTCATGCAGTCTGGTATCTACACTCAGCAAAAAGGTGTGTAATAAATTAAAAAAGCATAAAGACAAAGAATATTATAATTGCATGAGAAGCAAGTTTGAGGGAAAGGGATAACTGGAGGCAAACCTTCTTAGACAAGGCAACTTGGATTGTATTTGCATCTGAGGAAATGAGTGAGACAACTTGGTAGGTGGTTGAAGAACCAGCAGTTTGAGTGTCAAAGAAACCAATTTCTTGTCTTAGGACTGATTTTAGGTATTCCATTCTCATTCTAGAAGCCCGTTTCTCTGCTGTTCTTGTCCAACATAGTCCTTCTGTAGTAGCCATTATCAAATTTGTATCAAGCAAGAAAAGTAGTTAGATTTATTTTCCTAGTTCATTTGAGTTTTGCAAGGAAGGTAACTGAGCTATGCAGTATATATAGCTTACCAATAAAAGCAGAAAGTCCTACTCCAAGTGCAACACATGAAAATAGGAAAGTAAATGGCATCTCAAAACATGCTGAGTAATCATGTCCCAAAAGTCCATTTATGTAAAAAAATTTAAATAGCTTCTGTAGTACTCTATAGCAGAAGAGTAGTGAATTTTTTGAATAAGCTCATCTTGTCCACATCATGTATTACAATCAAATCAATTTCACAACACCATGCATAGTTTAAATCCCCTTAAAAAGCAATCCACACTGAACAAAATATAGCATGAAGTCTATATAGATCAAAACATAGTTAGACAGAAAACTAAATAAACAAAAGTTAATCAATAAAAACATAGATCAATGCCCCCCAAATGTACCATGCTCACCATAGTCCACATCCTTTTCCATCACGTCCTCGTTGCCGCTCTCGTCCCTTTTTCCTTGCATTGTGCTTCCTGTAGATAACCAATACTGAAACTGAAACACAAACACTATTGATATAATATAATACACTGTAATATCAAACCACACAAATAGCAAACACCCTGAGTTTCAAGTTGAAAAGAGATTTTGCTGTACTTTTTCACATGAACTAAATCCATGGTCATTGATGTTGACCAAACTTGTTTTATTGAACATTCAAGATTATTTTTCTCTAACGCTCTTAATCTATACAGTATACGACTATATGCGCTCCAATGCTCCATGCCAAGTCAAATTCTGCAACTTCTCATACCAGTTTTCCAGACTCCACCTAAACACCAACATACACATTTCATAGTCCAGATTACCTACAACAACAACAACAAAGTAATGGAAATGCAAAACCTCTAATAAGGGAAATGAACAATAAGTGTACATGCAAACATCATTGTTTGAGTAAATGAACTTACTTTCGATTTTCCCTTTTTTGGTTTTTTCTTCTTCTTTCTCGCCATTTTGTGTTTCTTCCTCTCTCCATTTCGCGATTTCTTCTCTTCTTTCTTGCGTCGGTGATGGGTGGTAAAGAGAGAGAGAGACATTGCGACAGAGAGAAGAGCGTGGAGAGGAGATGAATTTGGTTTTGCGGTGAGGGTGAGGGTATGGGTTTTGGATGAAGTAAGGGAGGCATGGGTAGAGAGACCGAGAGAGAGAGAGAGAGAGAGAGAGAGAGAGAGAGAGAGAGAGAGAGAGAGAGAGAGAGAAATGGAACCTGCGGCGGAACTGGAGGGTCTTCGCGAAGGTGGGGGAGAACTCGCCGGTACGTGGCGGTGGAGAAGGATGCAGCGTCACGGCGGCGACCTGTTGCTTGCGGCGGCGCAGGGGAGGAGTTCGCGCGGAGGGACAGTGGTGTTGGACAGAAACGCGAAGACAGGGTGAAGGATGGATCCGAAAAGAGAGGTTCGTGGTGGACGGCAGTGATGGTGTGGGAGGAGGAAATGAGGACGGCGGCGAGGAGAGAGTGAGAGGAAGAAGATCTGCGAGATAGAAAGAAAGGAGAAGGGTGCGAGAGAGGTGATACTGATGGGAGAATGGAAGACGTGTTGGGCATGCAAGAAAAGAAAGGGAAAGGCCAAAACACGTGGCAGACACATGGCGGTGATCAAATGGCTGAAAAATTGGAGGGAAATAGGGGGGCTTTGGCGGGAAGGAGACTAGGGTGGATGTATATTCTTTGATTACGGAGGGACCCAAACATTTTTTTAAAAATTCAAAAACCAAAGAAACACGAAAGAGTTGTCCTCTCCCGCATTTCTTCTCCACCGGCTCTAGGTCACAGACTCACTGTCACCGCCTTCTCCGCCATTCATCTGTCTTCCTCTCTGCAACCGTACTCCTCTACCTCTCTTTCTCCTTCCTCTCTTACAAGCAACGAAAATGAAACGCACGGTCTCTTCTTCTCCTTCATCTCAGCAACCCATCTAATCGCTTTTTCTCTTTGGTTCTCCTTCATCTCCTTCTTCTTCTAACCAGTACGTGTGCGCGACTTCTCTCACTTCACTCACAAAGAAAGGAAGCGCGGAATCCAAGAAATTCAAAGGAGAGAACCACGGCAACGACGAGCGAACCACGCCAAGATTTGCGTTTCCGTTTTCTATTGAAGGTACTTGTTCTTTCAGTTTCTCAGTTTGGCTTGCTTCTCTTTTATTTGGTTGAATTTGTATAATTTGGTTTTATGTCATAATAATTTGATTTTGGGGTTACACCTGATAACTATACTTTGCCTTTTGTGAGAAGAATTTGCAAGGACAGAAAGGATCTTCAATTGGGTAGAGTGATCCATGATGTTGTTTTGAAACATGGGTTGTTATTGGATCATTTGGTTTGTGCTTCCCTTGTTGATATGTATGCTAAATGTATGGTGATTGAGGATGCTCGGAAGCTGTTTGAGAGAATGCTTAGTAAGGATCTTGTGACTTGGACGGTGATGATTGGTGCTTATGCTGATTGCAATGCCTATGGGTCATTGGTCTTGCTTGATCAGATGATAGAAGAAGGTTTTATTCCTGATAAGATTTTTATGGTGACTATTGTCAAAAGGTATTAGCATACTATCCGTTTCCTACTAAAAAGTGCTTTTGTCTTTGGTTACTTCCACTTACAGCTTATATGCTTTCAAATTTTGGTTAGTGAGGCAAGAATATTTGATGCGGGTGTGTGTGTAAAATCATGTTACAAGAAAATATGCAGCTTTTATTTGTTCACCTGTTGTTTAGCAATGTCAATCATAGTAACTCCAATGAAAATGAAAATAGAGGATAATAAAATGAGTTTGCTAAATTTAACTAGTATTTAACTTTAATCACTTCAAATGAAATTGAAAGTAAATCTTGAAGGTTTTACAATGTTTCAATTTGCACAATTCAGAAAAGGAAGAGTTGGGCGCAGTGTGATGAGAAGTAATTCCACTTGTGAATGCTAGATGTGCCTGTTAGATTATTCTCATTTGGGAACGGGATTCTTCTAACACTCACCGTGAGTATACTCATTTTAGTGGTGTATTATTGTTTGTCTTTGTTTACATGTATAATAAAAATATTGTGAATGTCTTCAAGTAGATAACAATTCTAGATTAAAAATATGAAACCATTATCAAGAGTAGAAGAATTGAGAATTGAGAAAAAGGAATTTCATTTTATGTGCATCTTAGTTTATATCAGATTAAAAAAAATTGTGCATCTTTATCTTGTGAGTTGTGTCTGTTGGACTATATGTTGGATATTTTGAATTTGTTTATCAAATTGAAGAAGTCTTACTTTACTTCCATGTAGACACATGAGGGAGTATGTTTTTACATATTACTTAGGTCGGTCTGTGACGTTTTTGCAAAATTGTTGACAGGATTTATGGGTGGAACACTTGTTGTTGTGCAGGAAATGATCAACAACACCATAGTGGGCTGTGCACCTCAACAAATGCCAAATCCACTACAGGGTGCTGAAAATTTCGATGAGACAGAGTCAACTTCACAAGTAAATGCAGAGAATATCACAACCTCACAAGATTGCTCTGATTCTGAGTTAATCAAATTTGAATGACCTCTCAAGCCTTCACTTGCACCTTAATTCAAGTAAAAAAAAAACATGTACTTAAAGATGTAGAAAATTGCAGTTTGCACATCTAGAAAGTTGTAATAATAATAGTAGATACCTTAGACGTTGTACTAAATTCTAAACAAATAAAAAAGAGTTATTGTACTCTTGCAGCATTGAGTTGTAACTATATAGTTATGAGATTCAACCATTAACCACAATTTTTCGTACGTTAACAAGAAAAAATATTGTTGCTAAAGCCTTACTAGTCTCTTACTTTGTTGCTAAAGCAATTATTGCAATCAATCACAAAATCGGTCACTAAAATCGGTCACTAAATGCAGTCACTAAATCAGTCGCTAAAACAATCACTAAATCGATCACTAAAAGTTCAGTCACAAAATCAGCCGTTACAATTAGCGACCAGTGATATAGCGACTGATTTTTATTGGTCGCAAATTTAGCCGTTAATCATTGTAGCGACTGATTTTTCCTATATAGTGACCGAAAAGTCGGTCACTAAATGACGTTTTTTTTGTAGTGTTTGCATTGCTGGCTGAAACAGAACCAGTAACCTTAGAGGAAGCCATGAAAAATCCTAAGTGGCTTGATGCCATGAAGGAAGAAATAAAGTCTATAGAAAAGAATAACTTGGGAATTATTATTATTGACTTGGATGTACAAAGTAAAGGTCAACCCAAGAGGTGAAGTGGTGAAGTATAAGGCTAGGTTGGTAGCTAGGGGATTCCTCCAAAAACAAGGCATTGATTATGAGGAAGTCTTTGCACCAGTGGGAAGACTTGAGACAGTGAGAGTTGTTGTAGCTCATGCTAGTATGCAAGGGTGGAAATTACATCAGCTTGATGTAAAATCTGCCTTCCTCAATGGAGAATTGGAGGAGGAAGTATATATTGATCAGCCACCGGGATTCGTGAAACAAAGCAGTGAGAACAAAGTGCTTAAACTGAGTAAAGTATTGTATGGTTTAAAACAAGCTCCACGAGCTTGGAACAAGAAAATAGACAAGAGTTTGATCAACATGGGGTATGTGAAATGTATTTCAGAACATGGTGTGTATGTGAAGTCAGGGGGTGGTGATATTGTGATCCTATGCCTCTATGTTGATGATTTGGTTGTGACTGGAAACAATGGGGTTAAAGTGGCTGAGTTTAAAGAAAATATGATGAAAGAGTTCGAAATGACTGACCTAGGAGAGCTCTCTTACTTCCTAGGGATTGAGTTTAAGAAAACAAGTGAAGGTATTGTGCTTACACAGCAGAAATATGCTTCTGATATTCTGCACAAGTTTGATATGCAACACTGCAACAGTGCTGAAACACCTGCAGAAGAAGGTCTGTGGCTTGAAAAAGATGGTGATGAGCAAGAAGTAGATGCCACTGAGTTTAGACAGGTTGTGGGGGCACTGAGATACCTCTGCAACACCAGACCAGACCTTGCTTTTAGTGTTGGTCTGATTAGCAGAGTTATGGACGGGCCTAGAATATTACATCTCAATGCAACAAGAGGATATTGAGATATGTGAAAGGAACAACTACTGGCTATGGCATTTTGCTGCCCGGCAAGTGCAATGAAAACATGAAAGACTTATGCCGCTCCACTGATGCAGACTGGTGTGGTGATAAAAATGACAGAAAGAGCATTGCTGGCTTTGTGTTTCTGTTAGGAACAACACCAGTGTCATGGAGTTCAAAGAAAGAATCTGTGGTGGCATTGTCCTCATGTGAAGCTTAATACCAGCTTCAATGGGGGCCTGTCAAGCTATATGGCTTGATACACTTATGTAGGAACTGAAGATTAAGAAAGAAAGTACTGTGGAACTGTTTGTAGACAATAAATCTGCAATCAATTTAGCCAAGCATCCAGTAGCACATGGTAGATCCAAACACATAGAGACTCGATACCACTTTCTGAGGGACCAGGTTACAAAAGGAAGACTCAAGCTTAGCTACTGCAGGTCTGATGAGCAGATAGCTGATATATTCACCAAATCATTGAAGACTGAAACTTTCAAGAAACTGAGAAACAGTCTGAATATGGTTGATAGTGGTAAACTAGCTTAAGGGGGTGTGTTAGTAGTTATAGAAAATAATCTAGTTTGTATATTGTATTTGAGAGATTGGACTTGTGCCTAAGTCACACTTGTTAGTATTGTGCCTTTAGGACTTGTGAGCTAATTAGTAAAGTGCACTAGCCAATTAACCCGAGGGGAGGCCGTTTCATTTGAATAAGAGTAAGGCAAGGACATGGAAAAGTTATAGATCTTAGTTAGTCAATTAACCTGATGGCTCATTGGATAATATGATAGGGTACAAGTTCACAATATAGTGTCATGTGTGGGTTCGGTGTCATGGTGTTCCGGTTAATGCATGGAACAACGAATTTTTTTCAGCCGTGGCTTGCAAGTTTGGAACGTTTTTGGGAGTGGATGAAAATACGAGAAAGAAAGTGTCCATGGATGTCGCAAGAATTCTGATTCGAACGAAATGCTATGATGTTTTCAACATGGTAGTCTATGCAAAAATCAACGACTTAATGTTCCATGTTAAGGTGTTGGAGGAATGGTGCGGGCCGATGCAATGGGATGGTTTAACTCAGGCGAACGAATCAGGCAGCTCAGAGAATGATTCTGATAGTGGTAGTGAAAGTGATGAGGGAGACGGGCCACCTTTGTTTATGAACGATGAACCAGTTGAGGATGGTGATGATACGGCTGAAGAAGACGATGAACTTGAAAGGTCTCCAGAATTGGAAAAAGTAGAAATTGTAGAGGGCAGAAAGGTAACTGTGGAGGTAAAACAAAAAAGTAAAGAGGCACACGGGGAAAAGAGAGATGCCGTTTTTGGTGGGAATAATAAGGATATCATGAATGATCTGGAAACTCAAAAAACGGCGCCTGACTTGGGGAATGACCAAATAATTATTGTGGAAACGGCTGCCGTGGAAGATGTAGGTAGAGAAAATAAAGGAGAGGTCGGTGGGGTTGACTCACCAGGCGAAAATCAAGGGAATAAAGGGTCAAATATTGGGGTGGTTAATAGGGAAGCCAAAATGAAGGGGAAATTCAAGGTTAAAGATAATTATGAGTGCGCGTCGAATCAACTAGTGGAAGACAACCAGATTATGATTGATGTGGGGCCTACTAGCGATATCTTGGAGGTTGTGAGGGGTGCAGAGGATCGAAGTTCAGGGGTGCACACAGTAGAATTTGGCATGAAGGATAATGTGGTAGTTGAGTCTGCAGTTGATCTCTCCAAACAATCTGGTGGAGAGTTCGATGGGCCTACCCTAAGCAACTCCTTTGGGCCTCTTAGGAGAAAGAAAAAGAAAATCCCCAAGAAGAAGGACAACTCAGATAGTTGTGACATCGGTAGTGAGCCGGAAGTTAATCAAGGGGTGTCAGTAGGAATTGTTAATGACAAGGCTAAGGACTTGATTTCGTCAATTGGTCTCTCAGATGGTTCGTGTGGTGACTCGAAAATGCATGTTGTTGAAAGAAATCCTCCAGGCGTGGAACTCTCAGTATCAGTTAGTTGTGACAAGAATGGTGCAGCCATAGGAGATGTCTCGGTGGGTGACTCTGGGATCCAAATTTGTAATAAAAGGTTCCTGGTTGATCATGAGCTGTCTCTTGCAAATAAGATGTGGAGGTTTGCTAAGGATAACTTGGGTGTTACAGGGAAAAGTCATAATGAGGAATATGCAGGTAGAATCAGAGCATTGGAAGCCAGGGATCAGAGCGCAAAGGGAAAGAAGGGGAAAAATAATGGTTCCCAATGAAGATTGCAATCTTAAATATAAGAGGGTGGGGGGGCGCTGCAAAAAGGAAGCATCTGAAAAAGATGTTTATCAAGGAGAACATCGATATGTGCATGATCAAAGAAACTAAAATCTGCGATTTATCTAAGAGGCAGGTTGGTAGTATATGGAGGGACGGTGATTTTGATTGGATGTGCAAAAATGCAAATGGAATGTCAGGAGGGTTGCTAAGTGTATGGAAGGCCGACCTCTTGGAGGTCATGTTCTCCTTCTCTGGTGATCATTTTGTTGGGACTTGCGCCAAAATTCACGGAAATCTCTGCTACGTGGTGAATGTTTACTCAGCTTGTAATATTGCAGGGAAAAGAAGATTGTGGGACAATTTGAGATACTTAAAAGATGACTTTGAGGTAGGCTATTGGTGCATCGCAGGGGATTTCAATGCAGTAATATCTAGGACAGAGCGAAGGGGCTGCGCTTCTAGCTTTAGTAACATAGAGGCACGAGAGTTCCTGTCCTTTATGGAGGATATGGAGTTAGTGGATGTGCCGGTGCTGGGGAAGAAGTTCACATGTTTCGGCACTGATGGAAAGGCTAGTAGATTGGATAGATTCTTGTTGTTAGAGGGGTTGATCACAAAGTGGAATGTCAGGGCTCAGTGGGTAGGTGATAGAGATATCTCAGACCACTGCCTTGTCTGGTTGGTTAAATCGGATCTTAATTGGGGACCCAAGCCCTTTAGGTTCAACAACTGCTGGCTTGAACATGAGAATCTTATGCAGTTCATCAAAGATTGTTGGAACTCCTTTCAGCTAAAAGGGAATGCCTCGTTTGTACTAAAAGAAAAGTTGAAATTATTGAAAGAAAAGCTAAAGGTCTGGAATCGCGAGGTGTTTGGGTTTAAAGACTTGCAGATAGACAATATAGTTCGGGACTTGAATGAGGTAGAACGAATCGCATCGGAAGGGGGTGGAGTTGACGACGAACAAAGAAACAAACTAAATGAGAAGTTTTGGAAGGAACTTTATGCCAAAGAAAGCTTGCTTGCTCAGAAAGCGAGAGTCAAGTGGTTAGTGGAAGGTGATTCTAATAGCCGGTTTTTTCATGCATGTATAAAAGGGAATCAGAGGAGAACTCAACTATTGAAGGTATTGGTGGATGGGGTGTGGGTAGAAGAGGTGGAGGGGGTAAAAAGGGCGGTGAAAAACCATTTCGAGGAGAAATTTAAGGAGGAAGATTTTAATAGGCCAACACTTGATGGAGTACACTTTAAACAAATCTCTGGTGTGGAAAATGAGTCGTTAATTGAACCGTTCTCTTTGGAAGAAATAAAGGAAGTGGTATGGGGATGTGATGGCAACAAGAGCCCGGGGCCGGATGGGTATAATTTTAAGTTCATTAAGGAATGCTGGGATATAATTGGGGTGGACATCGTGAAGTTTTTTGAAGAATTCCACAGGTGCGGAACATTCCCTAAGGCGGTAAGTGCATCCTTTATTGCACTTATCCCCAAGACAAACAATCCTCAAGGTCTCGGGGAGTACATGCCTATCTCTCTTATTAGTTGTTTGTATAAAATGCTCGCTAAGGTGTTAGCGGGAAGGTTGAAAAAGGCCTTGCAAGGGATTATCTCGGAAGGTCAAAGTGCCTTCCTTGCCGGAAGAAATATCCTGGATGGAGTGGTAGTAGTTAACGAGCTTATGGATTTGGCTAAGAGAAAGAAGCAGAAGTGCGTAGTGATGAAAGCGGATTTTGAAAAGGCGTATGATTCTGTAAGCTGGGCATATTTGGATTATATGTTGGAAAGATTGGGGTTTGGGGGAACGTGGAGGAAATGGATGCGTGCGTGTATCTCATCTAACTCCATGTCAGTCTTGGTTAATGGGAGTCCAACGGAAGAGTTCACGGCACAGAAGGGATTGAAACAAGGGGATCCGCTTGCACCATTCTTGTTTTTGATAGCGGCTGAGGGATTGGCAGGGTTGGTAAGAAAAGGAGTGGAATCGAGCAATCTCAACGGTTTTCGTATAAATAGTACTTTATCGATTGAGATCCTGCAATTTGCTGACGACACAATCCTCTTTTGTGATGGTGGAGATACGAGCATATGGTGCTGGAAAGCAATACTGAGAAGTTTTGAGCTGGCTTCGGGTTTAAGAGTACATTTTGCAAAAAGTAGTATATTTGGCTTGCAAAAAGTAGTATATTTTGCAAAAAGTAGTATTTAGGACCTCTTGTGTTTTTAGAGATGTCAATAAGTGAATGGTGTTCTTTCCAAACTTTCATTTTATAGATTTATACATATACATATACATATACATATAATTAATATATAATATATTTGTGTATACTATTTAGGAACGACATCTCAAATTTTACTAGGGGCAAATATTAATATTAATATATAATATATTTGTGTATACTATTTAGGAAGGACGTCTCAAATTTTACTGGGAGCATTTGACCCCAATGCTTTATACATACATCTGTCCCTGATTGGGTGGGCACCGATCTAGCCGTACCCAAGCCCATACCCATTTGTGCGGATACCTACTCGCTATGGGTATTTTTTTTGCAGGTGTCCAATAGGTATGAACCAAATTATCATCCCTACTTGTAGGGCTTTATAAATAGAAAATTCTAGAGAACATTAAAAGCAAATAATTGATTACAAGAAAAATCTAGACATATTAAGGTTGCTCTAGGAGGTTTATGAAAGTCTCATTTTATTCTACATGGGTTTAAGGAGACCTGTCCTAGAGTTGAGATTTGCTTCATCATTAGAGTACGGTGAAGGATCAACAACTTAAAAGGTTGCAAAGACATAGTCACTTGACAGTTCAATTTATAGGTGTTGTCATTGATCTTATGCACAATTGTAAGAGGGCCATTAGCTATGGGGGATAGCTTGACATTCGTCGAAAAATACTGTTCTTTTCACAAGTGTATCCATACTAAGTCTCTTCCTACTAAAGTATGCAATCTGCAATGTTTGTTTTTCTTAGTCTTCTACCTTGAAATTTTATTTTTCAATTTTCTCACGAACTAGTTCGCGAGACTTTACTAATGATACCCCAGCTGCTGTTATTCAAGACTTGGAGCCCAGCCCAGCAACAATTACAAGGCCCATTCGTGGCAAGAAACTTCCACCCAAGTTGGATGATTACATCATTTACAAATAATATCCCTAGGATTCTATCTGATTCTAGAAGAATGAATTATCACTAGTTTGTTATGATTTTATTCTCTTGCATATCTTTCTGTTAGATTTGCTTAAGCACCTTCTCTTTATATGCTGTACTTGTGGCCATTTGAGCCTTATGAAATGAAATAACTTCAAATCCATTTCCTCTATTATCAATTGCTTTAGGAGGCTCACAGTCCTCGAAACTGTTTACCCATTTAACATTGGTGCTTTCATTTGTGCTGAATTCATCCTCCATGGCTCGCTCTAACCCTCCTCCCCCACCACCCCCACCGGTCACTGACACCGACGATTTGGCCAGACAACTCGCTTCCCTCTCTTCCCAGTTTGAAGCGATGCGGAAACAGATGCAAGATCAACTTCATTCCACGGCTTCTTCGCGTTCCACTAGCGATTCTTCCAATCGACCTCGTCTTAAGCTCGACGTCCCTCGTTTCGACGGCACCGACACTCATGGGTGGATTTTCAAAATTTCTCAGTTCTTTCAGTATCACCAGACACCGGAGGAGGAACGGATCACCATTGCGTCGTTTTATCTCGACGACGCCGCTCTCGCGTGGTACCAGTGGATGTACCGCAATCGTCAGATTCAGTCATGGACCCATTTTCTCACTGCATTGGAGACTAGATTTGCTCCGACGGCGTATGACGATCCCCGTGGCAACCTCTTCAAACTTACTCAAACTTCAACGGTGACAAACTATCTCAATGAATTTGAAGCTCTTGCCAACCGGTTGGAGGGCCTCTCCAACGCCGATTTACTTAGTTGCTTCATCTCTGGGCTTAAAATTGAAATTAAACGTGAGGTATTAGCACAACAACCTACGTCACTCTCTCAGGCTGCTGGTCTCGCTCGTCTTCAGGAAGACAAGCTCACTGATCTCGCTCGTGCTGCACGCAATCGTTCGTGGCAACCGCCACCGCACCCCAAGCCACCGTTCAAAGCACCTCCTGAGGCGTCCTCACTTGCTAAACCTGCCACCGGCGTCCTTCCCACTCCTCCGGCGAAACCTCGTTTTCGTCACCTCTCTGGTCCGGAGATGGACGAAAGGCGTGAGAAGGGATTGTGCTTCAATTGTGACCAGAAATGGTCAAGGCAGCATAAATGTGGTGCTCGTATCTTTCTAATGCTCGCTAATTGTGATGATGATTCTCTTTTGACAGGTGAATTAGAGGAGGCAGCTGCATTACTCAACTCAGGTGACTCCGATGTCGTTCCAGCCCAGGCAGCTCAGTTGAGCTTGCACGCGCTCTCCGGCGTTCACGCGGCGGACACATTTCGCGTAATGGGTTATATTGGCTCTCAGATGGTGAGTGTGCTCGTGGACGGCGGTAGCACGCACAATTTTGTTCGAGACAATATTGCGGAGAAGTTGGGGCTAGCTCACGACCCGATTGACCCGTTTGCTGTTTTGGTTGGTAGTGGACAGGAGCTCCGATGTGCTAAGGTATGTGTGGGCGTTCCCTTGCTAATCCAGAACCATTTGTTTCAAGTGGACCTATACACCTTGGGCCTTCGTGGAGCAGACATCGTTCTGGGAGCCCAATGGCTTAAGCAACTTGGGCCTGTGCTGATGAATTACAATACATTAACCATGTCATTTTTTCACCAAAATGCCTGTATAGAGATACAGGGTGACACACCTCCTCCTTCCATCAGCTGACACCAGCTACAAAAATTGGCCCAAACAGAACCCCCAACCCACTTCTTTTCTCTCCAAATCACCCCACTTCACCCAAACACACCAGATACTCATCCCCTTGAGCCCCAATTCCAATCACTAATTGATGAGTTCCATCACCTCTTCCAGGAACCGTCTTCACTCCCTCCCATTCGCCCAACAGACCACACCATTCCACTTCTTCCTAACGCCTCACCAGTGAACGTGCGCCCATACCGCTACCCTCATTCTCAGAAGCAAGAAATCGAAGCTCAGGTCACTAAATTACTTAACACTGGTTGGATTCAGCCCAGCACTAGCCCATTTTCGTCTCCGGTATTACTCTTGAAGAAGAAGGATGGGTCGTGGCGTATGTGCGTCGATTACAAAGCTCTTAATAGCATCACTGTGCGAGACCGTTTCCCTTTGCCCACAATTGACGAATTGTTGGATGAATTGGGTCATGCTCGTTTCTTTTCCAAGCTGGACCTTACTTCAGGGTTTCATCAGATCAGGGTGGCTCCACAGGACATTTCGAAGACGGCATTTAGAACACATGACGGCCATTACGAGTATCGAGTAATGCCCTTCGGCTTGTGCAACGCCCCTTCTACATTTCAGGCCACTATGAACGACATATTTCGTGCCCTCCTGCGCAGAACTGTCATCGTATTTTTTGACGACATCTTGGTGTTTAGCCCTACCATGGACTCCCACTATGAGCATCTTCATGAGGTATTCACTATTCTGTCTTCTCATCATTTCCACCTGAAAGCTGCTAAGTGTGTCTTTTGTCAAACACAAGTTGCTTATTTAGGACACGTAGTGGAAAATGGCACTGTAGCACCCGACCCCAGTAAGATACAAGGAGTTTTAGAGTGGCCTGCTCCTAAGACGCTTAAGAGTTTAAGAGGATTTCTGGGCTTATCTGGTTTTTACCGTCGTTTTATCCGTAATTATGCTAGTTTAGCACACCCTCTTACTAATCTCTTGAAGAAAAATGCTTTTGAGTGGTCTCCAACAGCTCAAGAAGCATTTGATGCTCTTAAGAGGGCCCTTGCCACAGCCTCGGTGCTTACATTACCAGACTTTACTATCCCCTTTATTGTGCAAACTGATGCCTCTGGTCAGGCGATGGGAGCAGTGTTGTTGCAGGGTGATCATCCCATTGCTTACTTCAGCAAGCTATTTTGTCCTAGACTGAGCAAGGCCTCTACATATATTCGAGAGTTACATGCTATCACTAGTGCGGTGAAGCGTTGGAGACAATACTTATTGGGAACATTTTTCATCATTCAAACTGATCATAAAAGTCTGAAAGAGCTATTGACACAGGTCATTCAAACCCCGGAACAACAAATCTATCTGTCCAAGTTATTGGGATATCATTATGAGATTCAATACAAGCCGGGAAAGTCCAATATAGTAGCTGATGCTCTCTCTCGTTGTCAAGAGGCCCCTGTTGCTGAGTTACAGATTCTGTCCACACCACAATTTCGCTTCATTGATGAGCTGCGGTTTGATTTTGCACAAGACCAGTCTTACCAAGAGTTATGCTTGAAGGTACAGTCCGACCCTTCTAATTTTCCACATTTTTCTATATCCAATGGTCTGTTGCTGAAGGATGGGAAGATTTGGATTCCACCCACCTCACGTTTTATCCCACTTTTATTGAAAGAATTCCATGAAACACCCATTGGGGGACATGCTGGTGTTGTGAAAACTCTTAAGAGGCTATCTGCTAATTTCTTTTGGTCTTCTATGCGCAAAGACATCAAAGAGTTTGTGGCTCAATGCGTGGTGTGTCAACAAACTAAGTATCCTACTCATAAGCCTTATGGCCTACTGCAACCTCTCCCCATTCCCTCGGGTATATGGGAGGATATTTCTCTTGACTTTGTGACAGGTTTACCCAACTCTGGTGGCTTCACAGTTATGTTTGTAGTAGTCGACAGATTTTCTAAATACATTCATTTGGGAGCACTACCATCACAGTTCACTGCTTACAAAGTAGCTGAGTTATTCATCAATATGGTTTTTAAACTTCATGGATTACCTAGGAGTATTATCTCTGACAGGGATCCGGTATTCATTAGCAAGTTTTGGAGTGATCTCTTCAAATTCAGTGGCACTCTACTGAGAATGAGTTCCTCGTACCACCCGGAGACTGACGGGCAAACTGAAGTGACCAACAGAACAATTGAACAATATTTGAGGGCTTTTGTGCATGACAAGCCTGCTCAGTGGCATAAGTACTTGCCTTGGGCTGAATATCACTATAATACAGCCTTTCACTCATCTGCCGGCATGAGTCCTTATCAAGTGGTGTATGGGAAACCTCCTCCTACAATTCCTCTGTATGTCACTGGTGCATCAGGTGTGGCTGCCAGTGACGTTATGTTGCTGGACCGAGAGGAAATTTTGGCACAGCTACGTGCTAACTTGGAGAAAGCCCAGAAACATATGAAGGCTATTGCGGATAACAAAAGACAGCATGTTGTTTTTGATGTTGGCTCCATGGTGCTTGTAAAACTTCAGCCTTACAGACAATCTTCTGTGACCCGTGGCAAGTACAATAAGCTCAATAAGCGTTATTATGGTCCTTTTCGTGTCATTGAACGTCTAGGATCCGTGGCTTACAAATTGGAGCTCCCTTCATATTCCAAAATCCACAATGTGTTTCATTGTTCCCTGCTGAAACCTTTCCATGGACTTGCTCTTCCAACAGATACATCATTGCCTTCTGACTCTGTTGATAATCACCCAATTATCACTCCCCTAGCTGTTTTGGGGTCTCAGACAGTTCTGGTGGATGGAGAACAGTTGCAGCAAGTCCTGGTTCAGTGGAAAGGTCTTTCTCCTGATGACACTTCTTGGGAAAATTGGACGGAATTTCAGAAATGCTACAACCTTGAGGACAAGGTTGAATCTGATGGGGTAGGTATTGATACACCCCCTGTTACTAATGATACCCCAGCTGCTGTTATTCAAGACTTGGAGCCCAGCCCAGCAACAATTACAAGGCCCATTCGTGGCAAGAAACTTCCACCCAAGTTGGATGATTACATCATTTACAAATAATATCCCTAGGATTTTGTCTGATTCTAGAAGAATGAATTATCACTAGTTTGTTATGATTTTATTCTCTTGCATATCTTTCTGTTAGATTTGCTTCAGCACCTTCTCTTTATATGCTGTACTTGTGGCCATTTGAGCCTTATGAAATGAAATAACTTCAAATCCATTTCCTCTCTTATCAATTGCTTTAGGAGGCTCACAGTCCTCGAAACTGTTTACCCATTTAACAGTATCCATACTAAGTCTCTTCCTACTAAAGTATGCAATCTGCAATGTTTGTTTTTCTTAGTCTTATACCTTGAAATTTTATTTTTCAATTTTCTCACGAACTAGTTCGAGAGACTTTTTTACTTTAGCTCTATTTTCAACATTTGCATTGTATGGCTGGGTGCTAAACGAAGGGGTTAAGTGTAGTGAGCCAAGGGGGGATGCCTGCCATAACAAATGCAAAATATGAAGATGAGATTTCTCAAAGTAGTATAGTTACCGAAAAAACTAAGTGTCTTTAATCATGGGATCTGTTTTAAGTGCACCACCATCCCCACCCCATTACAAGACAATTTACTCTATGAATTTGATAAGCCGAGATTTACAATGGCAAACTATTGCTTAACTCTTACTCCATTATAGAGAAGGTAATTCAATTCGAAGTGAATATAATTAGTGAATATAATAACAATGTACAAGCTCTCATATGATCTTTAACTAGTATGTCACTAAAATGATCAAGATAAGAAATGCAGATATTTGGTATCTGGTATTCAGTCATAGCCTTTTCCCAGACAGTTCAGACAACGTTGTACCCTGCAAAACCATTAGCAAGCATCACAAAACAAAACAACCAACCAAAAATAGCATAATCCTTAAAACTAATCCTTTGATTCCTTTCCCTCACAAAAATTATAATTTCCTTGGAATTCCACTTCAAGACCACCTTAATAATCAAATGATCTTCCCTTTGTCCGACATTCCATTTTCTAAGCAAGTATCTCACATCGAACCTGATAAAGTATGAAAAGAGTGAAAGCAAACCTGTTTCCTTCGCAAGTTGGACAAACACAAGGGTTAATTGCAACCGGATCGTACATAGGAGACCATGCTATGGTAGCATTCCCGTTGCACAATTTGCATATATAGAACCCTTTCCCTCTACAACTCATACACGGCAGCGCAATTTTTTTCTGCATACAAAACAAAACCCACAATAAGTTTCACTGTATGTAATACTTGAGATCTAAGATGTGTTTGGTGTCCAACATGTGTCGCGTCGGACATCGACAATCCAATCACTTCCATTTCTCAAGTTTATTGGTGTCAACTGTGTCCCTGTCGGGTGTCTGTGTTTGTGTCGGTGCTTTGTAACATCGATACTTCAGATCAAAGACGACGTATTTGGTGTCCAACATGTGTCGCGTCTGACATCAACAATTCAATTACTTCCATTTCTCAAGTTTTATTGGTGTCAACATGTCTGTGTTTGTGTCGTACTTTATACTAATTTTCCAAAAGAATAGGAAAAAGCAGTGCACATTGATAAATCATTACCCGTTTCTTATCAGACGCAAACTGAAGCGCTTTGATTGTAAGAGTGGAAGCCACATTCAGAGTAGCTATTCCACCAAAGATAACGAAAGCTCCAGTAACCCATGTTCGCAACGGCTTAGGATTCATGTCTCTCAATACCTCTGTTTCTTCTCACGGACAATTTATCAAACAACTCATCCGCACAACACCATCTAAATTCTGTGTTGTATATTAAAGAACAGTAAGTAAAAGTCATATATTGCTCAGCCTTAAAAAACAATATAATCAATGGAATCAAAATCAACGAATACAAAAATATACTAATCGAACACTGAACCACCGAAAAAAAGATCGTAAAAGACGAAAACAGAAAAGATAATTTTCAAAACTTGAATGGAGAGAGTAACATAACATCAGAGAAAAATCTGAATAGCGAATGAGAGATAGCAACGAAGAAAAGGAACGAAAATTTTCAGATTTGAGAAGAGTAATAAAATGAAGTAAAGTTTACCTTTCGTTGAAGAGAAAGGGTTTTGAAACGGCGAAAGTATGGAAGATTTGTTCGACAGGTGTGCTCGCTTCACCGTTGATTTAGGATGGACCCATGATTTTGGGTGCTCGCATCACCGTCAATGCATTTGTTAGCCCTTGGAAGGTTCCACCGAGGACAATTGAATGGTAAGATCACCACCGTTGATCATTTGAAGGCCAATTAATTGCTACTTATTCTTTTAGTGTAATAACTAAAAAATTGCTGCGGTAAAAAAAAAAAACCAATATTATAGAAGTTCTTACGGAGAAAGTTGGTCCAATTGGAAAGAATTCAGCTCACATTCTACAAGGACGTGATGTTCGCGGATTGGGTTAGTTCAGTTTTTGGGAGAAAAAACATCAAATCCAGTCCTTGCAGTTTTGAACATTTCTCATCCGATCAGTTTTGTTTTAAAATCAAATCTAATCCGATCCAATTTGATTTTCGGTTTGGATTGGATTTGATTGAATTTCAGTTTTCTATGCAGAATAAAAATAACACCTCTTTCATAACATCAAAACATGATACATCATCAAAATAGTTAAGTATGTTTTAGAAAGTAGTTAAATCATTAGAAAAGTTGCAAAACACATAGCCAAAAGTATATCATCAAAGTAGTTTAAATAAATTGTAAACAATAAGTGGGAAAAACATATAAATATAAAATATAGTGTAGTTACATTTAAAATATTAATTATAATATAATATATAAAGATTGGATCGATTCCACATGAGCCAATCGAAAACCAATCAAATCCAAAATTTTAGTTTTTTGCGGTTTTCAGTTTTTTCAGTTGGTGTTTTTTCGATTGCTGTGGTTTCAATTGAATTGGATTGGTTATAAACACCCCTATATGTGAGTTCGAATTCCACTGTCGATATGAGAACCTTATTGGTAGGTAATTTGTAAGTACAACAGTAATTAGGGGGTGTTTATGGTTTGGTTGTATCTATAACCAATTCAAAACCACACAAAAACCATTGATAATAACTGGATTTGAAAACCAATCTACTCAACCGATTTTGGCTCTTCAAAACCGGTTATAACCAAAACCAATTTTTATTATTTGTCCGGTTTTGAGTTTTGTAAATCTAATTTAAAAATTATTTTTGGCATTTAAAACAAAAATATTAAAAATAAAAGTAAATATCTCTCTCTAATAGAATCCACTTAGAGAGAGAGAGAGAGAGAGAGAGAGATTTATTGTAAAGAATTTATTTTTAATTTTTGTTGAGAGCTCCAATTTGGGAGAATTGGATATGGATATTTTAAACTTTTTAACGGTTATAAAGGTTGGACATCCAAATCCAATGCCAAAAAATAAAATGGACATGGACAAAACCAAATCTAAATATTTGGCTATTTTTAAAATGATTTTGACTTGGATTTGGATATATCCGTATAACCAAATATTTTGAGCA
This sequence comes from Astragalus membranaceus, assembly GCA_039519185.1. Lineage (NCBI taxonomy): Eukaryota > Viridiplantae > Streptophyta > Magnoliopsida > Fabales > Fabaceae > Astragalus > Astragalus membranaceus. The sequence continues at coordinate 171,057,552 of CM076848.1, read as the reverse complement.
CCCCTATCTGTAAGAGCTCAAAGAATCTTGAGACTTTCTCTGATCCTAGTGAGCCCTCGGGACTCAACTTGCCAAAACTTTTTGTAACCAATTTTTTTTACAGAAGTCTTAATTTGACTACTTCTAGGATGAGGAATCACCTAAGTTCCGTTTCAGTGTATCCTGCCAAATTGATTGTAAGATATAAATGACTCGTAAACTGGTGTTTTAGGTTGTTGAGTTTTCCCTACGACCTTTCTAAATTTTTTTGTCAAAACTTTTTTGAATGAAGACGTGTATTTCAGATATTAAACTATTAAAATATAAATTCTAAACTCTTAATGTTGATTAAAAAAATAATTAGAAGGTTTAATTGTATTTTGGTTCTCCAACTTTCTCAATTTGGCGATTTTATGTTTGGCGTTTTTGGTCCCTCAATTCTTTCAACTTGGAGATTTTGGTCCATATATTTTTTTAATTACACTTATGATCTCAAAAAATGTGGGTTGTGCATAATTTGTTCTCCAAAAAATCGTAGATTGTGCACTAGTGGTCTAGCACTAATTCAAAATCCAATATTTAAGGGGTTAAAAGTGCAAGAACTTAATGATTTTGAGGGACTAAAAGTGCAATTAAAAATATGGAGAAACCAAAATCGTTAAACTAAGAAAGTTGGGGAACCCAAAATGTAATTAAACCTAATAAGAATTTTAACAATTTTACAATCCATTAGTCCATAATTCATACATTGGTCTAAGACCAAAAGTACAGACTTATTTATTCACTAATAGAAAATCACTGATAGGAATTATAGCATCTAGCAATATTACCTTTAAGGACATATTTCCCGACTAATCTATTTCTTTCGATTCTTTTGTCAAACATTAGAAGTTCCTAGAATCTCCCCTTGATTACTTAATAGGGATGACAATGGCATTCTAAGTAGTGTACTATAGTACGTGTTTCTTTTTTTTTTTTATCAAAGTTTATAGTACATGTTTCTTTGATACTTTGAAGTACTAATCATATTGTTCAACATTAAGAATATTAAAGCAACCCATTCTTCCTTAAAAAAATTCAAGTTGTCTTTCTTAATGAGCTCCTTAGAATGCTTTGTCTGACTTATGAAGATCTCCTCACTGAATTGTTTGACTGATACTCCTAAAAAGAGCTTTAGATTTTCCATCACACTCATTTGAAACTGTCTGCATCAACATGGAGAATTCCCTGCTTAAAGTTTCATTAGTAGCTCCAAAAATGATATTACCAACATAAATCCCAATTGTACGTAATGTTTCTTCAAGGTTTTTCTAAAAGAGTTATGTCAACTTTTCCTCTTAGAAAAACCATTTACATAGGTAAATTGTTGAGGCTGTCATACTAAGCTCAATAATGCCATTTTAAGCTTATAAATATACTACGAACAAGGATTGGTCCGAGCAGTAATTGAATTCAGATCTCACCTCAATGTCTTAAATTCGAGTATTGGATATGGCAAAACATTTATTGGAATGCGAGAACCACACCAACTAGCAAATTCGACTACACGTGGCTAACCAAATTTCTTGATGTAGATTAGTTACCAACAAAACCAATAAATACTACGCATCAATAACAACAACAAAAAAGAGGTTGTAGATATAGCCAAGGTTCCTGATTTTTTCAAACCCTAAGGGTATGTTTGGGAATGGGTTTTGCGAGGGGAAAAGAGAGAAGGGCTTGAAAAATATTTATCTATATTTTAATATGTATTAAAGATTTTAAAAAACTAAAAGAACAAGTTGAAAGATATCAATATAACATTTTTAATCATATATGATTTATGTTTAGAGACATTTTATAACTTCCTCAATTTAGAATTGAAAAATATACCCTCCCCTCCCAAAACCCCCTCCCAAACATACCCTAAGAGTTGTTTAACAATGACATAGACCTCCTCATTATTAACACCATTGAGAAACGCACTTTTGACACCCATGAGAGTTTGCAACATAGGATAATAGAAGACATGGCTTCCAATCTAGCAACCGAAGCAAAGGTAAACACATCGTAAATCTTTTGCAAATATCCACGCATAACCCACTAGCTTAACCAAGGCCAGTAACCAACCAACTTGAGAATAATATGAACAACCAACCAAACAATCCCAATTAAATCATTAGATCCAAAACCCAACAAGCCACATTATACAGTATAATTCAGTTACAAACAATCATAAACTAACAACCAATTCAAATGAATAAGATAACAGTTTACAAATTTATTACAATACAATGAAGTGCTTATATCAGAAGCCATTTAAAACAATAGCCATCAAAATTGGAAGTCTTCTATTAACTAGAAAACAATTCTAATTACATAAATTGTGAATTTGTGATAAAACATATCTAACAAGATTCTATTAAATATGTCCACACTAATTAATTCAAATCAACCATCCTCATCATTGACTCAAAATTCTATTGTAAAATTTTCTAATGAGATCAAGATCTATATTTCACTTCACATTGAGTTAGTTTTGGCTGATCACTGCTATTTAGGTAAGAAGCTCATTTCCAATTATAACTCATGGATTAATGGGTGAACAACTCTATTACAAATTACAATTTATCATAAGAACCGAAACCCCAACTGTTGTCCTTGATTCATTTCAATCCTATTGAATTAGTAGGGAGTCAAACCTTCAACCTGTCATAGACAAACCTCTTGAATTGACCTGAGGTCAACTGAATATCATTTTTATACCATTCACAACTAAAATATCCCTTCAAGAAGGCTGGGTTTATACAGGTGCCGGGGGAAAAGAGAAGCAATTTTTATATTTCTTCACTCATATCCATGGATCTTTGAACTTTAGGGATTTTAACAAAAGGCAATGAAAATGTGTTGTTTTCTTCTGCAAAAGGAAGTAACTTGCCTGAATATAAGCTTTTAATGATCCAGCTAAAGGGCTGCAAAAGAAATACACTTAAGAAATGAGATGAATAAATCTTGACTCGATTATACATGAAATGTATTAACGGTTATTTAACGATATATGTGTCTGCTAATCAAGTAATTCCAAAAGTAACTCTTATAGTTATAGTAGTTATAATACTTAATATTTCAATGGAGACATTGAATTTTATCAATCCAACCGTCAAAGTCAAAAAAATTATTAGCTCTATAATTATCTATAAAAATTTTAAAACTATTTAATGCATCAAAAAAATTCAATTGATATTGATAATATGATTACATAACTACATATGTCCATTTTATCTGAAATTTGTCATGTATGATCTTTTTGATATAACATGATGATGTTATTAGTTTGATAGGTGAAATTCAATACATATATATATATATATATATATATATATATATGAGCAGTGCTATATAACCCGAATAGTTTTCCCAAAATTTTCCCGAAGCTATACTTAATCGATCAGATTTCATGCTGATGGGTTGGAAACTGCTCATTTTCTTATGCTGACTTTTCATGTACACAATACTAGTATATGATAGAGTAATTAAAATAAAAATACAGACTCACTATTTTAGTTTCCGGCACCTAATCAACTGAACTCCCTGACACCACAACACTTGACAGTTGCCACATGCATTTAGCTACCACTGTACATGTTAATGATTTCACTTTGATATTTACCTTAAAGTAAGGCAAATAAGAAGGGTCGTAGAATCATGGGTTTAATTTTTTATGCTTGGTATAGAGTGCTGCAAAAGAGAATTTGAATGTAGTGTAATGGTAATCATTCGGGACAAATTCGGGACAACTTCTCTCGGGACAAATAGCATTTTCCTATATATATATATATATATATATATATATATATATATATATATATATATATATATATATAGTGAGTAGGTAACCATAACAAGAGTTTTAGAGTTACTCCTTCAGTAATTTGATCCCTACAAAAAAGTTGTTTATTTATGATAATATTTACCCCTCTTAATCTTATATAAAATTTGTTCTCTCGGACTAACTTTATTAAAAGCAGAAATCTTCAGCTTAAAGACCTGAAAGTGAAGAATTATCTCTTCCAATCCATCGACAGAGCAACTATTGAGACGATCTTGAAGAAGGATACATCGAAGGACATATGGGAATCGTTGAAGAAGAAATGTCAGGGAAATACGAGGGTGAAACGCGCAATGCTGAATGCAGCAAGAAAGGATTTCAAAGCCCTGAAAATGAAATCGAGTGAATCGATCACTGATTACATTGCTAGGGTTATGACAGTGGCGAACGAGATGACGCTCTATGGAGAGAAGTTAGAGGAAGCAACAATAGTGGAAAAGGTGTTAAGATCCCCTAAGTGAAAAATTCACCTACATGGTGTGCTCAATAGAAGAGTCCAATGATACTGATAAGATGACAGTTGATGAGATTCACAGTTCCTTGGTGGTACACGAGCAGAAAATCACAAAATTCTCCAAGAATCAAGGAGAAGAACAAGCATTGAAGGTGACCACTCAAGAAAGGGGAGAATCAGGTTCAAGAAACAGAGGTAGAAGAAGACCTAGCTCTAGAGGAAGGGGAAGATAGAGCCTGGATACAATTGAATGCTACAAATGCAAGAAACTTGGCCATTATAGAATTGATTGTCCAGAATGGGACAAGGAGGCACATTATGCAGAACATGATGATGATCAAGAACCCATGCTGTTGATGATGATGGGAGAAACTCCACAGGGAAATAAAGAAGAGGTATGGTTTCTAGATTCAGGCTGTTCCAATCACATGAGTGGAAATAGAGACTGGTTTATTGAGCTAGATGAGTCATTTAAACAAACTGTTAGATTAGGCAACAATACTAGAATGATGGTGGCAAGCAAAGGAAAGATCAAACTGACTGTGAATGGCATATCGCACATAGAATCTGATGTGTTCTATGTCCTAGAAGTCAAGAACAATCTCTTGAGTCTAGGACAATTTCATGAAAGGGGTCTCACAGTATTGTTTAAGTCCAACTGTTGCAGAATTTATCATCCTGATAGAGGCTTAATCTTTGAGAGTAGAATGACAAACAATCGCATGTTCAAGCTCATAGCTCCAACAGTCTCAGAGGGAAATCACAGCAATGATAACTGCCTATACACCACCAATGAGGATCTGTCCTATTTGTTGCACTGCAGGTATGGACATTTTAGTATGAAAGGGCTGAACCCAGAGACTCAATCCCCAAACACGGACAATGGAGAGCAAGCACAAAGCTGGAACTTATTCATGCTGACATTTGTGGCCCAATCACTCCAACTTCTAACAGCAACAAGAGGTATTTCTTGTGTTTGATTGATGATTTTACTAGAAAAGCATGGGTCTATCATTTAGCTGAGAAATCGGAGGCTTTTAGTCAATTTAAATGCTTTAAAAGAATGGTTGAAAAGGAAACTGATATGAAAATCAAGTGTTTTAGGACTGATAGAGGAGGAGAGTTTGTATCCTCTGAATTTAATCAATTCTGTCTTGATAATGGGATAAAAAGGCAATTGACTACAGCTTACACACCTCAACAAAATGGGGTTGTAGAAAGAAAGAACAGAACAGTGATGAACATGGTAAGATCTACTCTAAGTGGAAAGAAAATGCCCAAAACATTTTTGGGCAGAAGCTGTAAACTGGGCAATCTATGTGTTGAACAGATCCCCTACTTTGGCTGTGAAGAATAAGACCCCTGAAGAGGAGTGGACACAAGCCCTCTGTAGCACATTTAAGAGTTTTCATGTACATGTCCCTGATATAAAGAGAGCAAAATTAGATGATAAAAGTTGTGAATGTGTATTACTTGGAATGAATGATGAGTCAAAGGGTTATCGATTGTATGATCCTATCGGAGAAAGAATAATTGTCAGCAGAGACATAGTGTTTGAAGAAGATAGACAGTGGGAATGGACAGAAACTCACAAGGAAGAAGTGGCACTTGACCTAGACTGGTGTGAACCAGAAGCTGTGATTGAAGAGGGGGAGGACAGTGAAACTAGTGAAGATGACAACACTGACATAGCAGAAGCTGACTCATTTGAGCCTACTGCAGCAGAAGCCAACTCATCTGAGCCTACTGCCTCTGCAACAGACAACCTAGAGGGAGATGATATCTCAGAACAAATCACAAGTCAAGAAGGCAGAATCAGAAACTGAAAACCATCATTCTGGTTAAGTGATTGTGACTGTGGAGAGGGACTTTCAGATGAAGAAGGTGAGGCCAACATGGTGAAAACTGAAGATGATCCAGAAACTTTTGAAAGTGCAGTTCAAAGTGCTAAGTGGAGACAAGCTATGGATGAAGAAATTGCCTCTATAGAAAGAAATGAAACATGGGAATTAGCTGATTTACCAAGAGGATCCAAGAGGATAGGTGTGAAATGGATCTACTAAACCAAACTCAATGAACTTGGTCAAGTAGACAAATTCAAAGCAAGGTTAGTAGCTAAAGGCTACACACAACAACAAGGTATTGACTACACTGAAGTGTATGCCCCCAGTAAGTAGAATGGATACTATAAGGATGGTGATAGCAATTGCAGCACAAAAGGGATGGAAACTGTATCAACTTGATGTCAAGTCAGCCTTCTTGTATGGGAAGTTAACTGAGGAGGTGTTTATAGAGCAACCTAAGGGATATGTCAAGAAAGGAGCTGAAGACAAGGTCTACAAACTGCACAAGGTTCTATATGGCCTAAAACAGGCCCCTGGAGCCTGGTTCAGTCGAATTGAAACCTACTTTCTGAAGCAGGGTTAGTAAGAGTGAACAGACTCTGTTTCTGAAACATGACTCAAATGGAGAAATTATGATAGTTAGCTTGTATGTTGATGATCTAGTGCGTACTGGGAACAATGAAAACCTGTTGGAAGAATTCAAATACTCAATGAAGAAAGAGTTCTCCATGACTGACTTGGGAAAGATGAAATACTTCCTAGGTGTTGAAGTGACTCAACTTGAAGAAGGGATATGCATCAGTCAGAGAAAGTATGCTGTAGATATATTGAGAAGGTTTGATATGGTGAACTGCAATCCAGTGAGGGTCCCTATGGTTCCTGGTTGCAAGCTTGGGAGAGACATTGAAGGAGAGAAAGATGACAGCACCCTCTACAAACAGTTAGTAGGCAGTCTCATGTATATGACTGCCACTAGACCAGACATTATGCATGCTGTATGTCTTATCAGCAGGTATATGAGCAGTCCAACTCAGGCTCATTGGCTGGCAGCCAAGAGAATTTTGAGATGCTTGCAAGGAACACTTGATCTTGGGATTATGTACAAGAAAGGAGGTAATTCATCTCTAATTGGTTACACGGATAGTGATTATGCTGGAGACTTGGAGGATAGAAAAAGCACTTCTGGATATGCCTTTCTATTGGGAAATGGAGCAGTTGGTTGGGCCTCTAAAAAGCAACCAATAGTCACTCTTTCAAGCACTGAAGCAGAGTTTGTAGCAGCTGGAGCTGCTGCCTGACAAGCAGTTTGGCTGAAGAAGATCCTGAATGAAATCAGGCAGTCATCAGATGAGTGCATTCAGATCATGTGTGATAACAGCTCTGCCATTAAACTGTCAAAGAATCCTATCCTACACGGTCGCAGCAAGCACATAGAGGTCAGATATCACTACATTAGGGAGCTGGTTAACAATGGAGTCATAGCTATGGATCATTGTGGCACAAAGGTGCAGCTGGCAGATCTACTTACAAAGCCTCTAAGTGCAGAAAGTTTCATCAGACTTAGAGAGCAGCTTGAAATATGCAGAGTTCCTGTGATAAACTAATGGCCGATGTATGATAGTGAAAGGTTCAACTGGAAATTGGAGGGAAAATTGTATTGAATTCAATGGGAAATTTGGTTACAATCTATCATCCGGTTGTATTCCAGAATCTGTTCTGTTACAAGTTCAACTGTCTAAAAAACTACTCAACTCATACACTGTTCTGTTTAAGTATATTACAATGCAGTTACTGAAATGACTAAACTACCCCTCCTAATTAGTATTTACATCTCTATTCCTTCTATAGTAGACCTTTTTAACATAAGGTCTACTATCAATACCCCCCCCTAGGGCTTTCACCTTGTCCTCAAGGTGAATATCTGGGAATGCTTGTAGGAGTTTCTCCACCATCTCCCATGAATTCTCACAGTCTGGTAGATCTTTCCAGTGCACCAATACCTCAGCATCTCCCCTGGAATTGTATCTCAGTTGCAGAAGTTCTTCAATCTCTGGTTGCAGTTCCCCTTCCTCTGTCAGTACAGCAGGAACCGGTTGAGCTTGGTAATTCCCTGGAATTGCCTTTTTCAATTTACTGATGTGGAAAACTGGATGTATTTTACACTGTGCAGGCAGCTCCAGTCTGTAAGCAACCTGTCCTATTCTCTCTATGACTTGGTAAGGGCCATAGAATCTAGGACTAAGTTTTTCGTTCCTTCTAGCTGCTAAGGTCTTCCACCTATACGGGCAGGCTTTTAGATACACCCAGTCACCAATGTTCAAGGCTATGTCTCTCCTATGTAAATCAGCTTGTTTCTTCATTCTGTTCTGTGCTACTGTCAGGTTGTCTTTGAGCTGGTCAAGCACTGTATCACGTTCTGAATATAGCTGATTGACTTCTTCAACATTTGAGGGGATGGCCGGGCCTTTTAGAATTGGATTTGGATCCCTTCCATACAAGGCTTTGTATGGGGACATGCCAATCGAGATGTTGAAGTTTGTATTGAACCATAACTCAGCCCAAGCTAGCCATTTTGTCCAAGATTTTGGATGATCCCCAACAAAGCACCTTAGATACACCTCCAAACACCTATTAGTCACTTCGGTTTGTCCATCCGTTTGTGGATGAAAAGCTGTACTGTAGTGGAGTTTTGTTCCTGCTTGTTTGAAAAGTGCTTTCCAAAAATGGCTTAGAAATACGCGGTCCCTATCAGATACAATCACTTCTGGGAAGCCATGGAGTTTGATCACACCCGATATAAACACTGCTGCTACTTCAGTGGCACTGTAAGGGTGTCCCAATGGCAAGAAATGGGCATATTTCGTAAGTCTATCCACCACTACCAAGATAGTGTCATGCTTCTTTACTCTAGGTAGTCCACCAATGAAATCCATTGAAATTTCATTCCATACTTTGTTAGGGATTGGAAGAGGTTGTAGTAAACCTGCTGGTGCTAGTGTTTCTGTTTTGCTTTGCTGGCACTGCTGACATTTCATGATAAATTGTTTAATGTCCTGTTTCATACCCTGCCAATAAAAGACCCCTGCAATTCTCTTATATGTTCTGACCAAACCCGAATGGCCACCCTGCAGTGAAGAGTGAAACTCAGCCAATATAACTGGTATTTTGGAAAAAAAATTGGGTAGAACCAGACTATTTCCTTTGTACAGGAGCCCCTTTTTCACTGAATACTTTGTGTTGTCAGCAACCTTGAGCACTACCTGCTGCAATAGTGCTTGCAATACTGGGCAGTTTCTGATCTCCTCTTCCCAGGCCTCCCATTCAGTCAAGCTAACTTGAGATATTGCTGCAAATAACATCTGTCTGGACAGGGCATCAGCTACTCTGTTCGCTGCTCCTGGTTTATATTGCACAGTGAAGTCAAATCCCAGAAGTTTTGAAGTCCATTTCACCTGTTCACCACCCAAATAATTCTGCTCAGTGATGAATTGCAAGCTTTGCTGATCTGTTCTCACTGTGAAATGGTTTCCCAACAAGTAGTGCCTCCATTTTTGGATGGCCAGCACCATAGCCATTAATTCCCTTTCATAAGCTGACTTCTGTTGTGCTCTGGTTGACAGCTTCTGACTGAAGAAAGCAATCGGTTTCTCCTCCTGCATCAAAACTGCTCCAACCCCTTTGCTTGAGGCATCTGTCTCAATCACAAAATGCTTACTAAAATCAGGCATTTCCAACACAGGTAGGGTTGTCCGGGTCTGTTTTAGTTGCTGAAATGCAACTTCAGCCTCCTTATTCCATGTAAACTTGTCTTCTTTCAACAAAATCCGTTAATGGCCTAGCAATGATGCCATACCCTTTAACAAATCTTCGATAATAACCAGTCAGTCCTAGGAATCCCCTTAACCCTTTAAGATCTTTGGGGACAGGCCAGTTTGTCATGGCTTCCACCTTCTTAGGATCAGCAGCTACCCCCTTTGCAGACACCACATGCCCTAGGTACTCCACACTATTCACAGCAAACTCACATTTCTTCTTGTTCACTATGAGAGAGTTTTGGTGCAGCACATTGAGAATAGTTCTAAGGTGGCTAGCATGCTCTTCCAAACTTCTACTATATATCAAAATGTCATCAAAAAATACTAAGGTAAATTTCCTCAAGAAGGGTCTTAACACTTCATTCATTAGTGCTTGAAAGGTTGAGGGGGCATTGGTCAAACCAAAAGGCATTACTAAGTATTCATAGTGGCCTTCATGTGTTCTAAAAGCTGTTTTTGGAATATCCTCTGTTTTCATGCGAATTTGGTGGTATCCGTATTTAAGATCAAGCTTTGTAAACACTATGGCACCAGCTAATTCATCTAGTAGTTCATCAATCATTGGCATGGGGAATTTGTTGGGCACAGTCAGCTTATTTAAGGCTCGGTAATCAACACAGAATCTCCAACTTCCATCCTTCTTTTTCACAAGAATTATTGGACTAGAGTAAGGGCTTGTACTTGGCCTTATAATTCCAGTTTTCAACATATCAGCCACCAATTGTTCAATTGCATTCTTTTGATAATGTGGGTACCTATAGGGTCTTAGATTAGGGATATTTGCACCTTCCTTCAGTACTATAGCATGGTCTGTGGGTCTGCTAGGTGGTAACACACCATTTTCATGAAATAAGAACTCAAATTCATCAATTACAGCTTGTATTACCTCTGGTGGAGCATGATGATTTCCTTCTGTCATTGCCAGGCTTCTGCACTCTATCAAGAACATCTCCTCTGGTTCACTTAGTTCTGTTTTCAACTGTTTTGCTTGCACTTCCCTCCTTGATAGATGAGGGTCCCCCTTCAAACACCTAGTCTCTTTTCCAACCTTCACCTTCAAGTTCATGTCCTTGAAGTTTGCTTTGATGTCTCCAAGTTCCTTCAACCATTCTATGTCCAAAACAAGATCTTCTCCCTCCAAAGGAAAAACATAACAATCCACCTTGACAGCTAGTCCCTGCAACATGAGTTCCAGTCCTCTGCAAACTCCTCTAATCATAATTCTCTCCCCATTGCCAATCTTGACCCAACATGGAGTAATATCTTCCACCTTCAAGCATTGTGCTTGCACTAGCTTGTTTGACACAAAATTGTGAGAGGCACCACAGTCAAGCAAGACCAGAATCTCAATTATGCCAAGCATTGCCCTTAACATGAAGGAACAATTGGAAGAGAACCCAGCCATGCTATGTAGATGCAGGCTCTTCAATGTGGCCTCCCAAACTATCTCTTCATCCTCCTCCTCTGCTCTATCTTCTTGTGTTTCTTCCATTTCTTCCACATACAGAACCTTCAAAATTTTATTCTTGCATACATGCCCCGGTGTGTACTTCTCATCACATGTAAAGCACAGTCCCTTCCTTCGCTTCTCTTCAATCTCTTTGCTTCCTACTGTCTTTGTGTTCACAGGCGCATTGTTCTTGCTTCCCTCGGCTGCCTTGGCACCCCCTCCCGTGTCTGGGTAATTCTTGTTGTTCCAACTACTGTTCTTGAAGCTATTGGGGCCCCGACCACCATATCGACCCACCGCTCCTATCTTTTCTTCAGCGAGCAATGCAATATCCATCATTTCCGCAAGATCCTTTGGCCGTTGGAGACGAACTTCAGCCCTGATATCTTCTCTTAATCCATTTGAGAACATTCCTGCGAAGAGCGATTGATCCTGGATCTTGATATGGCTTGCCACTGTCTCAAATTTCTTACGATATTCTCTCACCGAACCATCTTGTTTCATATTCATCAAGAGTTCGAACGCGTTGGTCACCACCGTCGGTTGAAACCGGCAGAGTACGGCGTCCTTCAAACTACTCCAAGTGAGCACTTCGTTGTTCGCCTCCCACCACTGCATCCACGCGAGCGCTTCTCCTTCCATAGCCATCAACGCCGCGTCTAACTTCTCGCTCTCGTCGATCTTGCGCACTTTGAAGAAACGTTCGATCTTGGTGAGCCAACCGGTGGCGTCGTCGCCGTTGAACACCGGTAAGTCCACTTTACGGAGCCTTCGCTCGCAATCGCCCTGATTTCCCGCGACATTCACATTTTCCTTCCCCTTCGGGTTATCGGGTCCAGTTTGACCCGAATCCTTCTTTTGCAACCCTGCGATCATCGCCTCCATTCTTGCGAGCGTTTCTTGGAGTCGTCGTTCACTACGGGTCTCAGCATCTTGAAGTCTTCGTTCCAGCAATTCTTCAATTCGTGGATCCATCGATGAAGGAGTGGTCTTCTTCTTCGGCATGAATCTTCCCAAAATCGATTTGCTTTGATACCAGTTGAAAGGTTCAACTGGAAATTGGAGGGAAAATTGTATTGAATTCAATGGGAAATTTGGTTACAATCTATCATCTGGTTGTATTCCAGAATCTGTTCTGTTACAAGTTCAACTGTCTAAAAAACTACTCAACTCATACACTGTTCTGTTTAAGTATATTACAATGCAGTTACTGAAATGACTAAACTACCCCTCCTAATTAGTATTTACATCTCTATTCCTTCTATAGTAGACCTTTTTAACATAAGGTCTACTATCAGATAGCTATTAGTTTAAGAGAGGGATTGTTGGGAACTTAAGTGTAATTAGTAGTGTGTATTAAGAGTTTGTTAACAGTTTGTTAAGTGGGTTTTAGTTTGTTAAAAATTCTGTTAACTCAGCTACTCTTGTATCACTCTTGTAACTCAGTCTTACAATTGAATACAATTCCCATTTCTGAAAACCGAGTCTTAACATTTGATTCTTGGAGAATTTTGTGATTTTCTGCTTGTGATACTAACTACTTACCATTATAGGAATATCCCATTCCAAAGCACAGGATTTCAGGTGACGTGATATCGTAATCATATCTTCAACTACAATGGTTCCCACCAAATTCCTTCCTTCATCAGTGCTCCGTACTAACCACTGAAGAGTCTTGAACACCTGTCCACCTCCATGCTGGGCAAGAAAAGGGAGAAAGGATAAAAAATATGAGATAACATCAAATCTTTCTAGACTAATGCATAGAAAAAATGTTGTAAAAAGTGCAAATTTCACAACATGAACACACATCAAGGAAATATTCAGTTAAGTGAAGAAAATGAAAGGATAAAAAAAGTATCTTACTTTGATGATACAAGTAAATTTGGTGCAGAAACTATGCTTCCCATGAAGCATAATGCCTACTCTTTCAAAAATATGCTTTCGGATTCTGTGATGAACTTCCTTCCCAATTATGGTCCACTTCATGTCATTTCGATTTGGAAGAATCATATATCTAATACAACTAAACCAGAATCATGAACCAGTTGAGAGGGGGATTTGAAGATATGCTTGACTACAAGTATCATTAAAATATGAGATAACATCAAATCTTTCTAGACATCAAGAAACATGGCAACAGAACTTAGGCATTAACAAAAACCTGTCCTTTGCAACAGAACTTAAGATTGGTTGCAACCAAAGGTCAACATCAATAACATGTTGTGAATCCTTTGGTTCCCTCACAATCCTCGCTAAAGTGGACCATAAGATTGGTTGAGTAAAATAAAGCTTATGTTGCCTGGGAGCAGCAAGATCAGTTGCTCCTCTCATGGCTCCCAACGTCTATCTCTAATTCATTAGTTATATGAATTGCCGTTTGTATACACTCCTAGCAACTAGGAAGTAGTTCACGAGAATCGCGAATAATTTCATTCTCAAACCAAAGCACAGACTGATAATTTCGTGTGGAGCTTCACCCCACCAAGAAAGAAACACAATTCTGAGTATCTTCTGTTAATCCAAGGCCAATGTTATCTTATCTCTTTTGGAGCTCTAGTGTGTCCTCAGATCATCTTGATGTGAACCTTGAGGGACTACCAGAAGAGTGAGGTATATGTGACTTCCAAAGAAAGCAGGTTGGATCTGCTAGAGTTTTAAGACTGAGCTCTATTTCTTTCTTAGAAGAATGTCAAACAGCTGTATCAGATGACTTATTGGGAATCTTTTAACCTCAACTATCACCCACAGAGACTGTAACAACAGAAGAGGCTGGATGACAGCGTCAGGTGGTGGAGAGGAAAGGGAGCACAGTCAGGTAAAACTAGTAGAAGAAAGAATGTTAGAGTACAATGTTACTGTTATAGTCTTCCGCTATCAGTTACAATCAGTTGAGTCGGTTTCAACTAACAGCTTAGCTGTAGTTAGTTGTAGAGGGTTTGTTATCGGTAAGAGATGGCATAGCATTAACTGTATATTGTAGTTTATCTCACTTCATAGATAACTTTTTGTTAGTAACAGAAAACTAGTTTAGATTACATTACACTCCAGATCTTTCTCTATGTTTGCTCTGGATTTCTTACACTTCCTATCATATTCTCAGAATCTCTACTTCTATAATTGTTTGACAAACGTGATCAGCTATGAATGTCAAAATAAATTCAAATTAAGAGTTAAATTATCATAGTCAGGGTTATATTGATCTAAGTTTCACAATAAACTGTGTATCTACTTTATTGTAAAAGAACATGTAGCATAAACTTTAAGAGCTGAAAAGCCAATTTAGTAAGAACGAGACTTACTTTTCAGGTTGTAAAATAGTTCCAGATGCGAGACAATCAGTAAGCCAATCAACTTTTAGTATCGAGGCACCAACAGCACAACCATACAAGAATTTGGTGGTTTGCAGCTGAAAGAAACAACGGACACCATTATATTTCAGTTAACAATGTAACCCTTATATGTCAGAAACATAATAACTAGAGCTGCCAATTTGTTGGTTGGTTATTAAAAAAACAATTTAGACCCTTGCATAAAATCTAGAATTTTACAAGTGTTTCATAGACAATGAAGTTATGTACAGTTGTGATTTATGTTCAACCCTCACCATCTAGAAGTCATAGTTAATACCTCAGTGCAGCTAGTGCTTACTGCTTAGTTTGATTGCAGCAAAGTCAGTACTCCGGTTTTCATTCATGAAAAGCATGCAATTGCTAAAGTCATAAACACCATTATTTGACCTGGTTTAACTTTTGTCAAAAAAAAAAATCTTTGACCTGGTTTAGCACTTACAGCATAAGATTTTAGGTCAAATGTTTCTTTTGACATTTATTCCAAGCAAAATGCTTCACTGCGAAACTAAATTATATGACATTGAGACCATTGGCACTTTATCAAAGAAAAAATATAAGTTGAACTAATAACCACAGCATCTCCTTCTTCAAGACACCAGTTGGAAAATGTATTAACTGAGGGACTATCTTCAGATTTCTTTGAGGATTTTGGCTTGCAAGTTCGAAATAATACATATCTATTTACTAGTCACGGAGTGTTGGGTATTGTTTTATATATTGCAAATAATATTATTTTAGGGAAAATATTTCCATACATATTTACTAGTTCATTTTCCTTTATCAGGATAATTTTTCTCATCTATTCTCCCTTATTAGCATAAGCCCAAAGAGTATAAAACTATCTATGTGCAATTCAAAAAGTAATCATAATCAGAATACTTCTTTCAAGTCTTTGGTATTTAATTAGACATATATAATCCAAAAACAATATTACACAACATATTGAAGATACAAAACCAATCCCGTGCCACCACCTAATTTGTTTACTTTTTAGGATAGGTTGTCCCTTGTGCTGTATCAAAGCCTCTAATAAAAGTAGTTTAAGGTTGAATCTTTCTCACCAGCGTTTTTCTTAATAAAGAAAATGTCAAATTTCGGCACAACATATTGGTATAACCATTAATCAAGCTCAACACTTCATTAACCACGTCTGACTGCATTAACTAACAAAATTGTTGTCGATTTTGGTGTCCCATTTTAATGTTCAAATAACATTTGTCTAAATCGTATATCAATGTTTTCATGAAAGAAAAACATATGCTTTGAAAATCATCAACTATTTTGAAATTGTGGAACTGACCAGACTAGTTCGGAATTGCAATTTAATTGTTTACTTATATCCCCAGTGGCATAAAACGGGATGCAATAGATTAAAAAATAACAAGAAAGAAAGAAAAAACAAAGGGATAAACAGATAAACGCTTATCTGGGGTTCTATGCAAAAGAATAAGAAAAAAAGACAAAAGGTTACATAGATCACGAGGAACCAACCTTTCTCTTACATAGAATAATAGGAAGCTGCATGCAAGATAAGGTTGAGCTTCTTTTTCCCTTTGAATTTGGAGAGGGAATATCAGAAAGAATCACCCCACCAGAATTCCTTATATGTGCTTCCAGGTCCCTTTCCTGCTGACTAGATAATCCAGTGAGGAGGAACTCTATACCTCGAAATATAAATTCACTCACTGCACTTCTGCAATATTTTGTCAAAGAATGTTTCAAACGAGGTACAGAAGTGGTCAATGACTTTGAAACCCGTTGCCGTTTTGGTCTAGTAGATGAGCCTACATGATCGTAGCAAAAAACAAGTAATTTCTACAACACAATTTCTAAAACTAAATGATTTAATTTATAAAAAGAATTGAATACTTACATCTTTTACGTGAAGATTCCAACCTTGACGATTTCCTTTTCTGCTGATGCTCCTCCACTTTTTCTGAAAAATGAACTCGCTTTCTGACTCTAACATGTTCACCATTACACTCAATTTGTAGCCTATTAGGGTTATTGTTCTGTTGATGCTGATAAGAAGTTTCTTGTACTACATACAGCTTTAAATTTTTCTCTATTCCAATACCATTTACGGCAGCTTTAGGGTCTACCAAGTGGCGGCGTCTACTATGGTTTAGAATAAGAGGTGACCTCCTCTCTTGTGTCAGTTCTGTGGCTTTTAACTCGTTATTCTTGTCCTCTGTTATTTCTATAAGTGACTTTTGATCAATCAAATATTGACGATTTACTTCATTATTGTTTTCATCAGTATGATTGGATGCAGGCAGAGACTCGGAAACCCGTGTCCCCAAAGATGCATCAGCACCACCAATACTCTGATTAGTTGGACATGGTGTCAAATTACAGTTTGTGATAACAGCTTGGTCTGGTAAAATCATGCTATAAGCCCGCAGACAAGTATGCTCAACCCTGGTTAACTTCTCACACATCTGTTCAGCCATCTCTGTTGCAGTAACTGGAATATGTTTCTTATCTAGTACAGACATAATTTTCTTATCTCTGCAGTCAAATGTAGCATTCTTATCTGAGATCCTTTTGTCCACCTCAAAATCAGAGGCAGACGGGACAAAATACTCAGTATCATTTTCTTTGTCAATATGAGTTTTATAATCATCATGCTCTGAAGCAATGCTACATGGAACAACACTACAAAGAGGATCAATCGATGATAGACTAGAACATCTGACCACATCTTGAGAATGCAATACACTTTCATCGGGTTTTTTGGGTAAACCTTCACAAGACATACTTAGCTGAGAATTAACGGCATACTTGGGATCGTGTTTCAGCACACATGAGCTCTCATCTGGAACATTATCTACTGATTCTGTAAGAAAGCTTGTCTCCCTGACAACACACATGGGAATCCTTTCTGCATTGTTCCGGTTCAACGAAGACATGTGTAATTCCTTCCAAGAGAGAGACAGAGAAGTTAAAACAAACCAAGAATATGAAAAGAGTGGGAAGATCCCAAAATTCCTGATATAGAATATATAGATGTAAGACAGGGATAATAGTCTGAAAAAAGGAATGCAAATTCAAATATAAAATTTAACAAAACCAAGTGACTGTAGGGAGTGTACATCGAGTAAAAAAGGACCAAATGGGTAGGCTGTTGGTGAGAGAAAGAAAATATTTTGATGTAAATTTACCACAACAAAAATAAAAGTTCACTTATCATATATGAATTTAGCATCTTTGCACGCACACACAAGCAATTGGTAAATGAAATATAGTGGTACAAGGATCCACGCGTTTTTGAAACTTTACAAATCTTAAATTATAGAATACAAAGTAATATTTTTGTAATAAAAGTGAAACAAGGAAATGAAAACGGAAAAAGGATAAGGAAAACAAACTGGCCCAAGAAACTCAGGTACTCTTAGATTTGGTTTAAAAGAATGTGACACCTGAAAATTGTGATTAATCACGTTCAAATTTGTTGTTAATGAAGTTGCGTGTTACCTAACAGTATCATGAAACTAATTCTGTTATGATAGAAACTGATTTTGAATATTCATTTCATTTCATTGAGTCAAACTTTTACAATGAGAGAGTTTATATACTAGCTGATGTACAAGGGATAGTATCAGCTAGTACTAGTACTACAGAACCTAACTCTGCAGTTCCTACAGTTGCTGTACAGAGACTTATTAAAGTATTACAAGTGAAATAACTAGAGTAAAGTGGTCATGTGATATTCTCTAACATTCCCCCGGCAAGCTCAGCAGTGTGAAACACTCTGAGCTTGTCACGAAAAAGACAGAACTGATTCTTGGACAGTGGCTTGGTAAGAACATCAGCCACCTGAGCTTGGGATGGAACATACTCTACATAAAGAGATTTGTTAAGAACCCTCTCACGAACAAAAAAGATATCAAGCTCCATGTGCTTGGTGCGAGAGTGGAGCACAGGATTGTGGCTTAAAGCCACTGTACTTTGATGGTCACACAGGATCAGATGAGGGGGCACAGAGAGCTTTAATTCCTGCAGCAAAGACTGAATCCAGACTACCTCAGAGGCAGCAAGGGCTAGGCTACGATATTCAGCTTCTGCACTTGATTTGGCAACCAATGTTTGCTTCTTAGACCACCAGGAGATCAAATTAGGACCCAAGAATATGCAGGCACCAGATGTTGAGTGTTTATCATCAATATCAGAAGCCCAATCAGAATCACAAAATGCTTTAATGGACAGAGGAGAGGTACTGGTGGCAGGTAGCAGAGTGAGACCAAAGTCAATAGTGCCTTTAAGATATCTTAAGATGCGTTTTACAGCTGTCCAATGAGAGATGAGAGGTTGAGACATGAACTGGCATACTTTATTCACTGCATATCCCAGGTCAGGTCTTGTAATTGTAGCATATTGTAAGGCACCTACAATACTTCGGTAGAGCAGAGGGTCTTCAAAATAATCTGCACCACTTCTTGATAATTTAAGATTGGCAGGGAGAGGAGTAGAAATGCTCTTGCAATCATCCATAGCAGCTCTATGGAGTATGTCCCTGATGTATTTAGCTTGAGATAAGACCAAGGCACCAGATTTTGTGTGCTTACATTCAATACCCAGAAAATAGTCTAGGCTGCCCAATTGTTTGAGAGAGAAGACAGCATTGAGTTTGGTAATGACAGATTGAACTAACACATTGGAGGAGCCAGTGATGATAATATCATCAACATATATCAACATATAAATGCATTGACCTCCATGATTGTAAATGAGTAAAGAGGGGTCACATTTGGACTGAACAAACCCAAAACTGATGACTGTCTTAGTTTTAGTTAGACTTTCATACCAGGTGCGAGGCGCCTATTTGAGGCCATAGATGGCGTTATTTAATTTGCACACAACAGATTTATCACCTGTGCTGAAGCCCGGAGGTTGAGCCATGTAAACATCCTCATGAAGCTTGCCATTTAAAAAAGCATTATGAACATCAAGCTGCTGAACAGTCCACTTGTATGTAAGAGCAACAGTGAGTACAGTTTTGACAGAAACCGGTTTGACAACTGGAGAGAAAGTGTCTGTGTAGTCAGAGCCAAATTTCTGGTTGAACCCCTTAGCAAACAAGCGAGCCTTATACTTACTAATAGTGCCATCAGGATTCTCTTTGAGTCTAAAGACCCATTTGCAACCAACCAAAGTCTTACCTTGTGGGAGAGAGGTAAGTTGCCAAGTGTTGTTAGCTAGCAATGCATCATATTCAGCTTGCATAGCTTGTGCCCAACAAGGAGCAGACAGGGCCTGTTGTAGAGTCACTGGTTCAGTGACAGTAAGGTTCAATGTGGGATACAGTGGTGGTCTGAGATGACCAATTTTGGATCTAGTTTGCATAGGGTGTATGTTGGTGGGTTGTGGTGGAGGAGGGGATGGTGAGGGAGATGAGTCTGGGTCTATGGTACTAGAGGCTGTAGAGGGCAAAGGAGAGGATATGTGAGAAGTGTGAGTGAGGGCTGGAGAGAGAGAGAAGGATTGTAAGGGGTGGGAGGAGGTGTATCAGGAGGATTAAATGGTGCTGTATAGGGCTGATTGATAGGAGGAACAACTCCTAAGGTGGCAGAGTGAGGAACATAGGGTAATGTAGGGTTAGACTTAGGTTGTTTGTGTTGATAGGGAAAGTGATGTTCATTAAACAACACATCTTTTGAAATATACAGTCTGCCAGTGGAATCAAGACATTTATAACCCTTATGAGAAGAAGAATAACCCAGGAATATACATTCAGAGGATCTGAATTGTAATTTGTGGTTATTGTAGGGTGTGAGGAGAGGATAGCATGCACAACCAAAGGCACGGAGGAAGTGAAAATCAGGTTTGACATGGAACAAAATTTGAGATGGGATAGTGTGATTGTGAGTTGAGGGAAGTCTATTGATTAAATAGACAGTTGTATGGAAGGCATGATTCCAATAGGGATATGGTAGGGAAGAGTGTGAGAGAAGGGACAAACCCATTTCCACTATGTGTCTGTGTTTCCTTTCAACAACACCATTCTGGTGGTGTGTATGAGGACAGATTATTCTATGCACTATGCCAAGATCAGTAAGGTATTGTTTAAATGGACGAAACGCACCCCCCCCCCCCCAGTCTGACTGAATGGCTTTAATAGACTTATTAAGCTGAAGTTCTGCAAGAGCCTTAAATTGCTTAAAAACAGACAATGTCTCAGACTTGGCTTTAAGAAAATATATCCATGTGTATCTGCTGTATGCATCTATAAAGGAGATGTAATACTTATAACCCATGGAAGATTGCATAGGAGCAGGTCCCCATAACTCACAGTATACTAACTCTAGTGGTTCAGAATAAACAGTGTGTGAAGTATTAGATGGTAAACTATGAGCTTTGCCAAAACAAGCAACACAAAAGTCATATGAATTTCTTTGAAATGTAGACAGATTACAGAGATGCAAAACATTGTTAAGTGTTGCTAGACTAGGGTGGCCCAAGCGATTGTGCCACTTGAAATACAGAGAATTGGAATTCTGACTTAAAGTGTAACTAACAGAAGGAAAGGAATTACATGAAGAAAAAGAATTATTTGAAACTAAAGCTGAAGATTGCAGCGGATAGAGGCCATCAGAAGCAAGCTGTCCTTGAAGGAGCACTTGATCAGTAGCCTGTGATTTCACATCATAATGAAAAGGGTGAAATTGTATATATGCATTGTTGTCATATGCGAATTTGCTAACACTAATAAGATTTTTGTTTAAAGATGGAACATGAAGTACGTTTTTGAGATAAAGAGTTGTATTAGGATGTGTGGGGGAGCGGAAAGAGTAAGAACTAATGGAATGGACCGGCAAACCTTGGCCATTGCCGAGGAACACATTCTCCAAGTGTGACGGAGGAGGAGGCGCTCCAGGCGGTGCTGGCAGGGTGGTGACATGGTGAGAAGCAACTGTATCCATTGGAGCCACGTACGGGTTGGTCAAGTTGGCCTGTGCTCCTTGCAATTGTTGTGCCTGCTGCCAACCAGAGTTGTTAGGAGCCTGAGGACGGACATATTGGTAGGGATTGCCATTGTAGGGGCCCTGTTGCACACCACCATAGGAATAAGAACCGTAGGCAGCGTTAAACCGATGATAGCAGTAAGACGCCTCATGACCGAAACGATGACACACTTGGCACTGCGCGTTCTGAGGACCACCACCACGACCGCCGCGACGGCCAAAACGACCGCCACGACCACATGGAGCGAAATTGCCTCTGAAAGATTGACCTAGGTTTTGCGAAGAATCAGCGTTGTTCGCAGAGTTGGTGTAGTGCGCTTGTGGTGTCGATTTGTTGGTATTGGCACTGTCGTCGGAGGAATTCTTCGCCTGAGTGAGGTTTAGAGTGGCGACTTCTTCGTTGATGCGTTGTTTCTCAATACGTTGTTCTTGCACGAGGAGGAGCGCTTTGATTTCATCGAGTTCAAACCAATCGATCTTACTGTTGATCAACGTCACAATAGCTTCGAATTCTGGTGGCAAACCGTCAAGGATGACATCCAATCCAATTGATCTTGATTGGTGTGACTGGTTCACCAATCGACGTCAACGAATCAGCGATGAGTTGAATTTTCGCAAGAAATTCTGCGATCGTGGAGTTGCCTTTCTTGGTGGTGTGTAATTCCGTACGCAGTTGCCTTGATTTCGCCTTTGTCTTGGCGTGGAAATTCGTATGAATTCGCTCCCACAATTAAAAGTATGGCGACAGCCAATGACGCTGAGAAGAAAAGAAGCGGAAAGAGAGGATTGTAACCAAGAAAGTAACAGTTGATCTTGAAGCTCCCATGCGCTGAAGGCGGGATTCTCTGTGGGAGGCGCGATTGGCTTCGGTCAAGAACTGCGGTGGAATATCTGGAGCAACACAATAGCGGTGGAGACGGTGTGCTAGCAACACAGGTTCCACTTGTTGGAGCCATACTAGATAATTTTTGTCATCCAATTTCTGTGATTTTGTAGTTAAAGGAAGGTGGATAAAGGAGGATTTGAGGAGGAAGAAACCGCTGGAAACGGTGGAGTGAGCGGCGGAGTAGCCATTTGCGGTGAAGAGCGGAAGCAAAGGGATCGAAAGCCACGACAGTGGCGCTAACTAACTGATACCATGTTAGAATCCTAACAGTATCATGAAACTAATTTTGTTATGATAGAAACTGATTTTGAATATTCATTTCATTTCATTGAATCAAACTTTTACAATGAGAGAGTTTATATACTAGCTGATGTACAAGGGATAGTATCAGCTAGTACTAGTACTACAGAACCTAGCTCTGCAATTCCTACAGTTGCTGTACAGAGACTTATTAAAGTATTACAAGTGAAATAACTAGAGTAAAGTGGATCATGTGATATTCTCTAACACGTTGATGATTAATGTGTTCCAGTACCCAGCGTAACTTTATTAACCACATAATTGAACTACATTAACCATTGATTTTTTTGTCGATTTTTTGAAATAGCGTGATCGTTCATAAAAGGCATCCATATAGGGACGCTAAACCAGAAAAAAGGAACGAAAGTTTAAAAAACAAATTAACTAAATGACATTTTATATTGGAACGTGGTCAATCTCTCAAAGGAAGCATCACTATGAACAGCCATGAACCTTTAGATAGTCAACCCCAACTGTTCAGCAGGAACATATCCATTCACATAAAAAAAAATCCTAGACAGACATTTTCTATCAGATACCAGTTGACTCCAATAATCAACAAAACATCACAGAATGCAAAACTGGACCACCCAACACGATTTTAGGAAAATTAAAGACTTGGGAATAAAAAACATTTTCCTTCCACGTTTCTATGTGAAAACCAGAGCAGTAAGCTGCTTTTCTAAACAGTCCTAAGACAAAATTCCATCACTTTAATCTTTAATCATTACAAAAGCATATAACACATCAAAAAACCAATGCTTGAGTTGAAATTTGGTTATTTGTTGTGAATCTTTTGGTCTTAGCATCTCCCAGCTTGCATTATTAAATTGGCACAAAGGTTGCAATAATTCTAGCTTCACTAGATTTTTTTCCTTTACACCATTGTGGGAGCTTGTAATTGTAAAATAAGTAAGCTAGGTCTGAATGAAAGTAGGAAATATGAAGAAACTGATCCAGATCTTTCAACTATTCTAAACAGGCAATTACCCTTTTGGTTCCAGTGGTTAGTGGGATCTCATCATTTCTTAAGAAACAAGAGTACGTCATGGTGTCAAAGTCTAAACTCTCCATATTGTGTTAAATCAGTATACCAACAGAAAATGATAAAATGGGGGAATGACTAAGAGAAGTAAAAAGTGAGGGAAAGGGAAGAAAACACCAACCTTACATGTCCAGCCCCCAAACCAGCGACTTCTAAATCTTTCTGGAGCTAGGTATGCTACCAGGTTCTCATTTTCTGAATAATTGAGCATCGTAAATTAAATGAGTATTAATAACTTGGGCGAGGAAGACAATAACATATCGGAGAAAGTATTTAAAACTCACTGGAATTTCCAGAAGTCTCAACTAGTGACGAGTTGACACTGTTTTGTGGCTTGACTGAAATCAGATCAGCTATAGCCAAGCCATCTGTCTGAAAAGTGGAAATCAGGGTAGCATCAATTACTTTAAAATAAAATAAAATAATGAAAGAAAAATCCAGTAATAATGGTGAGATGCTCAATGCTGATCAATGAGAAACTGAAAAAGACGGACAATGCCAAAAAATGAGGCTGCTACTTTTTTTATTCACATAGCTCCACCTAACAGGATCAAAGGCTATGTTACGAAAATAAGAGGATAAAAACCATTCACATAGCTTCACCTAACAGGATCAAACCCCACACTACACAAGTAGTCCAGAGTTCGATCATTGTGGTCTCCAATCTTCTAATAAAAAGTTGATGTTCAACCCCACACAGGTGGGGTTGAGCATCGTTCACACCAAGCCCAAAGAAACATTTCTTGACATGGTGTTAGATATACGATAAAATAAGACCATTTATATACCTTTACTTAACATCCTAAGCATTTAAGATAATAGGTTTGTAAGAAGCTAGAACTCAGATGTTTGCTCTTAACAGGTGGAACGAAAGGGAAAGGTGAATAAGCTAATTTACCTGGTTGAGGGCTGAAACATTGGTATTATTCTCTTTGTGTTGATGAGATATAGGAACATCATTTACAAAATGATTGGGAGTATTAGCACCCGGGTCAGGGTCATCAGAATGCATCTCTGACTCACCACATACAGGATCAAGAGGCAAGTCTGAATTTTGCTGAATTTCTATCTCCATGTTGACTTCTGACTGCTTTTGTTCGGGATTATCATCAAAATTGGCAGGCTGGGATGTAAACTCCTTATCACTATGCTTACTACTGCATACAGGATCAAGAGGCAAGTCTGGATTTTGCTGAATTTGCATCTCCATGCCGACTTCTAACTGCTTTTGTTTGGAATTATCATCAAAATTGGCAAGCTGGGATGTAAACTCTCTATCACCATGTTTAATATTATTGCATCCATTATAATTCTCAGCCCCGGACACACCTTTATGAAATATAGCTGAATTGCAGATATTTTCATCAAAGGAAGCACCAATAGATAAGCCTATGTTTTCATAGGCGTCTTCCATAAGGAAATCATTTAAATCAGAAAGAGAATCACTACAGTCAGATTCCTCGCTTGAGAAATGGAAGCCATCTTCCATCCCCTCAAGCCGTGCCTGCTTCACACGAAGTGCAACTTCAAGTACAGCTTCTGTACGGAATCTTTCTGAAACTGACTCCATCTTTACCAAATCATGTATCACCAATGCCTCAGATGCCGCAATAGAAAGTTCAACTGCATCACTGATATCTACACTTTTGCAACCTTTGACCTTGGATTTTTCTTTCTCTTGTTTAAGAGAATCAAATGTATCAATTAGAGATTTTACAGCATCCTTTTTCACTGTTTCAGGGATGAAAGCAGCCAACTTATCCTGCTCACAGGCATGATAGTCCATCATGGAATGCGCGTTCTCTCTAAAATCAACAGAAGATTGAGCAGCTTGCAATGACAGAGATTTACTTGGTGTAACTGAATGATGGGATTGATTAAAATCGTGGGTCGGGCAAAAGACTGAATCGACATCCGAAGAAAGATGCAGCCTAAACTGAAACATCTGCTTCAGTAAAATAAAAATAGATCAAGCAAACCCTTAGTCATAAGACTGTATCAACATGGAAATAATTTATCTGGTTTCTGGGACACTTTTGCAGATATGTGTGCTAGTGTAGGTCTCGGTACAGAAGCACTCAAAATAGAGAAATGTACAAAAAAAAGCACTGGACTAATCTTCTAAATGAGGTTAATGTCGATCTTTCACACTTTCGAGTTCATGCCCACTACATGTGTAAGTGTTCAATGCATACACAACAATTTGATAGGAATCAGTTAGCTTCTGGAAAATATTTGAAAATTAACTGAAGGGCTATTAGTTACAAATAGGCAATTTAAAAAGAAAACGTTTCAGTACATAATATTATGGGGGAATAAACAGAATAAAGAAAATAAGACAAACTGCAGTAGATAAACTGTGCCTACTAACTAAAAATAAATTCAAAGCTTCCTAGTTATATTATTTATTTAGTGAAATTATGAAACTGGTTTTTGCATTGACATTACAAGGTTAAACTTGAACATTTATATGTTTGAAGAATGAATCATTTAATATTAGTATTCAATCCAATGTTGAAAGAAATTAAAACACAAGATAGAAAGATGAATAAATAAATAAAACTTACATTTCCAGGAGATGGAGCAACACTTAAAGATGAACAATCGTCTCCAGATAAGAGTAAATGGCAGCTTTGGTATCCACCTTCTTCCCTTGATAGTACATTGAAGTCTTTGACATCGATACCATTTTCTTGAGAAGGTGTCAAATCCTTGATCATTTTATAGAAGAGAAGGTATCAGCAAAGAATGTGGCCAGTATACTAGTCCCAGGGGACTATAAGAATTGAATGACAAACCAAAATGTAATGGGTGTGAATTGAATTGAACTAAATACAAACACGACATCATTTTAACATTTCAAACGAAATAAATGCTGTATTGTACTGCTTGCTATCATGACTGCACTATATACATGTAAAGACAGATATTTACGAAGCCATAATTAGATTATGAAAATATGAATGAAACCATCAACATCCAATACTATAAAAAAGTTTAAAATTAAAACATTTCAAGCTAACATATAAACACAGAAGAAAATAGGACAGTAACTTTGAAAGCAACCAAGATTCAAAGCCAGAACAAAGGTTCAATCAAACAGGAAACCCTATCCTGTTCCCTCCTTCCACAATCCACATACCCATATAAATAAATATGATTAATAATGAAGAAAACTTGGAAAGAGAAATTCCAACCTTCTCTGCTTGGTTGGACGGAGCTTGAGACTCCTTTACATATTCATCAAACCCATTTGTTCTGATATTCTGAAGCCAACACGGTACCCAAGCTACATCCTGCAACATTATGTTCATATGACACATGATTTCCAAATTGAAGATATAAAAAGCTCTCTCATTCAGCTTCACAAAAACATTTATAAGCTTATAAGGATTTTTCTCCTGGGTGAAGAAAGGTCAACTTATTTTAATTGGAAAGCTATTATAGATTAGAAGCCAATTTAATTTGGGGCCTAAGTCTTTTCAGGCTTTCATTTCCACAGTTACAAACAATCGAACAAAATTGCAACAAAAACTACTGGCATATGTGAGTCAGTACTGGCATATGTGAACAAAATTAATAATGTGACCGATGCAGCCACAACTGTGGTTGTAGCAACGACATTCTGAACTGCAACTTAAATTCAGTGAATTTTCAAATACTTATACCTCACTTTCAGTGAATTTTCCAAGAAATTAAAACAACTTTTACTAAACCTTGGCATTCAAACCAATCAAAACAAAAGAGAGAAAGAAAATAAAATCTACATCAACTTCAACAACAACAACAAGAAAAAATCGCATCCAAAATAATTAACGGTACAAGAAAACTAAATAAAAATCGTTAAATAATTAAAAAAAGACACTGATAATCGGAAAATATAATCTCCGTCTAGAACCTACATCACATATCGAGAGTCGGAAATCATCTAAGTAAATAAATAAATAAATAAAAATGGAAGGAAGGAAATCGAAGAAGTGTGACCTCGGAGAAGTTAGGAGGACGAAGAGTTTGGGTTGCCATGGAATCGAATCGAAGAATCTGGAAGAGGCTCACTCGGTACTCGGTAGGTATCACTATGGGTCTTACTCAACCCTGAGAAATTTTGGCGCCAAATGAAATCAGACGCACGCAGGTTAGCGATGCGCTGAATTGAAGTAGTCAATTTATTCTATACAAAAATTGGTTTCTATCAACTTACTTTGACCCCGTAAATTCCAAAACCCTCAATTTAGTCATATATTATCACTCTCTTTTAGATTTGGTCTAAGCCACTTTAAATTCATTAAATTAGTCCCTTGTACTATCTCTCTCCTGATTTGAGGGAATTTAAATGACTAATTTGATAAATTTAAAATAGTTTAGGAACTATTTATTGTATTTCTACGGTTCAATGACCAAGTTGGATAAAGAGTGATAATATAGGGACTATATTGAAGGTTTACTCATTTTGTAAAACAGACTCTCTATGACAAGATAGGAGACGACAACTTTGTAACTCTTTGACACGATTAGTTTATAACATTGTTCACTAACATATAGCATTTTTTGAAATGCTACTTGAAGTAGCATTTAAGCTTATAACTCATACTCCCTCCGTCTCAATTTAACTATCGTTTAAGGTTATTGGCGAGTCTTTAGAAAATAATTGGATATGCGAATTTTTATGCTCAAAAAGTATGGTAGGACTAAAATACCCCTATATTATTATGAGGAGAGGGGAATGGAACTTTACATTGGTAGGAGGAAAGTCTCGGACTAAATAGGGTATTGTAGGAAAAATAATAATAAATGTTGCACTGGTATTATAAAATGACATATTTTGAGACAAAGAAATGTGGCAAAGAGGACACTTAAATTGAGATGGAGAGAGTAGCATTTCATTTGTTTCTCCAAATTTTACACTTATTACTTCAATTAAATTCCTCATTTATCAATCATTAGATGAATATTCTCTCTCATTTTTAAGCATTAATCACAAATAATTATAAACATCTACTATGACATTTTATATTTATAAGCTAGTTCAACCGCTAATTTCTCAAAAAAACTAAATTCAATATGCTAGTTTATCCACTATCAGTTATCCGCTATCAGCTCATCTGCTATAATCTAGTTTTTTCGTTATAAGCTAGTTTATCTACTATTCGCCAACTTATCTATCATTCGCAATTTTTATCAAATAAAGCCATAAAAAGTTATAAAAGGATAATTAGATGATACTCTTGGTTATAAAAATAACCAAAACTAGAGTAGAACAAATATGAGATGAAGAAGAGAGAAGAAGAGAATGAGAAAGTCATTTCATTATGCTCTTCACATATGTATGTCTATACAAAAGCTGAACCCTATTTATAGGGTGAGAATTGGCAAGTGAGTGGTCACTAATGAAAAACCACTACAAGGGAGTAATTAGAAGATGGGAGAGAGATGGACATCCACTATATAATAATAATATTCATAACACTCCCCCTTGGATGTCCATCGAGGATATATGTCTCATTAAAACCTTACTAGAAAAAACCCAATGGGATAAAAATCCAGTGAAGGAAAAAGAGTACAATATCCTGCCAGTGGAAACTGCCTCATTAAAAACCTTTCCAGGAAAACCCAGTGGGACAAAACCATGGCAAAGGAAAAAAGAGTGCAGCTTAATTTCTCCCCCTGAATGAAGCGTCACTTCAGAATATGAATTTCAACATCTGGAGTTTCTCCTTAAGTGCATATGGAGCAATCTACTCTGCCCTGACACTTGTAATATATCCTCTTTTGATGGAGCTTTGCGGTCAATATTATCTTCAGAACACCTTCCATGAATTGCTGGCATTTGAGCTTGAAATAAAGAAGCATGAACCATAGATTTATTTTGGAAGATCATACAGATATTTCAATGTCATCACATGTAGTTAAGATCTGACTTGGGATCTGACTTGATCTAGATCAGAAAAATACTTTGTATCTACATGGTTAACTTGGGAAACATATATAAAATGATTTATTCATTAGGATAGTCAAACATAAAATATGCATCCCACTTTATTCTAATGCATTTTGGTTTGTAATGAACTATATGACTACTAATTATCACATAACATTTTCATATCAAGCGATGTAGCATTTCGTAATATGCATGTATGCTTTGTTAGCGCTAGGTTATAGTCTTCGGAATCGAAATATTTATTATTTTCTTGCCACACAAATCATGTACTCAATAAAAACTAGTTCTCTATAACTTGGTAAACAACAAAATTACTCAGCTAATTGTTTGATCAGCAGAGCGACTCAAGACTTTGTTTTTCAAAAGTATTTTATTTAAAGATAGTTCTTTATATCATGAATCCTTCTGGGATTTTTCATGTAGAGATCATTTATAGGTTCAACCTAAAAAATCCATCATATATAATTTGTGGTCATTCATATAGAGCTCTTTCTTTGAGTAATCTATAATTTTGAAAAGCTCTTCAAGAGTTCCAATAGAAAACTATAGAAATTCATTTCTTGATATTTTCATAAAGCTTTATGGACAAATTATGTCATTTTTATATCCCTCCTTTAGAATGAGAATTGAGATGATTATACCACGTGTGTTCAAATTATATTATTTCATAGAGGAATTGACTCAAATTGAGTAATCATCTCGAGAGTCCCAAAAGTGTTTCTCGGAATATTAAATCCTTCGGGGATCTTCAAATAATTATGACTATCAAATTTGTCAGACTAATAAGTCTTAGTAACATCCATCTTGTTAAATTGAGTTCTTCATGTGCTACAAGGCTAATTAAGTACTTTTCATCCACCCTTGAGCAACATGTCGAGCTTTGTATCTCACAAATTCACCATTCTCATTCTGTTTTTACACAAAAACCCATTTGTATTCGACTGGTTTCACACCTTCATGGTGTTTGGTCTACAGGTCCAAAAACCTTTTGCTTGTAAAACGCGTTTAATTCTGTTTGAATTTAATCTTTCAATTTTGGCCAAATCTCACTTTGTCTATAATCTTTAATAGACTTTGGTTCATGATCCTCACAATCATTTATCACATTTAGCGCTATATTATATGTAAAAACATTATCAACGTTGACTTCATTTCGGTTCCATTTTATTTCATTCTTGACATAATTAATTGAGATCTCTTTAATTTCAAAATATTTAATTTCAGGTACCTGATTAGTTCTTCTGGAACTGAAATGTCAATTATGTCTGAAGACTCTTTTAGAGTTTCTATATCCTTGCTTGGACCATCTTTGGTTTCAGCTCCTTTTCT
Organism: Astragalus membranaceus; assembly: GCA_039519185.1. Taxonomy (NCBI): domain Eukaryota; kingdom Viridiplantae; phylum Streptophyta; class Magnoliopsida; order Fabales; family Fabaceae; genus Astragalus; species Astragalus membranaceus. Next base: position 171,026,326 of record CM076848.1, on the reverse strand, counting down.
TGTTCGAGGATTTTTGTTTTTGGAACCGATTGGTCTACCACGCTTCAGGCGCGATTGAGACTCATTTTTTCAATATTCGATTGTCCAACAAGGACATCCATTTTATTGGAGCATTAGCAGCTGATATGTATGATTTGGTCACACCTTTAGATCAGTGAATGCATTTGCTAGATGATTTTCTAAGCTTTGCAAATGAATTATCTTTTGAACTTCTAGTTCACATTGTTTAGTTTGAGGATCAAGATGAGACAATGATAATTCAATCCAACTGATCTCTTTTTCCAGCTGCTTATTCTCTCCCCCTAATGTTGGGAAATTTAATTCATCAAATGATAGTTACCAAACTGGACTATAAACAAGTCTCCAATTGTTGGCTCAAGATACTTTAACATGGAGATTTATATCCAATATATATTCCCAAAATTCTTTGAGGACCCATCATAGTGCATTGTGAATGGAGGAATTGGAACATACACTACACATCCAAAAATTCTAAGATGGGAAATACTAGGTTCGTGACCAAAAACTAAATGTAAATGGGGAGAGTTGTGATAACTTGTTGGCTTGATGCGAATCAAAGTTACAACATGCAAAATTGCATGTTCCCAAGTAGAAATTGGAATTTCTTATCTGATAAGTATTGGTCATATAATTAACTTTAGACGTCTAAAGAATGGTGCTTCAAGACCATTTTATGAAAGAACGTATGCTACTATCAATTCTAATCGACATACAATACTTATCAGATGCTTTCAGAGTAATTCACATAATGACCTCTTACTCAAATTAGTGAGCAAACAATCTCACAAACTTCCGGTTGTGAGTTGAGGACAAATATATATATATATATATATATATATATATATATATATATATATATATATATAATATCATCTAGTTGATGCATCAATTAAAATCACAAATATCTAAATGGTCCATGTGATTAGTGTACTCGTTTACAAATATCGCTTTATTTAAGTTCTAGAAATACGAGAGACTTATTCTCTCAAATTGCCAATTTCCTTTGACAAAACTAGTGAACACAAAAATTAGTAGATTGAAGAAACTGCTGGCTCTTCAATACAGGCTCACCTAGAAGTTTTAACCATTTTTCGCATCATTATATTATCGGGATGGCCCAACCGATCTCGCCAACAACAAAATTATTATGATATGTAAACTTCTGGTTTACAATATGTGCTTCAATTGCACATATATAAGTGTAGTACAAATCAGAGGAAAAAGCAGACAACTTTTCCACTACACTTGTTCTATCCAAAGTATGTCTCGTTATATAAAGATGTTCAATATCTTCTTCATTTTTTGATTAACATGCCTCGTTATATAAAGATGTTCAATATCTTCTTCATTTTTTGATTCAATATGACATCTATTTGGACAAATATCTTTAAACCTTAGTAAGTTTCTAAGAGACTTAAGAGATTATAGTTTAGTATCAATGTGTACAACAAAATTGTCCTCTAGGTAATTAACAATATACTAACTCTTCTGGAGTCTTCAATTATATTTTGCAAACTTCTGGTTGCAAGTTGATAACAAGTATACAAGTTACTATATGACTTCTGGCCATAACTAGATAATGTATGCAATTTAATATAAAATACACATATATAATCTTAGTTATATTGTAAAAACATAGAATAGCTATCAAACTAAGCTCTATTTTAAGCTAGCTAACCAATAGCATTATAGTTAAAAGGCATTGAGAGGAAATGACAGATAAAACTTCAATTATAATGAATAATATTTTAGTCCTTCAAAATATCAATATGGGATGTAATTTCTACTTCATGATAATCTTGCTAAACGTATACTAAATAGTAAAACTATATAGACTACTAAACTTATGTTCGATTTACTATAACATAATTTTGTTCGCGCTCATATCTATTTAAACAAAAATAATGTATTAAATTTTGACTATTCAAATAACAAAATATAAAACTATTAAGAATGCGTATAACAAATATTACCATCTATATACCTAAAATTGGAGACACACATTTTTCTTCAATAAACAAAACTGTATAAACCACACATACTAGTTTAAAAAAAATACTATTTATACATAAAGAATTCGAGACAGACAATTCTAATAGGTACGATCCATGTCATTTCAAATGCGTTATAATGTAATGGTAATATATTAAATTACAACAAGATAATAAAAAGTTAGGATGGAAAATAAGAACATAAAGTGTCTAGTTCTTTAGGGTCTAGTCATACATTCAATTTTTCTTATTCCACTTTTTTAATGCAACATTTTTATTTGGAATTCTAAGCATAAGGAAAAAGAAAGGTTACATTTTTCCATAATCCATGAGTTACTACACCAATATTAGAAATAACAAAGGACATAATCACAAATCATATGCTAATGATATTTAAATAGGATAATGATAATATTTACCACATCAATGATCATCACCACACAACCTTTGTTGTACCAAAATTATAAGGTGAATCATTCACTTCTAGGAATGAACTTCAATCCATGGAGTGGTTTGTGAGTATTCTTTTCAATCACCGTATCACATAATCTTGATTAATAATATTTTCGGAAATATTTTCTCATTTTGCTAATTCATGAGATTATTTGAGACATAAATTATACGCCATTTCTCTTGATTTCTTTTGCTTCAAAACACACTAAGATCAAATAGATCTTATAGATTACAATCATTGTGTAAAAGTCGAGTTCTTCAGGAACTCGATCACAAATCTCTCTTATATGATGATCAAAGAAAATTATACTTTCTAATCAATTCTTCTTCAAGAACTATGCCACAAAATCTAAACATTGACGGGAAAAAAAAATCATGTTTAGAGAAATCCTGCAGGGATGCTTGAATATTAAGTTCTTCTTTCTTTGAGTTCTTCAAGAACTATCACAAATCTCCACGGACAAAAACAATTCTTTGTGCAATCCTACAAGGAAATGGATTACCAAATCATTAGTTCTTCAGGAACAATACCACAATACTTCTTCAATGATTATCAAGAAAAACCATACAATGAGCAATCCTTCAGGGATGTTTGGATATTAGAATTTTAAGTTCTTCAGGAACTGTATCATAAATCTTCAAAAACAATAATACATAAAAACAGTTATTTGTGCAATCCTTCAGGGATGCTTGGATAATAGATTTATTGTTCTTCTGGAACTATATCACAAATTTTCATCAACGATGATAAATAAATATAAAATGAGATAAAATATAAACAAGATCGCAAATAAATGATAGTGAAAAGAAGAAGAAGAAGATGAAGGAGAAGATGAAAAAGTATTCTTGCAATAGAACCTGGAGATGATTATGCCATCAATCATATGGTAGAGTTTCGTGCTGATAACGTGTTATAAAAATAACCAAAACTAGAGTAGAACAAATATGAGATGAAGAAGAGAGAAGAAGAGAATGAGAAAGCCATTCCATTATGCTCTTCACATATGTATGTCTATACAAAAGCTGAACCCTATTTATAGGGTGAGAATTGGCAAGTGAGTGGTCACTAATGAAAAGCCACTACAAGGGAGTAATTAGAAGATGGGAGAGAGATGGACATCCACTATATAATAATAATATTCATAACAATAAAAGGATAATTAGATGATACTCTTGAGTTTTGTTTGGTATCAATATCTTGTAGGTAAAATTAATTCGAAATTTAAATTTATTTTAAAATAACTAAATATAAAAATGACATGTCATTAAGTGATTGGATATTGAGAATCATACCCAACAAAACTCTAACGTATCATATGGTTCACAATTATAAAAATGAAATGACCTAATGAAATCCACAATTTCGCAAAACAACACCAATATCACTCAAGGAAGTTGGGAATAATCATACCCAACAAAACTCTAGCGTATCATATGATTCACCGTACCTCTGTAAGCGCTCAAAGAGCCGTGAGACCTGCCCTGATCCTGGTGAGCTTCTGGAGCCCAACTCACCTAAACTTTTTATATAAAAAAAAAAAATCTAATGCAAAAAGGCACGGTTCACTTGAGTTCTAGTTCTTCACTTTTCTTTGGTGGTCAAATAGAAGAGTTCTTCATTTTCGTGCCTACAAATTCTTATGATATTTTTATCCGAAAAAAACTAAAATGATTCCTTATCTGTCAACAAACACTAAAAAATATCATACATAGAAAAAAGCTAAAACCAATTAAAAAGTAACCAGGAAAATAAAATTGGGAAAAATGATCAATAGCAAAAATCGCTGTTCATATATTACACACCACAATAAAAAATTACAATAATAAGAATTATGAAGGAAACTAAAATCCTTCTTTATTTTTGCCTGCCTAAATATATAAAGTAAATAAATAATGTAAAAATCTCTGTCGCTCTCTTTTAGACATAGATCAACTCGCTCGTAATAATCATCACTATATCGTAAAACAACACCAATGAAATCCGGGAACGAATTCGATAATCAATAATATTAACGAACTCCACAAGCAAATAATGAATGGAGTATTCCTCTCACTGCTTGAAGACGGCGAGCATTGACAGCACAATCGAAGCGCCAATCATAGCCAACGAACTGGAAACAGATCCGGCAGCTCCGGCATCGGGACCTGGTGCGGGAGCCGGCGAGAGGCCGTCTTGGGCGGAGGCCACGGTAGCAAAGACAAATACAACGAGGAAGAAGGCCAAGGACTTGAATGTAGCAGCTGATGATGATGCCATTTCGAATCTGCGGAAGAAAGAAGATTTAAGGAAATGTAATAGCAATTAGGGAGAGAGAAATTTGTGTTTGTTGATTGCCGATGAGATGTGTGTGTGGGTTACTGAAGGGTGTGTGAGTATTTTTATAGGGAAATTGGGGAAGGCGTGTAGGACCCACAAAAAAACATGAACAACTGGAGCGTGATAAACGGCTATATAATGTCGGTATGTGTTGTGTCATAATCATATGGATTGTTTGGTTAGATGCTTCTTTACGATTGTGCGCTGTGCTTATGTGGAGTGACCGTTTTTTGTTGAACAAACTGGAGAGGAAGATTGCTTACGATTTCTTATTTTCTTTTTCTTAGAAGAATTCAACACGTTTACATGACCCACACAACCCACAATTTTGGAGTACGTTTACATTGCTTTAGACCCTTGTTCAAATGCATTGAATCATTTGAACACAAAAAAAAAATGCATTAAATCACCACAGTTCTAATTTACACTTTGTTTGGATGAGATATGAAAGTGAAAGGAAAGAAGAAGGAAAGATTATTTAAGGAAAGAAAGTAGAGAGTGGAGGGATTGTTTTGATTGATTGGTACGAGAGAAAGTAGAGTAGAAAATGAGAGGAAAGAAAGAAGTATAATTAGTAATTTACATAAATACCCCAATATAGAAATATAGTGTATTTATTTTCTATTTTTTTTGGTGCAAGTATTTATTTTCTATTATATAGAATCAATATTATATATATATATATATAATTAGAGTCGTGCTTTACTTACCTCTTGTTCGAACTCCGGATTATTCAGGGTCCCTTTCCCCTGGACACTGGAGTGGGGTCAAAGACCCCTAGACCAAATATATATGTTCCGGACTGGGCCGATGGCCCAATCCTTGCAATGGGCCCGAACCGGCCCACATCACTGCAGCTCCACTCGCCAAGGCGCGCTGGATAAGCAGGAGGCGCAATCAACGACCGAGATCGACTTGGCTAATCCTACGGCCTAGGAGCGTCGCCTTGCTCTATAAACAGGGTTCAACCCCCACTGACAGATACACATTCTGACTCATTTCACATTCTGCCTTGACTTCTCCCACCCTCACTTGGGCGTCAGAGTGTCTTTGCAGGTACAACCCGACCTGAGCTCTGCTCCCAACTTCACCATCAGGCAGAACGACCAAACACCAGATCGACCTATCCTAAGATCATTAAGGTACGGTTCAGTTGGCTCGTCGTCCTTTTCCAAGTAATTACTCACCCTATATGCAGTTTTGATTGTAGCTTCGTTCATACCGCTCTCAGAGTACCACGAAGTACGCAAAGTGTCCAAATGATCATGACTCAACACCCTTTATATATTGGGCCTCGCAATAGATCGTGGGCCGAATACGAAATGACGCAACCCTTCTCATCACGCATTAAATGCACTCCTCAAGATTTGAGATAGCGACGACTCACCATCATTACACACCTCCTCGAGAAGCACAAATGTCACATCCATCAATCACATTCAACCATCACACATTTCCCAAGAATGCACGAGAGGGACACGCACGCAGCAACTAAGTGACGACCAATGCATAGGGCGAGTAAGTAATCAACATGATCCTCCCTACAACTCCCATGGATCGGGGGCAACGATCTCAAGCCTGAACCCATCCCCGGGACGACTTCAGATTGGGGGGCAACTATTCCGGACTGGGCCGATGGCCCAATCCTCGCAATGGGCCCGAACCGGCCCACATCACTGCAGCTCCACTCGCCAGGGCGGCCTGGATAAGCAGAAGGCACAATCAATTAATGGACGAGATCGACTCGGCTAATCTTATGGCCTTAAAGCGTCGCCTCGCTCTATAAATAGGGGTCATCCCCCTGACAAGTACACATTCTGACTTGACTTCTCCCACCCTGACTTGGGCGTCAGAGTGTCTTTGCAGGTACAACCCGACCTGAGCTCTGCTCCCGACTTCACTAGCAGGCAGAGCGACCAAACACCATATCGACCTATCCTAAGACCATTAAGGTACGGTTCAATATATATATATAGTGCCAGACCAATAGTAGATTCACGACAAAAAACTAGTTTTGGTGTGAACCAGATATTCTCTGCACGCAATTACAGAGACTAATCTCTCGAGCCTAGTAGGACCACAATGGGCGGTAAAGCTCTTCCTCAAGAGATTTAACGCTAGTTTATTTTTTAATTCAACATAAATTAGTGGTGGACAGTAGTTTACTTTTGATTCATTAATTAAAATTTATTTTTATGAAGGTTTTTTTTTTATTTCATAAATTTGTGGTAGACAATAATTTACTTCTATAAATAGGGTATTTTTTGTCTTTTAACCGAGAAAGCCTTGTTTCTCATGTTTTTCTCCCACATTTGCATGGAAACAAAATTGTAGTCGAGCCCATATACGATTTCCCTTCCCCCCAGAGGTCAAAGTTGTTCCAAACTATGGAATGATTTCGATTTGCGTGCTTTCTTTCCTTTCTTATGCTTTCCCTCAATCTTTCGAATTCCCTAGAAACAAACACACCCTTAGTGATATAATTCATATGAAAACTTGAAATAATCATCTTTTTTTTATAAGCAATGTTAGTGGGGTGGGGAAAATGTTAGTTTCCTGGGTTTGAACCCGAGACCTCATTTTTGCACTCATTTGGTGCACTCCTTCGGTATCCCTTAGCTCGCCAACTGAGCTACCTTCTTGAAATAATCATCTTTATAAATCATCTTTTTAAGAATGTTATCGGGATGAAAGTTATATGTAGGGTACTAAATGTCTTGCTAGTGTTATAAAGAAAAAAATAAGTCTAGTGATCAGTGGTCGTGTGCGGGTCAAAATAATTAAGAGATATAAAATGTAGTACAAGGTAGTTAACATTGGTCTTCTCATTGACCCCTAACTTGAAGATTACCAAAATCAAGAAAAAAAAACAATAAACATGGATTTTTTTTAGGAAAACTGTTTAACGTTTAACGAAGAAAATCAGTTAACGAGAGGCAATCAATCCACTGGTTTCAGGGGCATTCCTTGGATTTATCATCGGTTATAAAGATTCGTGCAAGATTCATTCAAGGTTCCAATTCTTGATTGATAATAAACTAATCAAGCAAGGGTTAATCAGTTTATAAGAATTCGCACCATTTCAACCAAGCGTCAATACAACTTGTCCAATCAAGCGTGATGGAGGACAAGTTCCACTAAACACAATTAATATCATAACTAAATTCAATCAATCATCTATCAATTCCTACTCGAATTAAATAAAACAAGCGGTTAAACAAGTGATTAATTAAGAGTTACGAAGACAAATTCACTTATAAGCAAACGTCATGTATAAACGATTCGCGTATTGCAAATAAACTGAATTTGGGTAATTAAGCATCACACAAAGACAAAAATTGCAAACAATGAACTCATATATGGAATTGATAGAGAAGAAGGAACTGAAAACTAAAAAAGAAATAAACTAAATAACATTAGACACTGAACCTCAAAATCCTTACTTACAAGTACGTCCTTTACCAATAGACTGATCTAGGACTTTAAGCTTCTATGGAGGTTAGGGCATAAAAACAAAATCAGAAAATTAAATAGCATAAATTATGTTTTTGCTGCTGACAAACGAGTTTAAATACGACTAATACAAAACCCTAATTAACTAAAACAGGTTCTTGGATAAAAGCCTATTAAGACAGAGTAATTGGCCCATAAACCCGTAGTTAATTGTGCTGCTTCAGTAATCCGCAGTTTAGACCTTCAAGACATCTAAGTTGGGTTTCCAGCTCAACAGAAGAATTCTAGCTCCGGTCCTTAGCTTTCAAACACATACTCGCATGCCTCAATCGAATAAGCACAGTCTAATTTATGGCCTACAAAGTGAACAAGGGTCAATATGCAATAAAACCAAAAATAAATCAAAAAATCACATTAATGATCAAATAAGACCAAAAGCTTAGAAACATGCTAAGAATCAAACATTAGGTAGAGCACAATCAAAAACACCAAGTGCAAAGCTATAAAGAATGCATCAAAATACATTGATCATCTAGGTTAGTCTACCGAAGCATAATAAAGTCTCAAATCTGACAAGTTGTAGGTTTAAATTTCTATCGGTCTTCTTAGTGTGAGTTAAGTTGTAGCTTCGGAGGACGATTCCAAATGTCCATTTTGCTGGCAGCACTGCGAAACGCAACAGCACTTGTTCTTGCACTGTACATTCGCAACAACACTGTGGCAGCGAATATGCTGCTGGCTGGGCGTTAATCCTTCTGCCTGTGACAGCTTGGTCGATCATTGTATGTGGCTTGGGAAGGTGTGTAAGGGAAAGAAGGCTAGGAGAACTAAGTATTTAATTTGGTTGACAACTTGTTGGAGCATTTGGTTGGCTAGGAATGTGCTTGTTTTCAATAATGAAGACCAAACATTGATTCAATTGTCACTCACATCAAACAATTAACGTGGAGTTGGATGATTTATAGAGCCGGGTGTAATTCCAATTTTAATTTTTCATCTTAGTGGCATGATCCTCTTCACTGCCTAAACAATATGTAACTCTTTGTTGTTTGGGTTTGAGCACCCCCTAGTGCTCCATCAATGAAGTATTGATTATCTAAAAAAAGTGTAAATTCTACTCTGAAAAGGCCAAAGTTATTATTTGTTTTGGATTGATGGATCATTATCTCTCCCAAAACCTTTTCCATTTAGAAAGAAAAAACAAGCCAATTATTAGTATTTACTTTTTAGATTTATAATATTATATTAATTTTACTCAAGTAGGAGAGGACGAGTTCCACAAAGAGCACTACCAACTACTCAAGCCGGAGACACTTGGGTCCCGAGTAAGGGTTTGAGTGCTCCTTGCCACTACAACAGATTTGGGGATTGGGAGCGCTTTTTTTAGGCCATCAGTAGCGCTTTCGGGTGCTCCTAAAGCTTGCGCTCCTGTTGCCAATCCCCCAAAGGTAGCGCTCGAAAAGTGCTACCAATGAACAGGCAAGAGGAGCGCTTTTTAGTGTAAGCGCTCCCTATTCCCGAATACGCTTAGACCATAGGTAGCTGTAGCGACCGAAAAATCCGGGTGAGGATTCCTCGAAGGTTCAAAAATGAAGCCGCCACCAAAGTTTAATTTAAGGGCAAACATTGGAAAATCCCTTTTGGAATGGATAAGGGTCCTTGAGACCAGATAAGGGGTCGGAAGTCGGTTACGCGTGGGGAAGGTATTAGCACCCCACGACATCCTTCCTAATGAAGGTTACCTGCTAACTAGTTTGTAGGAAAGAATATTAATTTTGAAAATGTTTATTTTTACCCTTTTATTGTGAATTCAAAAGAAAGAAGAAAATTGATATTTTATTTAAGAAAATGATTATTTAGCAAAAGACTGAAAAATGTTTTTTATTAGTGCAATTGACAGAGGTCGGCCGCCCTCTGCTCCTACGTATCTCTTGGTAGAGAATCAAATCACACGTAGTTCTTGGTAGAAAACTTTATTTGTTGGTGTATTTTATTTAGGGATTTTAGGACTCCTGAGTGATCAGTTCATTTGTCCTAAAATGATGACTAACCCGACTGTACAGTCGGCTTAGTCCCCTACTTAGTGAAAATGGAGTTTTTTGAAGTTCGGAAGATAGTTTGATGTGTGGTGGTTTGGTTCTATTTGAATAGGGGTTTTAGGACTCTTGAGCCGTACGGCTCATTCATCCTAGAACGCTGACTAACCCGTCTGTACAGTCGGCTTAATCCCCTGTTTTGAAGATTTGTGGGAAGAAATATGTTTGTGTTTATTTTGACTTAGACATTGTTTCTTTTAAATAGGGATTTTAGGACATGATCCGTAACGGTTCATTAGTGACCTAAAAAGCAGACTAACCCGGCTGTACAGTCGACTTAGTCCCCTATTTTGTTCTTGAAAATTTTTCTTTATTTATGAGAGGAAAAGGAATATTTTGTTTTTGTTTTGAATATGAACGAAAAGTTAACAAAAAAGAAAAAATGAAAAGTGCAACTAGTGAAAAATATTTATCATGAATATTTAAAAATAAACTAAATAAGAGAAAAATAAAAAAGGGAGGGGGAGAGAGAGAGAGAGAGCGAGAGCTTCGCTAGGAGAGAGAGAGAATGTGTTCAGTGTTCTTGTTGAATCACTGCGGTGTGCTTTTCACTGTGGACAGAGCCTCCTTTTATAGGTGAAGGGTTAGGTGAAGAGACTTGCTGGACAAGTTAACTTGCTGGGCAAGTCGACTTGTTGGGCAAGCAGCTTGTTGGGCTGAAGGTTAATGCTACTGACACCCCCTTTTATTATTTTCGTTCTTCTCTATTTTTTTTGGATTATTCTTATTTTTGTATATTTTTGGTGATATTTTTGTATTTTTGGGCTTTTTGTATTATTTGGATACTTTATTGTAATATATATTTTTTATTTTCTGATTTTATTTCATTATTATTTTTATGGCTTTTTGATCAAAAGGACTAAATTAAGTCCAAAATACCGAACATAGGCCCATTTACTAAGAATTGGCCCAATTAGACAAACCGGTCTAAATTAAAACAAGACAGCGCTCAAAATGTCGTTCTTGTAATGATATGGACTTGTGACACGGGGGCTAAAACAATTTCGATAAATGATCGGACAAAATTGGGGTATAACAGCTGCCCCTCTTTATTTATATTTTACTAAAAAATGTGAATGGTTTTCAGATTTTCGTAGTAGAAATAAAAATAAATATAGAATAGATGCTAATTTTGTCCGCTTAGGGGTTCCAAGGGGTTGCCTAAACCCTGAAGGACCATTTGGGGTCCGAAGGTGCACTGGAGCTTTGAAGGACCACTGGGGGTCCAAAAGAGCACAAACTAGCAATGGTACTAGTAAAATGGTATGCTCGGGGGTGGCCTTTTTCGAGCGGCCGGAGGGGCAAGATCAGGTCTTGACCTAATTTGCTCACCTCGAAGGACGTCCACCATGTCTTAGGCTGACATAGCTAGTCTGAAGGACCTGGGGTCGGGTGATCCGTCGCGCTCAGTGGCGACATAGTGATCTTAAAGGTAGAGTTCGAAGTCGTTGCTTTGACATACTGGGTCGAACTGAACTGATGGACCTGGGGTCAGATGATCCGTCGGTTGCTCGATTACGCGACGTGCGATCTGGAGTGAATGACCATTGAAGGTCTGAAGGTGCACTGGGGCTGCGAGGGACTTCTGGGGGTCCGAGACTCTGAATTGTGATATGAGACCAGTACTTGTAGCACTGACTTTGAGGAAACAAAGTATTGGGATTGACACATGGCGTACTTGCCTAGGACATACCTAATGAATGCATTTACCTGAGAAGGGAAAGGCTATCTATATTTGGCATGTCTAAAAATGCGATGGATGATGCATGCGTGCAATATGGGTATGCAAAATGGTAGGTGTTCGATGGAATGAATGAAACGTGGCGGATGATGTGAGTCGAAGTTGGTGGAACATGGAGGTTGACAAAAACGTATGTGAATGCAGATAAGATATGAATGTGATTGTGCTGATTAATGATGAATGTAATGGAATGAGCGATTTTTCCTCTTTTTGCTTTTTGCCTTTCCTTTTTTTCTTAGTATATAATGGGTGTATGAAATGCAAAGTGCGAATGTGACGCAAATGTAATGCTTTGATGCGAATGTCGTGCATGGTATGATGATATGATTAGTGATGTAAAGATTTATGCTATGATTTATTGATGATGTAGAGAGATTTTTTGTAATGATGAGAAATGAGACTTTTGATGCGAGAGGCAGAGAAGTAATCATTCCTTGGAAAAAGGTTTGAACTCAGACGTGGCAACCTCAAGGTTGTCATTCACATACACTGATGCACAAAAGTATTTGATTGCATTTGCGAGCTCGTTCACATTGTTCTTCCATTTGATTATGATGTCCCATGACGATTGAATTTTAGGTCCACAAAGTTAACTGAGTGAGTTTCCAACTTCATATTAGTAACTTGTGTTCTCTCTCTTTGAAGCATTGTGTTAGTGAACATGTAGAGTAGTGCAAATACAGATGAATGAGTCGGTTGACTCAGGGTATGGACAGATATGACACGTGAGGGGGTGAATGGTAGGTTTTTGCCAAAGTCATGAAAGGTAGGTTCTCCCCAACTCTAGAAATGTGGGACTGCCCTAATTCATAGTTGATGACGGTGAACGCATAACTTGCCCCTGTCTAGTGGTGACAACAACTAGGGGTGTAGAGGAAATTATGAATTGGTAATGGCGTGACTTTGGAATGAGAGGTGGAAGGCAAAAGATTTTGTCTCGACCCATGGCGTTTGGTGTTGCCCCGACTAGAGTTTGCGAAAAGCTGTATTTAGGATGGTGGGTTGATAAATTGCCCCAGTATGGTTTTATGAATGTGAATATGACAAGGGGATGAGATGGGTGTAGGACGGATTTCTCTGATTTTAGGTGGAGTGAGTGGCGACGGGATTGCTCCACTTTGGAATGGTATTTCAAATGGTTGCTTTTAGTGGGGTTGTGAAAGGTGACTGAGTTAGGGTTGTGGGTTTTTGGAATTGGTCGTATGGCTATATGGATTGGATGTGGTATATGAATGGGATGGACGCTGGAAAATTTCCCCAAGTTCGAGAAGCATGAAAGGTGAAGGGACTGCCCCACTTTGGGATCTAGGTGGTGGTCCTAGTATAAACTTTTGGTTCCTTTAAGATGACTCCTATAGACTATGATAGTCCCGATTTTTGGATATGATGAAAATTTCACTTGGTGATCACTAAACCTTGTCTTGATATCAGTGCAACTTCAATAATCTTGGAGCGCAAGCCTTTTTTTCTTTTTCTTTTTTTTTGCTTTTTTTTTTGGCTTTTTTTTAGCATTATTTTTTTGTCATATTTTTTTTTGAGCAAACATATTGTAAATAAATAAACTCAATTGTCCTAAAATTAAAACTTTAAGAAAACGAAAGCAATCAGTCATTGATCAGAATGGACTTGTTTAGGGTTGTAACGTGGCCAACGGGTAGGGGTTTATGTAAGAAAGGGTTAGTAATGTGGCCAATGGTTAGGGATTCATGAAAGACAAGGTTTGTAATGGGGCCAATGGTTGGGGGTAATGTACAAACGGTTAGGGATTTATGAAAAGAAATGATAATTGAGCCCAAAGAAGTGTTTGGGGGGTGTAGACAATGATCTTTCATGAAAGAAAGGATAAGTAGGCCCAAAGGAGTGTTTGAGGGCTTTAGACAACGATCTTTTATTTGCGGTGCAATGTGGCTAGTGGTTGATAATTTATGAAAGAATGGGTGATTGGGCTCAAAGTGTTTGGGGATTGATGAGACAAATGATCTTTTTATTCAGTGGTGCACTTCATGGTATGATGTATCAGCTCAAAGATTTATGCCGTCTTTTTATTCAAGACTTTTGTCTTTTTTTTTTTGAAATATGATTCTCATTCTTTGACGGCCTATTTCTCTTGAGCTGAATAAACTGAAGAAAGTAGTGCACCATCTTTGAATGGGGAACAGATCATTGTCTAGGGTGATTGAAAGATCTTTTTTTGATTTTTTTGGCTCAAAGTGGGTTGCATAGGGTATTTTTTTTATGCTTTTTGTGAGAAGATGACCAAACTTCATTTCAAATCATGATTGCTTGTTTTCTCAAAGACTAACTCAAGGACAAAATATTATTTATTTTTATATATCTGCTCTTTTTCTTTATTTCTTTTTATATGCCCTAATTTTTGCTTAAGCTGCTCTCGCGAGTTTTCAACCTAACAGGCTTTTTTGATTATTTTTTTTAAAGGACTTGCACCAAGGGAATACAATGTTGACAAGATATCTAGTGATCACAAATTTGCCCCAGTTTGGAGGATCCAAGTGTTAGTTTCATCATTGGGAACAAAACCAAAGAGTCAACTAAGAACTTGTGTGGAGAATATGCACTTTATGGAGTGGTCGGGGTGAGACTGGACATAAACAAGGGATGATGATAGGATGGAAAGGTGTGGACACTAACTGACTCAAACAAGAGCAAATGCACATCGCATACAAGTTCACTATACGAATGCTTCACAGAGAGTTAACATAGTTAGAGACATGATAGAGGAATTTTTGATAACACATTAGTTAACAAAATGGACTATTTTGATTGTTTATCATGGGATGGATGAGATGCATTGTTTTGCTGACAAAAATTGTGGACGAGCTGCAACATTGAAATTTTTTGAAAATTGAGTGTCTTGAAACAACTTGAGTTTGCAACTATGTTCGACCTCGTTTGAAATTTAGTAGGTTAAACTTTTTCAAGGAAGAACAATCAATTAAAATGTATTTACAAGAACGCCGCATCTCTCATCAATTTTTTTCAAAAAGTATGCTCATGTTTTTTTTTTTAAATTGTGAAATAAAATGTAATGGATGAATAACACATGATGATGGATATGAATGATGAAAATGCAAATGCACGAGATATGTTTCTAAAAAATAACTTGCAAAAGTAAAATATGATTTTTTGAATTTTTTCTTTTTAGAAGACCGGAAAAATGTATCGGTGTTTGTTTGAATGCAGGGGTATAAGGCTCCTTTGTGTCCTACGGGGGTTCCTTAGAGAATAGGTCTAGGGCTTGTCTGTTAAGTGAACCTTTCAAAGGGTAGCTCTAAAGAGTCCTACATAAGGTTCCTAGAGCCAACGACCCCAGTTAAGAACACTGATCAACAACAATAGGCAAGCTGTTAGGAGTGCCAGCATTCTCAAGAGGGACCAAACTCTAGGTGAGACTTTCGTGACCACCCAACAGGACGCACATCCAGTAGGCCATCACTACGCAGTCTCGTTCTAACTTAGGTTATTCTCCAGTCCGGGTACAGGACTATTCTCACGTGTGTGTAAAAGTGTGATAGTGGAGTGCGTGAAGGAACAAAATATCAAGGATACCCCCAAGCTGCAAAACAAACAAACATATATACAAAAAAAGTGGTCTTTTATTCTAGGGTTTTCATATCACAAAAGAATAATATCCAATAAAAATAAAAGACAGAAAGGAAAGGGTAAAAATAAAGATTAAATTAACAACTAATCCTACAACAAATTATACTAGGCTTGACTCTCTAAAATATCCCCAGTGAAGTCGCCAGCTATAGCGACCGAAAAATCCAGGTGAGGATTCCTCGAAGGTTCAAAAATGAAGCCGCCACCAAAGTTTAATTTAAGGGCAAACATTGGAAAATCCATTTTGGAATGGATAAGGGTCCTTGAGACCAGATAAGCGTTCGGGAGTCGGTTATGCGTGGGGAAGGTATTAGCACCCCATGACATCCTTCCTAATGAAGGTTACCTGCTAACTAGTTGTAGGAAAGAATATTAATTTTGAAAATGTTTATTTTTACCATTTTATTGTGAATTAAAAAGAAAGAAGAAAACTGATATTTTATTTAAGAAAATGATTATTTAGGAAAAGATTGAAAAAGGTTTTTTATTAGTGCAATTGACAGAGGTCGGCCGCCCTCTGCTCCTACGTATCTCCTGGTAGAGAATCAAATCACACGTAGTTCTTGGTAGAAAACTTTATTTGTTGGTGTATTTTATTTAGGAATTTTAGGACTCCTGAGTGATCAGTTCATTTGTCCTAAAATGATGACTAACCCGACTGTACAGTCGGCTTAGTCCCCTACTTTGTGAAAATGGAGTTTTTTTGAAGTTCGGAAGATAGTTTGATGTGTGGTGGTTTGGTTCTATTTGAATAGGGGTTTTAGGACTCTTGAGCCGTACGGCTCATTCATCCTAGAACGCTGACTAACCCGTCTGTACAGTCGGCTTAATCCCATGTTTTGAAGATTTGTGGGAAGAAATATGTTTGTGTTTATTTTGACTGACATTGTTTGTTTTAAATAGGGATTTTAGGACATGATCCTTAACGGTTCATTAGTGACCTAAAAAGCAGACTAACCCGACTGTACAGTCGACTTAGTCCCCTATTTTGTTCTTGAAAATTTTTCTTTATTTATGAGAGGAAAATGAATATTTTGTTTTTGTTTTGAATATGAACGAAAAGTTAACAAAAAAGAAAAAATGAAAAGTGCAACTAGTGAAAAATATTTATCATGAATATTTAAAAATAAACTAAATAAAAGAAAAATAAAAATAAAAAAGGGAGGGGGGGAGAGAGAGCGAGATCTTCGCTAGGAGAGGGAGAGAATGTGTTCAGTGTTCTTGTTGAATCACTGCGGTGTGCTTTTCACTGTGGACAGAGCCTCCTTTTATAGGTGAAGGGTTAGGTGAAGAGACTTGCTGGGCAAGTCGACTTGTTGGGCAAGCAGCTTGTTGGGCTGAAGGTTAATGCTACTGACACCCCCCTTTTATTATTTCCGTTCTTCTCTATTTTTTGGATTATTCTTATTTTTGTATATTTTTGGTGATATTTTTGTATTTTTGGGTTTTTTGTATTACTTGGATACTTTATTGTGATATATATTTTTTATTTTCTGATTTTATTTCATTATTATTTTTATTGCTTTTTGATCAAAAGGACTAAATTAAGTCCAAAATACCGAACATAGGCCCATTTACTAAGAATTGGCCCAATTAGACAAACCGGTCTAAATTAAAACAAGACAGCGCTCGAAATGTCGTTCTTGTAATGATATGGACTTGTGACACGGGGGCTAAAACAATTGTGATAAATGATCGGACAAAATTGGGGTATAACAGTAGCGCTTTCTGTAAAAAGCGCTACTTATGGTCTTAGCACATCTAAGCAAGAGTAGCGCTTTTTTCTTAAAGCGCTCCTCATTCCTAGATGCGCTGAGACCATAAGTAGCGCTTTTTACAGTAAGCGCTACCTATGCCTAATTTTTTTATAAAAAAAATATGTTTCTTCTCTATTACCAATTCCTTGCTCCCTGCACATATTCATCAACCAACAACCAGCAACGTCCAACAACAAACTTTCAAATGAAATTTCCAAATCAAAAACCAATTTCAAATCAATTCCAACTATTTATAACAAAAATTTCAAATCAACTATTTATTACATAAATCATGATGTACCAAAATATGAATGTCAACATATACAACAACAAAAATTACAACATATCCAATATGAGGTACTACAAAAATAGGATATCCAAAAAAATTTACATAAAATGAACTTCATAAATTAGATATTGAATTACTTGTCAAAAAACAAACTATCAAATTACATACAAGGAAATATCCCTACTGGCCTAGTCTACTCAAATGCCCTATGTGACAATCAAAATAGTTCTTAAACTCCACTTCAAGCTCATATAATTTTATCAAAGATGAGGCAAATTCATCTACTACTCACAGATGGTTTCACAAGGACACACGAGGCACTTAAGTATGGTACCTACATTGGTGAATTGAACTCAATTAAACATTTAGGAAATGGATATTATAAAATTTTCATATATAACTTAAGTACAAGAGTTACTAAATATACAGTGAAATTGACTCTGATGATATATGCAAAATTTCTGATATAACATCCATGACATTTTTTCTCTGTGAAACGTTTTCTGATATAACATCCATAAGGCATTTATCATCTTTGCATCTGGTAGATCAGAAAAAAATGAATTAAAAAAGGTAATATTTTGGAACTAAAAAAGTATGTACCTGAAAGGCCTAGTAATAACAAAAATAACAAATCACCAATCCATCAGCAACTAATTTCTCTCATATCCTTAAAAAGGCCTAGTAAGGCAATATTTAACATCCAAATTTACAAAGAAGTATGTACCTGAATTCGACACACAACACCTGCACTATTCTTCACAAAGAGAGCTTTCTTTTTCATAGGTTTCCTTGTCTTTGAATCAATTTTATGCAAGATCTCAATAACCTCACATCTTTCAACTACAGTGTGGAAATTGGCATATGAGGTCAACAACCCATTCAAATTGAAGCCACCCTGCAAGTTAAAATTTAGCACAATTCAACTTACACTATTGAATAGCTTGGCTTCAACAAATTACATGCAGTGATCAAGTCTCAAGAACATGAAAAAAATAGATCATATATTCTTTACATTTGTTTCCACAAAATAATGCATCACTTGAATCATGAGTTAATACATAATATGTGAAAATAGATAAAAGAAATTGTAATAACTTATTCTAACTCTCTTTTTAGGAGGTGTGGGAATCTTGAACACTTGGCAAGACATTGCAACCCACAACAGTCAACTTGGATTCTACAACTCAAGTTTTGATAAAATTGGCCAAGACATGGAGGGGGCATATGGTCAGCTTCTTGTGGTTAGCTTCTAGTTGCTGCATGAAGAACTTTACCATATCATTTACAATGAACAGGAAGCTCAACACAGAAACTTCAATCTTAAAGTCTAAAAATCAATAAATAGATAAATGTAAAGGTCAAATATTAAAACACAAGTAAAATTCTATGAAGCATCATGTGTATATTCTATGAAGTCCACATCGATAATTCAAGTGGGGAAATAGCAGAGGAATAAATAAAATTCTAGTACCTTGATTGTGTGCTAGCTGAGAAATCCAATTTGATAGCAGCAATTTCCAAAAGTAGTGGGCTGAAGAAAACATGAGTCTTTCAAAAACACAATGAGTTCTTTGAATTCAATTCCGTAATGACCCATTGTCTCTCTTTAGGTTAAAAATCAAACCTTTTTAGGTTAAAAATCAAACCTCTTTAGGTCAAGGTTAAAAATCAAACCTTTTTTAGGTTAAAAATCAAACCTCTTTAGGTCAAACCTCTTTAGTTCTGTTTCTCTTTGTCTCTCCCTTTCGTTTTACTTGCCTGTGCAAAATAAAAAAGCAGATTTGAGAACTTAATTGTGCAAAGTTGTGCAAAATAAAAAAGCAGATTTGAGAACTTAATTTAGGAAAACTCCAGAGAAAATTGTGCAAAGGCAATCTATTTTGCACGAGCACCAAAGGCAAAATCAATTAAAGGTAACTACCTCAATTAAAGGCAAAATCAATACAGCTTGAAGTATTTTTTCTCTGCACCTAGACCAAAATCAATTAAGGGCAACTACTTCCTTTGTGCCTTCGAAATCCTTGCTCAAGAAATTGAAAGACAATAACAACATACCATTGTGGAACCACACAATAACACATCTCTTTGCGGCATTAAATCAAACAAGTGGCGACTATAATGGACTACAAGATTGGCTTAAAGGCAACGCAAATCTCTACACAAACACACTGTAGGTAATGCAATAGTAATGCAATAAACATCAAATTACAAACTTGGGAAACCCTAAAACCTAAAATCCTTAAAAAAGAAACCAAACGAGATGAGAGAGAGCGATTAACTTACGGAAAAGAGGTAACAGAAATAGAGCAGCAAATGAGAGAGTGAGACGGCGGCGAAGGGATGGAGCAGCAACAAACAAGATGGGTGAGGAGGTGACGACGTGGTCGACGTTGTTGTTGTGTTGGCTGGAGCTAGGGCGTACGAAATCGTGGCTGAGAGGTGACGGTGGCTGGAGCTAGGGCGTGAGAAGAAGGGTTTGCTCGCGAGAGAGAAAGAGAGAAGTTAATTGGTTTCTGTGTGTGTTGTTTCCCGCATGTGTGAAAGCAAATTATTTTAGCAATAAGGAGCGCTCGTACCCTAAGTGCTCCCTATGATGGTTCTGTGTTAGGAAAAAGGGAGCGCTCGTCCCATAAGCGCTCCCTATAGTCGTTCTGTGTTAGGCTAAAGGGAGCGCTCGTCCCCTAAGCGCTCCTAATGGTCGTTCCGTGTTAGCAATAGGGAGCGCTTGTATCTGAGGCGCTACAAATAGGAGTTCCGTGTTTCTCAATAAGGAGCGTTTATGTCAAAAGCGCTACTAATTGGGCGGTCTTTTTTAAGATTTCTGTTGTAGTGTGCTTTTCCTTCAGATCACATTGATTGTAAACTTTGTTTGCCTAAGGGTATGTTTGTTCTTGAAGGCACACTGAGTGTCGTTTCAAAAAGTTAAGAGGATATCTCAGTTGCACTATTGTTCTCTTAAGAGTTTAACTAAAGGCAGCTATCGGTTTGATGGTGAAGTAGTGTAAATTCTCTTGTGTGAATTTTTTACTCGTCTTCTATTTTGTGTGTGCATTTGATCATTTCTCTATCACATCTTGCAATTTATATGATCGTTTTATAGCAAGTGGTTAGTATGCTCTTAGCATTTTAACCGCTATTACTTGTGTTTATAAAAGGTTTTGAAATAGTTTTTTTTAGAAAGATTTTATAAAGCACAATCCAACCCCCTTCTAGTGTTTTTCAGGATTTATTTAACGATTATGAAAGACCAATATATGAATGGGGAAAACAGAGATCACCGTGACCAAATAAATGGGATTAAAATCAACAACAACAAAAGAAGAAAGTAAAGAAGGCATAGAGAGGGGGGAGAGCATAGAGAGGGGAGAGAGCTAGAATGTTTTTTTTATGGTCGAACATGCAATATTTCATTGATATCGGGCAGAGCCCACTGAAACATTACACAAAGAGTGAGCAACTAGCTTACATAGAAGCATCAACAGGTCCAAAGAAGGACAACAACCTAATCAGGTATAGCTGAGACTTCTAAAAATAACATTAAGCACATGAGCAGCACCTGAAACAACCAGGATCCTAATGAACTAACTTAATTAAAATAAAAAACACCCTAATATGTTATCTAGGCAACCAAAAAAAGCAGGAACCAAGCAACCATCTTCAACGCCTTCAGCATTACCCTTTTTTTTGTAACAGCCTGGGCCCTTTTTTTCTAGTAGGCTACCCCAGAATTGTACATCATGACCTTCTCTACCCCCTGTAGAGTTTTTGCCTTCCGTGGGAATCGAACATTGTACCCTGGGGCTCAAGTTCAAACTCAATGCATTCCCATAAATTGGTAGTGGGAATGCATTGAGATTGTACTTGAGCCCCAGGGTACAATGTTCAATTTCCACGGAAGGCAAAAACTCTAGAGGGGGGTAGAGAAGGGCATGATGTACAGTTCTGGGGTAGCCTACTAGAAAGAAAAGGGCCCAGGCTGTTACAAAAAAAGGCGCCTTTTTTGTAACAGCTTGGGCCCTTTTCTTTCTAGTAGGCTACCCTAGAACTATACATCATGACCTTCTCTACCCCCTGTAGAGTTTGTGCATTCCGTGGGAATCGAACATTGTACCCTGGGGCTCAAGTACAATCTCAATGCATTCCCGCTACCAATTGTACCCAGAACCACAACAACACCCCAACCCAACATCGACCACCACCACTGAGCAAGGTATGAGACATCCGAGAGACAAAAAGAAAGATCCACGAAGTTGGAGCAGGAGGAAAGACGAAAAGTTCAGACTTTCCCCGTATTTGAAGGCCAACTGGCCCCAAGATCTTTAGATCTGAAACTAAGAGCCTAAGAAGATGGGGTGAGAGCCAAAAGACAGATAAAAGGTGCCATAGTCCTTGGAGAGAGGAGATGGCTGAGAGACGCTGACTATGGAAGAAGGTCGCAGATCAGTGAAACATATGTGAGGAAAAAACGGAAAGATTTGGAGGGTCCGGGGTTTAGGGGGTGGGCGGAATGAATCCAAATAAGAAGTGAGGTAAGTTATCGGATCTGGTGGGTGGGGGCATGAGGGTGGAGAACAACGAACTTGCGGTGCGATGGATCAAAGGGAAGAAGCTAGACTTCGCATCTTCGCAGCAGTAGAGGCACGAGGAGAGGATGTTGGTTGCTTCGTGAAAGAGCACATGATGAACCGGAGGAGTAGCTGATAGACAACAACAGAACCTAGCAGATCCAGGAACAAGAAGGAAGGCGGTGACGTCTCCTACCAAAACCCTAGCAGAGGGAACGAAATTTGTGATGTCTTTTTAGTTAAATATAGAATGTTTGAAATAAGAAGAAATGGTTTTTTTTTGTCAGGGAGAAATGGGATTTGAAACGCCATAGTAACTAATGGACCGATAGTTTTTAACAAGCCACTGACT
This sequence comes from Astragalus membranaceus, assembly GCA_039519185.1. Classification (NCBI taxonomy): domain Eukaryota; kingdom Viridiplantae; phylum Streptophyta; class Magnoliopsida; order Fabales; family Fabaceae; genus Astragalus; species Astragalus membranaceus. Next base: position 171,003,667 of record CM076848.1, on the reverse strand, counting down.
TGGAGGGAAAATGTTCCAAGGCCCGTGCTTCCACTACAAAAAATTAGCCTATTTGACACAGCCATTAGCGATGGAATAATGTTCCCTCGCAAAAACTGACATTAGCGACAGAATTTGCAAGGGAATAAGGACTGTCGTGTATTTAAGATTTAGCAACAGAATATTGAGGATTAGTGACGGACAGTCCGTCGCTAAATGCTGGGTGCCAAATTGAAATCTGCGCAGCACGAAAACCAAGACAATTAGCGACAGATTTTCTGGTCACTCGCAAACTGATTCTGACCATTGCAGGGCGCTTGGGAAACATGCAGGGTTAGCGACGGACCATCTCTCGCTAAGTCCATCGTAAACCCCAGTTAATTACTCAGATACTCACTCTTCTCTCATTCAGTTCACTATTCCCTCACTCTTCTATCTCACCCAAAACCGAACCCTAACTCTCCTCTCTCATTTCCACCACCAACACACCTTGACAACCACCAGCAGCACCACCACGAACCTCTCATCTCCGCCACCCTCTCTCATCTGCCCTCTCCGTCGCCCTCTCTCTCTCTCACCCAAAAACCGAACCCTAACTCTCCTCTCTCATTTCCACCACCAACACACCTTGACAACCACCACCACCGACGCTTGACAACCACCACCACCGACGCTCTCCCTCTTCACCACCGGAGCTGGTTTGTCTTCTTCTTTCATTTTTTTTTCGTTTTTTCGTATTAGATATATAGAAATTGAATAGGAGAACAAATATTTAGATATTTAGGATGTGTAGAAATTGTGTAGGATTAGGATTAGAAGAACAAAATAGGATTAGGATTTGTAGAAATTGTGTAGGATAGACAATTTATGAAGTTGAAATTGAAGTTGTTTGTTGAAATTGAAGTAAGTTATTGAAATTGAAATTAATAATGAATTGATTTTTGTTTTTTGAAGTTAGTTATTGAATTTAGATATATAGAAATTGTGTACGAGAACAAATATTTGGATATTTAAGATGTGTAGAAATTGTGTAGGATTAGGATATTTAGAAGAACAAAATAGGATTAGGATTTGTAGAAATTGTGTAGGATAGACAATTTTTGAAGTTGAAATTGAAGTTGTTTGTTGAAATTGAAGTTAGTTATTGAAATTGAAATTAATAGTTGAAATTGAAGTTAGTTATTGAAATTGAAGTTGAAATGGTTTAGGATTGAAATTGTTGGTGTTTGAAGTCTCACAACCGCACCGGAGTGCGCACCGTCACCGAACCACCGCACCGGACCTCAATCTCATAACGGTTAGTTTTCAAAATAAATTTATTGTTGTTGTTGTTGTGTGTTAGAATTGAGTGTTGTTGTGAAATGTGAGTTAGAAGGATTAAGTGTTGTTGTCAAATGTGAGTTAAATTGAGTGTTAGTAATTGAAAAGTGAATTTGAATTTGTTAAATTGAAATTGTTGAGAAGAGTTAGATTGAAAACTGTTGAAATTGAAAATTGTGTATGTTGTTAATTGTGTTAAATTGTTGAAATTTAAATTGAAAAGTGTATGTTGTTAGAGCAAGACTTAATTAGAGATGTTAATTGAAATGTGTTATTGAAAAGTGTATTATTTTAGAGTTGTTAATTGAAAAGTGTTTAATTGTTGTTTCCATGAACCCTAGGTTAGATGACTGTGTGTTGTTGATGGAAAAGGGTGAGGTGATGTCCCTCACCCCCATATTTTGCTCGAAATCATCTCCATTGAGATAATTGCGAGACGATACTAAAAATTTTCAGGTTGAGAGTTAGAAATAACTTCCTTCACTATTTATATGGAAAAGGGTTTTGTCTGATCTGTCCTTAACCCCCATATTCGGCTTGAAATCATCTCCACTGAGATCATCTCGATGCCGCTAACTTGAAAGATTATTGGGAATGTTAAGGGAATTGTTGACTCATTATTATATGATAATTATTGTTCAGTTTACAGCCAAAATGTCGGTGATTTTATGTTTGATTCAGCCAATTGCTAAGGGTTTTGGCATAATTTTAGTTTTATGTAATAAGTGTGGAGTTGTAACAAAATGCATGGAAAATCCTTCAATTTGATGTGGCGTCTACTAGCGAACCAGACACTTGCCTAGTGACGAAACGGAAAAAAGAAGGAAGGAAAAAGATCAGACAGCCTTCGCACCAGCGGCCAAGAACGATCGCGCCACAACCTAGCAATTCTGCCAGAGGTCGCGACGCGACTAGCCACCATCGCGACGCGATGCGTGGCCGAAGACCAAATATATAATTCAGTTTTGCGAATTTTCAGATCCTCTTCGGCTGGGGAGCAGTTCTAGGGTTTGGAGGAGCAGCTGGGGGCGATTTTGGGGCCCTCCCAACACCTTGGGAACAAGGGTTTGAAGGCTCTCATGGATCCATCTCTATGTAATCTTCTTCTACTCTTTAATCTTATCCCTATTATGCTATGTAATTAGATAGTTTTGATTCGGGAGAGATGACTCTTCCTAAAACTCTTGTATGAATGCTTTGTTATGGTCAAGTCAAGTTTTTGTCCACCTTATCCATTGCCTATGCCTTATGCTCTTAATGTTTTACAAGTACATATGATATTTGTATCGATCTAGGCTTATGATCACCATAGGAATATGGGTTTGTTCGCTGGAAATTGTGGTTTAGGTCACGACTTGAATTATCGTAGGAATATGTAGTTGGGTTTCGTGAATTCTTATTTCTTTAGGTCGCCATAGATGATCGTAGGAGTGAGAATTTGTGAGTGAATTCTTTATTTCTTGAGTTTATTGTTTTACCCTTTGGCATGAATCACCTAAGGAATTAGGAAAACTCTTAGGGTAAAAGGGGTTTTGAGGCAAGGGATTGTCCTTAGCCTAAATTAGTGAATTGAATCGGATAATTTGGATAATTGCTTTGAGAGTGGCTGAAGGTCATATAAGAGTAGAGGGGAGATGAGTGAATCCCAATTCGCTTCTATCTTACCTTATGTTATTGCACTATCCATTTCGTTGGTACAATAAACCAATTTTTTCACAAGTGTCACGACTTAGGATTAGTAATTTGCCTATTGATAATAAAACGCAATCCCTGTGGAATCGACCGGTACTTACCGTAATTTTATTACTTGCGACATTTGGTACACTTGCCAAAAGTCTAACAAGTTTTTGGCGCCGTTTCCGGGGATTGTTGATTTCATTAATGATAAGGCAATGAGTTGATTCTTAGTTGTTTTTGTTTTTATTTTATTTTATCTATTTCAGTATTTTATTTTGGGTTTATTTATTTAGATCCTTAGTTATTGTGTTGGACCTTTTGATGGTTTGTTTAGTGTTTCAGCGAGCTTTTATGCGGGGGCAAGATTCGAAAGAATTGCTGCTTGACCCCGAGATTGGAAGATCATACAAAGCAAACCGAAAAAATTTAATGTTGCATTTTGGTTGTACTGCTGTCTAGCTTGTACATTGATGATGATGCACCGCAATCTTTGAACTGGTTCTCTGTGGTGATTGTTCAGTCTAACATGTTGCAGCTACCATGTGACTCCTCCAAATCAGATTTTATCATCAGATAGTATTAGTGGCCAAGTCAAAGGTTGAGGAAGATCTGGATCATCTTTGGGCAGGTTCCCTTGAGTTCCATCTCTTAATCCCAGCTGTGAGGTTTGAGCCGAAACACGTATTTTATTCATTGTGAGATTATTCCTTGCTTGCGTTAATCTGCAGAACTTGAGCTTGTACTTAACTGTCATGCATATGTTTTACATACACACTGAGGCAAAAAAAATTTGGCACCCCTGAGCCTTTCAAGCCAACCCACTAATTGTTATCCTTTGTTAGCCCCCCTGAGCCTAATTGTTTATTTTTATTTTTATTTCCTGCAAATCATAGCCTAGTTTTTCTTAACTTGGAGTTAGGTAGATAAAAGCATGAGAGTGGGGAAAAACTCTAAGTTTGGGGTTGCTCATGGAATAGCAACATTCTAAGTTTGGGGTGGTATACAAGAGAAAGGAACATACAAAGAAAAAGAAAAAGAAAAAGAAAAAAAAATATATATTTCAAAAAGAAAAAAAAATAATAATAAAGAAATAAATGATTTTCCTTCTCTTGTGGAATGCTTATGGGAAATGGGTAAGTAAGTGTGATTGTTGAACTTGACATAGAGAGAGGTAGGCCTAACTCCAAGTTGTAACCTACTTATCCAAATGCTATCCACCCTTACCTAAGCCCCGTCACAACCTTTAAGTCCTCAAATAGTGTGTGTGCATATCATGTGTATTGACTGTATAGAAATTGTTCAAGCCTATGAAACGATGATGCAGGTATTGTGAATTGAGTGACTCCCATAAACACCTCAAAGAGCGAAACAGTAGTGAGATGTGTGAAAAAAAGAGAGGACTTGAGATTGCTTGCCTGCTAATGATCTTGTGTTTTCTAATTCAATTGGTTTGTCACTATATTATGTTGGATGATACCTTCTGATGTGCTGAAGGATCTATTGGTCTGTGAATTATGTGAAAGCTAATATCAAAGTGCCACAGCTGAATGGAGTGATTGCTTGAGGACAAGCAAAAATCTAAGTTTGGGGTTGTGTTGACTCATTATTATATGATAATTATTGTTCAGTTTACATCCAAAATGTCGGTGATTTTATGTTTGATTCAGCCAATTGCTAAGGGTTTTGGCATAATTTTAGTTTTATGTAATAAGTGTGGAGTTGTAACAAAATGCATGGAAAATCCTTCAATTTGATGTGGCGTCTACTAGCGAACCAGACACTTGCCTAGTGACGAAACGGAGAAAAGAATGAAGGAAAAAGATCAGACAGCATTCGCACTAGCGGCCAAGAACGATCGCGCCACAACCTAGCAATTCTGCAAGAGGTCGCGACGCGACCAGCCACCATCGAGACGCGATGCGTGGTCGAAGACCAAATATATATTTCAGTTTTGCGAATTTTCGGATCCTCTTCGACTGGGGAGCAGTTCTAGGGTTTGGAGGAGCAGCTGGGGGCGATTTTGGGGCCCTCCCAACACCTTGGGAACAAGGGTTTGAAGGCTCTCATGGATCCATCTCTATGTAATCTTCTTCTACTCTTTAATCTTATCCCTTTTATGCCATGTAATTAGATAGTTTTGATTCGGGAGAGATGACTCTTCCTAAAACTCTTGTATGAATGCTTTGTTATGGTCAAGTCAAGTTTTTGTCCACCTTATCCATTGCCTATGCCTTATGCTCTTAATGCTTTACAAGTACATATGATATTTGTATCGATCTAGGCTTATGATCACCATAGGAATATGGGTTTGTTCGCTGGAAATTGGGGTTTAGGTCACGACTTGAATTATCATAGGAATATGTAGTTGGGTTACGTGAATTCTTATTTCTTTAGGTCGCCATAGATGATCGTAGGAGTGAGAATTTGTGTGAGTGAATTCTTTATTTCTTGAGTTTAATGCTTTACCCTTTGGCATGAATCACCTAAGGAATTAGGATAACTCTTAGGGTAAAAGGGGTTTTGAGGCAAGGGACTGTCCTTAGCCTAATTTAGTGAATTGAATCGGATAATTTGGATAATTGCTTTGAGAGTGGCTGAAGGTCATATAAGAGTAGAGGGGAGATGAGTGAATCCCAATTCGCTTCTATCTTACCTTATGTTATTGCACTTTCCATTTCGTTGGTACAATAAACCAATTTTATCACAAGTGTCACGACTTAGGATTAGTAATTTGCCTATTGATAATAAAACGCAATCCCTGTGGAATCGACCGGTACTTACCGTAATTTTATTACTTGCGACATTTGGCACACTTGCCAAAAGTCTAACAGGAATCTAACAAGTTTTCTTAAATGCGTGTAGATGAATTTGTATGAATTTAATCGTGATTGGGTGTATGGTCGATTATATCTGAGAAGAGCGGGTTTAAAGGAATCTTTTGTAATTGGGGTTGAACAGTTTCTTTTGGTAGCGTGGCGACATGAATTGGCTCCACGGGAAAAGGGGGTTAGATGTCCATGCTTAAAATGCGACGGTGTACCTATTAGGACCGATGATGAAATCAGGGAGCACTTGTATCATTGGGGGTTTAGGCTTAATTATTGGATTTGGGTGGATCATGGAGAACAACGACGTCAAACTTTTGAGGTAGGGGCTTCAAGCAGTTCTGGTGTTGGTGTTCCACGTAATGAAATTTTTGAGTCGATGGAAACAATGATTTGTGATGGTCTCAGGGTGAATGTGCCATTTGATGAGCCTCAAAATTTTTATAATTTGTTAAGCACAAAATTTTTATAATTTGTTAAGAGATCAAACAAACCGTTGTTTGAAGCACAAAATTTTTATAATTTGTTAAGAGATCAAAATTATTTGCCTATAGTTCCAAGGTTGCAAAGAATGTTTGCATCGACCGAAACTGCGTAGAAAATGACTTGGCATTATGACAGTAGGCGTACCTCAGACGACGTTTTACGCCACCCATCTGACGGTGAAGCGTGGAAGCACTTTGATCAAGTGCATTCAGATTTTGCCTCAAACCCACGGAATGTTCGGCTTGGCTTGTGCTCTGATGGATTTACTCCATATATCCAAGCATCGGCGTCACCCTACTCTTGTTGGCTGTTGCGTCAAAGACACACTTAGAGCAAGTGTACTCTCTCGCAGAAGTAGTATAAAAGATATCGTCTCCACAGGGATTAATTAACAAGTATCAAACTACTTAAGATTAATTATTATTTAGACGAACGAATGTTTGGTTGTTATAAAAACTAAAATAAAAAGAATTAAATAGCAAGAATTAAAATGTGAAGTTTAACCAATGGAGAGAAGTCTAGGGTCACGGTTTCACTTACAAGCTTCGATTCCTCTATGTCTAATTCTACCTGAATTCCTTGTTTTATTCAATTACCAATCCCTTTACTAAAACTATTAATCCGTTTGGTCATTCGCGATTAATATTCTTTTTCCTAAATTAACCCTTGTTTGGTCATGCAAGAATTTAAATCCAAGAAAAGCATAAAGAACAAAAAGGTTGAATGATTGGAAGACTAAATTAACGTTTGGTCATGCATTAATCTTAGTCTCAATTATCCTATAGGTCCATCAACTAATTGCAGTACGGTCGCTGATCAACTAATTGATTATGAACATGCAAAGGGTTGTCAATCCTAATTATGTGAATAAAACAATAGGATAATATTAATTGAAATAAAAAACCAGGAATTCAAACCAGAAATTAGAACATAAAAAGGTCTCTAAACATGTAAGATCCACCTAAGACCCTAGAAGAGGATTTAGCTATCCATAGTGTTCGAGAACAATAAAATAAAATTAGGAGTCATAAATTACAGAGATAAAAATAACCCGGAATAGAGAAATTTCTGATCCTGCAAATTTCGTCTCCTTTTTCTGCTCCAGAGCTCTCTCACGGTGTCGAAAACGGTACCCAAAAACCTCTCCTATGTGTTGCCGGCGGTACTGTTACCGCGTTGTTTTCTTCGTGTGTGCGGCTCTCTCCCTGTTTGATTCACGTTCCTCCCTTTTGATGTTGCATTCCTTTAATTTATAATAAGGCACGTGATCTCCAATTCAGTTAGCCCTTCTCTTGCTGATCACGTTTGTTTCTTCAATTAAACTTTGTGGGCCTTCAATTTGAATTCCATCATGGGCTGAATTCTCATCTTCATCCATACAACACAAGTCCTAGGCCTTTTGGATTTTGGGCTGCATGCAAAGCCAATTGAAAGTTGGCTTCTTCCTTTTTTCTCTGTTATTTCAAACTCAAATATATAATATATTGGTTTGAGTATTCTTTGTATCCTTTCTCTTCTGCGCAATATAGAGCAAATTAAGTTAATGATTTATATATTTGCTAATAATTGCTCTAAGAATAACACAAAAGTATCTCTAAAAATGCATTAAATTGGAGTTTATCAACTCCCCCACACTTAACTTTTGCTTGTCCTCAAGCAAATTTCCTGGCTCAATAAATTTTTCAAAAAAGTGACAGAGACAGCCAAATAAGGGATCCAAAATTAAAAGTACAATGACAGACAATAGACAGTATAGCACAAATGAGGTGTCAAAAGGTTGCCCAATTAGAGGCTCGTGTCCCTGAAGAATACATTTCTGTGAACAAAGGCACTCGCTCACAATCTCTCTAAGTGTTTAGGGACTAGGGAAATATACACTCAAGTTTCCGCAAAATGCACATTACCATAAGCTTGTAATTTGACCAAATCTCCACTAAATAGTTTACATGCATGCAAAAGATTGGGTTTCATGGGTTGTAATGGGGCCAGGGTGAATTCATGCAGGGTAGGAAATAAGAAGAAAGGGATAATCAAAGGGCTAAAAAAAAGAAATGAATAGTAACATTTGAAATCAAATATGGAGCTCCTATCTATTTTACAATTTTTGCCCAAACTCCAAATTAATTCAATTTCCTTCTTCACTCTTTTTCTATTGAGTAGACTCTTTTTGATTTGCCTTTTTGCTCTTGAGTAGACTCTTTTTTTTTCTTTTTGGATTTGCCCTTTGGCTCTTTCATTCTTTTGATGTGCCTTTTCCTCCTTCTTGCTTTCCTTTGTTCTCTTTTTTTTTTCTTTCCAACTTTTCATTTTTCTATATTTTTCTTAGGAGGAAAATGTACTTGTAACCACATTAGCCACTCCTATTTTGTTTTTATGTCCCGATGAGATAGACAATTGAAATACAGGAAAAAATTGTAACTTTCAATAGTTGCTCCAAATTTAATTTCAAATGGTTACCACAAAAAAAAAATTATATCTGGGTACCAAAAAAAAAATATAACAAATAGGCTCAAATGGGGCAACTAATGGATAAATTCAAGAAACAACTCTGAGGCCAGAAAAATACCTAAATTCCCCAAATCTTTTTACATAATGCAAATCAATTTTCGCCTTGAAATGGTCAAAAGACAAATTCTAGAATGTAGCAAATTGGGAAACACACTCATAGAAAGAAAAGGGGTAAAAATTTATGATTTAGTGTCAATCCCCTTATGAAGGCTCAAATCTCACATTTAGAAGCTAGTTCACAAAACGTACTCAACAGGCACATATGCTAATTATCAGCTTCCTAAGGACAACCCCACAGTTACAATTAAGCACAAGTCTGTCAAGTAAATTAATTATGGGATCCCCTAAAGGCAAAATCTCTATTTTTTTTTTCAACTTGAAGCATAAGCCGCTAAAATAAGCCAGAAAAAATGCTATCAACTTATACAGTGGGTATGTGCATTAATAGAGATGAATTGACAAAGTTAAACTATACTCCCCCACACTAGCCTAAAGCATGGTCCTCAATGCAAAATATTAAATTGGCACAACAATAAATAAATGAGAGAGTAAGAGTGACTTCCCTGAGAGAGCTTGCAGTCTGAGCTTATTCCTAAAAACAAAACAAAACAAAACAAAAATGAGAGAAAATAAAACACAGGTTGCCTCCTGCAAAGCGCTTGTTTAACGTCCCGAGCCTGACGGTACTAGAGTCAGTCCTTGAGGGCAGTGACATAGCTCACTTGACTCAACCCTTCCTCAAAATGCTTCACACGCTGCCCATTGACCTTAAAAATGGTGCCATCTTCATGAGATACCTCAAGCACTCCATAAGGAAAAACTTGAGTAACAGTGTAGGGTCCATACCACCTTGAGCGTAACTTTCCTGGGAAAAGACGCAAACGTGAGTTATAAATTAAAACTTTTTCACCAACATGGAATTCACGCTGCTGGATGCGCTTATCATGCCACTTTTTAGTCCGCTCCTTATATAACTTGGCATTCTCATAAGCTCCCAGACGGAGCTCATCCAATTCATCGAGCTGCAGCAACCTATTTTCACCTGTAAGCTGAGCATCAAAGTTTAGAAATTTTAAAGCCCAAAGTGCTTTATGCTCTAATTCAACAGGCAAATGACATGATTTTCCAAAAACAAGACGATAAGGAGACATCCCAATGGGGGTTTTAAAAGCAGTTCTATAGGCCCATAGTGCATCATCAAGTTTCAAAGACCAATCTTTTCTTGATCCACTAACTGTCTTCTCTAAAATCCTTTTCAGCTCTCTGTTTGAAATTTCAACCTGGCCACTAGTTTGTGGATGGTAAGGAGTTGTCACCTTATGAGTGACACCATATTTGCTCAAAAGATTTTCAAATTGTTTATTGCAAAAATGGGTGCCACCATCACTAATAATTGCTCGGGGAGTGCCAAATCTTGTAAAAATATTTTTCTTTAAAAATCTCACTACCACCCGAGCATCATTAGTGGGTAAGGCTACAGCTTCTACCCACTTAGACACATAATCTACAGCAACAAGAATATATTGATTTGAAAAAGATTTAGGGAAGGGCCCCATAAAGTCAATACCCCATACATCAAATATCTCACAAACCAAAATGTTGTTTAAAGGCATCTCTTGACGCCTAGAAATATTGCCACTCCTTTGACAACTATCACAAGCTTTCACAAATTCATGAGCATCTTTAAATATAGTAGGCCAATAAAAACCACATTGTAAAACTTTATATGCAGTTCTATTTGGGCCAAAGTGGCCACCTACCTCTCTAGAGTGACAATGCTCAAGGATAGAAGTTACCTCATCCATAGGCACACAACGCCTAATAACCTTGTCTCCACATACTTTAAATAGGTAAGGGTCATCCCATAAGTACTGCCTAGCATCAGAAATTAATTTATTCTTTTGCTGAAAAGAAAAATCAGGGGGAACAACCTTACCCACCAAGTAGTTGACAATGTCTGCAAACCAATGAATAGTAGAAATAGCTAGAAGTCTCTCATCAGGGAAAACCTCCTTGATCTCCCCATCATTTGAGGCCTGCATCACACTATGGTCAAGCCTTGAGAGGTGGTCAGCTACAAAGTTCTCTGAGCCTTTCTTGTCTCTAATCTCCAAGTCAAACTCTTGTAGCAACAAGATCCACCTGATTAACCTGGGTTTTGCATCCTGCTTTCCAAGCAAATATCTAATGGCAGCATGATCAGTATAAACAATAACTTTAGAAAGAACAAGGTAATGACGAAACTTGTCAAATGCAAATACTACAGCTAGTAACTCTTTCTCTGTGGTAGTGTAATTCCTTTGAGCATCATCAAGAGTACGACTAGCATAGTAAATGGTATAAAATACCTTATTCTTTCTTTGCCCCAAAACAGCCCCCACAGCAGTATCGCTAGCATCACACATAATTTCAAAGGGAAGCGACCAATCGGGGGAAACAACAACAGGGGCACTAATTAATTTTTCCTTTAAACAATTAAAAGCCTTCAAACAAGTGTCGGAAAAATCAAAAGTGGCCTCCTTAACCAAGAGGTCAGTCATAGGCTTTGCAATTTTTGAGAAGTCTTTAACAAACCTCCTATAGAATCCGGAATGGCCTAGAAAACTACGGACCCCCTTAACAGAATTGGGTGGGGGCAACTTTGCAATTACCTCAACCTTTGCAGGATCAACTTCAATGCCTCTAGTGGACACCTTATGTCCTAGAATAATGCAATCTTGTACCATAAATTGGCACTTCTCCCAATTGAGCACTAAATTGGTATCCCTGCATCTCTGCAACACTGAATTCAAGTTATGTAAACAATCCTCATAAGAGGATCCAAAGACGGTAAAATCATCCATGAATATCTCAATGCATTTTTCAACCAAGTCAGAGAAGATAGCCATCATGCATCTTTGGAAAGTGGCAGGGGCATTACATAAACCGAATGGCATCCTTTTATATGCAAATGTTCCATATGGGCAAGTAAAAGTAGTTTTTTCTTGATCTTCAGAAGCCACTGGTATTTGCAAATAACCGGAATATCCATCCAAACAACAATAATAATCATGACCTGCCACTCTCTCAAGCATTTGATCAATAAAGGGAAGGGGGAAGTGATCTTTTCGGGTGGCATCATTTAATTTTCTATAATCAATGCACATACGCCACCCGGTAGTTTTCCTAACTGCAATTAATTCATTTTTATCGTTCTCCATTACAGTAGTACCTCCCTTTTTAGGAACACATTGAACAGGACTTACCCACTTACTATCAGAGATAGGATAGATGATACCTGCATCAAGAAGCTTAATCACTTCCTTTTTGACCACCTCTTTCATGTTGGGATTGAGGCGGCGTTGAGGTAGTGCCCGGGGTTGGTAATCATCCTCCATGTAGATCTTGTGGGTGCAAATTGAGGGACTAATGCCTTTTATATCATGAATAGACCATCCAAAGGCTTCTTTGTTGGCCCTTAATACCCTCAAAAGCTTATCCTCCATGGTATCTGTCAAATCTGCAGAAATAATCACAGGCAAAGAGGAAGGGGGATGCAAGAAAGCATATTTTACATTTGAAGGAAGAGGCTTTAATTCAAGCTCAGGAGCCTCTTCAATTGAAGGTTTGGGATTTGGAGTATTACCCCATTCCAATTCCTCAAATCTATGGTTACTCCAATTTTTGTGAGGGTGGTGAGCCTGCAAAAACATTAAGAACTCTTCTTCCTCACCACCCTGCAATATGCCAAGTCCCTGCAAAGTAAGTACTTTTTCTAGAGGGTCCTGAATTCTAAAATCATCAAAACTTTCAGAGGTAACCACATCATTAATATCCATAGCTTGAATAAAATTACAAGAAGCAAATGAGGAGGGATTTTTTAATGAGTTCAAGACTTGAAATACAACTTCCTCATCTCCAAATCTTAAAGTCAATTTTCCCTGCTGAACATCAATTAAGCTTTTTCCTGTAGCTAAGAACGGACGCCCCAAAATAATTGGGACTTCCTCATCTTCTTCCATATCCAATACAACAAAATCAGCAGGGAAAATAAACTTATCAACTTTAACTAAAACATCTTCTACCACTCCACGGGGGTGGGCAATGGATCTATCAGCTAGCTGCAAAGTGACGTTAGTAGGATGTGGTTCCTGCAAACCAAGCTTTCTAAAAACAGAAAAAGGCATCAAATTTATACTTGCTCCTAAATCACATAAAGCCTTTTCAAAATGAGAGTTACCAATTGTACAAGGAATAGTAAAACTACCTGGATCTTTAAGCTTAGGTGGTAACTTTTTTAGAACTATAGCAGAACATTCCTCATTAAGCCTAACTGTCTCAAAGCCTTCTAACTTCCTTTTGTTAGAAATAATTTCTTTTAAAAATTTGGCATATTTAGGCATTTGAGCAATAGCTTCAGCAAAAGGGATGTTGATATGCAATTTTCTAAATATTTCAAGAAATTTGGCAAATTGCTTATCATGCTGCTCATTTTTAAGTCTTTGAGGATAAGGAACATTTACCTTTGCTTGCTCATATTTTTCCCTTTCCTTTTTGCTTTCCTCAGAAGTGCTCCCCTCAGCGGGAGCTTGTATTTCTTTCTGGGGCGCCCGCCCGTCTTGATTGTTTTCTTGAACCAGCTCCTTGCCACTCCTAAGAGTGACAGCCTTGCAATGCTCATTTCTTGGATTAGGCTCGGTTTGGGTAGGCAGTGAGCCTTGAGGCCTTTGAGACAACACAGTAATGAGATTTGAGATTTGACCCTTCAGGCTTCCAAATTCGTTGTTCATGGCTCCCTCCAAGCTTCCAAATTTTTCATTAGTCTGCTGCATAAACCTTGTCAACACATCATTGGTATCCAACTTTTTCTCCTCTTGCCTTTGCACATGTGGAGGCTTATAGGAGTTCGAGCTTTGCTCCTTTTGTTGTCCTCCCCAAGAGAAATTAGGGTGATTTCTCCAACCCGGATTGTAAGTGTTTGAATAAGGGTCATTTTGGGTCCGGTTGGAATTCTGAACATAATTGGCCTCTTCAGTTGAAGTTGTTGGCCGGCCCTGTGCTTTTATCAGTTCTTCAATGGATTGCAACCTCTCATCAGTCCTGTCCATGTAATTGGATAAAACACCCATGCACGGGTGTCCAACTTTTTCCATGTATCTAACTAAAGCATCTTGCATACCAGGCCTTAACTCACCTTTCTTCTGACCAAGATAGTTGACTTCTTCAGTTAGGCCTCCCCAGAGGTTATTCGTGATGTCACTAGTGGAGGTAATTATTGGAGTAGATTGAGCTTGTACCTTCATCAAAGATTGCATCTGTTTAGAGAGAGCATCCAGCTTTATGTTAACACTAGTGTCATCTTCAACCTTGTAGATCCCAGCTGATTTCTTAATGTGTCTGTCACTTGTCTCCCATTGGGCATTATCGGCTGCTATCTCTGCAATTAAGTCATATACTGTCGCAGGTTCCCCATTCATTAGAGAGCCCCCACAAGCCATATTAATAATTCCCCTATTTTGAGAAGATAATCCGTTGCAAAAATATTCAAGCAATTGCCACTTCTCAAATCCATGATGTGGACAACTTCGGAGTAAGTCTTGAAATCTTTCCCAAGCTTCATGCAAAGATTCTTGCTCGAGTTGAGCAAAGCTGATTATTGCACCTCGGATCTTAGTAGTCTTACCTGGAGGAAAATATTTGGTCAAGAATTTTTGCTTCAGTTGATCCCAAGTGGTAATGGACTCAGCAGGTTGAGAGTCTAGCCAAGCAGATGCCTTGTCAGCCAATGACCATGGAAACAATCTCACTCTAATGGCATCAGGAGTGACACCATTACAAATTACTGAGTCTGCCACCCTCAAGAAGTTTCTAAGATGGGTGTGTGGGTCTTCTGTTGGTGCACCTCTGAACATAATCGAATTCTGAACCATTTGAATCAAACTGGGTTTGAGCTCAAAGTTAGTAGCTTGCACAGGTGGATTGACTATGCTTGTAGTGATATTTGATGTGGGAGTAAAGTAGTCCCGAAGAGTTCTTCTCGGATTGGCAGCCATCACTCTTGTCTTTTTTCTTATCCTTCGAGCAGTTCTTTCAATTTCTGGATCAAAAACCAAAATAGGCTCGTGGGAGCGGGTGAGCATGCACTAGTAATAGTAATAAAAATAAAACTAACTAATAAAATAAAACTAAATATAAATTTTTTTTTTATTAAATTAAAACAAGAGTTAAAATAAATGTCTAAAGCAATAAAAAATCTTTTTCATTTAATATTATTAAATTAATCCCCGGCAACGGCGCCAAAAACTTGTTGCGTCAAAGACACACTTAGAGCAAGTGTACTCTCTCGCAGAAGTAGTATAAAAGATATCGTCTCCACAGGGATTAATTAACAAGTATCAAACTACTTAAGATTAATTATTATTTAGACGAACGAATGTTTGGTTGTTATAAAAACTAAAATAAAAAGAATTAAATAGCAAGAATTAAAATGTGAAGTTTAACCAATGGAGAGAAGTCTAGGGTCACGGTTTCACTTACAAGCTTCGATTCCTCTATGTCTAATTCTACCTGAATTCCTTGTTTTATTCAATTACCAATCCCTTTACTAAAACTATTAATCCGTTTGGTCATTCGCGATTAATATTCTTTTTCCTAAATTAACCCTTGTTTGGTCATGCAAGAATTTAAATCCAAGAAAAGCATAAAGAACAAAAAGGTTGAATGATTGGAAGACTAAATTAACGTTTGATCATGCATTAATCTTAGTCTCAATTATCCTATAGGTCCATCAACTAATTGCAGTACGGTCGCTGATCAACTAATTGATTATGAACATGCAAAGGGTTGTCAATCCTAATTATGTGAATAAAACAATAGGATAATATTAATTGAAATAAAAAACCAGGAATTCAAACCAGAAATTAGAACATAAAAAGGTCTCTAAACATGTAAGATCCACCTAAGACCCTAGAAGAGGATTTAGCTATCCATAGTGTTCGAGAACAATAAAATAAAATTAGGAGTCATAAATTACAGAGATAAAAATAACCCGGAATAGAGAAATTTCTGATCCTGCAAATTTCGTCTCCTTTTTCTGCTCCAGAGCTCTCTCACGGTGTCGAAAACGGTACCCAAAAACCTCTCCTATGTGTTGCCGGCGGTACTGTTACCGCGTTGTTTTCTTCGTGTGTGCGGCTCTCTCCCTGTTTGATTCACGTTCCTCCCTTTTGATGTTGCATTCCTTTAATTTATAATAAGGCACGTGATCTCCAATTCAGTTAGCCCTTCTCTTGCTGATCACGTTTGTTTCTTCAATTAAACTTTGTGGGCCTTCAATTTGAATTCCATCATGGGCTGAATTCTCATCTTCATCCATACAACACAAGTCCTAGGCCTTTTGGATTTTGGGCTGCATGCAAAGCCAATTGAAAGTTGGCTTCTTCCTTTTTTCTCTGTTATTTCAAACTCAAATATATAATATATTGGTTTGAGTATTCTTTGTATCCTTTCTCTTCTGCGCAATATAGAGCAAATTAAGTTAATGATTTATATATTTGCTAATAATTGCTCTAAGAATAACACAAAAGTATCTCTAAAAATGCATTAAATTGGAGTTTATCATTGGCCAGTCATTGTTACCCCTTACAATCTTCCTCCTGAGATGTGCATGACTAAACCGTATATGTTTTTGACCCTTCTGATACCTGGTCCATCCAATCCAAAAACTAACATTGATATCTTTTTGGAACCTCTGATTGATGATCTTAAGAGATTGTGGGTGGTGTTTTGACATATGATGCAACACGAAAAAAGAATTTTATGATGAGAGCCGCATTGATGTAGACAATTAACGACTTTCCTGCTTATGGTATGGTGTCTGGTTGGGGGACTCACGGTAAATTGGCATGCCCCCACTGCATGGAACACACAAAGGCGTTTACCCTAAAGTACGGGGGCAAGAGTTCTTGGTTTGACTCGCATCGTAGATTCTTACCGCAAGATCATAAATTTAGAAAGAACAAGAAGGCCTTCAAGAAAGGGGTAGTTGAAACTAATGGAACACCACCTTTGTTGACATCAGGTGAAATCTAGAGCAGAGTTATGGATTTGCCACAAGCCACAGAGGTAGGGGAACTCACCCGGGTGGATGGTTATGGACAGGTGCACAATTGGACAAAAAAAAGCATATTTTGGAATCTCCCATTGATAACTCATATTTATATGGGTTATTTATGCTCTTAATACGTAAATCAAACTGAGTTCTCAAGTAATTTTAGTACTTTAATATGTAAATACGTGATTAAAAGTATAAATATAGGTTCAGATGTGATTTCCTAAATATTGGGCATAATAGGTGCCTTTGTGAATATATTGATGTTTTGCCTGAGTGCTGCAGCGGTAAGCGCTACAGCACTATGGGACGGTTGGCCACTTGGATATTTATGAAGCCACTTGCTGATTGATGAGTCATCACTCTGATCTTCTTCTTCTCAGCCTGACATAAGAACCTCCAAGTGGATTCAATAAGACACTTGGCCTGTCCTAATTGAAGCTCATGTGATAGTTGGTGGTGATTGTAATCATTGCCTTTTTGTAAAGCCACTTTATGGAGTTAGAGATAATATCTAAGTATATTCTCTCCATAGGATAGAGATTAACATATACCATTCGTAGAAAGAGAGAGTACGGACTTGGAGAAAGAACTAACTTGACATTTTAGACTTCCTTCATTGTTGCTCTACTCTTAAGCTTTATTTTTAGTTTAGTTTTATTATCTCACCTACGGTTTGCTCACGGCATAGCATCATCCATCGTGTATGACTTGGGATTCTTGGAGTGCATCTTTTGTAACCATTATTCTCTTGCTCACCTACGGTAATATGAACTTTTCAGTTTATGTTGTGTTGATGATGCTTGTCATGAGCTAAACACTTGTAGTTGGATTGTTCTTTGTTTGTAATGAACCTTGAGTAGTGTTTATATAATATTATGATGTTTGCGTTTCATTCCTTGTGTTATAATGCTTTCAAACTTGTTTTGGGATTGATCAACTAAAATAAGGGGCTTCGTAGGTACAGACATGGTTTACGAAGAGACTTCAAGGATTGATATGAATGAAAGGTCATTTAAAGACATTTAAATGACTTGTGCTTAACCCTAGACATAGGGGAGTAATAGTTCATAAGGTGAAAGCTGTAAGTTCTTCATTTATAGGGTGAACTTATTTAGAGCCTAGACATAGGAGTCTTGTAACAAAACCCTGGCAACAGTGACTGAAAGGCACGCTTCCATACGCTACAGCGTCTAATATTATAACACTCTACTCTTGGGAATTTACATAACGAATGAGCTATCCAACTTACTCTTTAACACTTTAAATTCACTACTGTTTTACCACAAACTTATTATGTTTACAATTTCACATTTGTCATTGTCACTTGACTTGTTTCATTAAATTGCTAATCTCTCAAACTCTTAAATCAATTCCAATCCCTGTGGGAACGATCTCTACTTATCATTGTATTACTTGTTGTGATTGTGTATACTTGCACAACTACTTTTCGCACAAACAAGTTTTTGGCGCCGTTGCCGGGGATTGCATTTAATTTTTACTGTTTAAGTTTTTAGTAACTTTAGTGAGAATTTTACACTGGTGTGTTGTTTCTTGGTGTTGCAGCGGAAGACGCTACAGCGTATGCACAGGTCTCAACCACCAGAATTGAAGTTGGACCCAGAGCCAGAAAGAAGGTTTAGGAAACTTAGACAGCTCAGGCCCACAATGTCTGAACCCAGTAACAGAACACCCTCAGGCAGAGGTACCACAATGGGTGGAAGAACCCATACTGCCAGAGGTAGATCAGACCCAGGTGGCAGAGGCAGGGGCAGACACACTCATCCACCCACTCCTACATTGCATGACCATGAAGATTGGTATAGGCAACAATTTATAAATGATAGGGACAGACCCATGAGGGACTATGCTGTGTTTAATCCACAAACCATGGAGACAAGCATAGCTAGACCTGTTCTCCAAACAGCTCATTTTGAGTTCAAACCTATGATGTTCCAGATGCTCCAATCAGTGGGTCAGTTTGGAGGTTCTCTTCAAGAGGACCCATATTTACATTTGAAGGAATTTTTGGAAGTCTGCAGTAACTTCATCATTCCAGGGGTAAGTGATGATGCATTCAGGTTAAAACTTTTTCCTTATTCCTTGAAAGATAGAGCAAAGACCTGGTTAACTTCTCTAGAGCCTGACTCCATCCATACTTGGAATGAAATGGCTAAAAAATTCTTAGCAAAATATTTTCCACCCAATAAGAATACTAGAATGAGGAATGAAGTTACTGCATTCAAGCAAAAAGATGCTGAAACACTGTTTGAAGCCTGGGAGAGATGGAAGGAGCTGTTAAGGAGATGTCCTCATCATGGCATACCAGTAATAATCCAAATGGAAACCTTCTAAAATGGGTTGGATCCTCATACCAGACTAATGCTAGATGCTTCTTCTGGGGGCGTGTTGTTAAAGACCTCCTACAATGAGGCATGTGAGCTGATAGATGATATTGCAACAAATAGCTATCAATGGCCCACTAAAAGGTTAGCTCTGCAGAAGAAGGTGGCTAGAATGCATGGGATAAGTGAAGTTTCTGCTCTGTCTGCCCAGGTTGCCTCTCTCACCAACATGATAAAATCCATGAGCACTTCAAATGCTGCAGTGGCTACCGCTACAGCGTCTGCTGAACCAGCTGTAGCAGCCATTGAGCAAGCCTCTCCAGGGTCAACAAGCTATGTATATTGTGGAGGTGAGCATCTTTATGAAGAATGTCCAGGTAATCATGTCTCTGTGAATTACGTGGGTTTCAACAAGAATAATAACCCCTACTCAAATACTTATAATCCTGGTTGGAAGAATCACCCCAACTTCAGATGGGGAGCCAACAATGCTACAGCACCAACTTACAGTGCTCCAGCTAATCCACCAGGATTCACTACTCAAAATCATCAAAGGCAGAATGCCCCTGTTATTGATAATTCCATGGAAGGTTTGTTAAAAGGCTTCATAAGTGACTGTAAGACAACCCTGAAAACTCATGAAGCTTCCATCAAAAACCTGGAGGTACAAATGGGGCAAATAGCTAATGTTCTTACCCAAAGAGCAAATGGATCATTGCCATCCACTACTGAAGCTTCAACTTCTAATACTCAAGGGAAGGATCATGTCAAAGCTATATCTCTAAGGAGTGGGAAAGATTTGCAAGGGCCATCACTTGTTTCAGGTGATGAAAAAAATACAAAATCTGACAAAGAAAAAAATTCTGCAACAGACGCTACGGCGCCTAAAGCTGACGTTGCAACGCCTGTTGCTGCCCAGTTACCACCACCCAAAATTATTCCAGCATATCCTGACCCTCCATATCCCCAGAGGCTTAGGAAGGCTCAGGAAGACAAACAATTCAACAAATTCCTGGAAGTCCTTAAACAACCGCACATTAATGTACCTTTGGTGGAGGCCCTCCAACAAATGCCAAACTATGCTAAGTTTATGAAGGATGTGCTCACCAAGAGGAGAAGGCTTGGGGAATTTGAAACAGTAGCAATGACTGGGGAATGCAGTATGATTATGCAGAACAAACTACCCCTGAAGTCAGAGGACCCTGGCAGCTTTACTATACCTTGTTCTATTGGAAATTTCTACTCTGGCCGTGCTCTATGTGACTTGGGTGCTAGCATAAATCTAATGCCAAAGTTCATATATACACAGTTAGGAGTAGGAACTGCCAGGCCTACATCAGTGACTCTGCAATTAGCTGACAGAACACTAGCTTATCCAGAAGGAATACTAAAAGATGTTTTAATAAAGGTAGATAAATTTGTATTCCCTGTGGACTTTGTGATTTTGGATTTTGAAGCAGACAAAGAAGTGTCCATCATATTGGGAAGGCCATTTCTAGCTACTGGAAGAACACTAATAGATGTGCAAAGAGGAGAATTGACCATGAGGGTCAATGACCAAGAAGTCAAATTTAATGTCCTTAATGCCATGAAGTTTCCAGACCCCAATACTGAAGAATGCTCATTTGTGATCTCTCTAGACCAAGTGGTTCAAAAACATTTTTTCAGAAAAGCACTGATCACTTGGAGCAGCTACTGCACAACAGTGAAGATTCAGGCTCTGATGCAGAAACTGCAGAAGAAGTGGAACTGATAGTAAAGGAAGTTTGGGCCAGAAAGTATGAATCTCTTGAACAAGAAAATTCTGACATAAGAGAGAATCTCGCTTCCATTGAACAACCACCTACCTTAGAGCTGAAGGAGTTACCTACCCACCTCAAATATGCTTATTTGGGGGAAGACAGAACCTTACCAGTTATAATAGCTTCTGATCTCTCAGATGAGCAGGAACAGGATCTGATTAGTACACTGCAAACACATAAAAGAGAAATTGGGTGGCAAATGTCAGATATTCAAGGTATAAGTCCCACCATCTGCATGCACAGAATTGTGTTAGAGGAAAACTCCAAGAACTGCATTGAAGGGCAGAGGAGACTGAACCCCATCATGAAAAAGGTGGTGAAGAAAGAGATTATCAAATGGTTGGATGCAAGTATTGTTTACCCTATCTCTGACAGTGCATGGGTTAGTCCTGTGCAGTGTGTTCCAAAGAAGGGAGGGTAACAATAATCACTAATGAAATGAATGAACTGCTGCCAACCAGAACAGTAACAGGATGGAGGATTTGCATGGATTATAGGAGGTTAAACAAAGCTACAAGGAAAGATCATTTCCCCTTGCCTTTCATTGACCAGATGCTGGACAGGTTAGCAGGGAAAGAATTCTATTGCTTTTTAGATGGTTATTCTGGTTATAACCAGATAGTAATAGTCCCTGAAGATTAGCAAAAGACAACATTCACATGTCCATATGACACCTTTGCATTTAGAAGGATGCCATTTGGACTGTGTAATGCACCTGCCACTTTTCAGAGATGTATGATGGCAATTTTCTCAGACTTCATTGAAAGATCCATGGAGGTATTCATGGATGACTTCTCTGTGTTTGGGGAAACATTCCATCTATGCTTGTCCAACTTGGAAGAAATTCTAATAAGGTGTGAGGAGACAAACCTAGTGCTGAATTGGGAAAAATGCCATTTCATGGTGCAAGAGGGTATTGTCTTGGGGCACAGAATCTCCAAGAAGGGGCTGGAAGTGGACAGAGCAAAGATAGAAGTCATTGAAAGGCTACCTCCTCCAACAAACATCAAAGGCATCAGAAGTTTTTTGGGACATAATGGATTCTATAGGAGGTTCATAAAAGATTTTTCAAAAATCTCCAAGCCTCTGTGCCAATTGTTGCAGCATGATATCCCTTTCATATTTGATGAAGATTGCATTGAAGTCTTCAAGAAACTGAAGAAAGCTTTAATAACTGCACCAGTTATTGTAGCTCCTGACTGGAGTAAGCCTTTTGAGCTTATGTTCGATGCAAGCGACTTTGCCATTTGAGCTGTGCTTGGGCAAAGGTATGATAAAGTTTTTCATTCAATCTATTATGCTAGCAGAACACTAATAGAAGCTCAATTGAATTACACACTCACTGAAAAAGAGCTATTAGCTGTTGTCTTTGCATTTGACAAATTTCGATCATACTTGGTGGGCACAAAAGTAATAGTTTTTACAGATCATTCTGCCATCAAGTATTTGATCAGAAAGAAGGATGCAAAGCCAAGGCTAATTAGATGGGTACTCCTCCTCCAAGAATTTGATTTAGAAATCCGTGATAAAAAGGGGGTGGAGAACCAAGTTGCTGATCATTTGTCCAGAATTGAAGGAGAAAATGCAGGTACATCAGGAGGAGAAATTAAAGAGAATTTTCCAGATGAGAAGTTACTAGCAATAGCTATTGACATGCCAACCGCTGTAGCGGCTGATGCTACAGCGCCTTGGTTTGCTGACATTGTGAATTTTCTAGTTAGCAGGGTAGTGCCTGCAGACATGAATTATCAGCAAAAGAGGAGGTTCTTCCATACAATAAAGCAATATTATTGGGATGACCCTTTTCTTTATAAGAAATGTCAGGATCAATTAATGAGAATGTGCCTTGCAGAGGAGGAGCAATATCAAGTGCTACAGCATTGCCATGCCACACCTTGTGGTGGGCATTTTGGTGGAACCAGGACAGCTGCAAAAGTACTACAGTCAGGTTACTATTGGCCTATACTGTTCAAAAATGCTCAGGATATGGTAAGGAGGTGTGACAGGTGTCAGAGAACAGGGAACATTTCTAACAAACATGAGATGCCTTTAACCAACATTCTAGAGATAGAACTCTTTGATGTTTGGGGAGTGGATTTCATGGGTCCCTTCCCTCCATCTCATGGAAACCTGTATGTCCTAGTGGCTGTGGATTATGTTTCAAAGTGGGTAGAGGCTGTTGCTCTACCCAACAATGATGCTAAGTCCGTGAGCAAATTTTTGTTAAAAAATATATTTACTAGGTTTGGAACTCCAAGAGCCATTATTAGTGATGAGGGATCTCATTTTTGCAACAAATTAATTGAGACCCTCTTGGCTAAATATGGAGTCAAAGACAAAATTGCCACTGCTTACCATACATAAACAAGTGGTCAAACTGAGTTATCCAACAGAGAAATCAAGAGGATACTTGAGAAAATGGTAGGGCCTACAAGGAAAGAATGGTCAATGCACTTAGATGATGCCTTGTGGGCCTATAGGACAGCTTTCAAAACACCCTTAGGGATGTATCCCTACAGGCTTGTCTATGGAAAAACTTGCCACTTGCCTATTGAGCTGCAACACAAAGCCCATTGGGCCTTGAAAAAGCTCAACTTTGACTACAATGGAGCAGGAGGTGCTAGAATGTTGCAATTGCATGAACTGGAAGAAATTAGGCATTTTGCCTACGAAAATGCAGCAATCTACAAGGAAAAGACCAAAGTATGGCATGACCAGAAGCTGCAAAGAAGAGAGCTGGTGGAAGGAGGGAAGGTGTTGCTATTCAACTCAAGATTAAGATTATTTCCAGGGAAGTTGAAGTCAAGATGGTCAGGCCCATTCAAGTTAATGAAACTATACAGCCATGGTGCAGTGGACCTCTATGATGAAGCAACCAACACCACCTTCGAGGTAAATGGTCAAAGAGTCAAACAATACATTGGTGAGGATGTGGTAAGAAGTAAAACCACAATTGAATTAAAAAACCTCTAATGAAAAGAGGAAGTCTGGCTGAAGACTCTTAAAGCAAACGCTCTTGGGAGGCACCCCAAGGATTTTAACAATTTTTGTTGTGTTGAGTCTTTCTTTTTGCAGGAATTCAGATACAGTGGAGTTTTGGGTATCAGCAATAGCGCTGCAGCGTGTACCGTTTCCAAGGCGCTACATCGGGTGTTGTTGGAAGCTGAGCAAAGTCAAACAATAAAATAAAAAGTTTTTCACTCATGAGTGACGTGACATTATTTTTTTACCCTTATCTTAACTGCTCCCTTCACTCACGTTTTACTTTTTCTCTCTCTCCTTTATCATTCACAACGGTCACATCCTCCACGTTTTCCCAATCTCAACTTCCCACGCACGCGTTCTCTTTCTTAAATTAACACCCCCATTTCTTCACCGTCTCATCCACCATCCATAACCGTCTTCTTCATCTTTCCCAAACGGAAAACGCAGAAACCCATAAGTTTCATACGTTCGTTTTCAAAGCTACAAAAATGACTAAGAAACAAGTATCCCTAAAGAGGTCTGGGAAGGGAGCAAACGCTGAAGCAGGATCATCCAAGGCTGAAATGACTAACGTTGATCCCCAGAAATTCTGGAAAATGGAATTCATCGCTGAGAGAGGGTTCAAAACTGATAAGGCCTCAGATGCTTTCACGGCAACTGTGGCAGCGCTGGGTTGGGAGAAATTCATCAAGCATGGCAAACAATACCTGGTGTCCTTGGTCAGGGAGTTTTATGCAGGCATTGAAAAACCCAAGGATGGAAAGCCCCAAACCTATTCTACGGCTAGGGGAGAAATCGTTAACTTCAATGCAAGATCAATAAATGATGTCTTCCGTCTAGGTTACCATGGAAAAGCGTTGGAGAGCAAGGTCAAAACCTGGGGAAAAGCAGAAATGGAAGGTGTGAGGGAGAGGATCTGTGTCTAAGGATCTACATGGGATAAATTTGGGACTGAATACAAGTTGAAGAAGGCGTACTTGTGCAAAGAGGCAAACATGTGGTGCAGCTTTATCAAGCACTCCTTGCTGCCTACTTCTCACACTACGTTTGTGGAGACGGAAAGGCTGATAGTAATTGATGCTAACATGGCAGGGGAGCAGATTGATGTAGGAAAGCTGATCTCAAGAGAAATAGAGAAGTGCAGAGTAAAGAAGGGAGGTAATATTTACTTTCCATGCCTAATCACTGAACTGTGCATTATTGCAGAAGTAGAGGTTGAGCCAAAAGAAGAAAGGAGGACCCCATTGGGAGCTTTCCCCACTGTGTTCAAGCCAAAGCAGAAGCCTGCCGCTGCAGCATCAGGTGATGCTACGATGCTACAGCGCCTGGCGTTGCAGCAGCAGTCTCTCTGTCGCTTCGTAAAAGAAAAGTTTGAATGGGAGAAGGCCATGTATGGAAAGATCTCAAAGGGCAAAGCCACTATACAACCACCTGAATTTCCTGACTGACTAAATGATGAAGAGCCAGGTAAAAAGGTGGAGGAAGAAAGGCACGTGGAAGAAAAGAAGAAAAAAGTGGGAAGCCCAGCAAAGAAGAAAAGACAAAGTCCTACTAAAAAGTTTAAGAAGGTGATTCTGTAGGAAGAAGAAAGCCTAGGATCTGAAGAGATGGAAGAATTCAGTGAGGAGGATGAAGAAGAAACAAAGGCAGTAATGAGGGAAATAGTGAGTGATGAAGAGGAGGATTCATTTGAGGAAGAAGTTGAGAGTGAAGAGGAGGAAGAAATACAGTGTGACCCAATCCCTAGCCCAAAGAAACCCCATAAATCCCCAGCAAAAACTTCAACACCACCACCAAGCCCCACCACCAGCCCTAAACCACCCAAATAACCTATCAACCACCCAACAAAAGAACCACAGCAAGAAGAACCATAACCACAAGCAGCAAATGAAGAACCAGCAGAGCAATCACAGCAACAGCAGCAAACACCCAAGAAAAAGTATGTTTCCTACCATGCAGCAAGGAGAAACCCTGGAATCAGGTTGGCAGATGACCCTCCACAAGAAGAGGTGCCAGTTAGCATTGTAGCGGCTGATGCTACAACGTGTATAACCAAATCCCCACAAAAAGCTGCAGCTGAGGAGCATGCTCCTGATCATTCTGCGGAGAGAGAAGCAGCTGAAAAATTGGCTGAAATGGCAGCCAATAAAAAAGCAGAGGACCCTAACACCATGGCTACAGCGGCTACCGCTGTAGCGGCAGAAAAGAAACCCCCACAACCCCCCAAGAAAAAGAAGCCCACAAAAGCAACCCCTGCCCCTTCAAGAGCAAGTAAGAGGCTCAAGAAGGAGTAGCAGGTAAGCGTTTTCAAAAAAAAAAAAGTCTGACTGTTTAAGCCTAGTGTTCTAGTATTTCTGTTTTTAGTTTTTCTATGTATTTTGTTTAGTGGACTCAAAGGCCTCTCCCTTTTAGGATGCATGAAGCAGTGGGGACACTGCATGGTTTTTAGTTTGGAGGAGGACCTTATGGATACTATGTTATGTTTGTTAATTATAATGATTAATGTTATGTCATAGTATGAATGTTTAAATAAAAGATATGAGTAGCTGCACTTTTTAAATTTTATAGTAACAAAAATTGAACTTATGTAGCCAAATTAAATGATGATTGGGTGTTTTTGGAGTAGAGTAGCCTTGTGTAAACAATGAAATGGTTTTATTGCTGCTTTTACACAAAACTCCAAGCTTAGCAAAGAACCTAGTTAGCCAGGGATCATCTAAGGCTGAAGTTAGTCCTAGTTAACCAAGGGATAGTCAAGTTTTGACTAAAAATTGAGAGTAGTTTTTGAAGCTAAGTTTTGGGCTGCATCGATTATGTTAAGGCTAGGTATAAAGATGATAGTAAGGTCAGTGCAATAAGATCTAAAAAGTGTAAAAAATGGTAATGACAAATGTTGCAAAATGCCTGAAGCAAAAATACTGAACTGTTCCAAAAATGCAGAAAAAGAAAAGAAAAATCAAAAGAAAGAAATGCATATAAGGAGTTCAGTAATAAAAGCAGTAACTTATTTTGTTCATCAATCCACCAGCGCTGTAGCGTCTAACGCTACAACGTTAAGAAATCACCAAATCAAAACTTAGTGCACTAACCGAAGATCTGAAATACCTAATTAAAGCCCTTTGTTGTGCTTTGAAGCCCCCAATTGCTTATGTGAATTTGTTAATCCACTCTCCCTTTTGAAAAAATTCTTTGACTAATCCAAAAGAAAGCTACTCTATCCAAAGCCTAAGAGAAATGCTGAAATTGGCTAAGAACTGAGTTAAGCTTTGAAGTCACACACTCACAATTGAGCAGTAATAATTCTATTTGTTGTGAAACACAATGGTGTGTGAGTGTGTTCAGTGTAGTCTTGAAATGTTGGCTTAGCATGAGAAAATTTTTGTGAAATTCTGTTTAATTTAAAAGCTGCAGCTAGTTATGTTTTGATAATTACTTGTTGTTTTATTTTCTTGTCTTATTCAAGCGTCATTACTTGAGGACAAACAATGGTTTAAGTTTGGGGGTGTGATAACTCATATTTATATGGTTTATTTATGCTCTTAATACGTAAATCAAACTGAGTTCTCAAGTAATTTTAGTACTTTAATATGTAAATATGTGATTAAAAGTATAAATATAGGTTCAGATGCGATTTCCTAAATATTGGGCATAATAGGTGCCTTTGTGAATATATTGATGTTTTGTCTGAGTGCTGCAGCGGTAAGCGCTATGCAGCGGTAAGCGCTACAGCACTATGGGACGGTTGGCCACTTGGATATTTATGAAGCCATTTGCTGATTGATGAGTCATCACTCTGATCTTCTTCTTCTCAGCCTGACATAGGAGCCTCCAAGTGGATTCAATAAGACACTTGGCGTGTCCTAATTGAAGCTCATGTGATAGTTGGTGATGATTGTAATCATTGCCCTTTTTGTAAAGCCACTTTATGGAGTTGGAGATAATATCTAAGTATCTTCTCTCCATAGGATAGAGATTAACATATACCATTTGTAGATAGAGAGAGTACGGACTTGGAGAAAGAACTAACTTGACATTTTAGACTTCCTCCATTGTTGCTCTACTCTTAAGTTTTATTTTTAGTTTAATTTTATTATCTCACCTATGGTTTGCTCACGCCATAGCATCATCCATTGTGTATGACTTGGGATTCTTGGAGTGCATCTTTTGTAACCATTCTTCTCCTGCTCACCTACGGTAATATGAATTTTTCAGTTTATGTTGTGTTGATGATGCTTGTCATGAGCTAAACACTTGTAGTTGGATTGTTATTAGTTTGTAATGAACCTTGAGTAGTGTTTATATAATATTATGATGTTTGTGTTTCATTCCTTGTGTTATAATGCTTTCAAACTTGTTTTGGGATTGATCAACTAAAATAAGGGGCTTCGTAGGTACAGACATGGTTTACGAAGAGACTTCAAGGATTGATATGAATGAAAGGTCATTTAAAGACATTTAAATGACTTGTGCTTAACCCTAGACATAGGGGAGTAATAGTTCATAAGGTGAAAGCTATAAGTTCTTCATTATACATGGGTGAACTTATTTAGAGCCTAGACATAGGAGTCTTGTAACAAAACCCTGGCGACAGTGACTGAAAGGCACGCTTCCATACGCTACAGCGCTTAACGCTACAACGTCTAATATTATAACACTCTACTCTTGGGAATTTACATAACGAATGAGCTATCCAACTTACTCTTTAACACTTTAAATTCACTACTATTTTACCACAAACTTATTATGTTTACAATTTCACATTTGTTATTGTCACTTGACTTGTTTCACTAAATTGCTAATCTCTTAAACTCTTAAATTAATTCCAATCCCTGTGGGAATGATCTCTACTTATCATTGTATTACTTGTTGCGATTGTGTATACTTGCACAACTACTTTTCGCACAAACACCCGGCCATATTGGAAAGATAATCTGTTGAGGCACAATCTCGATGTTATGCACATCGAGAAGAATTTCTTTGACAACATATTTGTCACTGTGATGAATGTTAAAGATAAAACCAAAGACAATAATAAGGCTTGATTGGATTCTGCTTTTTACTGTAGCAAACATCGATCCGATTTGAATTTGGTGGAAATGCCTAATGGGTAGATGTTAAAACCCAAAGCCAAATATTGTCAAACACCAGATGAAGCAAAAGATGTTTGTCGATGGTTGAAAGGATTGAGGATGCCAGATGGTTATTCTTCTAACCTTGCAAGATGTGTCGATGTGAACACCGGGAAGATGTATGCGATGAAAAATCGTGATTGTCATGTATTCATGGAGTGATTGTTAGCAATTGCTTTTAATTCATTACCAAAGTGTGTTTTGGAACCACTTATTGAAGTGAGTCAATTTTTTAAAAAATGTGCTCTTCAACATTGAGAAGGGATGATCTTATTAAGATGGAGCAGAATATTCCTTTCATCATCTGTAAGTTGGAGAGAATATTTCCTCCCGGTTTCTTTGATTCCATGGAGCATCTATCGGTTCACCTTGCGTATGAAGCAAGACTTGGTGGACCAATTCATTATAGGTGGATGTATCCATTTGAGAGGTAATTATCTTTTTCAACATTTTATTTCAACATTTGGTGGAGAGAATAGTTTAATGAAGTGTTTTTCGGTCATATGTAGATTAATGGATGATTATAAACGATCGGTGAAGAATAAAGCTAGAGTTGAAGGATCGATCTGCACAGCTTACCTACACCGTGAAACAATTTATTTTTGTTCACATTATTTCAACAACTTTATGTTGTCAACAAATAATAGAAACGAAATGGAGATTGATGAAGAAAGACACCCGCTCACTTTCTCTATGTTTATAAAACCTGGTCGCCCCTCGTAAAAGAAGTCAACCAACTACTTATCAGATAAAGAACATAAATCAGTACATGTTCATGTCTTGATCAATTCCACTGAAGTTAAACCATATCTTGAGTAAGTACTATGCTCCAATTCAGTTGTTAATCTATACAGTATGAAGTTAAATCAGATTTTGATCAACTTTCAATCTAAAGAGTAATAATAATTCTTTTTCAGTGCATTCTTACGAATTGAGGGAATAGGCGCTGAAGAATCATCTATTTGTATACATGAAAATTTTCCATCATGGTTTAAGGCTAGAGTAAGTAAATAAAACTAATGTTTTAACGTCACATGTTTAAAGTTGATATGAGACATGACTTGGTTTTTCCATATGTTGTTTACTTAGGTTTATGAAGCGGAACCAACTCCCCAAATCCGACACTTGAGAAACTTAGTCGATGGTCCTTTTCTTGAGGTGACCGAGTGGCACACGTACCTAGTTAACGGTTACAAATTTGACACCCAATCATGGAGTGAGGGGAAAAAACAATTAATAGTGGGGTATATGTTAAAGGTGAAACAGGAGGAGGTGAAAATGACTACTACGGTGTGATCGAACACATATATGAACTTGAATACCCACGGTTAGACTATGAAAAGAGAATAGTTTTGTTTTTTTGTAGATGATTTGATCCATTGTTGCGTTAAAAACACACTTAGAGCAAGTGTACTCTTTCGCAGAAGTAGTATAAAAGATTATCGTCTCCACAGGGATTAATTAACAAGTACCAAACTAATCAAGATTGTCTATTGTTTAGAGGAACTAGTAATTGAGTTGTAATGAAAACAAATAAAAAGAAATAAATAACAATAATTAAAATACTAGATTTAATAAATGGAGAGAGGTCTAGGCTCACGGTTTCACTTGCAAGCTTCGATTCCCCTATGTCTAATTCCTACTTGAATTCCTTTATTTTATTTAATTACCATTCCCTTTACTAAAGCTATTAATCCGTTTGGTCATTCGCGATTAATATTCTTTTTCCTAAATCAACCCTTGTTTGGTCATGCAAGAATTTAAATTCAAGAAAAGCATAAAGAGCAAAAAGGTTGAATGATTGGAAGACTAAATTAAGGTTTGGTCATGCAATAATTATAGCCCCAATTATTCTATAGGTCCACCAACTAATTGCAGTACGGTCGCTGATCAACTAATTGATTATGAACATGCATAGGGTAGCTAATCCTAATTATGTGATAAAAACAATAGGACAATATTAATTGAAATAAAACTAGGAATTCAAAGTATGAATTAAAACATAAAAAAGTCTCTAATAAAGCAAGATCCACCTAAGACCCTAGAAGAGGATTTAGCTATCTATAATAGTCAAGAACATTGGAAGAAAATTTGGAGTCATGAATTACAAAAGATAAAAATAACCCGGAAATAGAGTAAATTCTGATCTTGTATTCAATCTCTGCTTTTGCTCCAAAGCTCTCTCACGGTGTCAAGAACGGATACCAAATACTCTTCCTTCTCCTTGCCGGTGCTACTGTTCTCGTCCTACTCCTCTGTTCGGCTGCGTTATCACTCTTTTGTTGCGTACTGTTGCCGTCCTTTTCTTTATTCTATTATGCCCTCCTTTTATATTCTTTAATTGTGCGGCTCTCTATTCTTCCTTCTGTTAATTCTTTTTCCTTAGGGTTGCGTGATGCCTTCAATTCAATAATCATGGACTGTGCCACTTCAATTCAGCCATGGGCCTTATGTCAAGTAATGGCCCTTTTCTTCTTTCCTACAAACATCAAAAAAAAAAAATCCAAGTTGGAACGGTTTTTTGCTCTGCTAGGGTTTGGTGTTTTTAAGTTGGTAAGATATTTAGATTGATTGTTAACAAGTGGTTTTTGGTACCGTAAAGGTTTTTGGTCTAGTCTTTACCTTTTGGGTTGCTAGGTGGTTTTTGCTTTATCCTTTGGGCTTTGTTCGGATGTGTACTTGTTATGATGTGTTGTCTAATTTTAATGGGATAGTACTAAATATCTCAAAGTTTGCACTCTGGATATTGGTATTATTTAGTGAATGTATAATGAAGAGTTTCATTCTGAAAATCTATGAGCTGAAGTTTGTTGGAAGTGTTTATGGTGGTTTTAATTTCGCTATGCTTGTCTACTGTTAGTATCTCATAGTTAAAACGTTCACTTTGTTTTCTTTGTTTCACAGCTTTCATATTCCTCCTTTCTTGATAGTTATTTCTACTTCCTTTTCTTTTTGAATCTGTGTTGGTTTACAATAGAAAG
This sequence comes from Astragalus membranaceus, assembly GCA_039519185.1. Lineage (NCBI taxonomy): Eukaryota > Viridiplantae > Streptophyta > Magnoliopsida > Fabales > Fabaceae > Astragalus > Astragalus membranaceus. The sequence goes on along the minus strand of CM076848.1, from coordinate 170,971,541 downwards.
AGCAAAAGAGCAATAAGAGCAAAAGAGCATAAAAAGAGCTAAAGAGCAAAAGAGCAAAATTTATACAAAAGAGCAAAAGAGCATTGTTGTAAACCAATACTGTTTTTTTTTTCCTTCACAGTTCTTCCTTTGTAACTGATTTTATCAGTTACAGAAATTTCTGTTATCTTCTTCTTGCAATAACAGGAGTTTTTAAATCCTTTTAAATCTGATCTGGTGTTTATCTTGTGCGTTAAGATGAATGATCCTTACATTGGAGTGATTCCTGAGGATGAAAGAGAGGTTGTGGTTGAGAAACTGATTCCTGCAACAAAAAACAATGTTGAGTACACTTTAAGAGCTGTTGTTGGAAAGATAATTTCAAGCAAGATCCAGAATAAAAAAGCCTTTCGAAATATTATGTTCAAAACATGGGATCAATATAAGGGTTTGTATATTACGGATATGGGGGATAATAAGTATTTATTTACTTTTCCCTCAGTTCAAAATGCAGAGGAGGTGATTAACAGAGCTCCTTGGTTTGCTATGAATCAACTTCTTAGTTTACAGAGGTGGAAGGAAGGTGAGGCTTTTACAAACATTAATTTTGATAATGTTTTATTCTGGGTTCAAATTCATGGACTGCCTTGGCAGGATGTTAACCCAGAAAATGCAAGAATTTTGTTGAACAAAGTTGGGAGGGTTGTTGAAATAGATGATCCTTTCAAACTTGGAGGTGGTAGTCCAACTCATTTTATAAGGGCTAGAGTGTCTATTAACACTAGTAAACCTATATGGTCAGGGTGTTGGATTCAGAAAGATGAAGATAACAAGATATGGGTTCAATTCAAATATGAAAGGTTACAAGGTCTGTGTTATAAATGTGGTGAGTTTGGGCATGAATTCAGGCAATGCAGAAAACCTCAAGTTATGGCTGCCTATAACAAATCAGTGCCTAAGTATGGGCCTTTCCTTTCAACTTACAAACCAAAGGTGTTTCATGGTTCTGCTTATGGTGAGTCTTCTGGATATGGTAATAGAGATGATAATGAAAAAAGTAATGATAATTATGAATCTGGGGCTAATAGTGATACTAATCCAGTTGGTGGAGAAGGGGATATGAATATGGACAATATGGCTGATAGTGAGCCCTCATCTAGCTCTGTTCCAGTCAACCAGATAAAAATACACAAGCTAGATTGTAAGGACTATGTTTTACCTGAGTTTAATGGAGAGCCTCCGTACTATGTTGAATTTCCCTCTGAAGAAAAGTCTCCAATTGGTTGCTCTGATAGGGTTATCCCAAAGAGAGTTGAGGAGGCACTGAGTAATAAGTTTGCAAATGGTCTAAACCTGAAAAGAGGAAGAGAACAACAACAACTGTGTATTACAAATGATGAAGGAGAAAGTAGTAACAGTGTTGGAAAGAAAAAAGCTAGAATTATTGCTGTCATTGATGGATTTATATATGCAGCTACTGATACTATGACTGAGGAGGCGGGTCTTTCCATGCCCCCTAATCTCAAATGACTACAATAAGTTGGAATTGTCGTGGATTGGCGGCATCCACGACTAGTAGGGAGCTCCAGGAGCTCAACAAGGTTCATAGGCCGTCTATTTTGTTCTTAATGGAAACTAGGGCTCAAGTTCAAAGAGTTGAAAGGGTTAGAAGGAAGCTAAAGTTTAACAAGGTATTTTGTGTTCCTGCTGTAGGAACATCTGGTGGTTTGGGATTATTTTGGAACAATGACTATGATGTCCAGATTCTAGATTCAACTATCAACTACATTCATACTGCCTTGAAGGAGAAAAAGTCTGGGAATATGCTAATGATGACTTTTATCTATGGTAATCCAACATTTTATAGGAGAAGACATTTGTGGGGGAAAATTTTGAGGTTGATGCCTCGGTGTAATGAACCTTGGTGTTGTATAGGGGATTTTAATGAGATGACTTCTATTACTGAGAAGGATGGTCTTAGAAGTGTTGCTCCTATTAGAATGGCTCTTTTTAGAGAATTCTTGAATTCTGGTAGTTTGATGGACTTGGAATTGAAGGGTAGCAAGTTCACTTTTGCTAGTAATTCTAGAGATGGGTTTGTAACTTACCAAAGAATTGATAGGGTGCTAGTCAATTGGAGGTGGAGATTCTTATATCCACATGCTACAGGTATTGCTTTACCTATATTTAATTCTGATCATTCCCCTATTGTTCTGCTTCCTTACCCACCATTGAGATGTCCAAAGTTTTTTAAATATGAAAGCTTTTGGGATGATCATGAAGAGTGTAGAAATGTTGTTAGAGATGGCTGGAATTCTAAATTTTCTGAAGAAGGTGGTTGGAAGAACTTCAAGATCAGATCTATTAATTGTAAAAGAACTCTTCAAGGTTGGAGTAAAAATACCTTTTCAAATGCAGCAGTTGAAATTTCTAGATTGAAGTTTAAGTTACAGGGGTTGATTAATGCTGGGAATAGTGATTCTACCATACAGGAGATTAGGTGGATCAGATTTGAGATAGACAAGCTGTGGAAACAAGAAGAAATGTATTGGGGGCAAAGGTCTAGATTAAAGTGGCTAATTTATGGTGACAAGAATTCTAAGTTTTTTCATGCCACTACTGTTCAGAGAAGAGATAGAAATAAGCTGTTTAGAATTAAGGACAAGGATGGTGTTTGGGTTGAGGGGCAGTCAGATATTTCTAAGGCTATTGTGGATTTTTTTAAGGATATTTATGTCCCTGCTAATCCTGTTTTTTCTCAATGTCTTAAGGTCGTTCCTAAATTGGTTTCTGTGGAGTATAATGAGTTTTTAATGTCTCCAGTTTTGTTGTCAGAAGTTCAACTGGCTGTTTTTTCTCTAGGTGCTCTTAAATCTCCTGGTCCTGATGGTCTCAATGGTTTATTTTATCAGCAAAATTGGGAGATCATTAAGGATGATGTTTTAGGGGCTATTTCTGAGTTTTTTGTTTCAGGGGTGCTTGGGGACTCTATAAATGAAACTCTGGTTGCTCTTATTCCTAAAGTGTCTCATCCTGAAGATATTGGTCAGCTTAGGCCAATAAGTTGTTGTAATTTTATCTACAAAATCATTTCTAAAGTGATAGTCTCTAGGCTAAAACCTATCCTAAATTCCCTTGTTTCTCCTCAACAAAGTGCATTTGTTGGGGGTAGATTGATTCAAGACAATCTTGTTGTGGCTCAAGAGGCCTTTCACTTTCTTAAAAAAAAAAGAAATTCTGCTTCTAGTCATGGTTTTGCTATCAAGTTGGACATGAATAAAGCATACGATAGAGTAGATTGGTCTTTCCTAAAGGATGTTTTGCTAGCTTTTGGTTTCTGTCCTGATTGGGTTTCTAATGTGTTGTCTCTTGTTTCTTCTGTCAGTTATGTTTATCAGGTTAATGGTGCTAGAAGTAGAGTTGTTGTTCCTAGGAGTGGTCTTAGGCAAGGAGATCCTCTATCTCCTTACCTTTTTATCCTTGTGTTTGATGTTCTATCAAGGATGTTGTCTAATGCAAACTCTACAGGTCTCACTATTGGTCTAAAGCTGGCTCCTAAAGCCCCTATTTTGACCCATCTCTTTTTTGCAGATGATGCTTTGATCTTTGGCAAGTCATCTATGGAGGAAATTTTTCAAATTGTGGCTATTCTTAATGATTTTACAAGGATTTCGGGCCAAAAGATTAATCTACTGAAATCTGGCCTTATTTGTGGTGCTGCAATTCCTCCTCATACAAAACAATCTCTGTCTGAATCTCTCCATATTCCTCTTTGGGATTCTCCCGGGAAGTATTTAGGGGTTCCTGCAGAGTGGGGAGCATCTAGATCTCAGGCTCTTGCCTGGATCAAAGAGAGAGTTTTTTCAAAGATTGAGGGATGGAAAGAGCAGTTTTTGTCTCAGGCAGGAAAGGAGGTTCTTATAAAATCTGTTATTCAAGCTATTCCATCTTATGTGATGTCTATTGTTAGGCTTCCTAAGAATTTCTGTCAATCATTATGTTCTGCTGTTGCTAACTTTTGGTGGAGTTCAAAAGTCAGATCTAGGGGAATTCATTGGAAGTCTTGGGACTTCATATGTGGTAGCAAGAATAATGGTGGAATGGGCTTTAAAGATTTCACTACTCAGAATACCTCTCTCCTCTCAAAACAGGCTTGGAGATGCTTTCATGGTAAAAATGATTACTGGGCTACAATGTTGAGAGGGATCTATTGTTCTAGAGAGGATTTTTGGAATGTAAAACCTAAGGCTGGTATTTCATGGGTTTGGAGGAGTATTCTACATGGTAGAGACTTGCTAAAGCAACAAGGGAGGTGGAATATTGGTGATGGGGCAAATATAAATATCAAGCAGGATAATTGGCTAGCTTCTGGTGGTTTGGCTACAACTATTCAGGACTGTAATGCTATTGAGGTTCATGAACTTATTGACAATTCATCTAAAGTGTGGAACATCAATGCTCTAAGATTAAATCTGTCTCCTAATAGTGCTATTGAGGCAATGAAGACTCCTATTAGCATTCTGGTTTCTGATGATAGTTTGTTTTGGCCTCTCACTAAGGATGGTATTTTCACAGTTAAAACAGGTTACAAAATATTGAGGAATAGTGTGGCAGCTAAAAATGGTAACCCTGGAACATCTTATTCTCATTCTGAGGCATCATGGAAACAGATTTGGGATGCTAAGGTGCCTGGAAGAATAAAGCACTTCTTATGGAAGCTTAAACATAATGCTATTAGCACTCATCTGAATCTTATGAAAAGGAAAATTGCTGCTTCCCCTAAGTGCCCTGTTTGTAAAGTTGAGGATGAGTCTATAGAACATATGCTTTTTCTTTGTCCTTGGACTACCCCGGTCTGGTTTGGGTTACAAATTTGCCATGTTCCTAATCTGTTTAATATTTCTCATTTTTGTGAATGGTTTGATTCAATTCTAGAGGCAAATTGGTGTGAGGGTCAAGATAAACAGCAGATGATTTGTTTTGTGATGATAGCTATTTGGAATATTTGGAAAGCTAGGAATTTGATGTGTTATGAAGACAAAGTTCCTAATCCAAATGATACTCTTTTTGCTATCAGAGCTAATTGTTCTTCTATGCTAATCCCTAGCTCTAATTCTACATCTCAAATGAATGCATCTTGTGGCCAAAGGAGGTCTGTGGCTAACTGGAGACCTCCTCTGAACAACGTTATCAAATTTAATACAGATGCACAGTTTGATGTGGGAGAAGGGAAAGGATTCTCTGGCATTGTGGCCAGGAATAATTTAGGAGTTATGGTTTCAGGAAGTACCTCAAGGATTTATGCTTTATCCCCTCTAGCTGCTGAAGCCTTTGCCTTGCGTGAAGCCGTTCTTCTTGCTTCCAATCTCAACATCAATGAAGTCTCTTTTGAGTCCGATTCCCTCGTTTTGGTTGATGCATGCAAAGAAAAAGTTACTAGGGGTGAGATTAATGTTATTGTTCGAGACATTTTAGAAATCAAGAAGGTTTTTACCTGTTGTGACTTTTTCTGGATCAATCGAAATGGTAATCAAGTAGCTGATTGTATAGCGGAGCTTGCTTCAAGGAATATGTTACCTAACAACTGGATCTCTGCTCCTCCTTCTACTCTTCGATCGCTATTGAAGAATGATGTTGGGAATTGAAGTAGTTTCTTCGTTTTGTAATTTCTCTGAGCTTCTGGTTAGGGTTTTGTATTTCCTTGTTGATTTTGATACCTGTTGCTTCCTCATCCTTGTTTAAATTGCTGAAGGCTGTCACAATTTTGGTTCTTCAAGCCATGTTGTTGATTGTTTACAGTATTTCCATTTGGATGGTTAGAGGGTATCGAATGGACGAAGCTAGTTGCTTTGTTGCCATTTTGGGTATCGAATGGACGAAGCTAGTTGCTTTGTTGCCATTTAGGGTTATGTTTCGTCGTTCTATTTTCTTTTGTTGTTGGGGATTTTTTCCCCTTTTGTTTGTTTAGTTTCTTTTTCTTTGGTGTGTGTCATCGGTCCTTGTTGGGCCGGGTCACTTGTTTTTGTGGATCTGTTTGTATCTTTTGGTAGGGCTTCGCCCTCTTCTTTAATGAAAGCCAATACTTGTTGACCAAAAAAAACACACACACACACACACACAGATATATATATATATATATATATATATATAATATTTATAAAATATTATATACATATATCAATAATATATATATTATTTGCATTTTTATCTTTTCTTCCATTCTATAAAATATAGAGTAAATTAAGTCAGTGATTTACATGATTGATAAATAATTACTTTAAAAGTGACTCAAAAATGTCTCTAAAAAATGCACAAAATTGGAGTTTATCAACTCCCCCACACTTAACTTTTACTTGTCCTTAAGCAAATTTTCTGCTCAACAAAATTTTCAAATAAGTAATAGAGACAGCCAAATAAGGGACTGAAAATTAGAAGCACAATGACAGACAATAGACAAATAGCACATATGAGTTGTCAAAAGGTTGCCCAATTAGAGGCTCATGTCCCTGAAAATTACATTATTGTGAACAAGGGCACTCACTCACAATCTCTCTAAGTGTTTAGGGACTAGGGAAAATATACACTCAAGTTTCAACAAAATGCACATTACCATATGTTTGTAATTTGACCAAATCTCCACTAAATAGTTCACATGCATGCAAAAGATTGGGTTTCATGGGTTGTAATGGGGCCAGGGTGAATTCATGTAGGGTAGGAAATAAGAAGGAAGGATAATCGAAGGGCTAAAAAAACAAGAAACAAATAGTAACCTTTGAAATCATATATGGAGCTCCTATTTATTTTACAAATTTTGTCCAAACACCAAGTTAATATCACTTCCTTCTTCACCTTTTTCTAAAGAGTCAGCTCTTTTTGATCTGTCTTTTCTCTTGAGTAGACTCTTTTGTTGTTTTTTTTTTATTTGCCATTTCTCTCTCATTCTTTCTTACTTCTCTCTTTTTTTTTCAACTTTTCATTTTTCTATATTTTTTTTAGGAGGAAAAGGTACTTGTAACCACATGAGCCACACTCTTATTTTGTTTCTCTGTCCTGACGATGTAGACAATTAAAATACAGGACAAACTTGTAACTTTCAATAGTTGCTCCAAATTTAATTTCAAATGGTTACCACAAAAAAACGAAAAAATTATATCTGGGTACCAAAGAAAAAATATAACAAATAGGCTCAAAGGGGGCAACTAATGGATAAATTCAACAAACAACTCTGATGCCAGAAAAATACCTAAATTCCCCAAATCTTTTTACATGATGCAAATCAGTTTTCTCCTTGAAATGGTCAAAAGACAAATTCTAGAATGTAGAAAATTGGGAAACACACTCATAGAAAGAAAAGGGGTAAAAATTTATGATTTAGTATCAATCCTCGTATGAAGGCTCAGATCTCACATTTAGAAGCTAGTTCACAAAAAGTACTCAACAGAGACAAATGCTAATTATCAGCTTCCTAAGGACATCTTCACAGTTACAATTAAGCACAAGTCTGTCAAGTAAATTAATTATGGGATCCCCTAAAGGCAAAATCTCTATTATTTTTTTTCAACTTGAAGCATAAGTCGCTAAAATAAGCCAGAAAAAATGCTATCAACATATACAGTGGGTATGTGCATTAATAGAGATGAATTGACAAAGTTAAACTGTCCTCCCCCACACTAGCATAAAGCATGGTCCTCAATGCAAAATATCAAATTGACACAAAAATAAATAAATGAGAGAGTAAGAGTGACTTTCCTGAGAGAGCTTGTAGTCTGAGCTTATTCCTAAAAACAAAACAAAACAAAAAGAAAATGAAAATAACTGAAAATAAAACACAGGTTGCCTCCTGCGAAGCGGTTGTTTAACGTCGTGAGCCTGACAATAGTTAGTGCTTAATCAAGTGGCTCACCAAGAGCAAATTTAAGATCTAACGCAGTACACCTTCTTAACTTTCTAACCATGTGGTTCACATTGTTCTTTCTTTTTCCACGTGGTGGATGAACTTCTAAGGATGGTGAAGTTTTTATTTTATCTCCATCCACCATTATGCTAGGATCCTGCAAAATAAGACTTTTTTCCAAAAGGTCTTGCATCTTTAATTCACTAAAAATGTTAGTTTCAACCACATCATACAAATAATGAGAAGTTAAAGAAGAGAAAATTTTATTGGAATTTAAAGTTTTAATAACATCATCTTCTTTACCACTCCTTAAAGTTACATTTCCCCAGTGAACCTCAATCACAGCATCACCAATGGTTAAAACAATTTGCCCAAAAATCGACGCTTTCTCCTCTTTCTCCAAATCCAGAACCATGGGATCTTTCTCACTGTCCTCACAAATGCTCCCTTTAGTAGGATCTTTTGTTTCAATATGACTCCCTTCAGTAGGAGTCTCCTCATCTTTCTTGAGAGCTTCTTCCTCCAGATTATATTCCACGGAGACACCTTCATCTCTCGTAGGAATACTTTCTTTGTATTGCTCACCTTCTTCATTTTGGGTAGACTTAGTTTGTGAAGGAGTTTCTTGGGTCTCTTGAGATAACAAAGCGATGAGACTTGAGATTTGACCCTTCAGGATTCCAAATTCGTTGTTCATGGCTCCAATTTGACCCTCCAAGCTTTCAAATTTTTCATTTGTCTGCTGCATAAGCTTTGCCAATACATCATTGGTATCTTGTATCTCCTCCTCTTGCCTATAAAGATGTAGTGGCTCATAATTATCCCAGTTGGAGGAATAAGGAGGTGGCTCATAGTCATCCCAATAGTTTGAATAAGGCTCATAAGGAGGAGGAGGAGGAGGAGGAGGAGGAGGAGGAGGAGGAGGAGGAGGAGGAGGAGGAGGAGGAAATGGGATCTGACATTGAGGTATATACCAAGACAACTTCTCCAAATTCCTTTGTGCCTCTGCCTCTCTAATATAATCTCCAATTGTCTTAACCATGATTTAAACTTTTATCTGCAAAAAAGGTGAACTGCAGCGGTCTCTTGGGAAAGTATTAGCAGTTTTTTTTTGTATTTTTTTCAATAAGATAAATAAAAAAATAAAAATAGTGCATAAAAAAATGTCTAAAGCAATAAAAATATTTTTCGTTTAATATTGCTAAATTAATCCCCGGCAACGGCGCCAAAAACTTGTTGCGTTAAAAACACACTTAGAGCAAGTGTACTCTTTCGCAGAAGTAATATAAAAGATTATCGTCTCCACAGGGATTAATTAACAAGTACCAAACTAATCAAGATTGTCTATTGTTTAGACGAACTAGTAATTGAGTTGTAATGAAAACAAATAAAAATAAATAAATAACAATAATTGAAATACTAGATTTAATAAATATAGAGAGGTCTAGGGTCACGGTTTCACTTGCAAGCTTCGATTCCCCTATGTCTAATTCCTACTTGAATTCCTTTATTTTATTTAATTACCAAACCCTTTACTAAAGCTATTAATCCGTTTGGTCATTCGCGATTAATATTCTTTTTCCTAAATCAACCCTTGTTTGGTCATGCAATAATTTAAATTCAAGAAAAACATAAAGAGCAAAAAAGTTGAATGATAGGAAGACTAAATTAAGGTTTGGTCATGCAATAATTATAGCCCCAATTATTCTATAGGTCCACCAACTAATTGCAGTACGGCCGTTGATCAACTAATTGATTATGAACATGCATAGGGTAGCTAATCCTAATTATGTGATAAAAACAATAGAACAATATTAATTGAAATAAAACTAGGAATTCAAAGTATGAATTAAAACATAAAAAAGTCTCTAATCAAGCAAGATCCACCTAAGACCCTAAAAGAGGATTTAGCTATCCATACTAGTCAAGAACATTGGAATAAAGTTTGGAGTCATGAATTACAAAAGATAAAAATAACCCGGAAATAAAGTAAATTCTGATCTTGTATTCAATCGCTGCTTTTTCTCCAAAGCTCTCTCTCGGTGTCAAGAACGGATACCAAATACTCTTCTTTCTCCTTGCCGGTGCTACTGTTCTCGTCCCACTCCTCTGTGCGGCTGCGTTATCACTCTTTTGTTGCGTACTGTTGCCGTCCTTTTCTTTATTCTCTTGTGCCCTCCTTTTATATTCTTTAATTGTGCGACTCTCTATTCTTCCTTCTATTAATTCTTTTTCCTTAGGGTTGCGTGATGCCTTCAATTCAATAATCATTGGCTGTGCCACTTCAATTCAGCCATGGGCCTTATGTCAAGTAATCGCCTTTTTCTTCTTTCCTACAAACCCAAACACTCACATACATATATATATATATATATATATATATATATATATATATATGTATGTATATATATATAATATACATATATAATATTTATAAAATATTATATACATATATCAATAATATATATTATTTGCATCTTTATCTTTTCTTCCATTCTATAAAATATAGAGTAAATTAAGTCAGTGATTTACATGATTCATATATAATTACTTTAAAAGTGACTAAAAAATGTCTCTAAAAAATGCACAAAATTGAGGTTTATCATCCATCAGTTAGAGGAACGAAATTGAATCCAAAATGTAATACCGTGGACATTCAAATGAATGGAAGGTATAAACTTTATGATCCGTTTATCATGGAAGAAAATGTGAGGCAGGTGTATTATGTTCCATATCCATCAACTCAGAGAAGATGGTGTGTTGCAATTAAGACAAAACCACGGGGTCGCATTGAAGCCACTGATGCGGAGGATGAGGTTCCTTATTAGGTGGATGAAATTTCGGGAGTAGATGAGGTAATTGAAGTTGAACCGATTGACTCCTTATGTGATGATCGACTCCTAGTTGAAGAAGTTGATGAAGATGAAGAACAGAATGAAGATGAACGAGATGAAGAAGAGAATGAATATGAAGATGATGAAGATGAATAATTTGATTAATCTTATGTTGTATTTAAATTTATTAGAGTCATTATTGTTCTTGTGTTTTCTTATATATGTTGTCTACTTATGTTGACTCCTTATGTTGTCTTTAAATTTATTAGAATCATTAATATATCAATATTGTTCTTGTTAATTTACTTTCTTTAATTTATTTATAAATATATATAATTAATGTTGTTAGTATCACATTTCGTTTCTATTTTTTCATAGATATGAATCCAGGAGGAAGTTCTGACCCACCGAGACGTCCTAATAAAGGGAAGAAGACTACGACCGATGAACCTCCTAAGAGGAGGCGTAATCGTGAGGTGGTACTTAATACTGGGAATATGAGGGGTCATACGTTTATGAGCCCACCAGCTACCGCTCTGATTGCCCCACAACCTCCTCCTCCATCTGGCCCCGGATGGTATCATTTACCATCACATGGGAATTATATGGGCCCACCAAATGCGTATGCAGCAGGGCATATGGGCACACCAGCTGGGTATATAGGCACACCAGCTGAGTATATGGGCACACAAGCTGGGGATATGGGCACACCAGCTGGGCATATAGGCTCATCATCTGGACATATGGGCCCCACAGCTGGGTTATCTATGCCTACACCAGAGCCCCAGGATGATATTGAGCATGATATTGGTGGTGGTAATGTTGATTTTGATTCATCGACCGATGACGAGAGAGTGAAGGTGGTTGTTATTAATGGTGTCAGACTCAAAGTCATTTATAGTCGTGGTAACGCGTAAGTATTATATTGTTTGTTTATTTTAAGTTAATTATGCAACGACTTATATATATTTGATTGTTTGATATATCTTTCATTATGCAGGCTTCTTCTTGCAAAAGCAGCTTCATCAAGCATCACTCATGTCATCCGCAAAAAATATTTTCAAAAGTTCCATCAAAAGTGGAGTAAAGTCGATGAAAAGGACAGGAATGATCTGCTGGACTTCTTTAGGGTAAGTGTCAATTATTTTGTCATTACTTATATTGTTAGTTTAAATTTTATGTTTAATAACGTTTAATGTAATTACTAATACATATTTTCATTTTACTTAATACAGACCAAAGTGACATGGGACATAGAAGATGATGACAATGTCCAGAGACTTTTTTTTAAAAGGATGGGCGCTCAAATATCAGATTTACTTTATAAGCTGCAGTGTAAAGATAAGAAGCCTAACTACATGAGTGATGAAATTTGGAATGCCTTCAAGGGCCATTGGGCTACAGAGACTTTCAAGAAAAATGCTGCAAAAGCCAAGAATAATAGAAACTCAGAAAAGGGTGGCTCGCTTCACTACGGCGGGTCCATCAACCAGGCTCAGCATGATTCTAGATTGGTAAATTATTTTTAAAATCTGTGTGTTTTTTTACATTAGCTAATTAGTTAGCAATTTTTGAAAATGTCTTTCATTTTACAGAGTAAGAAGGCAGGACGCCCTATCACTGCTCCTGAGCTGCATAGAGCCACCATGTGAGGAAAGGCACTGGCGAGTATGTTGATGAGCGCTTCAGGATGACTCAGGTAAATATACAACTTGATTTGTAATATATAATGTTGCTTTGTCAAAATGGAGCGCTAATTTGCGGTTATTCAAAATAGGAGCAAATAAATGAGATCATGACTCAGCTGACTCAGGGGAGCTGGGACCCTGAATCACTTGGCCAACTTACTCCTGAGATGATAGATCTGGAAAACCAAAATTGGGAGAAGACAGTAGGTTGGTCTAAGGGTCGCATGTATGGTACGGGGCCCTTGGCTCCATGTATGGGCCAGTCTGTGGCCGGAGCAGCAGAAGACGCAGTCAGCCAGCTTCTACCCCTGCGGAGACAGAGCATGTTAGACAGCTGGAGCAGGAGCTGCAGTCTACTCGACATGAGCTGCACGATACTCGACAGGAGGTCAGGACCTCTACTGAGGCTATGAAAAAGATGCAGGAAGACTTTGCAAAGGTGTCCTGTAGGCAGGAGCTGATGTTTAGGTATTTTAAGAATATACAGCAACATGGGCAGCAAGATGAGGAGCAAGCTGAGGAGTCTGGGGAGGCTGAGGAGTCTGATGGCGGCAGCTTTTAGGATTTGTTGTATCAGTTTGACAATTCAATATTTTGTTATAACATTTCAGATTAAGTGTTGTTGATTCGAATTTTATGTTACTGAAGAATTTTATTCTCGGAATTTTTATTTTAAACTGTTTTATGTATTTTAGATTTTATTATTTATTATTAAAATAAACAGGTATAAAAGCAGGTTTATCAAAAAAAATTCAATCAGTTGGGCATTAGCTACGGAATTAGCGAGGGAAATTGGACGCGTGGCTGTCGGAATTTAACCACGTGGTTGTCTTTAGTAGCGAGGGAATTAGCAAGGGAAAATTCCCTCGCTAATTAGCGAGGGATTAAAATTCCCCCGCTAATCCCAGTAGCGTGGAGGGAATTAGCGAGGGAAACAGTCCGTTGCTAATTCCCTCGCAAATGACCATTAGCGATGGATTTAGGTCATTTTGCGAGGGAAATTTCCCTCGCTAATGACCAGTTTTTTTGTAGTGTTCTCCCACTCCCCTACTCATCACATACCCCCCCTAAACACTAAAATTCCAAAACCACCCTCCACCAAAACCCTTCCTTCCACACTCTCCCTCACACACAAAATCACACCTCCCTTTCTTCTTCTCTTCTTTCTCACCCCTTCTTCCCTCGCCTTTCTCTCCCTCACCCTTTCGACTCTCTCTCTCTCTCTCTCAAACCATCACTCCCATTCACCTCTCTATGTGTCTCTCTTTCGCTCACTCGCAATTCAAGTATGCGTGTCGCCTCTCTCCCTATCTTTCTTCTCTGTTTTTCTACTTCGTTTTTTTTTTTTGGGTTTCACCTTGGTTCGGCATTATAGTGTCGGACCAGTTTGGCACTATAGTGTCGTACCTCATATTTCAGATTTTTAAAAACAAGGTCCGGCTGTGCAGCGCCGGACCGGTTCGGCCCTATAGTGTCAAACCGCGCCAAGGTTATTTTTCCATCAATCTAAATGCCTATTTTGTTCTATTGTTCAGATATGGAATTTGTTACCATTATCCATTGGACCCATGTAAGTTAATTATTTAGTCTATTTACTTTATTTATTAGTGTAAATTAGTTAAAAATTTATAATGATATGATTGTTATTTAATTGCAGAATCACATCAATATTCCACAGAACGTTTTTCAGCAGATTGACAACACATTGCCAAAAAATGATGTCCTAGAAGCTGATAATGGCCATGTCTTCCCTCCTATTGTCAAGAGACGTACCCGTAATATGGGATTTCGGGAAACTGATACACACGCTATCTACATTGCATACGGGGATGTGGACAGTGTTTGGGTGTTTGTGAAGAAGCAGCGATGTTGGTATGAAAGAGATAGGTAAAACTGAGACCCTCCCTATTTATAATGTCGTCCACTCTTTTTTCTGACACATTTGACTGATTATAGGTCATTGATGAAAATGGTCGGTGGAATCTGAGTCGTTGAAACACACAAAAACATCTAGCAAAAATTCTGCAGCTGCAGCATAGAGGGTACAACCTGGGGTCGGACCGGTTCAGCAGCCTAAAGTCGAACCTTATAAAATTTCAATGTGTGTGTGGGGGGGGGGGTGACACAAGGCATAAGACACGACACTAATGGTACCAGCTTCGGTACATTGGTGGCGGACCCGTAAATTTTAAACAAAAAAGAAGCGGCGCACTTGGAACATTTTTAGACATTTTGCAGGGTTTGGGGGTGTGTGTGGTGAGTAGGAGGGAGTGGGAGAAGCATGGGTCATGTTCAAATTAATCCTGAACTTGAGGCCCATTAGAGACCCACTTGCAAACCCCAAGACACTAATCATGATCTCAACGTCCATCTAACCAAGAACAACCTGCAAAATTACTTGAGTTTTTTTTGAATCAAGTAACCACACAGCGACTCTCCTCGCTAAATTTTATCAATTGACCTCCAACATAAGGCTGACCTACCGAGCAACCTAGGTACATACTCAATTCTTGATTCAATCCTTTTGTTGATCTCCCACTAACTTTGCATGTGAGTGCTTGTGGTACACTCACAATTGTTGTGCTTATGCAATCCTCCCACACAAGGTTCATCTTTATATTTTGTTATTGTTCTGGAGTGGCCCAATAGGCCCAACGAGACAGTCCAGCGCAACCTGCAGCAAGGGGGGTGCTGCGCGGAGCAACCAGGTGCAACATGGGCCAGCGGCCCATTCGACCAAGGCCAGCCCAACGCGGCCCATCATCTACCGTGCTCCGCAAGATGCGGCCGGTCCCGTAAAATCCGCAACGGCTAGCACGCCAGCGTTATATATACCACACCAGCATGTGGCTTCAGGTATGTTTGACTCACCTTGTGACCCTGCCCGTTGAAACACCTCTGACTTGAGCGTTGGAGTGTCTTTGCAGGTACCACCCGCGTGCGGCTTACAACTCGGTCCCTCATCACAGCGACCGATCAACGTCATCAACAACAACCCATCGTATTGATCAAGTACGATCAATTGGCGACCACAGTGGGAGGCCCGAGCGCTATTCCACATCAAATCATGCCGCCGCGTCAGAAACGCACTTCTTCCAGGCTCAACACCTCTGGGCAGAACCGACCTCAACGGACCCCAGAGGGCATGCCTGTGACCGTTCATGAATCACAAGATGAGCCTCGCCAAGAACCCTCAGTACAGGGCGGCCGAGGGCCAGTTACCCAACCAGCCCCGCAGCTACCGGCCGAGCTGGCCGAAGCGGGAATTCCAGAAGCGTTGCCAGAGCACGTGACCCAAGCGCTCATACAAATTCTGGAGCAAAAGAATCAAGTGATTGCTGATCGATACGAACTGATCGAACGCTATGAGAGAGGTTCGATCTCAATCCGCCCGCGTGCGGACAGCGGTCATCGAGGCCAACCTTCTCGGCCCCATCGTTCACCACCGCGAAGAGAAGCTCCTCCTCGTCGAGGCGTATCCCGACGCAATCCTCCAAGAAGAGCGATCGTTCACAGGTCGCCTCCTCGTCGAAGTCGTCACCGTTGCTCCCCCGAAGAAGATTACGACTACGCTGACTCAAGCTACCGACCAGAGTCAGAAGGGTCGCCAACAAGATACTCGTCCAACGAGTCCTCAGGATCCCGCCGATCAAGAAGCAGGTCGTGGGACTCGTATGAGGAGTTTGACGACTACAGTAACGGGGAGATTAGAGATGTCTCCCATGCCATCAGCCGACCGAGAAGGAATAATTCAGAGCGGCCTAGAAGACGGTCGTCGCCGCACGCTCCACAATACCATGGACGCCCTCCAATTGCCGACAGACTCCTTGGTCAGCCGGTCGGCCTTTACGGTTTGCCTGTCGACCAAGCTTATGCCGCCATGCATTCTTACGGGCAGAATCCCATCCCAACCGGACAGGGGCCTTTCACCAGCGAAATTAGGCGTTATCGCATCCCAAGGGACCTGAGGAAGCCCCCAAACCTGAACAAGTTCAACGGTCGCGGAGATCCAGATAAACACCTGATGTACTTCAACAACTACTGTAGCTACAGGGAGCTGGGACGAACGATGAAGTGCAGACTTTTCCCTCAGTCGCTCGAAGGTCGGGCGTTAGAATGGTGGGAATCTCTGCGTCCCAACTCAGTCTCTTCTTGGGAAGGTCTTGTGGCAATGTTCTTGGCCAATTACACGGCCAACCGTTGTCAGTATCGTTACGAGGAGCACTTGGATTCGGTCGTCCAAGGAGAAAATGAATCATTGAGGGAGTTTATCGACCGGTTCATGACAGAGGCCGACACAGTCCGCAACCTATCAGACACGGACAAGCTGAAGTACCTCAAGCGTGGTATAAGAAAGAACCACAGATTCGCTGAAGAGTTCTCTCTGAACCGTTACTACGACCTCGGCCTGTTCCTCAGAAGGGCCAACGACCATATGGGCTATGAGGAGCAACTGGCGGCCGACAAGGGCGCCCCGCGCGCGTCCCAAGGAAGAAACTGAAAGGTCGGTCAAGGGGCAAGACCGTGACAGTAAGCCCGAGTACCGGCCCAAGAGGTACGAGCAGCGTACAAAATTGAACACTCCGATCGCGCAGATCTTCACGGAGTGCCAGAACAATGAATTTACTGGTGTGAGGCGACCTGATCCTTTAGTATTGAAGAAAGGAGGTCGGCCTACCAAGAAATACTGCAGATATCATAAGAGTAAGGGGCATGACACCAACGACTGCATGGCCCTAAAAGATGACATAGAAGACCTCATACAAAAGGGCAAGTTGAGGCAATATGTCAAAGATGAAGGAAACGATCGCCCTGATCAAAGAGCCGTTGGCCAACCCGCCAATGACAAAGGTAAGGCGATCGTTAACTCAGCGATTGAGCAAGCGCGTAACAGTTCAGAGGAAGAACGCGACCCCAGACAATCGAAGGGCCGCAACGTAGCCATGGTCATCCATGGAGGTAATCCGTTGGACATCAGAGAGTCCAACAAGGCGATGAAGAGGAAGTGGAACGAACTCATGATGGTCGGTTCAACTTCAACCCCACGGCCGGCCTCGAACAGGCCGCCCATTTCCTTTGGGGACGAAGACTTGCTTGATGGAAAAGTTAATAATTATGTTCCTTTGGTAGTATCGGCCGTAATGGCCAACACCGAGGTCAGAAGAATACTGGTCGACCAAGGGAGCTCGGCCGACATCATGTTCGAAGAATTGATCGACAAGTTAAATGTGGATAGGAGCGAGATTATTCCCCAAGCAGTACCAACCCCATTGACCGGGTTCAACGGGGCGACCACCTACCCGCTGGGGACGATAGAATTACTTGTCACCTTTGGAGATGACATGAGCGGCAGCACGTCATACAGGACAGTCAGGACGACGTTCTTAGTTCTGCCAATCAAATCGTGTTACCACTGTATCATTGGCCGCCCAACTCTGGGAAAATTGGAAGCCGTAGCCTCAACTGTACATCTGAAGATGAAGTTTTACAGTAAAAACGACCAAGTTGTGACATTGATGGCCGACATGGAGGCGGCCATGAGGAGCCATTTCCTCTATCAAGAAATTTGTGACATGGAGGTGACGAATGCTAAACCTCAGAATCTTGGAGAGGGGCATCAGGTCAATGTGGCCGACCTGGATGCTCGATACGACCCTGATAGCGACCCTGAGGACGACGACGATGATTTAGCCCGCGAGCTAAAGAATAGACTCAAGAGGCCTGAGCCCCACGGGGAATTGATCGACGTTCAGTTAATGGACGACCCAACTAAGACAGTTAAGTTGGGGAGCGACCTACCTGAAGAAGTCAAGCAAGAGCTCATCACCTGCCTCAGGGATTACGCAGACCTTTTTGCATGGCAGGCATCAGATATGCCCGGGATCCCAATTGAAATTGCCTGCCACCAACTGTCCGTTGATGAGACAGTAAGGCCGGTCGCACAAAAGAGGCGAACTCAGAACGAAGAGAAAGCAATGGCGGCCGCCCAGGCAGTTGACGACCTCATCAAGGCCAATTTCATTGAGGAAATTAAGTATACAACATGGCTTTCCAACGTCGTGTTGGTAAAGAAGAAAAATGGTAAGTGGCGCATGTGCGTCGATTATACCGACCTGAATAAGGCATGCCCGAAGGACGCCTTTCCACTGCCAAGCATTGACAAACTGGTCGACGGGGCTGCGGGCTATAAACTTCTGTCTTTTCTAGACGCCTATTCAGGATACAATCAGATCACCATGT
The DNA here is from genome assembly GCA_039519185.1 of Astragalus membranaceus. Lineage (NCBI taxonomy): Eukaryota > Viridiplantae > Streptophyta > Magnoliopsida > Fabales > Fabaceae > Astragalus > Astragalus membranaceus. Next base: position 170,952,906 of record CM076848.1, on the reverse strand, counting down.
ACCCACCCGATCGGCATAAGACCGCGTTCATGACCGATCGGGGAAATTTCCAGTACAAGGTAATGCCCTTTGGTCTGAAGAACGCCGGAGCGACCTACCAGAGGATGATGAACAAAATTTTCAGGCGGCAGATCGGTCGAATATCAGAGGTCTACTTGGATGATATGATCATCAAGAGCAAAACCGACCAAGACCACAGTAACGACCTAAGGGAAATCTTTGAGGAAGCAAGGAAGAATTCTTTAAGGTTGAATCCAGAGAAGTGCACCTTCGGAGTAAGGGCGGGCAAGTTCCTGGGCTTCCACTTAACAGAGCGAGGGATTGAAGCGAACCCTGATAAGTGTAGGGCGGTCGCCGACATGAGGCCGCCCACTTCGAAAAAAGAGATCCAGCAATTGAATGGCATGGTCGCTGCCCTGTCACGATTTATACCTAAATCAGCGTGCAAATCTCTTCCACTGTTCAAGCTTTTGAAGAAAGAGGTCGAATTTCAATGGACCGATCAATGCCAGCGAGCATTGGACGAGCTGAAGGCGGCACTAACCAACCCGCCCATCATGACCAAGCCGCAACCGGGGGAGACACTTTACTTGTACTTGGCTATAACGGATGAAGCCATGAGCGCCGTTCTAGTCAGGGAATGCGACCTAAAGCAAAACCCGATCTATTTCATCAGCAAGGTGTTTCAAGGCCCAGAAATCAGGTACCAGAAGATCGAGAAACTAGCCTTGGCGTTACTTGTGGCCGCTCGTAGATTACGTCCTTATTTCGTGGCCCATCAGGTTGTGGTAAGGACCGACCAGCCTATTAGGCAAATCCTTCACCGACCTGACCTTGCAGGGCGTATGATCAAGTGGGCTGTGGAACTCAGTGAGTTTGGAATCAAGTTTGAGGCCAGATCGGCCGCTAAGGCACAAGTGTTGGCCGACTTCATCGCTGAGATGACTCCAATACCAGATGATCAGGCCGTCATTACCTGGACTTTGCACGTAGACGGGTCCTCCAACAGCAAAGGAAGTGGGGCCGGCTTGATACTTGAGAACACAGAAGGACTTACTGTTGAAGTGTCATTAACTTTTGCATTTCACACTTCAAACAATCAGGCCGAGTATGAAGCGTGCATTGCCGGGCTGCAGCTGGCCAAAGAGTTCAATGTCGACCGCGTCGAACTTCACTCCGACTCTCTACTGGTAGTATCCCAAATTCAGGACCTATACGACGCAAAGGACGACGTCCTGAAGAATTATTTGGCCAAGGTAAGGGAGCTGCTCAGGCAATTCGACCGAGCAGAAGTTAAGCACGTCCCCAGGACAGAGAACGTGAGGGCTGACATCCTATCAAAGTTAGCCAGTACAAAGGCTCCTGGGAATCACAGAAGTCTAATTCAGGAAACATTAACGCGGCCGAGCGTGTCTACTAAGCCCGCTCAACCATTAGCCATCCTAGCGGTCGACTCAGATAAAGACTGGATCACTCCGATCCTACAATATATTCTTGATGGGGTAGAACCTTGCGACCAGAAGGCAGCAAAACTCCTGAGGTTACGAGCGACCAAGTACTCGGTGATCGAAGGAAGACTGTATAGAAGGGGCTTTTCATCCCCATTGCTGAGGTGCCTCACGTCGGTCGAGGCCGACCATGTACTAAGAGACATACATGAGGGAGATTGTGGTAGCCACCAAGGTGGTCGGTCGATTGCTAAGAAGGCACTCAGGGCCGGATATTATTGGCCGACCATGGATGAAGACGCTAAGTTACTGGTTCAGAAGTGCAAGAAATGCCAAATCCATGCCGACGTGCACATAGCGCCCTCATCAGAACTACACAGCTTGACCCCACCCTGGCCGTTCGCTTGGTGGGGCATGGACCTGCTCGGCCCTTTTCCACCTGCACCAGGTCAGCTGAAATTCCTCATCGTCGCGATCGACTACTTCACCAAGTGGATAGAAGCAGAGCCACTCGCCACCATTACCTCAGCGAAGGTATCCAAGTTTTTTGGTCGAAATGTGCTCGCCCGCTTTGGAGTGCCCCAACAACTGGTGACCGACAATGGAACTCAGTTCGCTGACAGAAAATTCAGAGAAATGCTGGCCGGCCTTGGCGTGAAACAGCGTTTCACCTCGGTCGAGCACCCACAAACCAATGGCCAGGCAGAAGCGGCCAACAGGGTAGTACTACGCGGGCTGAAAAGGAGGTTAGATGAAGCTAAAGGCAATTGGGCGGAAGAGCTACAGTCGGTCCTTTGGGCCTACAGAACGACCCCCCACTCTTCGACCGGGGAGTCACCATTTAGACTGGTCTATGGTACTGACGCTGTCATCCCGATTGAGATGGGAGAGCTAAGTTGGAGGACGACCAACCCACCAACCCCGGCCGCAAATGAGCAAGCAACAAGAGAAGAACTCGACCTGGTTGATGAGCTGCGAACCAAGGCGTCACTTAGGGAGCAACTCATCAAACAGAAGGTCGCTGCAAGATACAACGCCCGCGTCCAGAAGAGGGAATTCTCCGTTGGGCAGCTAGTCCTCAGAAGGGCCGACGTAGGAAATAAGAACGCTCGCCAGGGAAAGCTAGCCCCCAATTGGGAAGGACCATACCGTGTCATCAGCAAGACCGGAAAGGGAGCGTACGAGCTGGAAACCATGGAAGGGGCGACCATCCCCAGAACATGGAACGCTGACAAATTGAGAAGGACCATACCGTGTCATTTTTGCTCTTAACTTATTTTTGCAATTCGGCTCGGCCAATCGATGGTCTGAGCAGGTCGCTCGTGTGGGCTGTTCGAGGGTACTCTTTTAGGCCGCTCGGCGGCTCTCACTTGGGCCATTCAATGGCACTCTTTTAGGCCGCTCGGCGGCTCTCGCTTGGGCCATTCGATGGCACTATTTTTTAGGCCGCTCGGCGGCTCTTGTTTGGGCCATTCGATGGCACTCTCTTTAGGCCGCTCGGCGGCTCTCGTTTGGGCCATTCGATGGCACTCTTTAGGCCGCTCGGCGGCTCTCGTTTGGGCCATTCGATGGCACTCTTTTTAGGCCGCTCGGCGGCTCTCGTTTGGGCCATTCGATGGCACTCTTTTTAGGCCGCTCGGCAGCTCTCGTTTGGGCCATTCGGTGGCACTCTAACGGTCGCTCGACTGCTACTCGCATGGTGAGCGACCGTGCATACAATTTGCATGAAAATAAATACACAAGTCGAATTTTAAGGTCGGTCCTCAGTAAAAAACCCCTGTGGGGAAAAAGAGCGACCGCCTGTTCTTTATTGATGAATTGATGTTTACAACTTAGACATAATATTCGACCGCCTAAAAAGAGTGCCATCGAATGGCCCAAACGAGAGCCGCCGAGCGGCCTAAAAAGAGTGCCATCGAATGGCCCAAACGAGAGCCGCCGAGCGGCCTAAAGAGTGCCATCGAATGGCCCAAACGAGAGCCGCCGAGCGGCCTAAAGAGAGTGCCATCGAATGGCCCAAACAAGAGCCGCCGAGCGGCCTAAGAAATAGTGCCATCGAATGGCCCAAGCGAGAGCCGCCAAGCGGCCTAAAAGAGTGCCATTGAATGGCCCAAGTGAGAGCCGCCGAGCGGCCTAAAAGAGTACCCTCGAACGGCCCACACGAGCGACCTGCTCAGACCATCGATTGGCCGAGCCGAATTGCAAAAATAAATTAAGAGCAAAAATGAATGAAAATCAATTATAGAGCAATTAAACGGGCTGCAATTCATAGAGAAATTGTCATTGATTACAAATAAAGACGCCTTGGTCGAAACCAGGGCGTCCCATTCAAACACCGCTCGCAGGCGGGCCAAGACTACAATTCAAAAAAGAAATTACAAGTTAAGAGTCGCCGGGGGCTTGGTAGATAACTGCCTCTTCTTGAAGGACCTTCCCTTTCGACATCTTCTTGGGGCGGACGATCTTCTGATCGGTCGCTCGATGGCTGCTTTGCACAATCTCACGATCGACATTCAGATCAGGGTAGAGGATCTTGATCTGACCGACCGCATTTTCAAACTGACCCTCCGCAGCTCCCTTCGCCTTGTCAAGAACGTCCTTGTAGCGGCCTCTAAAATTATTCTTTTCCGCCTCCTCTGCCTCCAACTCAGTTTTCAGCCCAGCGACCTGGCTCGACAGCTCTTTATTCTTGGAAGAGAGGCGTTCGACCTCTTTCTCAGCTGTTTCCTTGTCAGCGACCGCCTTGTCCAGAGAAGACTCGGCCAGTGTTTGAGCAGAGACAGCAGCCACAAGCTGGCGTTCTGCTTCGATAAGCTTCCTCTCATTGTCAGCGGCCGCTTCGACTTTTGGTTCGAGCTCCTTCATTTTCTTGAGCAGGTCGTCGCGCTCGCCCCTCATTTCTGCGAGCAATGACAAGGCAGAATTCAATTTAAAGTTTTTATCGACTAGGTCGTCTTCAAGCAATGAATATCTATGGGCAAGGCGCCTACCTTCCAGGCGACCTGATTCTTCATCTTGGTATTTCTTGAACAGAACACCAGCGGCCTTCATTGCATCGGCCATCACCTCGAAAGGTTCCTCCTTGAAACGAGCACAGTCTTCATCACCCAACCCAAGCAGGTCGATGTTAGGCGACCGGTTGTGCCCGTGGCTTTTTCCACTCTTATGCTTCTTTTTCTCGCCCCCATCATCGACCGACCTGTTCCTCTTGGATTTTCCTTGATTTTTAGGTGGGCTGCTCAGATCAATGGCTTGTGCTGGTGTGCCCGCCCGAGGAGCCTGACGGTCAGGCTGAGATCCGGTCACATCAGTTTGAGGCGTACCCCCAGACTGAGCCACAGGTATGACGCGGGCGGGTGAAGTATCACCGTCCTCGGCCGCCCATTGCTCCAACAGGTCAAAGTCATTCATGTTGGTCATCTTAACTGCAAAGGCAAAAGCAGATGGTTAGTTAACAAAACAAAGTGACAGAAAATAAAAGATGTGAGCAACCACCGACCAAGAGCGGCCTTGACATTCTTCTTGGTACGAGCATCCACAACGTTCTTAACTTTGATGCGACCCTCAGGGACTAGGGACGCAATCCTTCTCAATCTATGGATCGTCCCCCTGTCCAGGTCGTCAAGATCAGCGTCCTTGAAAGCATACTGGCCCGGCTTTTTGGAGAAGTGGTTAAAACTCCACACCGTAGGAAACAGGGGGGTCCCTTCTTGATCGTTGGTCATTTGGGCGATCGCATTTTGGGCCTCGGCCGATTCAGGAACGACCCAAAAGAATTCCTTTTTCCACCCGGTCGTCAACGATTCCATATATGGCTTGAAGAAGTTGTATGTCGACCGGTTTTTGAATGAGACCGCTTCCTTGCGGGCGCCCTTGGAGCCTTTTTCATAAATATAGCTCATCTCAAACAAATGGAAGAACAGTCGTATGGAGACCGGTCGTTTCAGAACCACAAGGACATCTTCATACGCCTGCAGGAACGCCCAAGCGTTCGGGTTCAGCTGAGAAGGGGCGACCTGAAGATACCGTAGAACCTGGCGTTGGAACCTGGTGAATGGTGGAATTATACCCATGCGTTCGAAAACGATGCGGTACATTGTGAATTTTAACATATCAGTCCAGGCCGCAATGTCTTCCCCCTTCGCCATACCTTCTACCGTCCATCCTTCATTCAGCTCGGTCGCAAGAAACTCCAGGTCTTGGCTTCCCCGTTGAATCTTGCTGCGCTGACCCCTCAGGTTGAGAGAAACCCAGGACATATCATTTGCAGCAGCAACCTCAGGACCTTTTCCATGGTCGCCCTGTTGATCTCTTTCGGCCGTCTCGGTTACGTCGGTCGCAGCATGGTCAACACCTTCCCCACAGTCAACCCGTGCGTTGCTCTCTGCATTATCAGCAACCACAACCTCGGAGTACGGGACCCCATTTCTGTCCGGCCGTGTTCTTCTGCTAGATGAAGTCGAGTTCTGGGTCGAATACCCAGAGGAAGAAGATTCATCACTAGAAGAAGACGACCCATCGTGCGCAGGACTCTGTTCCACTGGTCGTGTCATATTTTGCGCAAGAGAGACGGCCGGGACTCCAAATATACGGCGGGTTTGTTTAGTCCGCGCCAGAATGAACCTGTGGAGGGGAATAGCAGTCAGGGTCTTACTTGCGCGTGGGAAGGGGCGACGTGGTCGTCCCCAGACCTGACACCCCCTCCATCAGGTGGAACATAAAAACTCAAACAAAGTAAGAACGGTCGCAGTTACCTGGAATTAGAGCAAGAGGATCACGAGCGAGCTTTAGCGAGAACGAGCGAGCTTCGACGGTAGCGAGCGAGCGTTTGGCAGAAGCAAGCGAGCTTGATGCGAGCGATCAGCGAAAGAGCAGAGGAATTCGGAGGAAAGTGCAAATGATGTGCCCCGTGAACCCTATATATAATGGGCCAACCATCACCATGGGCCGGAAGTGAAGAGACGCGACTCTTCATATACCATCATTGCTTAAACTCCTCGAGTCTCTAAACGTCACTTCATTAAAAGTAACTGTCGCCTCAGCACTCAACACGATTTATTGTCAGGCATCACCCCCGAGACGGCACCTGGCCCCGTGTGGCCAGGCCGCGTGGCAGCGACCACGCAATCAAATTATCAGCGATCGACCGTCAGTCCCCTTCCACAACTCGAATGCAGGGGGGCAACGATTCAAGCCTCAGCCCGCTCTTAAGCGACCTAGGCTTGGGGGGCAACTGTTCTGGAGTGGCCCAATAGGCCCAACGAGACAGTCCAGCGCAACCTGCAGCAAGGGGGGTGCTGCGCGCAGCAACCAGGTGCAACATGGGCCAGCGGCCCATTCGACCAAGGCCAGCCCAACGCGGCCCATCATCTACCGTGCTCCGCAAGATGCGGCCGGTCCCGTAAAATCCGCAACGGCTAGCACGCCAGCGTTATATATACCACACCAGCATGTGGCTTCAGGTATGTTTGACTCACCTTGTGACCCTGCCCGTTGAAACACCTCTGACTTGAGCGTTGGAGTGTCTTTGCAGGTACCACCCGCGTGCGGCTTACAACTCAGTCCCTCATCACAGCGACCGATCAACGTCATCAACAACAACCCATCGTATTGATCAAGTACGATCAGTTATGGAGAGGAATGAAGGAAGGAGAGGATCCAAGGCTCTATTCATTTCAAATTTTTACCCAAAAAAACTTAAACTATCATTATTTTTCAACAAACTCTAAATTATATTATATAGGCAAAATTATACTAGATGTCCTTTAAGTTATTTAATTGTAACAAGTTGGTTCTCTAAGTTTTTTTGGTACCACTTAGGTCCTTTAAGTTACATAATGTGTACACCGTTAGTCCTTTTTTCATTTTTCGTTACAAAAAACCTAAGTTGGCACTAATAGAGCTTACGTGGCCATGACAGAGTCTACATGTTATCTATCTGGTGACAATTTGGTCATTTATGGCTACTGTCATGTAGCAATTTGGTACTTTCAACTTAATTTTTTTTTTTAAAAAATGTTTCATCTTCTTTTTCATTTAAGTTAAAATGACCAAATTATTACATGACGGTAGTCTTAAATGACCAAATTGTTACGAGACAGATGATATTTAGACTCCGTCACGACCACGTCAGCTCTATTAGTGCCAACTTGGGTTTTTTGTAACGAAAAATAAAAAAAGACTAATGGTGGTGTACACATTATGTAACTTATAGGACCTAAGTGGTACCAAAAAAACTTAAAGAACTAACTTGTTACAATTAAATAACTTAAAGGACCTCTAGTGCAATTTTGCCTATTATATAATTTAGAGTTTGTTGAAAAATAATGATAGTTCAAGTTTTTTTGGGTAAAAAATTGAAATGAATAGAGCCTTGGATCCTCTCATTCCTTCATTCCTCTCGATCACAAAATATAAAGATGAACCTTCTGTGGGAGGATTGCATACGCACAACAATTGTGGGTGTACCGCAAGCACTCACATGCAAAGTTAGTGGGAGATCAACAAAAGGATTGAATCAAGAATTGAGTATGTACCTAGGCTGCTCGGTAAGTCAGCCTTATGTTGGAGGTCAGTTGATAAAATTTAGCGAGGAGAGTCGCTCTGTGGTTACTTAATTCACAAAAAACTCAAGTAATTTTGCAGGTTGTTCTTGGTTAGATGGACATTGAGATCATGATTAGTGTCTTGGGGTTTGAAAGTGGGTCTCTAATGGTACGAAAAAAAATTAAAGGACTAACTTGTTACAATTAAATAATTTAAATGACCTTTAGTGTAATTTTTCTTATTATATATGTAACGATTTAAAAATAACCATGAAGACGATGAAATAAAACAGGGTAAAAATGAGATCATCAATAGCAAAAAAAAAACATTTGTTTATATATGACACACACCGGACTAAAAAATATAATAATAGGAAGTATGAAAGAAAACTAAAATCCTTTCTTTATTTTCCCCTAACAACTACAATAAATGAGTAAATTGATAAATAAATAATGTAAAAATTTCTCTCGCTCTCTATTATTATACATAAGATCAACTTGTGATAATCATCACTATATCGTAAAATATCAACAATAAAATCCGTGTGCGAACGAATCAATAATATTAACGAAATTCACAAGCAAATAATGAATGGGGACTCATGATGTTCTCATTTCTCACTGCTTCAAGAATGCGAACATTGACAGCACAATCGAAGCTCCGATCATAGCCAACGAACTGGAAACAGATACAGCAGCTCCGGCGTCGGGACCTGGTGCTGGAGCCGGCGATAGGCCATCTTGAGCGGAGGCGACAGTGGCAAAGACAAAGACAACGATGAAGAAGGCCAAGGACTTGAATGTAGCAGCTGATGATGATGCCATTTCGAAACTGTGAAAGTGAAGAGAGAAAGGTGAAAGTGAAAAAAAACGGCTATAAACAATGTAATTAGGGAGAACTTGTGTTTGTTGATTCTTGAATCTTGATGAAGCGTGAGTATTTATAGAGAGATTTTAGGGAAGGCGAGTGGGACCCATAGAAAACGTAGACAACTGGAGCATGATAAACGGCTATGTCGGTATAGAGAGATTTTAATCATGTGAATTATTTGGTTTGGTCAGATGCTTTGCTTCTACTTTCTCGTGTGTGTAGGGTTCAGGTCGGTTTTGTTGAACAACTAAGGTTGATGATTGCTTACGGGTTCTTATTTTCTTTTTGGTGGAATAATAATTCAACACGCTAACATGACCCACACAACCCAAAATTTTGGAGTAAGTTAAGTTTACATTGCTTTTAAATTTTGACCCTTGTTCGAGGTTTTTTAGATTTGGTACCCCTTTTTCTACCCTATACCCCCATAATTGCTTAAATCCTCAAAATACCCCTCAAAAAATTAAAAGAAAAATGAGTTTTTTAAATTTTTTCGGAATTACCTCAAAAGAGGATAATTTCGGAAGCCAATTTTTTTGAGTTTTCCGGAATCATCTCAAAAGAGGTATTTTCGGAAGCACAATTGGCTTCCGGAATTATGCTTTTTGGAGGTAATTCCGGAAAATGGGGTATAAAAGATTTCCTTAATTATGCCAAAACACATAATTTTGGAAGTCAAAAAATTGGCTTCCAGAATTATGTGTTTTGGCATAATTCCGGAAGTATCATGTTTCACTACATTATTTACATGATTTTAACCAATCTATAACCGAAATCGACACTTATTTACATGGTTTTAACCAATCTATGGATCACTTATTTTATAGTGTTTTAACCAATCTATAACTGAAAGCGACACTTATTCACATAGTTTTAACCAATCTATGAATCACTTATTTTATAGTGTTTTAACCAATCTATAACTGAAATCGACACTTATTCACATGGTTTTAACCAATCTATGGATCACTTATTTTATAGTGTTTTAACACTACAAGAAAATCGCTCATTTGCGACGGCAATTTCCGTCGCAAATGGACATTTTTCCGTGGCAAATTTGCGTTTGCGACGACATTTGCGACGGACAAAATTCCGTCGCAAAATCGCTCGTCGCAAATATTTTGCGACGGATTTTTCCGTCGCAAATATTCCCGTCGCAAATTCGTCGCAAATTCGTCACAAATTTCCGCCGCAAATCCGTCACAAATTTCCGTCGCAAAGTCGTCGCAAATCCGTCGGAAATTTAAAAAAAAAAAAAATCCTACAAACACAAAATTTCACCAATTATACAAATTTCTTAAAAGTCCTACATGTTTCTCAATGTGATAAAAAACGACTCCACTGGGGATCGAACCCAGAATCTCTGGTTCCGTAGACCAGCGCCTTATCCATTGGGCCATGGAGTCAGATTTCAAGTTTTAGGATAAAAGCATTCCATATCCTGAATATTATTAGTAAGACCAACAAAACATGAATTCCAGCAGTATACAACCACACACAACAACCACACTCATATACACATGTTAGGCATATATGCATGATAAAATAAAGAGGAAAATTATCAATCAGATACCATAACCAAAACTAAAGTATCATAGCAGCTTTTTGCTGAGTAAAATCCAGCTAACTAGAGTGACAGAGAACATGAGGTCAAATGATCAATTAGTAGCGAATCATAACAAATCAATAACCATAAAATTTAGGCAACCATTCAACACACATATGATATCCAAATCAAAGAATGACAGTGGGGATATTGAACACTGGTCGAATTTGTGGCATCATATCTTAAAGATCAGACAAACACCATAACAGAGATAATATAATGCAGTGAACTAGGATAATAAAGGTCAAGTGACTCAAGTATGTCAGATTCATGGAAGGTGAACAACATGTATGTATAAGCACAAGGCTCACCTTTCTCTCTATATTAGTCATATGCCTATCTTCCTCTGGAAACACAAGACACCCTGAAGGTATGCATAAAATCCCACACCAATTTCCAAATTCATGCTGGCATTATCCTATCCATCCAACACCTTAATCAAGAACAGCAATAGCCATTTAAAGACCTTACTAAAAAGCATGATGGAAAGTAATCACATACAGAACTGGAAAATCCAACCATTTCATTGTGTGTGTACATTGGTTTAATCTGCCCAGAATTGGTTTAATCTCTATTTTCTGCATTTTCTATTGTATGTCTTGCATACAGAATCTGTTATCATTTGATACAAACTTCATTACAGTATTAATTCCACATATTTTCCATTTCCTAGCTTCTGTGGATTATGGTACCTATCAGTCTCATTTCTCTCTTTTTGTACTTCCCTACCTCAGCTAGAATAACAATATTATTAGGAGTATCCTAGAATAAGAATCTTATTAGGAGTCTCCTTTCTCTGTCTTTCTCATTTACTACTTGAAATCCATATCCCAACAATATGAAAAAACAATTGATCTTAACTCTTAACACATCATACACACAAACAAACAAGTATTGCAGTGATTACAAACCTCAGCTAATTCTTTTGAGCACTGGAAGAGCTTCAAGCCAGTTAACTTAAATCGCTTCCTTTCAAACCTAGAAATGATTTCTCCCACCTAAACCAGTTCAAAACACAACGAAATTCAGGATCATCATAAGTAATGACTATCCAAAAGAACAATGAGCTGAAGACCAGAAAACTAAATATAAACATATAATTATATTAAGCTTATTTATTTTAATTCTCCTTTTCATTCCTTCTATACCTGAAACCACAACATATGAAATTGCAGTGAACAAATTAAGAGGCTTACAAAGCCACGTCGAATTTATTATGAGGCTTGCAGTGAAATTGCAGTGAACAGATTTATTATGCTAACTAATTAAATAAATAAAGAAACAATACCTAACACCTACGAAAGCATGTGAAAGTGTATAAAACAGAGACATGTGCAATAAAGGGTACTATGTTATCCATAAACTTGTTTTTAGTATTAAACTTGTTTTTAGTATTAAACTTGTTTTTATTTTTGTTGTATTTCTACATAAACTTGTCTTCTCACCAATCTCTAGGTTACCCATAAACTTGTTTTTATTTTTGTTCCCAATCTGTAAAATTAATTGAGTTCAATTGTAGACAATGGTACTATGTTATCACTGCCAATAACCATAACTAGATACCATACCCAACCTATGCATGTATTGTTAGTAATGTTAATACTAATCCCTAATAGGTACATGAATTACATATCATATAATAGGAGCTTAGAAGATATATAATGCAACAACTACACCACCTTCATCAGTAATGCAGTAAATCAGAAAGAAGGGAAAGGTGAGAAAGGTAAGAACGGACCTTCTACTTAAATTAAATCTATCATCTAACATGCTTTTTTGAGCATCTGTTAGTTTCCCAACAAATCTCCATATGTCCTCACCTGCATAGAAAGATCATGGAAGGAAAACAACTCAGCAAGGCCCAAAAGGTATTATGATCAAAATGAAACCAAAGTTTTGCATCTAAAGTCTTCAAGTGAAAATTTATCATTTCATCCATAGATTAAGTTATCAATGAATGACTCATGATTTATAAATTTAAGAAACTGATAGCTGGTCAAAAAAAAAGAAGAAACTGATAGGTATAAGAGGCTTTGTTAATTAAGTTGAGCTAGTTATAAGATTACATGTCAAACCTTAAAAGCTTCTTCAAAATCACTGCAGGAGACTGTTTCACAATTAGGGTAAGCGTTGAGTGCAGTATCCTCACTGTGTATGATCCTGATATCCCCTAATTCAGTAATCCAAGCATATATAATAATGAACCATGGGAATTAAATCAAACAGTGGAAAATTCGTACACAACATGACCATACCTTATATGATATTTGTACTTTGGCACTATCATCAGAAGCAGCCATAATATGAGATATAGATAGTGGCCCTACAATTAGCAACAAAAACAGTAGTTGCAAAGTTTGAGATCTGACAGTAAAACTCATCACAAACTATAAAATGCCGATGCATATGGTTTAACAATAATGTAATAAGATGGAAAAGCAAAATTGAATCTATAAGTTTCTAAATGATTACTAGACTGATAAACAAAATTGAATCATAACAGCATATCTCTGTAAATGAGTTGATAAACAAATTTTCAAGATGCATATTAACTTCTGAACAATGTTTTCCAGAATGATTGTTAGATAAACGAGACTAATTTCCAAGTCAAAGAGGCAAGCTTCCCAAGTAGGAACCTAAAAATGTTGGTTAGATTAGATAAACACTTATAATATCAATCAACACTTAATAATCATTTATAACTTACTTTAATCTATTGATCAGAAGCACTGCATTTTTCATTCTGTTGAGATCAACAGTGGAGGCTTTAATTTCGAACAAACTATCATATGCACCAATATCTCTTGTTTTGGATACTGAACATATACCATATGGATCCTGCAACCGGTGAGGAGGCAATTTTGATTCTCCTGAATTGTCCTTGAACGTGCCAATTCTTGTGAATATGCTACACAGGCACTTAACAATATCCTCAGAAACTCGATTCGGTGTGCTATCAACTTCTGAGGCCTTATCATCTGATGAACTTGAGGAACTTTCTGCTCTTTCCTGATCTACTAATCTCTTCTCCTAATAATCAAGCAAACCAGAATGATTGTAAAATTACAACTCAATCATTTCACATATTATCAAATAGTAACTATTGAAAACTGATCTGTACCTACCTGCAACTTCAAGTGATCTACACACTTATCAGCTGATTCTTGTTTAGTTGAAAATTTCTTCACCGGAGTAGTAATGACTTTCGCAGTTTTCTTGGTTCTTCAACTGGGTAAATCAGAAAAATCAGAAAAATATCAACATTAATCACATGAATAAAACCCTAAATAAAACTTGTAACAAAAAATTATGGAAGAGGGGTTAGGGGGCTCAACTGAAGTTGCCATTTTCCTGTAAATTAGCAGCACCAAAGTATATTCTCAACACATAGGAGCTGGTAACCTACTCTTAACACTAAATCAATCATTATAAGCATGAATTATGTATTACTCTAACTATGAGAAGCAATCAACAGTCTATTATATATCTTCACTTGTGAACACAACATGGTAGTGCTGAAGGAGAAAGGGTGAATTATAGATACTTTATAATATATGCCATGTAAGAGAAGGTTGGAATCAATTCTTACTTGTTATTTCTACATCTAGGTTTTGATCTTTTGATGTCACCAGAACAACAAATAAACCAAATCAAGATAGATTCCAGAAGAGTGAGAAAAGTGTTGTTTCATACCACAAAATTCAGCTTTCATGACAGCATCTCCATTCTCCTTGATGCAGCTTCAACTACACGCTCTGCAGGAACCAATAAGTGGGTTTCGTATAATCTCAAATCTCATCATCTCCACGTAATAAATAATAATAACAATAAATGTCTGAATTCAATTAAGATCAAAATTCAGAAGAAATAGAGGATAAAAGGAGGGTTTATAATTAGGGTAAAAGGAGGGTTTATAATTAAGATCAAGATTCAATTAACATACCCTTAATTACAATCATCCTTACCTACGCATAAAGGCATAGAATAAGAATAAGAATAAAAGGAGGTTGAGATCAGTAGGTTACCAGCTCCTATGTGTTTACTTCGCAGTACATGTCTACAACAATGAAAAATTATGGAAGAGGGGTTAGGGTTTTGAATCAACAAAATATTTGGGGATTTCAGTCAAAGAGAAGTAGATTAGAAGAAAACCACTTACCCTTTAAGAAGAAGAGAGAGGAGAGGCGACTGAGAGGAGAACGACAGTCAGTGGTTTCCGTCGTCGCTGTGAGGTTTCTGTAGCGGTGGTTGTCGCAGGGCCGTCGCAGGGAAAGAGGTCGGCGTGAGGGAGGAGAACGAACGGTGGAGCCGGCGTGAGGGAGGGGGACGGCGTGGGGGAGGGGGACGGCGTGGGGGAATCATAGAGGGTGAGGGATGAGAACGCGTGAGGGATGAGAACGAACTGATGAAATGAAAAGATGATATGAACGCGTGAGGGAGTTTAAGTGAACAACATTTGCGACGGGCTTGTGACGGGATCTCCGTCGCAAATTTGCGACCGTTTTCTAATCCGTCGCAAACGCCAGCGGGAAATTTCCCGCTTCTTACTTTTTATACATGCCGTCGCAAATCCGTGGCAAATTACTGACGGATTAAGCTCCGTCGCAAATATTGGTAGCTAAAACAGGATTTTCTTGTAGTGTAACCAATCTATAACTGAAATCGACCGTTATTTACATGGTTTTAATCAATCTATGGATCACTTATTTTATAGTGTTTTAACCAATCTATAACCGAACCAATCTATGGATCAGTAGTTTTAGACTTTGTTTTTGTTTTGTTTGTTGTACTCTATTATTTTCAGTTGGACGGTGTTTTTAATTAATAAAATAAATGTTTAATTTCTTATTTTTGAATTCCGGAAACCCCATAATACGGTATAAATCTAGAACTCAATTTATTGGGATTTCCAGAAATACCCTAAAATGAGATAAATCCGGAATAAACAATTTTTGGATTTCCGGAATTACCTCATTTTAGTGTAATTCCGGAAGGCATATTGTGTTCCGGAATTACACTAAAATGAGGTAATTCCAGAAATCCAAAAAATTTTAATTCCGAATTGATCTCATTTTAGGGTATTTCCGGAAATTCCAATAAACTGAGTTCCGGATTTATACCTATGGACGTAATTCCGAAAAAAAGTTTTGAAGTCAGAGGTAATATCGTCCGTTTTGTCAATTTGGGGGGTATGAGGTATAATGGCCGGGGGGGTTGGTTACAAAATCTAAAACCCCTTGTTCAAATGTATTGAGTCACCACATTTCTAGAGTTGAAATAATCTGGGATTGATATCATATTTTAAGTATCTTACAAGGTATGTGAAGTAATAAATAAATTTCATTGAATGATCTTTGTGTGGAATACTTGAAAAGTGAATAAAAATGAAGAAAAAAAAGTGAAGAAAGAAAAGTGAGACAAGAGTGTTGGGATTTGGGAAGATAAAACAAGCAAAATCGGAACATAAGAATTTAACGTGGAAAACTCTAAAATTGGAGAAAAACCATGAACCGTCGTTGCCTAATGACAATTAAAGAATAACACTATGTGAAAATGATCGCAACATATAGACTTCTCTCAAACGCCCAATGACCCCAATACACCCACATTTTTTAAAAGAAATATTTAACTACCTCTCTCTAAGACAAGAGTATAAGAGAAATAAAGAAAAAATCAAATACAACTTAAAGCGTGTTTGATTGGTGCACTAGTAAATGAGAAATTGAGCCCATTTATATAACATTGATCTCATTCTTTCTTCACAAAACTAGACAATTTGGGACTATTTTCAAAATGCCAAAATTTCAATCAACTTCAACAAAGAGCGGAGTTAATCGTTCTTCATACATGGTTCTAAATTGTTGGATATGTTCTGATACTTGTTTAAGGAATGCTACCAACACATTTCTTTATCACTCTTTTTTTTTTTTTAAAATATCACTCTCTTTTCCACACTCTCATTATGACTTACTGAAATTCATGTAGGTCTGGGGCCTATCCCCAAGGTTGTGAGACTTACATATATTTCATTCAATCATAAAAAAAGTATTAGAAAGAGTGTGCAAAAGAAAGTGTCGCTAGTATTTTTATACTTGTTTATATTTTGAAAGGTTACCATGGTTGATTATTGAACTTTGTTAGCCTTTGGGTTATCTTTTTCCCTTGCTATATCCCACCTAGCATGTTGTTCCCATCCGGATCGATCGGTTCCTACATTCGCTCGGCTCTCGAAGGACCTTCCCTGAAGACTGACCGATCGACCAGAAATATCTAGCCTCTACCTCTCTCAGAAAGGAATGAAGCATAATCAGGGGGAAAAATCCCTGATTTCCCTCTTCCTGACACCTGTCTGTAACGGTCAACTCGGTCATTAATTGTAATAATTAGCATTAATACGCATTGTACTATAAATACAACCCTTTGAGGCCAATGAAAGGATCCCAACTCATTTTCTCTCAATTCAATACTCATTCTTCACATTCCACGTATATCTTGTGTTCGGTCCCTTAGGGAGAACCTCACGGGAAAAAAGCAAAGATGACGCACTTGCCGCACCGTGAGGAATCCTCTTAGACAAAAGGCAAAACCGGGAGAGGCGCCGCAATACGACCAAACAGTCAACGTTGCTCTAAGAGGGGAACTGTAAAGACCCGATAGGTGGAGATTGGCGAAAGCCGACGTGCACCCTCAGGCACCAAACGCGAAGCAAACGCGCTAGCAAAACCAAACAAAGTCCCGAATTCACCTTCGTGCGCCTGACCATTCTAGACATAAATCTCTCGAAGCGACACTGAAGCGAGATACACTGATGTCTCGAGCATCAAAACAAACAAATATGAACAAAAAACGGTGCCAAACGCCTTGATAGAAATTACAAAATCACTCTTTCTATAAAAAAAAAGTACAAAGCTACAAGACAGGTATTACATTGGCCTATTATGTACTATTTCCTTAAAAGCGCAGGTCCCGCAAGATGAACAGGGTAAAAGAAGACCCAGCACTGGCGATCTCACATTGGAGCCGGTCGAAGACAAAGAAGGGCTGAAGAGACGGCACACGAAGCCCCCGCTGCAGCTCTACCCAGAGAGACTGTATGAAGCGAACCAGAGGATGGCGGCAGGACCGCCCAGAGAGAAGAGCACCAGGAGCTGCACAAAAACAAATGGGTGCGGCGGAAGTGCGCGACCCGTGCATATCCCTTAAACTACCAAATGGTCTCTCCATTGGTGTCGGAACGGCAAGCCTGGGACGAGCATCGAGGACCGCTTTCCCGCCTACAACCCAAAATCATTTTGACCGACAAAGGCCATTCGAGTTCTCTGAGTATCCCCGAAGAAGGAGCCGCCACAGCCAGCGGAAATCCACCATTGAAGATCAATGACCCAAGCTTCAGTCCCCCCCAACGACCACCAAGCATGGAGGGGCCTCCGCTAACCCAAAGTCTCACCTCAAAGCACGATGGCATCAGCAGGCAGAGAAAAATAAGGAAAGAAGAAGCGAGAAAGAAGTAAAGCATTTAGCACAAAGTATCTTGTGCTATATATAGCAGGGGGTCGAGGTCGGTTGCCAGCCTAGCATTTATGAGGGCACAAGAAACAACAAGTCAAATGAAGAAAACGATACAGTCAAAGCCAAGGGTCAGACGGTTAGACCATCAAATCAATCACCTGTCTAGTCAGCAAAGCGCTCACAACAAACATCGGGAACACCGCCTCCTAACCGAGGGGCTAAAAATCCAAAGGCATCGGCCTTTCCACTCAAACTGAAGGGCTAGGAGCCGAAGACTATGTTTTGACGACTGAAGGGCTACGACACAATCGAGCTCCACTTGTTTGACCGGTTCCTACTGTTAGGGATTCTAGACCATTTTACAAAACATTTTGATTTCTAGAGCGGAATATCCCTTTGCCAAGGATGCGATTAGCCATTAATCACCAAGAAACAGAGCACGTAGGTAATAAAAGAGATCTTTAATTTGTGTTTACCTCTTGTAGCGTGCTTTGATCACCAATAAAAAAAAATCTGATCTCTACGAAGTCCACACGAGTAACCCGAATGGAGGTGCTAGCCATCCTAGGGAGAGAGCGCGGCCGCTGCACACATTGCATACCTTTATAGTGAGTTACATCTCCAAACCTATTTGGCTAAAGGGTCATACCTAGAAAGTGCTGGCCCAGCCCAAAATTAATTAAACAATTTAATTAATTCTTGACTATTAATTAGATTAAATCATATTTAAACTAATCAATTAATTTCCCTTATTTAATTAATTAAATCAAATTCAATTAAATAAATATAACTATCAATTTATTTAAGTCATATTTAACTATAAATCAACATCCGATTAAATTAAATTACATTTAATTTAATCATACGTCCCGACATACTTTGCTCTATGTGTGTGACCCTTATAGGTTCTCACTGGCATGGCAATAATATTTATATTATATTTAATCTAAATATAATATTTCATATTAAAGCAAAGAGCGGCGTCTAGCAACACATCATTGCTACCCAGGTCATGAGAAAACCGGTAATCCGATATTAACCTTTCCGCGACCATAAATTATCGTGCAGTAATTGTCCCTTCGTCCAAATGTCTAATTAAACGCAACTCATAATATGTGTCATACTTGCAAAGTCCAATTATTTATTTATCGATCCCGAGAAGACACGTAAATAACAATGAACACAATATCACTTATTGGTCCATTCTAGCATGGCCATGCATTTTCTCGGTCTCACTCTATCGATAGGCCTAAGACATAACTCTTGTTATGTAGGAGGGACGAATCCTATCTACATCACTCACACCCCTCCACATGGTTCATTGCAGACCCAATAACCACATTTATGATTGTCCTGTCATGGACAACGTTTGAAGGCTTTAAAGTCTACAACTTCACATGTAGGGATCGTAGTGACTTCAAGTCGAAGGACTACTCACAATGGTCGCATGAGAATCGCTAATGGCACTTACATAACAATTATGTAGCATTCTCATGGTGGGTCAATCCAGTATAAATATTACTCCTAATATTTATACTTGTGTTATGATTCGATATCTCCATATCCATGACCCGTGAGATGTGGTCATCAATCATCAACACAATAGTCTCTATGCATTATTGTTGTCCTTGTTAACAATAATACTTCAACTACGGATACTTCAAGAATAGCATTCTATAGTTCAATGGGGTCTCACGATCAAATCACATTTGATGTTCCCTTGAACAAACTATCTATTCTAAGGACTTTATTATGATATACTCTCATAACAAAATAAATAATGCCTTATACATATATCAAATATATGACATAAAATCATGATATAAATAATAATCTATACAAAATATATTGGCCACTAGGGCTTACACCAACACCTACATCCGCTCGCCTCTCGAAGGACCTTCCCTGAAGACCGACCGATCAGTTAGAAATATCTAGCCTCTACCTCTCTCAGAAAGGAATGAAGCATAATCAGGGGGAAATATCCCTGATTTCCCTCCTCCTATCTGTAACAGTCAACTCGGCCATTAATTGTAATAATTAGCATTAATACGCCTTGTACTATAAATACAGCCCTTTGAGGCCAATGAAAGGATCTCAACTCATTTTCTCTCAGTACAATACAATACTCATTCTTCACATTCCACGTATATCTTGTGTTCGGTCCTTTTCTCACACGAGAAACCGATCGTAATACATATGATCCATGACCACACTACAACCTTGAAAAGTGTTTTCCTATGTGTGTTTTCCATGTGTGTTTTACACCCTTAAACACTTGTCTATAATCAATACTAGCGGATCTAGAAATTTTTGACGGTGGGAACAAAGAATAATCATATATTTTTTAAGAAAAAAATATTAAAAATATTTACAAAATAAAAAAGTACATACCCAATCAGATGTAAAATATAGAGACTTAGTTTGAAAAAAATGAAAAGTATCCATTTGGTCTTTAAATATTGGTCAAATTAGTCCTTTTAAAATATTAGGGATATTTTAGTATTCTTTAGAGACTAGTTTGACTAGTATTTAATTTTTTAAAGTTGAATTAATAGTTTTCATTTTTTATAGGGCAAATAGGTCTTTGTTTTTTCGTAAAAGGCTTTTTTAATCTTCTTCTACTAAAATATCACGAGATACTTCAGCTCTTCATGTGTTTATCTAATGTTAGAAGGGACTGAAACAATAAAAATTAGAAGAATAATATTAGTACTATTTACTCTCTCTTATATCTCGTAATGATTTTTACAAACGTTAAAAAATTAACTTGTGGGAGCGAAAAATATTTTATAAGCACACGTAGAAAATTATTTTCATCTTGTGAGGGCGATTTCCCCCACCCTTCTCTACATAGATCCGCCATTAATAATCAGAGAGAATCATCTTTTCTGAGAACCTATGCCTCTAATTGGACTTGATATTGATTGTCAATGTTTTTCCTGAAATGCCTATGCTACTACTTGGAATGGTTTTGTTTCGGTTTACTTGTTCATTTGTCTTTGTGTTCCGAATCTTGTTTGGCCAGAGCATTTACTTGAGGACAAACAAATATTTAGGTATGGGAGAATTTGATAGTTGGAATCTATCTTACTTTATCCTTTAATTTGATAGATTATTCTTGTATTTTGTTTCATATTTTATTATAGGTTTAAATATGTTTTTACCCCCTGCAAATAGGGGGTGTTTTGCTTTTACCCCCTGCAAAATTTTTTTTTTTTAAAAACACCTTGCAAATGTCACCATTTTGGCGTTAGCCCTTCTGTTAGTTCCTCTGTTACAAAAAATCCTACGTGTCACACATTTGGCATTTATATTTAGTTTATTTTTTATTTTATTTGCTGATTTGGGTTTTTTGATTTTACCCCCTATTATTCTCTTTCTTCTCCACTCTCTTCTCTCTTCTCTCCTTCTCTCACCAACACAACCACCACACCACCACCACCACCACCACCACCACCACCACTCTCTTCTCTCTCTCACCCACACCGCAACCACCACACCACCACCACCACCACCACCACCACCACCACGTAACCACTCTCTCACCCACACCACAACCACCACAACCACTCTCTTCTCTCTTCTCTCCCTCTCTCACCAACACAACCACCACACCACCACCACCACCACTCTATTCTCTCTCTCACCCACACCACAACCACCACAACCACTCTCTTCTCTCTCTCAGCCACACCGCAACCACCACACCACAACCACTCTCTTCTCTCTCTCACCCACACCGTAACCACCACACCATTACCACCACCACTACCACTCTCTTCTCTCTCTCACCCACACCACAACCACTCTCTTCTCTCTCTCACCCACACCACAAAACACACAGCGATTTTGTTTCCAAAAAACCCCAAAATCGAAATAGAACAAATTGAAATGAAATGACAACGATTTTGATTTTGTTTCCTCTTGAACAACAACGATTTTGTTTCCAATAACAACAACAACAACATCGATTTCGTTTCCTCTTCACGGTGATTTTGTTTCCTCTTCACAACGATTTCGTTTTTGAGAGAGTGAGGTTGAAGATGATGAAGAGAGTGGTTGTGGTGTTAGCGGTGGTGTGTGAGTGGTGGTGTGTGAGTGGTGGTGGTGTTGGTGGTTGTGGTGTGGGTGAGAGAGAGAAGATGAAGCTGAGATGTTGAGGGAACAACAACAACACAGAGAGAGATGAAGATGAAGAAAGATGGGTTTAGATAAAAAAAATTGTAGGGGGTAAAATCAAAACACCCCCTATTTGCAGGGGGTAAAAGCAAAGCCAAAACGTCAGCAAAGCCAGCTGGCAGTTCCGTTAGACACGTCAACAAACCACTAACGGAGACTTGACAGAAGGACTAATATCAAACAAAAAAAATTTGCAAGGTGTTTTTTAAAAAAAAAAATTTTACAGGGGGTAAAAGCAAAACACCCCCTATTTGCAGGGGGTAAAAACGTATTTAAACCTTTATTATATTTTACTACATTTTTGTCTTTTTGATGTATTAGGTGAAGTGGTGGAGAAAGTGGAGGATTTATGCTAATAGATTTTATGTATTAGGTGAAGTGGTGGAGAAAGTGGAAGGATTTATGCTAATAGAGAGCATTTTGGACCACTCGGTGCAAGTTATTACACTTATAGTTCTTGAGTCCTAAGAAGGTTGTTCAGTTGGCGAGCTAAGGGACATGAAGGAGTTGCAAAAGTTGCAAGAAGGAGGTCCAGGGTTCAAACCCCAGAAGCTAACATTCCCCCACCCCCACTAACATTTGCTTATAAAAAAACGCTTATAGTTCTTGAGTCAAGAATAAAAGATTCGAGTGAAAACATAAAGGATTACTGCCTCTCAACATTGCCCGTTACGACCATAATTTGTGCAGCGGAATTATAATATAGCCCACTTAATCATGAAAATTTTGAAAGTTGTTGTAGTTGAGCTTAAATGAGATTGTAATGGGAAGTATATAGGACATGAGTTAGGCTATAAAAAAGTTACTTTATCACTATTGTGCCACTCAGATAATGCTCCAGTTGCCGGTCCCGGGCGTGAGGAAGAGTGTGTTGAGAGTCCCACATTAGATAACAACTTCTAGGCACTTGTTAGTACATTAGAACTCATGTGAATCAATTAAGACTTGTTTTAGTCAATGAAGTTGTGTTTTACGCGTGATGTAACATTGTTTTGGCCATATTTTAAATTACAAGTATTAGAGGGATTCTTTGTGGCATTAGAAAGATGGGAGAATTTCCTAGAAAATAATCCTAATCTAAATCGTGGACATGGTAAAAAATGTAATGAAAGCTGTCTCAGACTCTCAGGCATTACCAAAGTCTGCATTGACTCACTACAATTTTCATGAAGCGATTTAAGCAAAAATTGAAATTTTAGATCATTTTAATCAATTTGTGAATCTTCTAATCAACCAAATATCGGTTTTCAACAAATAATCAATAGCAAAAATTGTTGTTTATATCATACAAACTAGTCTTTAAAATACTAGTAGCACATTAACTATGACAAAAATAATAAAAAACTGAACAAGGATATTAAAATCCTTCTTTATTATTTTTTCCTAACAACTAATAAATGATTAAATACATAAATAAATAAATAATTTAAAATCTCTCACGCTCTGTTGTTTACAACCAATTCGTAAATCATAACCGAATCTGTATATACAACAAATCAATAATACTATTTTGAAATCAAGAAGAAAATTCTTATTGTTGTTCTCATTGCTTAAAGATTGCAAGCATAGACAACACAATTGAAGTTCCGATCAGAGCCACCGAACTGGAAACAGATCCAGCAGCTCCGGCATCAGGACCTGGTGCTGGAGCCGGCGAGAGGCCATCTTGAGCGGAAACCACGGCGGCGAAGACGAAAACGACTAAGAAGAAGGCGAATGACTTGAATGAAGTAGCTGATGATGCTGCCATTTTGAAACTGAAAACGGTTAGAAGCTTCGGAAGAGAGAGAGATGAAACTAAAAACGGTTAGAAAATTGTGAATAAGGGAAGCTGTGTTGATGAGAATGAGCTATGGTGATGGAAGAGAGTGTAGGGTATTTATAAGGGGAATGTGGTAGGCGCGTGGGACCCACAGAAAACGTAGACAGCTGGAAATTGAGTAACGGCTACGACGGTTTCTGTTCCTTTTTAATATTACCGTTTTGTTTTTGTTGAACAAACACCAGCTATGATTTTTTCTTTATTTGATTCATTCTTTTTTGATTCATTCTTTTTTGATTCATTCATTGATTACGATTTCATATTTTGATTTTCTTTGTCTAAGAATAAGTCAACCCAACTGTTTGCACCAAAAAGAAAAAAAGAATAATTCAACCCACCAACTAAATATTTTATTTTTAATTTGGATCAATGATATGTTATATATTCTGTCAAAATTTTATTAAATTATTTTTAAAAAAATAATACATTTTTGGCAGTAAAATAATATTTTATTGATCATACTGAATTATTTTATTGGTTGTATTTTTGTCTTTTTAAATAAAACTCTCGAAGACTAAATCCCCTACTATTAGTTGCTACTTGCCTTGACAATTTCACCGATACAGGAACACTGGTTCTCCAAATCAAACCAATTATAAGTAGTGGTAGACTGATAGTGTATGGTATTTTTTTAGATAAGCAATAATTCATTAATGGAGCACTAGGGGTG
The DNA here is from genome assembly GCA_039519185.1 of Astragalus membranaceus. Classification (NCBI taxonomy): domain Eukaryota; kingdom Viridiplantae; phylum Streptophyta; class Magnoliopsida; order Fabales; family Fabaceae; genus Astragalus; species Astragalus membranaceus. The sequence continues at coordinate 170,928,253 of CM076848.1, read as the reverse complement.
CTCGAACCCAAACAACATCAAGTGATTACATATTGTTTAGGGACTAGAGTAGGTTAGTCCACCAAAACGTAATAGACAAATTAGAATTACAACCTAATCTATAAACAAACCAACTCCACGTTAAACTTTTGATGCGAGTGAAAACAAAGTCAATATTCACCTCCTCGTTCTTGAAAACAATGCCGTTCCGGAATAACCAAATACACCAACACGTTGTTAACCAAAACTAATATTTTGTTTTCTTTGGCTTCCTCCCCTTACAAACCTGTCTGCACCAACTGAAATGATCGTCCAAGCTCAAAGAATCGTACACAACTCCCAACCAAGAGCAAACACGGTTCCAAACATTCTTGGCAAAATAGCAGCTCATGAACAAATGGTGTGCATCTTCACGGAATTGTTGGTAAAAAGGACATAGAGTTTCAGCTTCCGAATTGATGACCTGTCTGCGAAACAACTGAGCACGCGTGGGCGGCGAGTCACACAACAAATGCCAACCAAAAATTGTGACTTTGGACGAGGTAATCGTTTCCCATAACTCTGCTGATAAATTCTGCAGACCAGAATTCGTATCAGCTGCAGAATCAATGCCAACCAGAAATGGTGTTTTTTGTTATTAGTATGATATTTATTTGTTAATTAAGCTAAACTGACAAAAATAACACTACATTTCATGCCGATAGCTCAACGGAAAATTACTAAATTAATAAAAAAGATTTACGAATAATTTTAAGGCTTAATTGTACTTTTGTTCCCACCATTTTATTCAATTCATGATTTTAGTCGCCTATTTTTTCGCGATTTTAGTCCCTTCATTTTTCCAATTTGTGAAATGCTTACCCCAGTTAAAATTGGTTAGTAAAAAATCTGATGTATCACCTCATTAATTGACATATTTGCTTACTCACACACTATCTCACCATGTCATGTCACATTTTTTTTTGGAAACAAATTTTTTAATCTGTAAATTATATTTTTAAATAAATAAAAAAGAAAAACACAATAACACATTGTGTTTCACACTTGTTGAGATTGAAAACTTGATAAAGAAAATTCCTAGCCCTCTCCTTTCTAGTTCGAGTTCTTAAAGGTGAGAGTGAGTCCTTTAGTTTTTTTGTCAACCTTTAGGATAAAGAGTGACGGACTTAAGTTGAGTTTCATGCGCTTATAAGTCATAGTTATAAGTGTGTTTAGGGTTGTAATGGATCTGTTTGGGATAACCTAAAACGCAAAAATAAGTTTCTAGGCACATACGTATTAGTTAGTTAGAACTCATGTGAATCACTTAAGATTTGTTTTGTTCAATGAAGTTATGTTCTAAGCACGCTATGCTACTGTTATGGTCATATTTTAAGCTACAAGTGTCAAATTGAGGCATTTTTTGTGGCACAAGAATGATGAGAGAATTTCCTATAAAATAATCTTTGTGGAGCCTAATCCAAATTGCGAACATGGTAAAAAAATGCAATAGATGTTGTCTCAATGAAAGTTGCATTGACCCACCACATCTTTCATGAAGCAACTTAAGCAAAACATGCAATTTTAGGTCATTTCAATCGATATTTGAATCTCGATACAATCAAGAAGGGTCCAAAACTTGTGAAAATATTCATAACAACTCTAAACGTGCCTTGTTGTAAAAAAAAAAACTCTAAACGTGCCTCGATCCTTTGCAATGGAGATAAGCGACGTGACATTATTGAATCATTTGCAATTGCAAAAATTGTGAAATCCTAAACGCCACCAATATTTAGAAAGTTGAATATAATCTATAATAATTGAGATTCTTTTGTGTACAAATTCATTTCATAATTTTACCACAAAAAAACACAAATGATTCTTTTTCTTTATTCTTTATTTGACGGAAAAACGATTCTTTATTCTTTAACAAACACTAAAAATTATTATACATAGGAAAAAAAGCTAAATACCAATTAAAAAATAACAGGAAAGCGAGGACATAAAATAGGGGAAAATTTTTAAATAATTAATAACAAAAATTTTCCGTGAGAAAAAAGCAAGGATTGTCGCTTATATATTACATACTAATCTTTCATATAATAGAGTGACACATTAACAGTTGCAAAATAGTAAAAGAAAACTGAACAATGATATTAAAATCGTTCTTTATTATTTATTTAATTTCCAAACAACTACAACAAATGATTAAATTAAATACATAATAAATAATAAATAATGTAAAATCTCTCACGCTCTGCTGTTTACAACCAAATCGTAAATCGTAACAGAATCTGTGTGTAGAAGTGTAGACAAATCAATAATACAGTTTCGAAATCAAGAAGAAAAAAACGAACGGAATCTCGTTGTTCTCACTTCTCATTGTTTCAAGATTGCGAGCATTGAAAGCACAATTGAAGCTCCGATCAAAGCCACCGAACTTGAAACAGATCCGGCAGCTCCGGC